>JAMYCR010000009.1:7800455-9000455 GCA_028830335.1 Eucera pruinosa | reverse complement strand
TATGCAAATTCAAAAGGGAACTCCGTGGCTGCTGTTTTAATATAAAATTCAGCAGGAAAAGCTCGTACCGTGAAACAGAGTACACGCAAAGCGAGTTTCCACTACTATGCATTGAAAGGGTTTTTAAAAATTGCCCGCTCCACTATAATTGATACGAGCAGAAATTTCCAGCCTATTCTGATTCATCCACTTAATTTCAAATAGAACCTTCCCATGTTTGCTTCCTCCTTTTAATATATCGTTATTGAAGAAACTTGCAGTTTTACTCGGCAAAAATCAGATTGCATTTATTACAGTCTGAGAGCGAAGTATCGATCGAACTTTTTTCGGGGACGATGCACAATTCTGCAACGAAAAAGATACGAAACAATATCGGGCAACCTTTTACTCTAAACTTATTCTTCTTTTTGATTAATGGTCGGCTAAATTAAAACTGAGGATTTATGAACAATGAATCGAACTAAATTTCGATGGAATAATCCACTGTTCCGCGTGTTTTTGTGGAAGAATGGATTTCCGCGGGAAAAAAAGAATTAGTATATCACCTATTATACATATCGATGCACAAAAATGAAAAATAAAAATGGAGAGGGGATATTCGAGCAAATGAAAGGATAATTTTCTTCATTGACTTCGATGAATCGGTGATTGAAAATTCTCAATTATTCATAATAATTTGCTCTAATTTTGCGTACGTCAGTATATATAATTAATTGGCCACAGTTGTTTATTAATTTATTGATTATTTAACTGGAACGTCAGCTAATCAAATTCACCCGAAGCTCTGTCAAACTAGACACAGTAAATAGTACAATCATTTAATGAAGCTAACATCGAGTAATTATCAGAAATAACGTTTCTACATTTATCACCATTTTATCAGTTATTTAATTTAGATATCATATTAATTAACCAAACTATACAATGCGTTAGAAATCTTTAGTAACTCATTGATGCAACCTTTTCCAGATACGTTAAAAATAACTGCTCAAGTTTCTATAGAAATGTCATTTTTATATTCATTAGAATCATTTTGCCCTTTATCTAATTTGGATGTAATATCAAGTAATATTAAAAAGTTGTATTAAATTAATCACGTAACATCTTCCCAATATGTTAAAAATAATTTTCCAGTTTTCTGTAGAAACATCATTATTACATTTATCACAATAATTTTACCATTTATCTAATTTCAATTGTAATATTAACCAATCAAGCTACAAATCGCAGCAGAAGTATTTAATAATTTTTCCATTAATGTAGCTCCCTTCTGTTTACATTAAAAATAAAGATTCCATTTTAATATTTATCACAATAACTATACAATCTATTTAATTTAGGTATACAATATTAACCAACCAAACTAGAAATTGCGTCAGAAATTTTCCATCAATTAGCCACCTTCTCTTTGTGTTCAAAATGATTCGCTCAGTCTTCTTTGTTTCCAGTTAACTTCTGATGTTTTAAAATTCCGTACCATTGAACTTCCCTGTCCGCCAGACCAAGATCGTAAAATATATCGTTGAGGAGCTGAGAATTTCGCAGTCTGGGATAGTTTTCGTGAAAGAGAGGATGCCTAGGGTTGATGGAAAAAATTGTAAGTGTAAGGGAAAGGCGCAGCGGGTGATTTTCAACGGCATGGGAGAGAATTTTCCGGGAAACTCGGCGACCGACCGCCAATTTCCTTCCGCTTTCTGCTCCCTGTTCGTACGTCCCATTTTCTCGCTGGGAAAAGTGAGCCGTGTATTGCGCACACCTCGTTTCCATTGCTGGATATTAGAGTTTTATTGTTGCGAGACACAATCATGTCTCTTCTGTCTATCTCTCTCACATTTTTTATCACTCTTTTCTTTGCTAGGTTGGGCAATTCATCTTTTCTTTTTTAGTTTATCGCTTAAGGTTATATCAACCCTCCTAAGTTATTAGTGACCGTGTTGGAGGAGTCAGTAATTACGGTTTACAGGTATGTGTTTATATCGAATGTTGAAGTTCAGCATCTTTTAGAAAGGCTAACACCCTTTTACATGAGTCTGTAGTTTGCAGCACTTCTGAGAAAGTTGATAAACCGTGTTTAAACCCATTCTCCCTGTATTTAGCGCAGGTGCTCAAAATGTGCTGAATAGAGTTTTGAACACTGCAAAGTTCGCAGATATTAGGTTCAGTTTTGACGAGCAATTCATCTTTGTCGCTTTTAAGAATCACAAATCTCCAGCAGCCTTCTTTACCAGGCTTTTGCTCATTTGTTTTACGTATAAACGTGACACGTGTTTCTTTGATAAAAGTGATTTTCATCTAAGTAACTAGATTTGTTCATTCACGTATTGTATAACAGAATAGAAAAGAAAAAGGAAAACTGTTTGTCAATGTTTCGTTCAATTTCAAGATTAAAATTTTCTTGAGATTCTTGAATAATTTTTGAATAACTAAAATATTATTATTGCGTGTTGTTCAGTGCACGTAATATTATTTTGTACTAAATACAGTACTTTTTGTATTGAAAGTTGACGTGTAAAATTTCAATGCTACGGTATTGCATTCATAATTATTCGAACGCATTTTATTGTAGGATATTTAATCAAAAAAGATGATTAGGGACATCTGTATTTCTTTTTTCAATTGTAGAAGAAGATTGGAAAGGTGTGAATGGAATAATCGTGATGTACAAGGCCTTGATTCCCTTTTCTCTTCTTTTGGTACCTTTTGTTAATCGAAAGGGGCTTGAATATTCAAGCAAAGAGCATGTAGTAAGATGACAGGCCATTTCTCTAGGTTTTCGAGGCAGCAGGTGCCGGCTTCTCTTCACGTTCATTTTTACTTTTCCCCCGTCATGCTTTCCAGCAGTTTATCTTGTGCCTCAACCACTGCATGCATCCCTCTTCGTGCTGCACGTTAAAGGGTCAATCTTATGCAATCTGTTGCCCTGGTAATTAAACATCATGATTTTTTAATGAAACTCCAGTAGACGAGTCCGCGATTTTAAATTTTCCCCCAAGTAAAATATTCCCCTAACAAGTTTCATCTTTCACGAAAATTTCTGCTACATAATTTCTCTCCGGATTGTATTACATGCAAAATTTTATTTCTGATACGCAGAACTTTTACGTGAAGCAAAATGTAAGAATATAAAAGGTATAGAAGGTAGTTAAAAATATATGGAATATTAGATATTAAAAATATTATAATATACACCTAGGACACTTTTTACGTGTAAAAAAGTAGTACTTACCTTTGTTGTCTTTTTATATGGATCTGTAAAATGTGAAACAATATAATTTCGACTCTCTACGAATCAAATTAAATTCTCCTTAATTGTTTTAGTTTTGAATGTCCATATTGATGCTTATTAACCCTTTGGCTTACAACAACGAGCTACACTCGCGATTTAGGCTATGGGCCAATTACAGTAAAAACACGCCGTATTTTCTAATAAATTTTAATTCATCTCATTTCAATTTGCAGGATTGAGAGATCAAAGATCACTAGGTACGAATTACTTATAATATTTTACTGCATTGCATTCGATATAGTGTTGAAAAATTCGTAAGCCAAGGGATTAAGCAAATAAGCGTCATCGTAGTGTTTACGCTACTACTTCAATTCTAAAAGACCTACTGTCTATATCACAACGATAACAAAATATAATTTGTGTTTTACCGATAGTGTTTTTCGCAAAACGTGCTAAAATATCGAGAAAAAGTAAATAAAACATATTAAGAAGACCGTGCAAATCTGAATAAAACGTGTTAACCCTTTAACGACATATACTGAGAGACAAATATACAATATAAAATTCAATTCTGTGCTTGCTATTCGATAATTAATGGAAGAACGGTAATTTACTTCCTTAATTGTGTAAATGAAATAATATCTGAAAAATTATAGTAGCTCGATTTCAAATTGATAAGCCAGAAAATTAATTAGGCAAGTAGTTTATATTATTGCTCGCAAATGCATGGTCAGTGCGAGATACTGAAGTCGTCGTCAAAGGGTTAGAAAATCGTGTAAAAGTGAATCGTGTAAAAGAAGTATCGCGTAAATAGATACGTACATATATACCTAGGTGTAAAATGATACGTATACATATTTACTTAATTGTAGAAGTTCTATTGGTTAAAAATATTATTAATATTTAACATGGTCCGCTTATTGATGGAAAAGGGAAGAATAGGATCGTTTCAATGGTATTAAATAATTCGCAGGCGGGTTGTGCATCGTAGCTGCTCGTAATTGCGTTGTAAAGCTTTCAGTATTTGATAACAAGTTTAAATTACGTGCATGGGGCGTAAAGTACATGGGAGAAAGACACAAGTCACACAGAAGTCCCTGTAAATTGTGAACAAATATTGAACGTGTTAACGAGCGGAATCAAAGGAGCGTAATTTTACTGGATACACATCTGGGCACCGGAAGTCAAAGTAATTTCATCGCGACAACTAGCGATTATATCGTTTTTACGCCGCATCAAAAACATCGCAAAATTTTCACCGAAACACGTTATTAATCTTCCGCCTAAATTTTATTGCAATTGATGTTAAAACGTTTAATCGAATAGAGAGAAAATAATGAAGAGATATGTAAATTTAAACAGAGAACATTTAATCGTTTGATGCTGCATTGGACGTGCAATTACACGTAATTATACAAATTACCTTTGAACTTAATTTTATGACTCACCAATCTACAATTCAGATATTGATACATTTCTAGTATTATTTTCTTTATACAGTGATTATAAAAAGTGTTTGCATAGCATTATGCTTATTTAGGTACTTAAACCTTTCAATACTACACAGTTTTAGGATGCCCGAATTTAATTTTATAATTTATTAACGTGTATAGATGTTGTTCGTATTGTATTATTAGTATCGCCATCTTTAGCATATGTGTCAGCGATTATGCAAGTGGTATAAGTCATACATGTACAGACATTAACTAAATAGGATATATCTTTTGTAAGCAAACGAAAGAAAATTCGAGCTACGTTTAATTTGAATTAATAAACAAAATCTATGTCCTTAAAATGATTATTACTCGTCTATTTTGTTTCATATTTGAACTTGGATGTGTACAGAAACTTTCGTGAGTGACTGTATATTTTGTTTCGAGATATTTAGACTTTTGCATTCGAGCATATTAAAAAATATTTTTACATTAGAGGACAAGATATTTTATAAATTATATGATTTTATAACTTAAAATTTGTATATCATTGCAAACGTATATTTATGTCAATGAATAACCTGCATGGAAACAAATTTGTATAAACGTGTACAGTCTGCTAGCAAAGAATGATTTCCATATCGCAGTGGGAAGTCAACAGAGTCTTCAGAATTTGTTTTATGAAGTTGGCCTTCATAGGGGAAATTATTCTTGAAAATTTGGAGGCTGCAATCAGATATAACGAATATCGTTAGTCTACGTTCGATCATGGTCGCGTTCGCATCGTTCCCTGTGCGTGAAATCGAAACATGAGAACAGTTACTTGTGATCAGATTCTTTGACGTGCGTCTTACGCGCACAACACTGAATTCTTATACATTGTGAGTAGTATAATCTGACTATATTCCATTATTTTGTTGCGAATTTATAATACATCAGGTTTATTATGTAACACATTCTGTATAAATTTCATTAAAATACAATAGAATAATCATCTGAATATATCGTAAGTATTATATGTATTATAATACAAGTATTCATTATAGAGATATACATATTTATATCCACATTATTGTAGATCCAGATTGTACAGATCCAAATATGTCGAAAACAATCGATGGTCGCATCATTTAGTTATACTTCTGGTCGATTTAGAAACTCTGTTATCTTATTCTAGTATAAACTAGTCATATCCATGCTACATCAGAATGGATAGCATCCATTGCTTCGTCGATGGTACGATCTTCTCTTTAATGATCGAGATTTCACAAAATTTCATATTACGCGCTGTTCCATATTACCTACGTTTACCTTACCACTAATACCCAATCAGAAGAAGTTCCCATTTCCTAAATTTTTCTCTACAAAATCTCGCTCGTATTTCCACCTTCGTAGCCATCGTAGTTCATTGTTATTGAGCACTGGCCGTCATCCACGGTTCCGGAGAATTCCGCAAAAGAATGCCGGGACACGAAACCGACGAGTCATGAATAGATGAGCGGCAGATAAAATTGAAAAGTTTGCCGCGTTGCATAGCGGATCCTGTACACAGGCAGTGGTTGGAAGGCGCCACTTTTGGCTACTCTAGCCGGCTGGACAGGGCTTATAGTTCCTCTTCTCCTTTGCCATCGCGGGATTACGTCGCCGGGTTCATAACCGTTGCACATTCAACCATGCAAACGTTTCACCATCGCCGCGATTTCCGATCTTACCACGGAGAAAGAGCCTCTTTAACGCTCTCGCGCCTCGCCTCGTATTTTTAATCATTTGCGCGCGATCCTTGCTGAAAGAGATGAGATACGGCTGTGCTGGTGAAACCTGTAGCTGCGCTAAAATTCGGCCTTTTTAGAAAAAATCTAGACTGCTGATTTTAAAGCGCGTTTCAAAGTTTTGAAGCTATACGAGAGATAGACAGGATTTCTGGAGAAATTCAGATTTTTTCTGGACTTAATGAGTTGAACCACTTCGTTGCAAGAAGCTCAATAAGGATCTGTAAAGTGCAGTGGTTCTCTTTAAATTTGTGTAAATAAAGTTTTTATACGATTTGTTAATTGGAGAACTGTCAATAATGTTACTTGTATTGAAGTCAAAGTAGATTGGAGTATAATACATTCTTCGTAGAAAAGTTTAATTTAAAATTGTTTATTAATATAATTTTCAGAAGTTTTTTAAGATCCCCTATTTATTATCGATAGATAGCATATGAATTGGCCTGTTAGTCTCTATTTTGTTAACAATAATTCAATCAGCAAACAAAATAGTATTTGAAATCTTTATTTCACTTCACGTATTTCTGTACGATAATCAACCAGTCGGTGGACGTTACCGAAAAATCTACAGTGGCTACAAAAAGTATTTGTACATTAGTGTATTTATTTCCTCATTTAAGTATTAATTAATTCGGTCCAATTATATATTTATTGCTTTACGAGTCAAGTATGGTGTCGAATAAAAAATCCCCACGTTTAAAAACTGAGCTATGTACGAATACTTTCTGTATTCGCTGAAAGCTTAAATTAACCGATATGTTATGTGCACCCGATTAACCCTTTGATTTATTAACTTTTTAATCGCTGAGAACTTTAAGTTTAAAATTGACTGCTTTACCGTTATCTCGAATACAAAACGTTACACGTGATTTATATTTCAATCAATTTTAATGATTATACGGTTACGTTAATCAATCTTAAATTTTGATAATATAGTTGGAGTTAAAATTACCATTTATTAAATACCATAATTTACTTCATGAGTCACACTTGTCATATAAGGCAATGGGCTAATTCCTAGCCGGTAGATAATTTTCTAATAAAGTTTTATTGATATTCCAGACCAGTAAAAATATTCGTTAGGTACTGCATGTATTCACTCGAGAAACCCTAAATTATTTTTCAGCCTATCAAATGTTATATTTAAATTTCACAACTGCACGAATTAAATTTCTGCTTAAACTAACAGTTAAAAAATTCATGTTTCAGGCAACCATCACCAGGATCGGGTACTACTGGCACGTCCACAGTTTCCTCGAGCGCCCCGGATGGAGAAAATGGCCAAAGTATCAGTTTGTACCCTGTGGGAAGCTTGGGTCCAACACCAACGGACCCAACGACGGCTACACCGATCACAACAACAGCAACAATATCATTGGCCACACCTGGGACTGTTGCTGGAACAGCAACAGGACCCAGTATCACCAGAAGTGTATCAGCACCCACTGCACCCAGGCCTGTCGTTCAAGTGGCCAGTTCTGCTAGCAACCCTGGCACACAGAAACCCAGATTGAGGAGGACCATAAGTCGCACCGAAGCAATAAGGAAGTAAGTTAATTTTGTATTGCTACACCTGGCAAAATGTTTTTGGTCGAACATGAGAACGTCGAACTAACATAACTGAGATAACTAAAATTGTTCAGGTGCAAAATATTACCCCACGAATAAAAAAACATATGGAGCATTGATTGGATCTTAATTTAGTAGTTTAACCATTTCGTGACTAATAGGTTCTACTTGAGTACTCATTTAGTACCCGTTACAATTCTAATAATTGGTAGATTATAGCAAGAAAAATTTGTTAATAAAAATTGAATCAAACGTAAGAGGTCGAATAAGTTCTTGAGGGTTAACGTTTTTAATCGTGACAAGTTTTAAGAGTTACGATTCACAATTATAGCAAGTTTCAAGGGTTACAGTTCCTAATTTTAAGAACTGAAATTCACAGTTTATAATTATAAAAAATTAATGATCCACGATAATCCTTAAAATTTGGAATGGGTTAAATTCCTTTCCAAAGCAATTTTATTTCACCATTATTGGAGATTTAGAAACTGATAAAAGTACTGCCTTTAACGTTTATGCAGTCTGTCAGCTATGCATTGCAGACGATATCCACTTAACAAATTTATTATTTTCATCCGATATTAATTACTTATTAGAAACTTCGATTAATTTTGACGATAGTTAACACGAGTTTCATTAACCGTTACTAATTTAGCGTAAGTTCCATCGGAATCTCCAGACTACTCAATGTACCATTCACTGAATGGACATTCTTACTAAATTAAACCGAGTCCAATCTTTTTCCCGCTTATTGCTCGACAAAGGAGAATTCAGCGTAAAAAGATTTCGTCGAGCGAATAACCGGAACGATGCTTTATTTTCTGTTTCAGCTACATCAGACGCGAAACAGCGCAATTCTTCGGCGTGGACGAGGAGTCTGAGACTGTGGAGAGACAAAGATGGCTGGATCGAAGACGGAGAATGGCATCGAGAAAATATGGTGCCCTTGTTCCGGAACATAGACCACCGGATCCTGATATTACAAGGGACGTGCCAGACACTACGGATGTGCCAGAAGTAAGTTCCTCGGTTATTAAGCTGCCCTCTTTACGGATCGAACTTTTGACGGACACCTTTCGGCCAAAATATTCATTATCAGAGGTTCGATATTCGCGTACAATAATTACTATAACAGTTACTTGATAATCTGTCCTGGTAATTTGTCATGGAAAAAGTTGAAGAGTTTGAAAAATTTAAGGGGCTATTTTAGTGTGAACCTTTGAAGAAAAACGATTTTTTTCTGTTGTATATTCTTAAAGAAAATAGCATAAAAATACACCTGTGAAATCTTATAGTTGAACTCTTAAAATTAACGAAGTTATTGTTGTTCGAAAGACGCAACGGCCAATGTCATTGTTACCGCATACGAAACTTTAAAGGCATTTTACTCGAAACTATGTTATTCAGAACGGTATCCATATCTCGAAATCTATTCGTCTTAATTTCAATTTAATCATATTTCGTCATATTTCAAATTTCATCTTCAAATTTAGAAAACGGAGAATGTATTTTTAAAACTGTTCTGAAAATTATACCTATATTGTTCTCTATTTTATATCACTAAAGTTTGTGTAAGGCATAAGTAGTTCACATTATATTTTTTATATTATAAAACTGATAGAAATAACGTGAAACTGTCCTTTAATTTGCCAGAGATGTGTATCTTGTCGAAGTATCGAGTTATGGGTATAAAATGATTTCCATTAAAAGTTTTTCATGACAGAAACGCGACACACTTTGGCGAAGTAGTGTAATCTAGAAGAAAGTGCAGTTTTGCTCACTTCTTGTGACGTACAATTTCTGTGGTGTCTAGCAAAGATAAGAAAGTTTCGGTCATGGTCTTCCAAACGGAAATTATGTCATCGAAATAACCAAAAAATAGTTCCTACGCTATGGAGTATTTTGAAAAATTTTACAGGAACTGTTGTGTAACACTTAATGAGATATCGATTGCATTCTCTTAATCACTTTGTTTTGCAGCGTCGATTTTCATTCATGAATTTGTTTAATTAAATTAGCACCTTAATTAAAGAGGGAATTCCAGTTTATTCGCTTGTAGAATTTTAATTAACACGCTTATCAAATTTTATTCCGTAGATTTTGTTTTTATTAAGATATATCCGATAACACGTTTATATTGCATTACACATTTTTTTAAGCATCAAACGATTGGACCTCAATGTACCTTAATTAAGGCTAATTTAATGTAGCTGAATTCTTTAAAATTTGCTTGTGTAGTAAGAAAATCTCAAAACATTCTAAACGTGTTGTCTACGGAATAAAGTATCTCTAATTTCTTTGCAAATTTTTCTGCGATAGATCAAAGAAACTGGAGCTTAAACTGTAAATTAGGTTTCGGTTTATAGTTATTGTAATAGCAGGGAGGGGGGATGAAACTTACCTGAGAAGGTTTTATCTGAGAGACCTATTTATTAACATTTGGAATGGTTCAAATTGTATATGTATATTAACTTAGAAATTTGAGTTTGGATTTATTTTCTTATACCGAAAATTTAAATCATATTGCACTGAATTTCTCTATTATATATATATATATATATATATATATATATATATATATATATATATATTTGATCACAAAAGTATTTGGTCACATTAGATATTCATTAAACTTTATATACTACTATATATCAGTAAAGAAGAAAATAACTCGACATTCATTTTTAACAACTATAAAAAAGGCTGTTTTAAGAATCTTATGTCCCACTATTTTAAAATATACATATTACAATATAAGTGAACAATAAATGGGTGAAATTCCACAAGCCGGATACTTTTGTGAGTAATTGTGTATTATTCTAATACATCTTTTTTATTAAATAATAACCTTACTATAGTTAGAAATCGTGATAATTCTCTCTCCAGTTAAAGGGTTAAACAAATTCAATTTTATTTAATGGCGCTCTTATCATGCTTCTTTAACTATACCATTTTGGTATAAAATTCGGATCGACCTAATACTTCTATAAAATTCAGACAGTGGTTCAGTTGTAAATAATAAGGATTGTTTTCAGGGTGTTACATTGAGAAGATGGCAACAACCAGTCAGACGAAAAGATTCTGTCGCCAGAATGACGCTTTCGGGCCTTCACTACGTCGTCGAGGTGAGTTTTTCATATTTGTATAACAAATATTTCATTTAAACCTAAATGCTTAACACAAAAACTACCAATGACTAAAGTATACTTACTTGCACTAAAGAAATAAAAATAGACATTTCAGGAAATATATACTGCAAGTGAAGTGAATCTTTATTTCTTATATTTTCTACAGAGAACCATGAAATATTCTTAAGAATGCATTCTTGCAAATTTATATAATTTTTATTAGCTTGGTAGTTTTAGTGCTAATTTTTAGTTGAACGAGATAAGAACAGATAGAGAAAGAAAGCTCAACCCAATACTTAATATATAGATATATCCAACGCGTATCAAAATTTTAGAATTTCTCATTGAAGAGTGAAAATCTAACATAATAAGAATATTTAAAATTAAAGATGATTTTGAATATTTAACTAATCAATAAGGACTGTATAAACACAGATCAAAATAAAGAACTCGATGGTTTCAAATTTTTAATTAATCAATAAAGACTGTATAAACATACATAGATCAAAATAAGGAGCTCGCATTAATTTAATAAAATACACACGGAACGTAACACAATAGAAGGGTCGAAGGAAATTTCATTTGCGACAAATTCTGAATCAAGGTAGATTGGCGATCAGTAATTAACGCACCTTGGAAATTAGTAACCGTGGGGCGCAAGTTCACGAGATATCAAAGGCAATCCGATGCGCGACGATAGCCGGAAACCGGAAGGGGTTACCGCTAGCTCGTTAGCTTAATGATCGCGCAGGCTTCCGTCTAAACGTACAACTTAACTCGAAGGAAACTTAGCCTCGTTCCGCGGCCGAATACTGCGTCGGTTGACGATAACGAAATACTGATTAACTGGCTTACTTGTTCAACTTAATTCCCATCGATAATAACCGGAAATGAAACATGCGAATCGCCAGATACATCGTTTCCGTTTAGAGGAAATACGACTTCTCCCAATGTCTCGATAGATTCCTCTTCGAATTATTATTTAACAGGAAGTTCTTCTGTTTAGTTAACTAACTCACATTCACGACTTTGTTTCTTTACCTGGCTCGATTCGTAAAAAATGGATGAACGTAACAAGTCGTTTAGTAATATATATGAATATGACTTGAACTTGTGAGAATTATTATCATTCCAGAAATTTGGGCAACAAAGAACTCGTATATTCAATTGCATTGATTATAAATTCAGTTTTAATAAATGTCTGTTCTGGTGTACAGTTAAATCCGCTTATTATGATCACTTTGGAACTTACAATTTTTTATAAGAATAACCAGCTGATAACATTATCCAGAATATACAAAATTTTCATTATTGAACTCATTTTATTACAAACAGATATAATTAGATTGCGGATCGTTCTGCATTTGTGGAAAATTTATATTTGCAAGAAAGAACAGATTCCATATGGTATATAGAAATATACAAAATATTTAAGGTACAGTAAAAATTGCAACATTTGGAGAATTAAACAGATTTCTATTAAACTACACTCTCTCAGTTTTACTTAAGGAGGTGTACGCATTTGCATAAACACCCTCAACCTAATCATTAGTCTCTGTGAACATAATAGAAGGGTTTAACGTTCGGAATTTTTATTCCCATTTTCTCTTTTCTTCTTTTCCTTCCTTTTCACTATTTTTCGTATTTGTTGTTTTTTTTTTGCAAAGAGTCGTCAAATTTTTGATATAGCCCCTGGGAAGTATCGCAGAATGTCCCGTGGAATCTCGTCGAAGAGAGATTGAAGCGAGTTTTCCAATTCCGAAAGGGATTTTTATCGATGGAATTCGATTGGAAGTTTTTGTATTGAAATTTCTTTATACTCGGAAGTTCATCGAGCTTGCACAGAACCTTTAACCGGTGTGATTAAATTATAAACTTCGCTAAACGCTCGCTGCAGCAGAAGTTTTTTAATTAATACAAAGTGGTCCTTCGATAAACGCGAAATTATTGCTCCAAAAATGAACAAGTACGATGCGATATTATCGTTTTAAAAAATATTACTTAGTCCTGTTGAAAAATTTCCTTAAGACGTAACTGAGTTCTTTTTTCTTTTCCTTTTTTTTTATCAGCAGTTGAAAGTACGCAAGTTTCCATTGAGTAAAACAATCTCGTTTTACAATAAGTTCTCGCGAAATTCTCGGTGAATTTTCATCGTCGGCAACTCTCATCGCTCAAACTTATCTCGTATCTTCTTGCTTAATTAGTTTTTTGACTTTGTTTCGAATTCCATTCGAGATGCCTTCGCGAAGATATGAAAAGACGTGCTTCCTGCGAATCGGATAAATGGAACTGCGCGCCTCCCCTTAGGATTAATAGAAACGAGACGAGAATGAGAGAAATAATAAAAAGCACAATTAAAAAGAATTGAAAAGGTGTTGAAAAAAGACGTCATTAATAATATCACTACGCTTTTAATACAAATTTCTATCGCATTAGATTTGAAACATCATAATTTTATCGGCCATTGATAAAATTGTATTTTAACACAGCTAATTAAATTGAAATACCGAGGGAAATATTTAACTTCCACTACAGAGTTTAACATTCGAAATGAATGTCAAAGCGGTGCAAAAACTGATGTGTGTCGGAATTTATGTGAAAAATTATTCCCATTCACAACCCAAAGTATTTTGCAGATTTCGCATGTGAAACGTACATTTTTCCAAATTTAATAAATACGATATTAAAAATTATTTCAATGACGAACGCGTACCGCATAGAATTCGCAAAAATTCAAAATACGCATGGAATATTTAGGAAAATTATGTGGTATGTTTGCATACTTGTGCGTAATGTTAAATGTCGAAAGGAAATTATGGATATAATTAAAAATATTTTCTGCATAAGCTTTTTCCAAATATCTATAGTGATTTAACCATTTTTTGTTCTCATTTAAAATTATGAAATCGATAATGAAATTAACAATATCGTTACACCAAAAAGATCTGAAGATCCGTATAATTTGTATTCTAATCTTAATAGATATTATTTAACATTATTTAATATATATTTTAATTTATATATATATTTAATTATATACGATATATATATATATATATATATATATATATATATATGTATATATGAAACATATATTAATACATATATTTAACTATATACAATATAAATTAAATATATATTAATATATACTTAATTATATATAATATATATTAATATATACTTAATTATATAAAATATATATTTAATACGTATTCATATATATATATATATATATATATATATATATATATATATATTTTATATTTTATATTTTATATTAAACGAAAACAAAAATATCAAATGTAAAGTTTGCCCTGTGTCTCCCGTTCCGTTTCCTTTTTTTCTTACTTTTAAGTTTGCTGTTACTCGCGTCTAACTTACAAGACAGAATGGCACTTGAGTCGCTTTGCATCGAGCTGTGAACATAAGCTGCTATGTGGAAACGGCACAGAGAAGTTTGTTAAGAATGAGCGGGCAAAGAAAGTAGATTTAAACTAGAGACAACGACAGCATGTAAACCCTCTTTGACACTTTGCTTCGTCGGAAGCTTCCACGTTTTTCCTCCCTCGCTATACTTCTCTGCGACGACGTAGAGAAACGAGTACAATCGACGGGATAAAAGAAACAAATGGATAGATCCAGAACTTTCTTCCACGTGGAAATGGCTACGCTACGTGTTCAAACAAAGCTTCATTTTTGCTGCAAGTTCTACAGAATTTCCCGAGATAATTAGCAAAATTTTACGGTTGCAAAAATGCGGTGCGTTTAAAAGAAACGTCGTACAATTTCATTTGTTTGCAAGTTGATTTAAGAAAGTAAAGTTATTCGACCACTTTAATTAATAGAAAAGTAGATGTTCCTTGTGTACAAGTATAGGTATCGAATTTGATCAAATATAATTTGCATTAATTAATTGAAGTGATGTTTTATTATATATTCAGCTGTATTAGCTTTGTAAAAATTATTTCCCATTAATATTTATTATTTTCTGATTTGCAAACGGAAATGTAAAAGTTAACGAATTATATAAGGAAAGTTAGATAAAATGGGGTAGCAAACGAGACATCCAAATTTCAGCCGTTTTTATTCTCATATTCCAAAACAGAAGAAACGCTATTAATTTGCAAATAAAATTGGCTATCGTAAAGTTTTCTGATACTGAACTGAGAACGTCTAAAATTACTAGGAAAAGAAAGTTTGCAAAAACCACATAAAAAATATATCCTAATTTATGCTACTTTACATCAACTTCTTTATAATCAATTAATATATAATTTTTAGGTATGTCTGTATTAAAAACAAGAAAAGAGACTAATATTTCCAATAATTTAAAAATTCCAATTATTTCAATGATTTCTGAAAAAAAACGATGTAGACCCTAAGAGAATATTATTTACAATAGAGAACAAATTTATAGATTCCCTGAAAGTATAATGAATTGGTAACACACGTTTTTGGTGAGCGGAGAAAAAATCTATACGTCAAAGAATGCATCGAATATTCGAGAGTCAACCATTCAGACTGCGATATAAAAGGAAAATCCTATTAAATGGAAACAAACCCGATATTATCGTCCCCGATGTAACATCTCCTTCGTAACGTGACTCGTATCGGTGATTCGAAACAAACGAGTATACCATTAAAAGAAAAATTCATTAAAACTAGAATTGCTTCATAATTCGTTTCTCAGATAAAAGATTTGCCCCTATTCCAAGCGAATCCACGGAAACCTGATCTTCAACCAATCCTTTTCAATCTCTCTTTTTTATCTTAATTAATTCATTTGAAAATATTTTCTGTGCGTCTGTTACTTCTCCTTCTGTTAGACGATTAGGTGAAATTCAATCGGTCACAAAAGTTATTCAGCCGTGTTAGACATTCGATAATTTTTATTCAAAATTGTACATTTTCAGACAGAAGTTTGGAATCACTTTCGAATCTCTTGCCAACATTGTTGCTAATTCAAAATTAATATTTCGTGATAGATATTAGCAGAAGTGGATTTAGGTATAGGCTAAATAAGTTATAGTCTAGAGTAACAGTTTTTGGAAAGAATGTTGCTCTAAGTTCTTTTGTACATAGTACAAAATCATACGATTTTAACGTTTTGCACTCGAAAGCGTTTTTACTGTAGAGGTAGGTTTACTAGGAAATTGATAATTCTTTAAACAAACATACGTATATCAACGACTATGATTGTTGCATTTCAATATCTAATATGTTTTGTATTACGTAAAATGTAATATTGAATTTCAAGTCTTGAAATCTTCTACAGTAGTATCAAAATCAATTTAACTTTTAATTTCCATTATTCTAATTTGTTGGCCTTTTGAATTAATCATTTGATAACTGTCTCCATTATCGTTGTCTGTTTCTCTGCACCCAAGTACTTCAGTTATAATATTATCAACTTTGTTTCTAAGCAAACTCGTTTTCACTGCTATTAAAAAAGTTATCTTGTTGCGTAGAAGGTTCACCAAATAATTACTTTTTTAATTTAAGTTTTAATAACTCCTTCTAAAATCTATGAAAGTTTGTATTCGACCCAATATTTTATTTAATTCTTGAAAAATCTCGAGTGCAAAGGGTTAATTAATTTTACAATTGATCATTATAAATTGAACAAATGTTCATTATTTCTTGCATATTGTGTTATTTCAACTGAAATGAGCATTTAGTGAAAAGCAAAAATATGATAATCGAAATTATTTCTTGACTTTCATAGATCTTTTACCGAAGATTGTTACAAACTAATACATTTCTAAATTGGTTCTTTTTTTTAAAGTATTACTTCCCTTAGAATGCGTAGTAATTTCAATGTTTTGGCTGGTAGTGGAAACCCAGGTTTCCATTTCTATAATTTTCTATACCTAATAATTATTTTATGTTCTTGCGAAAACATCTATGAATCCTCGTGGATCACCATTTCTGTGGATACTTTTATGTTGACTTGCGTTGTTTAAATAACAATCAATGCAAACAAACGTTTAATATTGAAGCTTCCAACAATTGTGAATATTTTGATTGACCATACAAGGGTTAAGTAAGTAAATAAACAAAAAATGTAAGTTAAAATCACCCTCCAAAAATGGACTGCTGGCTTCTCAAATTAATAGACGTTTATCGCGTCTCGGAACGGAGATTCCTTTGGTAAAACGTTTGCATTAGGCTTGATGGTGCAAGCATTACGGATACGGGAGTAACAAGAACAAAGAAAAGGTAATAAAGAGCGACGTGAAAGCTATGAGATCGAAGGGAACTGACAGAATGCCACTACAATGGGGGCATTCGAATACACGGGAACAATAGTTGAATCCTGTCGGGAATCAATTTCCTCCCTAGTCGTCGAAATTACAACGGCGAATCTACATTTATTTAGTTCTCCAATGCGGGCGCTAGCCACGAGCAAACAATAATCTCGCAATTATGCAAAATTCCCACGTACCTGCCTCGATTTTATTGCGCAGATACAATTTCGCAGTGTTTCGTTTTGCAGCTTTTTGACTTCGCACTGGAAAAAGAGTCGCGGTTTTCATTGGCAGTTTTTAACCTTTCATACCTTCGTTTTTTTGGTTTGCATTTGGACCTTTTTTCGTGTAACGCCGCTACGGTCTTTGTGTTATTTTCGACCCAATCGTGTTCTTATCTTTCTGAAACACTTCTTATTATTAGCTTTGTGGAAAGCACAATAATGTTGCTATTAATATTAGTTTGATTAATGTACATTAAGTTCCAATCGTTATGTCGATGTTCCTTTCTTCCAAAATAACACTCCAACTATAAAGGCAATAACTAATAGATGATTCGGTTATGATTCGAAGCTTTTGCTGCTATTCTATTCTGGTTTACTTATAATTCACTTTTCAGTTATCTTCGTATTTCTGCTGCCAACATAATTGTACCTATATCTAACTTTAACTCTTGATTAATTCATTTTATTTTATATTATTTAAGTTTATTCTACGTAATTGTTTTATTTATTTTATTATATTTAATTGCGCACTTGTATATAAGAAAAAGAATGTGATTAAATCGATTGAAATCCAAAAGACTGCAGCAGCGTTAATCAGAGAATTGCAAAAGAGCAAAGAGAATATTCTTTTTGAGTATACTCGTATTATCGCATGGTGAAATACATTCTCTTTTTTTCTGTTTTCACATTCTTTATGAAATTACGGGCACCACGATTGCATTAATGCAGTGGTGCTGTTTCGCGTATTCTAACGTAATAACGAGTAAATGAAACAATTAACCTGATCATCATTGAAAATGGTTCTCTTGTGAGTTTTCTTTCTATTCCGTTTCCTTTCATTTGCTCCGATTTTCACTTTGTTTTACAAAGACTTGCGTTTTCTGTTATTTCAACCTTTCTTCTACCGCCTTTCGCGTATATGAAATTTTTAAAAATTCACCGTTTCTTCTCTTTACAATCGCCACTGCAATTTAATTCAATCCCCTCCTTTCGGCAAACCTTTTCTTCGCAATCAAATAATATTCGATTGCTATCGTCTATCGCCTACAATAATTGCCAAACGATTCGTACTTCAGTTCAAACATAATCGATTATTAAGCTCGAGACTTCGACCGATTTCAATTTTCGAATTATAATTGAAATAAAACAGATCCATCGGGTTTGTAATATTAACTTGTCCACATGCTTCGGCCGATTGATAATTACTCGATACCCTATCGCCTCTTCAAAGCACGTGTTCCACAAACATACCTAATTTATCCCGCAAACCGAGGACATGTGACTCGGACGAACGAGAACGTGATATCAAGCGAACAAATGACGTCACGGCCGGCAATTATTGTTCTTCGCGATCCAATTATAATTCCAATTTTCGCGATATTTGCGGTTAAACATGAGAGATACGTGCTGCGAATGCCTGAAATTCTCCTCTACATTGCTGACGCTTTTATTTGGCAAAAAATTGGTGAAAAGGTGAAACGCCACTTAACACTAGAATTGAGCCGTTCAGAAGCCAAAATGATTAACTCTACTTATTGAATTTTTCAAAATTTTAGTGTCAAAACGCTTGATTAATCTTTAACTACTTATGTTCGCAATACATTTCCGTAAAAATTGAGCTTAGTACCACGAATTAAGGAAAATGTTTCTGATCATGGAATAGTGAACAATTTATAAAAGTAATAACGATTATACCAGGGATATATTATTCTGTGCATTTTACATGTCGTTGCATAAAAGCTCTGTAGTCTCTATTTGAACTTAGATTTTAGAAGGAATTTTAGAAAAATCTGCATACTTACTTTATCAATTTCTCTACATTTTGTTTTGTGGAGATAGTCGATTTGGTAAATGGGCGGCCCAATTAAGAAAGCAGTCAAAATGATGGATAGCATAATTTACCAAAAAAATTATATAAACTTGCAGTGGTGCAGTTTTAAGAATATTCTGTAATTTTCTGTACAAAATATGAATAATGATTCATTCCAGTTGCATCATATTTTCTTTTCTATCGTCTATCACTTTTACTTTTTTGGTACAAATAAGTGTATTTTAGTCGTCGGTGTTTCTAGTGTTAGAGGAAAGCATAATCAAAAAGAAAGAATACTGTTGCCAAAAAATGTTGCAATTGTGTTACTTCGTTTATTTTGGCGACTGATTTAAAAACACATTTTTAATACTTTGCCTTACGATTCGATAACTTCAAGCGTGTAATATGACCCTCCAATAAATGTTTCAATTTTGCAAAGTTGCAAACAGCTATGCAACTTTAACTACGCTGCAACAGCAATTATTGTTGCCAATTAACGCAGCCGTTTGCTAATACATTACGTGAAATACTGTTGACTCACCTCTTGCACTTTTAGTTTTTCCCGAATACTCGTTGTTGTAGCGACTACGTGATTTAATGCAAATTATTGTGCAACAAAGTGTGCAGGTACTTGTTACAAAAATTATTAATTAGATCGAAGAGGTCACTTCAAATCATTTCGCGTTTCACTCTTTCTTTCTTTTAAAAAGTTGTAGAGACTTTAAGATCTTCTAGTTTTCTTGATTTTATATATTGCTTTGGTACAATTGAATTGTGCGATGCGAAATCTACTACAAATATCCTGTTCCCTAAAAATAATGAGAATGGTAAAAATAATTTCTCTCAAGTTTCAAAGATAGTACAATATAATTATGGTAAAAGTAACACAATGCAATTATGCGTATTTATGTAATTATACAACTGGTGTTACAAGCGAGAAGGTGGTAATTCTATATATATAAAACCGAATCGAAAATGTAGAATGAAGTTTTTCCATACGAAATTTTGCTTTCGAAAAAAATGACTTCGATACTTTATAAAGCACGCGTCCACTTTGTTACGACCAGATGTTATTATGCACTTTTAATTTTCCAAACGATACAATAGTATTTCCTTTTAATTGTTCAATGTTTGCTATGTTATCGCTATATACAATAGATTTTATATGGTTCTATAAATACAAATCTGACAGTGATAGGTCTGATGATCGTGGTAATCAAGATATTTTTCCATCGCGGCTGACCTAATACTGATATCTTCTACTTAAAAAATTCCTTACCTTACCTTCCTGTTCCTTCCTATTGAAAAATCAAACTACTCCGATTTTCACGAAGAACAGCTTCCAATAATTCCGGAAATATGATACGTGCTTAATAAAAATTCGAAGTCATTTCTCTTGGAAACAATGCCTCGTATGAAAAAGTTTCATCCTACATTTTTTATTCAGTTTTTTATATAGAATCGTCGCCTTATATGACACCCTGTATATATTAGGTGTATCAACAAATAATCTATTCTTTTGAGTAGTATCTACATTTATTTTTAACCCTATCAACCACTTATCCTGGCTTAAACATAATTTCTTTTATTCCATATTGTTTTACATTATCTCTGACGGATTCTTGTTTGAAAGAAATCAAGGCGTTTAAAGCGGCTGAATTATACAATATGTTAGTACACCTAATATATTTAAAAAAGTATGGAAAAGTTATTTATATATTTTACATAAAAAGGGCTTAAGTGTCCCAAAGTCGTACTTGTGCTCAACAGTACAACTATTATTGGTACAGGTAATTCGCGTATATCATAATTGAAGGGCTGAGCGGAAAAGTGGTCTAAGTGACAAAATGTTCACTTTGTGGAAACAATGCGTAAAGTTACACTTCGTTTTAAAAAAAATCTACGTATTTCTATGGAATGCAACAAACTACTAACCATTCTCAGGAATAATTTGGAAATATAACTATGATTTCTTTTATTGCAATATCTTTTCTCCATCTATGATTTTGACTTTTCCTCGAACTGACAGTTCTGTTTCTTTTAGACCTTATATTCGAATTCAATAAATGTTGCAATAGCAATAAAATATACTTACGTTATTTTTTGTGTATACGTAAATACGCATCTTAGTTACCATCTCGTATACTTATCGCAAATTTTACAAAAAAAGGCACTTAGATCGCTTTTCCACTCAACTCCATAATTGAACCTCTCGGAAGCCATATTGATTAACTCCATTTTTCCTACATACCTAAATTTCATTATCTAGGTACATAATTAGTGTTGAACTATCCAAAAATTAATTCAACCCCCTTGCCTTATAATAACGAGTGTAACTCGTAAAGCAGATTTTTTCTTAAATACAACAAATGCACTCTGTGTTTCTAATAAATTATAACTTTAATTCTAATTGTATTATGAAACTGTAAGATTAATGTTCCTGGAATGCAAATTATATGTAATATATCAATGTTTCACGATACAGTGTTAAAGCATTGGATATCCAATTTAAACTTTTCATCAATTGGAACATTAATAGGGCAAGGGATTAATTCATTTTAAGTAGTTGATCGGTTTGGCTTCCGAACGGCTCAACCGATCTAGCCCTTCTTTCGAAGATTGAGAATGAATAGAAACGAATCGCGTGATTCCCGAGACAATGAAGAACAACGAGCGTGTTATTTTTTTCTAGGTCACGTGTAAAATATTCTAATGGGCGTTCGTGTGTACAAACGGCATACTTTTCTCGGCTCGAATAAAGCAAGCGAAACACAAGGCCGGTCGTTGTCTGGCTTGTTTCAACCAGTGGCCGAGCTCTAAGTGGCAAGTTTGAAATACGGTTGCCGGTAGTCTCTGTATAACTTTAGTAGACCAAACTTCCGGTGGACAACGGTGCGACCAGGGAAAACGGGGCTCGTGTTCGCAATGCGTTTCCTCTGTTTGCCA
Source organism: Eucera pruinosa (assembly GCA_028830335.1). Lineage (NCBI taxonomy): Eukaryota > Metazoa > Arthropoda > Insecta > Hymenoptera > Apidae > Eucera > Eucera pruinosa. Next base: position 8,978,105 of record JAMYCR010000009.1, on the reverse strand, counting down.
CGAAGAAAGCTAAGTCCCAGGCTACTGTTTCCTCGCTAATATTTGAATTTTCCGCTAAACGCTAAAGACCCGCTGGAACTTTCATTATAGAACTGTTTGAGAGCGGTTGAGCAATCAGTAATTTACTGGACCTCGGTAATTCAATTTTTACAATTGAAACGTGCAAACGCCAAACGCCAAAAGGTGCATTTTTTGAGAGCAAAGAAGGAACTAATTTGGTTTGTAATTACAGTGGAATCCGCTTATCTGAAAAGCCTGCCACCTAAATTGTTTTCCCATTTCGGTACAAGAACGCTTCTGTTACATTTTATAATTTTTAATAGATAACAAAATATCAAGAATTGAGCGAATTTGAATATTATTAAAAGTTGGAAATGTACGGCATGAAGTATACTTTGTGTATTAAATCAAAATGAATTTGAAATTGAAATTCACGTGTTTGAAATGAAAATTGGAATTTGAAACGATTTGAAGTTTGAAACAATTTCAATGAAATTTGGGATAATTTAAAGCGGTTTACTCAGTTCAAAATACGAAGTGAAATTTCAAACGTTTTAGAATTTTAATTTAAACCGGAGACGTTTTATAGAGGAACCATTTAGAACTTCAATATTAATTTTGAATGTGAATTATAAATTTGCAATTCGAAGTTTGAAATCGGAAGAAATTCATCGAACTCCAGTATTAAATATTTGAATCACGGTCTTCATAAAAATTTCCAACACGTCGCACTTTATCCCAGAACTATATTGAATAGCTAAAAAATCTATGAAATGGACAGGTTGAAATTGAAAAAAATAATTTGTCATTAAATATGTATTCGATTTTCATAAAAATTTCCAATACGTCAAACTTTCCTTTGCATATTTCATACTTAACCCCTTGCTTTACGAATTTTTAAGTAGCTGCACGTGTTAGAGAAACAATTATCTGTCTCAACACAGTCAAATACAAAGTATTCCAATATTATATAGCATTTGTATCACCATATATATTATCTTTATACAAGAACTGCTAATCTATTGTAGGAAGATAATGGCCAAAGGATGCGGATGGGCGTGTAGGATCCGGAGATGATCGTGGGTTTTACACAAGCCAGATCTATACAGTCTCTAAAGAAAAGAATTATATCTATTTAACGCTATTCGTCTGGTTTACAGCTGTCCTGCTTCTATCTTACATCTGTCTTACCACTAACTTATTTTTCGCGTATCAGGCTTTTTAAAGCGTCCTTCGCAAGGCGGACGTTCTTCCTCTCCACCAATCAGTGGATTTTTTTTTTTAACCCGCCTACGGCCTCGAACTATGGTGGGGCACCCTCCCCTAGGAGCCGTTCCCCCGTAATTTTCCGTAGGTGCCAGGATCTATGAGGTGGCCAAAATTTCCTTCCTCAAGTCGCTAAGGATTCGACCCCCTCATAAACCTGGTCACCGTTCCGGTCGGCTCGACCGTTACCCATGCCGGCTGTTATAAACCCCCGTAATGTTTATCTCCCTTTCCTGATTTTAGCCTACACTATGTAAGGATCACTTCCATTTAAGTGACAATTTTTCAAATCCCAGTACGAGGGACATTGGACTTTGTTATATATTTTCAATGAATTAGTAATTAATACATAGTATTTAACATACAAAAAATCATCATAAATAAAAAATATTACCTAATGTTGTGCTTCAAACTGGAACGATTATTAAGTTCCGCGATGAGCTTAAAATAGCAGTAATTGATACATCTACCCCATGTTGAATAGTCTTTTGTTTTAATTACGAATGCAAAGAATACATCCTTGCAACGCTATCCAATGAAAAACATTAGGAAGTTTCTTCCCAACCCAATATTTCTCAAATATCGCTACGAACTTTCCGAACAACCTAATACACTTTAACCCCTTAGGGACGACATCCATACTATGTACGGACCTTAGTTTCCTTTTACGACTAGTACAGAACGAATAATATTTATCTAAAAGTGTGACAACTATTTATTGACGATTATGAGACGCGTAGTTAGCCTCCATATTTTATAAATAGTGAATTAAAGTAATAGTATAATTGGGGTAAATTTGTCGAAATACAAACATCTTTTGTGTTTGCGTTAGAAGAACGGAAAACTGCTCCATCCCTGAAGGGTTTCTTATGTTAAAAATCGGAAAATCGCAGCATTAATGGAATTCGGTTAAGATAGAAATCTTTTTAAGCAACGGATGAAAAATTCACGAATTAAAGGACACGGAATACCCTTTTCAATCTTCCCTTTCACGATTACCAGCCATATCACATCGACGTTCCACGTATACGTTTCGAAAATATGATACCGGCGGGTGAGACTGTCGCAGTAACAAAGAGAGGTAATTGCGATCAAATCGATTCCGTTAGACAGTTCGATTTCCCCGTTGAACGTCGTCGACGCGTGCACTCGTTACGCAAACGCAGCGTCGATTCCCCTGTATGTGTTTCACAGTAATGAATGTATAAATATTCAGACAGAAACGGGGCGCGTAGCCGGGTTACGAATCGATACAATTCATTACGATATCTCACGTTGATCCTGGTCCGTTCGATGCCACGCACGTAATGCGTAGACACGGGCTCGAGATATCAGCCGTGTCTATCGAGTCGCATGCACATGCATTTAAATTGCCGAAATTATAGTATCGAACATGGGAAGCGGAATCGAACGGATCGTTGGGGTCTTACTCGGGGTGAAATGGCCATGGGGAAATATTGAAATATTTTACGCCACCCGAAACGTGCACAGAGGGGATCTAAAGTTGGTTTGATTCAGATTGAATCGGTAGGGTAGATGTACCAATTACTGCCACTTTGACCCCTTGCACTCCTTAATTTTTCTTTCACCTACCAACAACACCTTAATTAATTTACAAAACAGATCAAAAAAGGGGGTCCGAATAAAATGTTGTACCTTCTCGAAAAATCTGCTTTGGAGTAATTGTTAATTAAGCTTCTGAAATTGTAAACAATATAAACGCCAGATGTGAACATTTTTACTACAAAGCAAACTTCAGTTTCGTAAGCGTAAATTGAAACTAAAATTTGGAAACTCATAAAACTGAAGCGTTTTGGTTTTATGGTAATCGATATTGTATTATAGACTGTAATGAGGGAAATATTTTGCTTTTATTTCAGTTGGGAATGAGTTTCGGTTCGGATAAACGGCGTGAATTTACGCGTAAATTTTCTAAATATTTTTTACAGAGTGTAGCCAAAAAAAGCAATCGACCCTTGCGAGGTTAATATTTAGCAAATACAAGTATGTTGGTTTTTCGAATAACCGAGCCTCGCTGTTTACTGAAAATAAATTAAAAAGGTTAGACCCTGAAAAATCAAACGCGCTCTTTTGAACTTTTCTTCTGAAACGAAAATATTTACAACCGCGCTTAAACGCGACAGGATGCTCACTGTTTTTAATAAAATCAAATTTGATGTAAACTGCGAACTCTCAGTGAAATTGATTACATTCACTTGCAACTAAAATTATTGATAAAGTAACAAATAAATAATACTCTGCACTTTAACGAAAGAAAATAATACTTTCAAGTATACTCGAACCTTGATCGATTGGATTCGAAACTTTTATGAATATTATATCAGCAATTCTCTGATCTTTCTAATTGTTCTTTATATTATTTTTATAAAGCAATTATGTAGCCTTTCAATGTGTATATACATATACTGTACATAAAAATTCAATTGTAAGCATCATATCAAATATGTTACCTAAAACCTTCTGCAGAATTCTGATTTCGAAGAGTCGAGTACTTCTTATAAAAGTTTTGATTCTGCACAACATATCGAAGTACTTGCATTGTTTCGCAAGCTGCACGTACTCAGTCCAGGTTTCGATATCTATTTATAATAGAACGAACACATATCAAGTGTAATCATTCAAACATTATTGCTTCTAAGTAGCATTCGAAACCTGTGGAGCTAAACATAGTTATTAAAATTAACTCGGATTCGTAAATACAAACATATTGAACTAAATCGATCCCCAATGATCATTCTTAGACTTTTGAATGGGCGTTAACTGTGACTACAAATTACTCTAAACTTTGCTCCCAACATTGATATTAGACGACGACCTCGTTCAAATTTACCAAAAAAAAAAAACCAAATCGTCGTCAATCTCCCTAATAGCAATAAACCAATATCACCACAACAGAAAGTATACGAAACAGGTTTCTTGTGAAAAATTCCAAGGAAATATTATTCGAAGAGCAAAGGGGGTGGCAAATGGGGGGTTGAGTTGGAGAAAAAGCAGCGAAATTTCTCTCATAACGCTGCGTTCTGATTAAGGTAACGCCGATGTTAGTTAATAACGGGTTTATTAGGTTTCCGCTAATAAATGGTCCCGCGGTCTCCTTATTACGTCGCAGCGTACCGGCGTACGATGTAAATTTTAATAAAAACTCGAGCGGACCACCGCCAGTTTTCTCTTCTGTGCGCGTGTATGTGTACGCAGGTGTACGCGTCAGTGTACGTGTACACGTAGGTATACATGTATATATGTATCTCGCGTAAGCCGTAGAACACGGCTGGCACGCGATACAATACGCGTAGTGCCATTAATTCCCGTGCCTTCAGGAAAACGCATAAAGAACGACCAGTGTGCTGGTTACCAGGCTAATCCGCTTTGAGATTTAAGGCCGTTAATTGAGCCGATCCCGTCAGATAGACGGAAAACGGTCCGTCTTTATTATGGTAACCATGTTTTTGTTACATCGCTGACGGGAATTGAGAGGATAAATTATGCAGATGTTACGTAATACCGTTTGATGGATTTCTGGCAATTTCTGACGGACAATAGGGTAGATGTACCACGTGCTGCTACTTTAAGGTTCGCGCGTAACTTTATTTAACTATTTTAGAACGTATTTAACCTAAATATCGTTCCAGTTTGAAGCATAATATGGTTCGTCCCCTCTTTTATTTGTGAACATTTTTTTGACAACGTTGAATATGACGAATTAATTAATACGTAATTGAAAATGTATAACAAAGTCCGATATCCCTATTACTGTCACTTGAAAAGTTCTCATTTAAATAGAAACACGTTTTACATATATGTATATTAGCACGTCAGTTTGTGTAATAAATATACGATGTCTAGTAAACGTTTTGCCTTTATAAATAATACATTGAAGCAGTAGTAACTAGACACCGGATGTTAATGTAAATTGGCATTTTTATAAACGTATTTTATTTCATCCCCCAAATATAATTTGCATTTCATTTTAGATATTTTGTACGTTTATGCAGATTACGGGCAATGTCTACTTTTTTACCCATCTAAATTCCTCATAAATATATAAACATTCACATTCTAATAATAACTAATAAATATTATTTGCCTATTTACTTGTGCACTGCAATTCAAACGCTACATTGTAGAAAAACGACAAGACCATTTAACTAATCGAATATCGGAAAATAAACACTGTAAAACATTTAAAATAGATGATCAAAAGTATGTTTCCAAATGCGGATATTGATGAATAGATTGGGGCTGTTTGGTTCTTATTTCGATAAAGGCACTGTAAATTTCATCAACATGATTCCGTTACCATATAAACAAAGATGGCGACAGAAATGCGCGAAACATTGGCCTCATGCATCCAATTCCGTGCAACGAAACGCTACATTGAGTTCAACTGAAACGTATGTACATTTTCCTGCCATAATTCCGGTCGACTAAAACGCAAGTTGCAAAGCAATACAAATAAAGATAAACGAGTTTCGCAAATGTTGCAATAACACAACGAATTTTAATATGCGACGTATAAGTTATACAAATAAAACATCTACTGAAACTCATAATAGAGAATTATAATGCAAACTCGTTAAACAATACCTCAAATAACATTTCAATAATAATGAATGCTCTATCTGCTCTTATCTGCTCTATTGTATAACACTACTTTTATCGTAAATTTCAATTAAAAGATACATACTCGATAATATTAGGTAATTACGACAAGTTCTGCCAATTTTAAGCACAAACATATTATGGTTATTGATAGTACTTTCATTTATTTGTCACGTGTCATTTATTTATTATTTAGTATATAAATGTGGAGTTATTTATTAACTCTGTGAAATATTTTATTACTTCTCCAAGCTGATTTTTATTTTTCGCGATATTTTTATTAACTAATTTTGCTCCGTGCTGTCTATAAATTCTCTATTAACCCTTTGCACTCCAAAACAATTTTAATAATATGATCTACCGGTAACTTGAATACTATCTTTTGGCGCTTGTGAAAATTGAAAGTGTTATTCTGTACTTCGGAAATAGGAAGGGTGGTCTTTAATTTGCTTTGCTTTGGAAGAAATAGAAATTGAATTAGCAGAAATAAATAAAAACCTTAAATCTTGAATTATGAAAAAATAACGAATAAAAAAATTACGAATAAATCTAGCGAAACACAAGGCCGAAATTTATGTATGTCGCCGTAAAGACGCCAGCGGAGTGCAAACGGTTAAGTTTTATAGTAATACAATAGCACTTTGCATAACGAAAACATTAGCGACTTTAGCTACGTTTATATCATCCCGTTTGACCGAACACTTTTTGCCAGGTGCAGTAATAAGCAAATCTATGGCATAGAAGAGTTAAAAGGTTCTTTTTGAGGTGGTAAATGGTCAAAAACTGGGAGGCCGTGTCTCAGAGGAAATGAACGAAACTAAAAGCCTTGTTCTGTCATAAATTCCTCGTAGCACAGTTATATTTAGGCCACGCTAATTTTTCGACCTATTCCCCGTTGCCTGAATGCAGCGGATTTATTCCCGCGGAAGTTGTGAAAGATACCGGCTTAAGAAATAAATTTAAGGCACCGTTGGGTGCACTAGGATGCACCCTGCTGCAGCCCAACTTTATTCCAAACTTCTCCAAAAAGGCATCCTTTTTTATTCCCTTCGCCTCACAACTGTGGTTTGTTTTATGAGCGCTGTATTCAACTTACATTTGTCACTGTAAAATTCCGAATGCAACGGCACTAAATTCTGAATGCGAATTTGAAATTTTTTTATATTTCTCATACATTCGGAAACACTTTCGGAGAAATGGAATCTAACTCGAAATTACTTTCATCCCGTCGATGTATTGGGCTGCTTGTAAGCGAAAAGTTTGTAGCCCTTTTGATAAGCGTATTGTTGCAAGTTTTGACGCATACCTATTTGATGAAATTCAAAAGGTATCGAGGATGTATACGAACATTTTTTTTTTAAATTATGGAATCTTATTGTTAGGTGGATTACTTAAATACAATTAACCCTTTCGCAAATTCAGCTCGTGTTAAGAGAAACCTCATTAAATTGTCAATTGTGTAGCAAACGATAGAAATATACGTGTCTTAGAGATAGAATTACTCGCGTTTTATAGCAATTTATCTATTTTGGCCACTCGTGTATTATATCCTTCGGAGAATAAAAGGTGTAAAATATAATAAGCGAAGTATCGTTGTTCCGAATATTACTGAACATACAGGGCATGACTAACGAAAGTATGACATAACAAGAAGATCTAATTATTCATTAACTCCCATATATTATATAATAAAACATAATTACTGGTTGGAAAATTAAAATAATATCGCGAATATTTTGCATTTCGCGTGTCAGGCAAAAAAGACACTTTAAAATGGAATATTTCTTTATGTTCAGGTGTATTTTTAATTAATCTTAACGCGTAAAAAATGTCAAGCTACGCTTCGCCTGAAATATAGTCATTTTCACCGTGGCGTATCTTAAAATCCAATTTTCCACATATCGCGTTATTTCATTATTTCTTTCCATTAAATGGAAAGGTGGAAAAATTTGCCCGTGAAAAGAGAAGATCGCCATTAATTATTTTCCGCGATATGGGAAAGTATCGATTGCAACGCGTGGGGGAAATTATGGTTGTCGCAATATGTAGTTATAAAACAAATGTTTTCTGATGTAGATACGCGGGACACGTAGATTAAACAGAGTTTAACAATAGACCTAGCTACTGCAGTCTGCGAACGCTTTCCAAAGCAGTATTGTGTAATTGAAAGCAAACACGGTCGAACGATCAATAGAGTAATTAAACTCCGAAATGAATAATTAGCCGCATGCTATATTACAGAATGTTTTACGCAAGAGCTTCTGAAGTTTATAAAAAAAGCCGATGCAAAGCGATGTTTATTCGGCTACATTTATAAAATCGCGTGAAAAGCATTGCAATATTTATCCAGCCTTTGCTGCGATTTAATAGAGACGCGTCGAAACCTAATTTCTGCATTCACAAAACCCGAGCCTGAAACTTTGCGAAGCCTCGAAACCTTTGAAACTCAAGTAAATTGAAATTTTATTAATTTTTTACTGAATTTTTATTTTCATCCTTCTATTTCTAAGGATACATTTTGACAGGAAGTAAAATCCTAATAAATCCCCTTTCAGAGAACCAAATTACTACTTATTTAATATTTAACTTGTGCAATGCTTGTCACAAAGATAAATGATATAGGAGAGAGGTGATAGGAATGGGACAAGTCTTTTTTTAATTTTTTTAACGTTGCTTCAACCTTGAATGTTCATTAGCAACCACAGTTACTGTTTACATTTACATAGATTACAATACTATGAAATAAAGTTTAGTGAATTAATATGCTGCGAAAGGTTTACTACTAAATTCATGTCTCCATTTATTAGCATTATATTTTACTTTTTAAAAAGTGCATTTGGTCCCGTTCATAAATTGGTTGCATTGAATGGGATAGTGTAATAAAACAAGATAATATGAACATAATTGTTTCTTCAGGCGTTACGATCAGAATATTATTTATTTTTTCATTAAATTGTTCAAATATTATAATCTTATTGAACTAAATTCTACACTAAACTTATATTTTTGTAAAATAAGAAATAACTGTAACATTCAAAAGCAAAAGATAATCTTTTAAGTGAAAAATAATCTAACGATCTTAAGGTATTAATAACAGAACCAGAAATGTAATTTACTGTAACAATATGTATTATATTGTCTAATGATATAATGTCCCATCCATGAAATTCTTACGTTTTCGATTTATAAATATGGCAACAATATCGAAAATTTAACTGGTTTATTAATATGCATTAAAGAAAGCATACCTGATACTTTGAATTATTGTTCTTTAAGAAATTACTCATCAAATGAGATGATTAAAAAATTAATCAAGCGTAACAGTATTTTACAAAAAGTCTCGAGAAAATCGAACAAATTTTACTATAAATATTTTGTTTCTTGATAGTGTATAAAATAACAGAAACGTGGAAAAGTAAATTTCCGTTGTAAGATTAGTAAGAAATTTAATTCGTTTGTTGATTATTAAATTTAAGGGTTAAATTCGAATGTCAAAAATTCACGTTTCAGTTCACGTAAAAGAATTTTCCGCTCTTTTTTGTTGCGATGCATTGCAATATTGCAGATTAGCTTTCGACGGAAAAGAAAAAATAGACAAATCGGTAATCATTATATTGTAGCAGAGCTTGCAATGCGTAACTATGAAGGGATGCAATAATACATCTTCATAAAATAGGATAGGATTTGCCTCGAAGTGCAATCTGTTCATCGTCGACAAATTCCAAAAGATGTATTACCAAAGGGATTTAGTCGGCAACTCTACAAATATCAAACATCATACAATTTCTGTAAGGACGTTTAAGCCGCTGCAAATAATATTAATAAAATATACCTATACTGTGATATTTTATTATAAAAAATGTAGCTGAATTATTTGCAGTAATCGAATCATTCGATAGAATTTTCTCGACAAAAAATGTGTTTTAATATAAAGAATACGTCGTATCTCTGGAAATCGAATCTTTCCGTACAAAAATCTGCAAACGAAATAATTCCGCGGATAAAAAGTGTATTTCAACGTGGAAAATGTAACTCGTTTTCAAAGATTGAACTCGTCAACGTTGAAATTACACGAATAAAAAGAATTCTACCCATAAAAAAGATATTGTTACATAGAAATACAACTTATTTCCAGAAATCGAATGTTCCAATGCAATGCCTATAAAAGTCTTCTAATAAAAAAGGAATTCTACGCATAAGAAACATATTTTAATATAGAAAATGCAACGTATTTCCAGAAATCCGATATTCCCTTACAATGTCTATAAAAATCTCCTAATAAAAACAAATTTTACGCGTAAAAAGCGCATGTATTTCAACCCTTTGCGGCCTGCAACATAATAATAGTGAACAACTTTTCCCTCAATCATGAATCTTTTGTGGGCGAGACTTCAAGGATTCTCGTTCAATTATCGATAACATTCTTTGAATTTTTTTTAAGGTTGCTTCAACCTTGAAAGGTCATTAGCAATCGCAGTTACTATTTGCATTTATATAGATTACAAAATTATTAAATACAATTCAGTAAATTAATACGCTTCGAAAATTTTCCTACGTTGAAACATGACTTTTCATCGTTGAGGGTTTCTTTAACACTAAAACTAGCAACGATTAAGTTGTACTAATTTGTGTCAAAGAAATACAAATGAAAGATAGTAGAAAAATATTTATGGGGCAAGTGAAGTAAATCTTTGTTTCTATTTTGTAATGAAGATCATGGAATATTTTCATTTTCGAGAAAAGCAGATGTTTGGCTACGTTTAATTGGTAAAATTTGTCATAATATACTATCAATTCCAATCATATATAAATTTATTAACTTACCTGAATAACGTACATTCTGCTTCCTTTTCTATAGAAGAGATAGATCTCTTTTAATTGATCGTTCATAATTGCTTTGACCACCATAATGGTTTAATAGCAGTTAAGTCAGAAATTGCTTGAATTTTCTAGCTTTTGGGAAAGATTAATTTGTTTCAAACTTCTGCAGTTGTATTACTGTGAACACTCAATTGACGAATACGGTAAATGGAATTAATTTATGGTAAATTTGTAGAACTGATCTAGAAGAAGATCTACAATAATAGAATTAATGATTGAGCGAAAAGTTGCTCAGTACTATTATGTTCTGTCCACAAAGGGTTAAAATACATGCACTATTTACGCGTAAAATTTCTTTTTATTAGGACACTTTTACAGACTATAGAAACACGTACAATTTATTTCTAAAAATCGAATCCTTCAACACTGGGAGTATCCTAATAAAAGAGGAAGGAAAAAGGGAAAAAGAGGATTGCGATCGGATATTTATTTGAGGCAGCGAATCAGAGTAATAAACGAAGCTGAGCTTTTTTTAGGGGGGTGCGTGTCCCTTGGATATACGACACTGCTTAATTGCGAGCAAGAACCGACCGATAGGGCAATTAACGGTCCGGGGACAGTCTGGGCCACGACAATATAAAATCCCATCAGATGGGTTCGATACGGTGCAATAAACATGGAGAATGTTAATTCCGGCATGTCGGGCACGAAATTAAATTCCATTCGATTTTACAGCCTTTCCGTTCGACCAGATTCAAACCGTTCCCCCTGTTTGTCGTTGTTACGTAAATTCTGCCTTCTTTCGTCCACCTCTCTGGCCCTCGTTTTTCCTTTTTCGTCTCTTTCGTATCAGTTTGTTCCCGTCAACGTGTTTGTTTGCCGTTTAGGTTTGTTGATTATCCTCGCTGGGCGTGTCCAGTCTTTTTTCCAATAAAAACTTCGCAAGGGGGATGAATTTATCATTGAACGAAGAAAACTAAATTCGTAGCAATTGTTTAGTAGTCCCGCTGTTCTCTCTGGGTTTATGCAACCGAACATGTATCTGCGTTTTTGATTTTTTGCACAAGTACCCCGTACGAACTCACTTCTGTCGAATAAACTTTCTGTTTTAATGTTTCCTATACGTACAAATCGAGTAGTTCATGCACATAATATTTCCTTATAACTCCGCAACAAAGCCTTTATTCACGAATCTCATATAACATGTTCTTCTTCATTTGCTCTTTCAATGAAGTTGTCGTAGTTTGGCGGGAAAGAACCTCCTGAATAACCTGTATAACAATGTTATTTATTCTATAACTGTGAATAAAAAATCTCTGTCCAATTTTTCTGCGAAAATTTGTTTCGCTACGAATTGTAGCATACATTCTTGTGGCTTGCGTTCGTTTCTCTGCGAGTTCGTCAATTATCGAATATTTCAAGTGAATCATTGTTAGTTTTTCCATTGTAGTTCCTCTGGCGACAGACGAGCATCCACAATGATTTCTATAGCATTATGTAGATCTGTGTTTAATTACGTGATCGTGGAACAACGAACGCTTCTAGTGAATACTCATTAAGCGTGTCGCGCGTTGAGCAACGGTGATCGATATTAATGACGAATCAATGGTGTAATCCAATATCATCAGTTCGGCAGGCCGACCAACGGACCTCTGGTTATTAAGGTCCACGAATTAATATGAATTACTGCCGACGGAGCGGCGTTATTCCAATTAAAATGCAGCCTGCCGCGACCTCAAAAATTAAATCCCCACGGCACGAAACACACACCCGCTATAATTGATAGTTTTCCTCTTTTTTACTCCCATTGCCCCTTCGGCCACTTTTTTATCTTTGTAGCTCGTCGATAATCCCAGCAGCGGATTGTTATATTTTACAACAGCAGCAAAAGTCAATAGGATTTTGCCGTCCAGCTTTATTGAACGCGAAACTAACAAGCTATTTCGATTTTTCTGCTTACAGTCGAGATTGTTAAGATCGATTAATAACTCGAGCGCAAGTAAGATTATTTCTTATCGGTAGAACATTTTTTACGTTGTTGCATTGATGAGCAAAGTATGTAAAATGAGGCGAAGATTGGTAAAAGTTTTGCGAGGCTTCTTGATGTAGATACTATTCTCCGATAAATTATTTATTATAGATATATATTATAGACTTGATACAATGGTTACATTGTTATTATATTATTTTTTTAATGGTAATATATCGGAGCCACATACCTATTAATCCTTTGACTACTATGGATGTATCTATACGTCTTCAAGAATTAAGCTGACATTTGTTAAAAGCATACACGTATCTTTTTTCTATAACACGATATAATTTCTGGTATCACTCGTACATCAATATTACGATGCAATTAGTTATGTAGAATATCCAAATATTTATGCTTATATTGTTTCTATATTAATAAATGCTATCTTAATCTACACTTTTGGTTTTTGGTCCCAATGTGCTGGTAGCGAAAGGGTTAACTTGTTTTACTAGTTTTACTGAGAGAAATATTATGAAGGATTCTATAGAATCTGTTAAATATTCTACGAATCCTGTAATAATTCTATAAGTTGTTACAGAAGATTGATAAATATTAAATGTTGAAATAACAAAATGATGATCTCACAAAACCAAAGTGGGGAAAAACACTATAAAAGCAGCAGAAAAAATACCAGAGAGTCAATTCAGGTGAATATGTGAATCGGTCTAGTTACAGTTCGACTAGTTATAAATAAAATTCGCCATAGCGAAAGGGCTAATCACACTCAATAGAAATGTACAGAATATTATTTTTTATTTATAGAATTACTATTAAATGTATTCAATTTTCTTCATTTATACAACTGCAGTCAATCAAGTTTTTACATTCTTTATATTACAGACATTTGGGCCGCGATACCATTACAAACAAAATATATTGGTTTACGCGATAAAATGGTTGAGATACGCCGCAATACAATATTCTTAACACTTTATCTATCGGAAATCTATTAATCACCTGCTTTGAGAGGCTTACGAATTGACTGTGTTTTATTTCCTTCACCTGCTTTGTTTCCGAAAAATCTTATATTGTTATTATCCCAAAAAGGGATACAAATAACGCAACTAAATCATGTCGTTTAGATCATGTTCTAAATGATACTAATTTTTCGCGTTCGAACAAAGCGATTGAAGGAACGTATGCATTTAATTCCGTATCTTCATGCGTGCTAATAATGTTCATATTTCGACAGATATTTTTAATCACTCGCTTCACGCTCTTAGACATTCTCTGAGAAACATATCTATTTAAATTCTTATCCTAAACTCTGTTAATTTACATCATTTTTATACATTACTATGGTTTTCATTATTATTTTGTTTATGTAATATTTGTTTGCTAATGGGTTAAATAAATAAATAAATAATTCGCCAGCGGTAAATAAAGTGTTAATACCTTTGGTAATCTACAAAGCGTAGAATTAAAATTTTCTAATTCCACCTATATAATTACCTCGCAATAAATATCCGAGAATAGAACCGCCGATTGTCCCCGATTAAAACATCCATCAGCTTAACGTGTCGAGTGCACCATAAGCAAGTGTAGACAGCTGAAACGTTAGCTTCCAATATCGTGGCAAAGGGTTGCAACCACCGGGGTCGATCGAAGCTCCGTGAAAGAAACGACACGCCGTCACGACAGGTCGTTAACTTCGATACAACGTCTCCAGATACATATGTACGTATATTCCGTGTATGCGGGTGGGTAATTAAAATCGCGGTAATTAAGTGCGAGAAAGGGAAATGCCAAAGTGTAAGTGGGGTAGAGGAGATTTCATGGGAATGGGTAATTAGCATGCCCGGCTATTAGCTAGGCAATATGGTGTTCATCGTTCAACCACCTACAATACCGGTTACGCGTACGTTGTTTTCTAATATGAATAATTGCACGTTTAATTGCATAAAATAATTCCCGAGATCGTTATCGACCACCGTAAAATAGCATTACGCCAGTTTCAATCAATTGACCGGTGTGCGGCATTGTTAACAGACACGCGCCAGCCCGTAGTTTAATATTAATGAATCATGTTACGCGTCTCGAAATTAGTAGCCAATCCCTTCCCGCCGTCATAACTGCGTCATAGGTACACTGTTCTAATGGACTGCTGCGAAAACGTGCGATTCTATTTCGCGTGGATTATTAGCCAATTATTAAACACCGATAAAAGCAGACAGTTTGATGGAATACGTTATCAGAGGTATAGTTTACTAATTCCTAGCACATATTTGCGAGTTACTTACTGTTCTCGAATTATTTGTGTTCGGACGATAGGCTAACGTTTATGGAGTAGTAAAGAGGAACACATCTGCGTCGTTGTGCTTTACTGATAAACAGGATGGTCCAAATGAGACTGAAGGATGTGATAGTTTACACATTCCATGCCGAGCTGTTTTTACCGAAGTTTCCATTCAGGCCATTTAATGTTTCGACTGAAGACTGATATTTATCGTTATATGTATGTCCAATGAGTAATTGGTACTCTGTGGACTTTTATGCAGATATATACTTTCAACTACAACATCAGACGAATGCAGCCTAAAGAGAAATTGTTTTCTCCCTCTAAATATAATTATCTGTACCGTATTTTGTATATTTTATAACATTTTCGTATATTCCGTAAATCCTGTATTTTCCTGCGCAATTAAATTTCTCAAAAAGGCATAATGATCCTCGCAGTCTAGTATAGGGTTATCCGAAATAGACTATAGGAACACCTACCTTCACTTTTTTTCTTTCCTTTCCCGCTTTACCCTTTTCTAATCTGTTTTTCATTTCTATTATCTTCGTTCGTTCTCGTTTCAATTTTTATATTTTTCACCTCTATTTTACTAACAAACGTGGCGTTTGACAGATATTCTCATTCAACATCCTAAAGGTACTTTTGGATAACCCTTTGATTACTTCGTACACAGTAGCTACCATATCGTGTGCAATTTGTGGTATACCGTTAGCTTTTTCTTTCGATAGTAATATATTTTTAAAATTTTTTAAAAAAATCAGCTGTAGGTGTATAATTTTGATCTATGATCTTTTTCAATATTTTTGGTAGCCGACGAATTTTTCTATTGTCAAATTCTTGGTATTTACAAAACGTCAGGAGAAAAAACAGGACGAATACATGTTATAAGTCAATATTTAAAAAATTGCAAGAGTTTCAACCATTTCAAGGTCATTAATTTGTATATTAATCAGAATGGGGTGTATCCTATAAAAATACAATAATTTTATCATTATACTTATAGCAATAATTAGAGGTTCATTTTAACAACAATCTATTATAGCATTTTATTATTTTAAACTTCAAGTTAATTATTTTGCAGACGTAAATTATGTACTGTAGGATAATATTTTCTGGACCTTCCCTTTTAATTTAAGCCGAGAAGCATCGAAATTGGTCCACTAGAAGCCGAAAAATTTTGTTATAGGAGATGTTAGAACATAGACGAGGTACAAGATCAACTATCCCTCACCGAATGCAACATAGATATCCAAATAATCCTATAGTTTCTTCATAATAACCTATCGTAATTAAATGAAACTGTTTCATCTAAATCCTATTTCTTATTGCAAAAATATACGTGTCTAAGGAGAAGAATACGTTTGATTATTTTTTAAACTAAACGTGAACACCTATTAAAGTAACTCAATTTTTAGATCGCCGCCATTTTTAAACTATTTAAAATACTCGCATTCGCCTTAGCGTGTAAAAAATAGGGAAGCTTTCTCTTTAAAATCCTTTTTGTTTTATCTAAATCCTATTTTTTGTTGGGAAAATATGATTGTTGAAAGAGAAGAGTACGTTTTACTATTTCCTAACCAACCTCAAAACAGCTATTAAAACATCTCAACCTTTAACTCGCTGCTATTTTGAAACTGATTGAACGTTTCCAAAATCCCTGCACGACCATAATCGGTGAACACTCCCCTTTAAAACACTTTTTAGTTCACCTAAATCCGACTTTTGGTTGCTGAGATATCATCGTCTGAAGAGAAGAGTAGTTTTTTACTATTCCCCAAACCACACCAAAACACCTATATTAAAAATTCCCAAAATTCAACTCGCCGCCATTTTGAAACGGATCGAACGTTTTCAAACTCCCTGCATTGCCATGATCGGTGAACCTTCCACTTTAAAATGCTTTTTGCTTCACCTAAATTCGACTTTCGGTTGCCAATATATCATCGTTTAAAGACAAGTAAAAGTTTAAAGTGTAAAGCAAAGTTCAAAGTTTAATTTTTTCTGCGTTTCTCGGCCTCTGCGAACTGACCTACCTCAACCCCCTCAACATTCGTAGTATTGCGCAGGTCAGTTTTACTATGTTCACTATGTCATTCACAACTCCGCGCGCGCCAACCGTAAGGGTAAACTTTAAACGGCCATATCTCGCGAAAGAGTTGATACATCGACGTGAACCAAAATGAAAATTAAAGGGCACATTTTTCTCTATCTCCAGAGTCAGTCGTCCTTCATTTTGCATGATCGAAAGAGTAGTTACGGAACGAAGAACACGAGGGACGTAGGCATTTTTTTTTAGGAAACTACGAATCCCAAATTCTTGAAATTTGGTGAGAAGCTGGATCTGTAGTTGAGGAAAATTTGGGAATTTTTGCGCGTGGAAATTCGAAGAACAATAGCGTCTGCGTTTTGCTATTGGAAAAAGGACGGTGCGTAAGGATCGTGAAGTTTGAGAATTTTTTGGAGGGAAAGTATGAATCGGAACGTCTCCAAACTTCACGCATGATTGAATTTGTCAATGAAGAGTATTTGAGAATTTTTTCGTAAGGAAATTCGAAGTACAATAGTGTCCGCACAGTCAGATATAAATTATGTGGTTAAAAAACCACGATACGAAGACGTGGTGAACTATTGGAATTTTTTGAAAGAGAACCACAAATCCAAAATTCTCAAACGTGGGCACATATTTAGATCTACTATTGAGCAGTATTTTCCCCTTTAATTTAAGCCAAGGGGCATCGAAATCGGATGTCTAGAAGCTGAGAAAATAATATTTTTCTTTTGGCACTTTTTGAATAATATCATTCGTAAATACGATCGAAACAAAAAGAAACATGTAAGAGAGCAGTAAAAACAAAAACACGTGAGTTCTACAAACGGTTAGCAGTCTTTCGGGATTATATACAAGTGTAGCTACTGTGTATTGCCACATCGTAAGATATAGTTATAATAAACATCTTTTTCCACAAAACATGTTAAAAACATAGAGAAATATTACGCGCGATACTTTACACGTACTCCAAACCAAGTCACACCTGCATGAAACTTACAAAGCTTCAACGTAGATCATATTCGTAACAGTTTATATAATACTAATTTATTGTTCATTAATTTATATTAATACATTATTAAAGTAGAAACGCGCAGCGTGCAAAATACAATATTAACACGACCAAAGGTACGCGTAACTTGCATTTGGAAATTTAAGTCGATTACTCTAAGAAACTAGTAGCTGTAAAAGGTAATGTAAGATCGAAGCATGTAAACGAAAGTCTAAGGTAAAATGTAAACTAAATTATAAGTGTTACACGTTAATGCGTAGTTCTTAGCTTGGTATCGTTTTCCAAAAAATGAAACGTCTTTGGAAAACGATACCAATTACCAGGTCTCACCACGAGGAGGTGGCTACGCGTCGAGGCCCACCGAAATCCATTCTACTATGGATTATACTACTACGCGTTTTTTATTATACGTCATGTGAATATTGTGGCGCAGTCAAAGGTTTAAAATAATAGATCGTCCATTGGAATAAGAAATTGACGTTTAACCTGTTATTGGGCAACCAATAAAAAAGAAAAAAAAGAGAAAAAGTTAATAACAACAAAGTTATTTGAATTTTGCATCTATCAGTTTAACGTGTACCATCGTATATTAAGGTGTTTGATATTTTAGGAAAGATAAAGGCTAGTATCGAGTAAAATGTTTGATTTACTATTAGGATATGGAAACTACTGCAATAACCGTGGATGATTTGTCGAGAGCAATTTAGTTCTCTAATTTATTATCCTATTTACGACCATCACGAAATAGAAAAGTTACGTTTGCCTAGCGAGCTTCAAAACAAACTCGGCTTCATATTTCATCTTTTATACGATTGCAGAAAAATGTATTTCCTATCGAATCGTTAATATTAAATTTATCCAATAAAAATGATATCCAATAAAAATGAAAAATATGATGCTATTAGGTGTAGAAATTAATTTGGTCTTTTTACATTGAATTAGCCAATTTTATAGGGAATTCAAAAGCTCCATTGTATTTCGAAGAGAGAATTTTTCAATTGGCTATTAAATGGAAGACAGTAAACCGAAGTAATGGATGTTATTTTAAACGTTAAAATCGAAACAAATATTGAACGGGACGTTTCTAAATGATTTACAATACTAATTGGAGTTTATTAATTCAAAAAGAGATTGCAGCCAATGTATATATATATATTTTGTATATAATTACCAAAGAAACCAAAATCATTAAAAATCATTTTTTATTTTTTCCAACATTTATTTCCACAGTTATTTGCATCCAAACGGAAAGGGATTATAAAAATAGGTATATACAAAAGGGCGATAAAAATAGTGTCAAATATTTGGGATTTAGTATACAAAAATTGATTATTCCATTATCCGAAAATTCGTCTCCTTATTAGTTCGGATACGAGAAGCTCCACTGTATAGAATTCTAGTTTATAAGAGCTGTGTGGCGTACATTTAACAGAGATATTATTGACAAATCCGGATTTTGTTGCAGTCCCTGAGGAGACAACGGCCGAGGGAAAGATCGCAAAGTAGACCCGAGTCAAGAAGCTTTCCACCGAGCGTAATTGCTTACATGTCGAGGGCAGAGACGGCGACGTCGCCGGAAAGTGGTCAGAACGAAGAAGAGTCCTTCTTCGACAGGCCTCCACCGCCCCCGCCGCCGCTTCCGCCGCCGGCATCGTCACAATCCGGGTCTCAAATTGAGCAGGGCATCGGTGGCTTGGTGAAAGACGAGGAAGACAGTGCAAAAGTTGCAGACCTGCTCGATTCCGCGGGTGACAGAGAAACGTCCGAGGAATTGGTCAGGTGAGACTTGAAAACTTAAATCATAATCGATAATTTTATTACCGGATATTGGTTCGGAAAGAAAGTCTTTTATCGCATTTGCATTGCAGCTGGAATTATGTCACCCTGGCTCATTCCATGCCAAATCGATCACTTTTTTCTCTCGATGTCTGGGATTTTGTTCAAATTGAAATATATTGTAGTCTACGCGAAATTATGGGAATCATTTTGCCAATAATGTAATTGTTTAAAAATTGCAGGCCATTGAAGTTTGAAAACTTCGGCGCGTTTCACGAAAAGTACCTTCATAAACGTATTTTTATCTCCGAAACTGTTCAAGATACGAACTTCATTTTTGTTTTCGTTTTGATCGTAAAGGTATAGCCTATTCGGATAATTTTTTCTTAAGTTGAAGAAATTTGTTTTTTTACTGCAAATTATAAACAACTCCTATGTTGCGAATTGAGGTTCCAGGTAACGATATTAAAAATCCGATGAAAACACTATCGTATTTATATATAATATTCCTTGAAGTTTTCTCTATAAAATGAGCTTTCCGCTACTTTGATACGACTATCTAATAACGTATAATATGATAATTTGGATAGCCATGTTGCACTCGTTGAGGGATAGTTGATCCTGTACCTTGCCTGTGTTGGAACATCCCCTATAATAAAATTTCTCGGCTTTTAGTGGGCCGATTTCGATGCCACTCGGCTTAAATTAAAAGGAAAAGTCCCGACAATATTATCCTACAGTCTTTTGCAACTAGCCCTTGCAGTTCATTTGTTCTAAACAAATATATAGCGCCATGGTAGATTACTCAAGCGGTATCCGAAGAAAGTTCCTACTAGAATGGGGACTTGATTATTCGATAAAATCAATTCATTAACCTATTTTCATATTTACATAGGGTATTTTAAAGTTAAACTATATTTGTTTGAGAAATAGTTGATTACTTATAGGCTATCTTGTTGTACTACTTTTTGCCATCTACAATTTGGTAATGGAATAAGATTCCATTCTTCTAGAAATTTGCATCTTTTTAAGCGATTCTTGCACTATTTTCCAATCCAATACTTGACTGTTGTATCACGTTTAGTTACCAGTAGATTGGAAGGAGGAATTTATGGAAATTCGATGGTTGCTTGGCAGGTTTGCTTCGCAAAAGGATGAAAGGACGACGATTGATGGACAGGTCAGAAGACCCCGTCACATCTCGAGGGACCATTACATTACAAGGTAAAGATCATTTTTTTTAACAATATTAGGAGAGCGCAAATGTTTTTCGATGGACTTCGTTACAAACGAACAAACAATCTTATGTTATTAGTAGACTTCGGATTTTTATACATTTATGGGAAACTTAAATGAGAAAAAAGGCACAAAATGCATGTAATATACAAACATATACTAAATATTGAAAGAAAAGTACAAATTATTGTATTTTGAGAGTAACACAATTCTCAATCTAGAACCCGCTTCTGTAATTTCGTTAATAAAAATATAAAGATCCGCAGTCTACTAATCGCAAAAATTCTTAAGCACCCTGAAAAACATTTCTACTATATTCTATATATCTTTAACTGATTAACAACAACAACAAAAAATAGTTTCGTACAATTTTCTTTTTATTGCTCAAGATTAGCGAACTCACAAAAAGTACACTGGTTGAAAATCGTTGCTGCGTACCTATTACAAATCCGTCGAAACTTCTGCGCTCAGCCAATAGTTAAATTTGTCAGACTTGCCCTTAAAAGCTTCGAGACATAAAAAAGAGCAATTTTTAAAGTCGAGAAGGGTTAAGCATTTCGGTACACTGCGATAGATTAAAATTGTAATAGAAATCGATCATAAAGTTGTTCGCGTTTGAGCCTCGACTTTGGATAAGGGATAAAAGTATGCAACGTCGAGTGCAAAGTGTCATGATCTACAAAGAGAAGGAGATTACAGAAAAACGAGTTGGAGCAGGTCGAGGTACGATAGCCCGTTAGGAGAGGGTACTAGAGTGCAGCAGGACGAGGCGGTGACTCTTAGGAGGGATTTGACTGGTGCTACGAGAATTTCTCCAAGTACCATCGACCGAATATTTGACAACAGTAACAGGCGGCAGTACGGCATGGGCATCGTTGGAAGATTTCTGGGGTAAGTTTCCCAACCATCATCAAGCATACTTAAAGCATGTAGCACCAATTCACAATCCTTATACTTTTATTAACCCTGCGATGGTTTGCGGAATTTTATCCAATTCAATCGTACCGTTTTTTGCTTCAAAAATATGTTAACGTTTCGAGAAAAGGAGCCTACGATATAAAAAGGAAAAAGAGAAAGTTAAAAATACCGATTTCCCGTATTAACCCCTTGCACTCGAAACCATCTTTAATATGATATAACGGTAAGTCCAATACACTTTTCTGACCCTTGTGAGAACTTAATATGTTATGTATTTCAAAAAGAAGAAATTTGCTTTGATTTCGATGGAATGAAAATTGAATTGGCGAAAATAGAATTAAAGAAACTTGAACTTTGATTTTCGATCAAATTGCCGCGTGTGTTTGTAGCGGAGCCAACCGAGTGCAAAGGATTAATTAGATTACCTTTATATTTGTCTCAAAACCAGGAAATATTTTACAAAAATAGAAACACAATTGTAAAATGTGGAAAATGGTCCAAGAGTTATTGCAGGGTTAAGCATTTATGTATCAAATGTCACATTCAACTAATTGAAATCAAAAATTAGTTAATGTAGAGTTAAATTATTTGAAGGAAAATAAATTTATAGGAATACTTTTTATTAGGCGACTACTTTATGATGTGTATAAACATATTCATCGTATCATTTATTTAGCAAGGGAGGATTGTAAAATTGATCAGAAGTAATGGTATTATATTTCTTAATTATTAACGGAGCATTGAATTATTTGAAAAATAATAAATTTATAGGGGTACCTCCCATTAAATGATTAATTTATGATGTACATAAACGTATTCATCATATATTTTTTATTGATTATAACTATAATCATAATTAATTTCTGCTATTATTTTTCTTCAATAATTATGATTCGTATCATGATTATAATTATTGATTAAACTTAACAATATTGTATTTCGTAGTTATTAACATGGCATTAAATTGTTTAAAAGATAGTAAATTTGTAGGAGTCCTTTCCATTTATCATTACTAGTTTACGGATCTTTATGCAAACTCACATCTTTTTAAATGAGTATGAAGAAATAGGACCTAAATTGGTGGTCGTTTCAGCCTCTAAATATCATAATTTCTACTGTACTTTGGATATTCTTTACAACTTTGCAGATTATATACATTCTGCAACTTTTTTGCACCGTTGAAATTCCGATAAATACATAAAAATCCGTAGTCTAGTAATAATCCACGAAATCAATTAGACAAGTAGTTTATATTATTATTATATATAAATGGATGATCAGTATATGACATTAAACCCGGTGTCAAGAGGTTTTAACAAAATACCAAAACGAATGAAAAGTGGTCTTTATTACGCGGCTATGTAACGTTAACTTTGATTGCGAAAAACAATAAAAAGAACAATAAAATTTGAATCGAATGTGTACCGAATACATAGTGGAATGCGTGCACTTTAAAATGCGTTTCAATTGCAGTCGATATCCGGCTGCATTTTTGAGATAGCGGAATTTGATGCGCAGTCATGCATATAGTATACAGTCACTCACGAAAGTCTCTGTACACCTTTTACAATTTTGAATAGTTAAAAGAGGATGTCGTGAAGCGAAGCTTTTAATTTCTGTATATTTTCCTTATTTATGCAAAAATTATTAATAGATTTGCAATAATAATTCTTCAGAGGGTCAGCAAATTACGAAACATAATCAGCATTTCTGATTTAAAAGTCAAGATGTTCATATGTGAAGTATTTCGTAGAAAAATGTTTTTTTTTGTTATGAATAAGGCTAATACATTTGGCTCTTCAACCCTTTAATGGTTAAATAAGGCTTGAGCAATTTTAACTCTAGATTACGAAAGAATCGTAAAAATTGCGATTTCAAAATACAAAATCGTCGTGTATGTAATGTTAACGTTTGCTCTGGTTATGCGCTTCAATTGTCTCAATTATTTTTTAATCTGTGGTTCTTCCAAAGTGTAATTTTCCCAAAGATTTGTACCAAACAGTCAATAAAAATAGTATTTTTTCATCGTGCAAGGATCCTTGTGTTATTTCCGACCAAATTGTGTTTTTACTTTTGTAAAATATTTCCTAATTTTGGGACAAATATAAAGGAATTCTGATTAATATGTGCAATATCAAGTTTGAGTTTTTATAGTGAAGGCTCTTTTTCTCGAAAGTATAAAATATTTCTAAAGCAGAAAGGATGCTATTGAATTGAATAAAATTTTGAAGACCATTGCAGAGATAAGTTACACAAGGTTTTCTTTGAATAGTCAATTTTACGAAAGTTTCGTAATAACGCAATTTACTTTAAAATATCATAATCTGGAGTTAATATCTATTTTACAAAATAATGGTCTAAATGGAAAATCGGATTAATAGCAGCGTATCGAGTGTAATAATTAATTAAATAGACCTGTAATATGCTAAATACCTTCCGTTCTTCTAAATAAATAAATGGTATTGTTAACAATTCGTGATTATTGGTAGACAAATATAATTTTGTGTAGAGGAAATTATATTGTTCAAAACACTTGGGGAATTATATATAATATTTCAGCCGCTGTTGCGGTGTCGCTTTAATTCTGATCCTATTGCGAATAACTCTAAATCCTTTTAATCATATCGTATGAATAATATGTTACTCTATCAAGCCTATTAGTATTTCTTTCCCTGTTTTCATTTACCAGCGATTGGCGCAATAGAACCATTCAGCATTTTGATCCACTAATTGTTTAATAAAGCGTATTTAACGAAATTGAATAAAAATCTGCATAGAAACCAGCGAAACTAATTATTGCAAACGTTTTATAGTTGTTTGATAATAACTTTCGATATGAATACTTCATTAACACTTCTTTGGAATTATTTTCCACAAAAAATTACGGCGCGATATTTAATAATTAATAGAGGTGGAACAATCGAAACTTCGAATCTTCCAAACCCCTGGAAACTCAAAAAGATTCGAGTTTCGAAATCTCGAAACTTTGTACCACTTTTATGATTCGAGACTCTTGAAACCTAGGTGAATAATAATTCATACAAATAACGAGAATATTTTTATGATACGAATACGTATTTAACCAAAATTTTGTGCAACTGAATTAATTCGTCCACTGCAAATTTTTGAGATCGAATTTTCAGTTTTCGTATGTTTTTTTTTACAAACAAATAGAACAAACACTGCGAAAAAATCTTTATAACTTAAACTAATATACAAATTAATGGCCACAAAATGACTCTGAAACTCAAAACGAAATAATCTTTCTGAATATTTGAATTTTAGCGGGCGTGCGATGATTTTCGCTTATTCATGTATTTAAATTATAAGTCAATTTAAGTTTCATTTAATTAGATTCAATAAATAATTTGATTTTCGAAAAGGAATTCGTTAGGATTGTAATTCCTGATAAAATAAATACTCCTTGCAAAGTAAAGGAAGAAGACAAGATTTCAGGGTTTCGAAAATTTCGAGTTTCAAGAGTTTCGGAGTTTCGAGACCTCGCAAAGTTTCGGATTCAAGTTTCTGCGAGTCTAAAAGTTAGATTTCGATCCATCTCCAATGATTATTTGCTATTTAATTAAATCGCTGCTTATTAGTTGCGCACTTTTGTCGGCGAATTATTGATCGGTCTCGAAGTGGAAAATATATTCAGAATATGGACATCGTATTAGCATTGTACGACTACAAATTTTAATAGAGCCATCGAAAAAAAAAGAGAAAAGTGAAAAAATGAATGGAAAGTCACGCGTTTGCTATCAGTTTAGTATTCTGCGTGCACGTTTATCAGATATCGGGCAGTCATTGTATATTGATGCGGTTGTTGTTCCACATCGATGAAGAAATTGATTCCGGAGCGGTTAGTAAATGAATTTCCATGCGAATAATTTTATTGGTCGGTATTTTTATCCTGTCTCGTAAAAATTCTCATCCGATGACAATTTGTCACCAGCTGTCGCATTGATTGCGGCAAACGAAGTTCAATCAAACACCGAAACCATGGATAGAAGTGTCGAAAATATTAGGCTGCTCGGAAAATGCGTAACGTTTTTGACAAATATAATGTATTCGAAGGGAATTACGTATTGGATTGTTTGAAAAATTCGTAGCGTTTCTAACAAATACTATATTCAAAGGGAACTATGTATTGGCTTATTTTGAAAAATTCATAGCGTTTCTGGCAAATACTATATTCAAAGGGAACTGTGTATTGGGTTATTTTGAAAAATTCGTAGCGTTTTTGATAAATGCATTCGAATGGAATTATGTATTTCGTTTAATTATTATGCTTTTGATAATAGTCGCCTCTGTTGCGTAATCGGTAAACTGGAAGACGATTATTTGTTATGAACTCTAATTAAATAATAGCATACTTAATCTGAACAAATGCTGTTCCTATTTGGGTCACTTAAAATCCAATAATTAATGGACGATATATAGTTAAAAGCAAAAGCAACTTTTTGAACTGAACAACTTCATGTTTCAGTAATGAGGTAGCAAGAATTGTTAATCGTTGCCTAGGATGTTCCACTATTATCATTCATTGTTATATTTGTAAAGCTTTAGTAATGGTTAGAAATTGAATAAATTAGAAGCCTAGAAGAATTACTCGCATAGGTTTGTTTTGGAGAAAGAAAGCGTGCAAACGATGCAAACTGTTTGGATAAGAAGATTGTGAAACTTTTTGATAGACACACAATTATCAAACAACAAATACTACACGAAAAATCATTTACTAAAATATTCATGTGCACGTATCACTTTTGAGTGTTTCTAAAATATCTCTACGAACTTTCCGAATAATCTAATATAAATATTTTAAAAAATTATGAAATTCTTTTATTAAGTGGATTACTTAAATATAATTAAAGAGCAACGTATCGAGGTGGGCAAAAGATAAAGTTGTTATAGTTTTAACATAACCTTAGTAGCAACTGAAATTAAAATATATAGGAAAATTTATTGGAAAATGGATTTATGAAGCTACTTAATTTATGGCTAATATAAGAGTCATCAAAACTAATATTATACTATATGTATTATGTTAGGTGTTTCAATGAATAATTCACTTTTCCTTCATTCGTTGTCTTTGTCAGTACAGTATCGGTAGATTTTTCAGGTAAAATTCTCTGAACGTATATTTTGAATGAAGCCACAATTTGCTGCCAATAAGATAAAAAGAGTGTAAAACTATGTTCCAAGATCTAAGTGTAAACTATAGTTTTAATTTACACTAAGTATAAGCCTACTAAATAATGGATTATTCATTGATATACCTAATAAAATGAAATTATAATTGTATACATAATGCGATACTTTTGAATATTTCTCAGCTATCGTTACAAAGTTTCCGTATCACTTGATATAAATCTAAACCAAACATTAATTATATTTACTAATTCTCTAGTAAAAAAGAAAGCATATATTTAATATGAATAAAGATAAGGATGCAGTAGGGGAAAGAATACTGTTTTATTTCACAAGTTAGCATCGCTTCAGGGTTGAGATGATAATGCGGTTTTATTAAAACTACTTTCTCGCTCTCCGTTTCGCTTTAACGATCGCGCGAAGGTTTTATCATGTACGACCCAGTTGGAGATATACGTGGAACACAAATAACAAACGTGGACAAGCGGCAAATGTCAGAAATGAAAAAACCCGTGACGCAAAGCGTCTTCCAGAGGCGCCGTGATATTTAAAAAATGCCAAGAGGGATATAGTTATCGATCACGCGGCAACTTCCGCAGCTGCAACCTCTCTCTCCCTCTTTATTTATCGCGAAAAGTCGTCGTCTAACAATGGGAACCGCATAGAAATAGCATAACATATCGCCATCTAAATTATACTGTCAGTCACGAAAGTCTGCACAAACCTTTTAAATTTCAAATATTTACGTACCTTGGAAAATTCATGAAATATAAAATCGCAAGTGAAGAATATTCCCAAGAGACGTTCCATAAAGGGAGCATCATTGATTACATAAATAAGGTTGCTTCTAAAAATATACTACCGTCTAACATCAATAAAAATTTAATTATCTATAGTTGCGTGCAAAAGCTTCTAGTCACTTGTTTAACTATTTATACATGCTAGATTAATAATATTTCAAGTAAACGAACACTTGCTGGAAAAGAATGAAATCAATCAACATTGGCGGTTCTGTGATTGCAGGAGATCTTTTCGAAAGAGCGTGTCCCAGAAACCGGACGTCAGAAAGCAGCTGGACGATTTCGAAGATCATCGTCCATACTTCACTTACTGGATCACCACCGTTCAAGTTCTCATTTTGATAATATCGCTAGCGTGCTACGGTTTCGGACCCATTGGCATGGATCTCAGTCATAGATCGGGACTGGTGAGTCCTTTCTCTTCAAATCTTCTATATTCTCAATAAAAGTGTAACACGTTATACTAATTATTTTGTTAGGAAAATTGAAATGTGAAAAGGTATAACAAGGTTGAACTGCAATATATTAAGGTCATCCGATAAGTTTTTGCCACTATATAATTTTGCATTTCACATCTTTTATATCTGTCGTACGAACTGAATTGCTAATATACGTAAGGATCATTTACATTTAAGTGACAACTTTTCAAATTACAGTAATAGAGACATTGGACTTTGTCATATATTTCCAATGAATCTGTCATTAATACAACGTATTTAACATGCAAAAACCTCATCACAAATAAATGAGACGTTAACTAATGTTGTGCTCCAAACCGGAACGATTATTAGGTTAAGTAATTTCTAAAATAATTCAATGAAGTTGCGCGATAAGCTTAAAGTGACAGTAATTGAAACATCTACCCTATGGATGAAGAGAAACAATTTCAATTCTCCCACTAATCTTCACGCTGAGAAATGTGATCGCTTTGTCGTTATATAAAATGCAAAGGATATATAAATATACTAAATATATTGTAGGAATGTTGGGTCGCAACAAATTGCACAACAGGTTTTTAATGATTAAAAACATGAATAGTCTTTATTAATGAATATTATAACTTAAGTCTAATGTCTCTCAATACTTTCGCACTCTAATTCGCCCTCTGCTCACACGTCCTCTCGTTATCGAATCCCTTTCTCAACTGTCTTGCTCGCTTTTCAAGCATTCCATCTCCTTACATGCATTCATTCTCTCTTCTTCTATCTCTCTGTTTCTTTCACTCGTCTCAGACATTCGGAAAACTCAGTCAGTCGCGTACACCGAAATTCTTACGAAGCCGCGCACCCTCCGTTCACACGCCAAAGTCCGAAACTCTCGGTCCCAGACGCACTTCACTCAGGCGCCAGTTCATAAACATACACTCGACATTCTGTCTCCTACGATATCGAGGATTGAACGGATATTACATATTGTGAAAATTCTGTTGCAGGTCCTGGTGACCAGTCTGTCGTTGCAACAAGTGGACTACCAGGAACCAGCGAATTTCTGGTTTGGTCCAAGGGCCGCGGATTTGATTCATCTGGGCGCGAAGTTTGCACCGTGTATGCGTCGCGATATTAAAATCTTGAAGGAGATCGACGTCTGGCGGGAAAGAGAACGGGACACTGCCTGCTGCATCCGAAACGACGATTCTGGCTGCGTGCAATCCAGCAAAGCGGATTGCTCTGTGAGTTGTTATTTCTTGTTGTTTGTCTACTGGAAACTATCATATAAAACGGGGAACGAATATATCGTTTCGAATTTCCCTGGTTCGCGTCTATAATATGATCTTCCCTTTTGCAAACCAACTGGTCCGGGGATTGAGATCGACTGCTACGGTAAATTGAAACAATTTAAACGACAATCAATGAACTTAATCACAATTTGTTCCACATGGTAGAAACCGAAATTTTTTTAATCTTGCACGACGCAGATATTTTTGGTTATTTTGAAATATTGGTAACTTATGCTTTGCTTGATGTATTTTCATGATTTTCCATTTGAATAATTTTGTTGAAGGGAGAATTAGAAGAAGAGATTGACAAGGTAATTAATTGTGTTTAGAATACGATATCTACGTGGAAAAAATGGGGACCTGGGGACAGTGGACCTGGAGGACGCATAAGCGGATCGGTTTGCGGGTTGGATCCTAAGTTCTGCGATGCTCCGGCTAGCATAGCGCCTTACGAATGGCCAGATGACATCACCAAGTGGCCCATTTGTCGCAAAACCAATTCGTTCAATCAGCGCTTTAGGTAAATTCGTCATCCAAAACCTTTATTTATCGCTATACTGCGGATTTTTATGTAATTATGCAAAAATTTAAATGCTCGTAAGTATACAAAATGCATGTAACATGCAAAAGTATACAAAATATCCAAACTAAAATGCATCTCATAATATTTGGAAAGTAAAACCAATCTATATTTATGTTCTATTTCTTTCTTTATATTTATAAAAATCTGAATTTGCATAAAGATTCGCAATTCATTCGTCACTATTCATTTATTCGTCTCGAAGATTTAACACTAGAACTATCAAGGTAGTCAAAATGTAGTTAAAATGTAAATATAAAAACCTGCAATTTCTTATAAAAATTGTATTAGGCGAATGCAAAAGTTTCCATCGTTTTTATATTCACTTTGTTAATATTTTATAAATCGGCTAATATATTATAATCAAAATAACTTGTGCTACCTTTTTTCATTAGGGTTGTCGTGGTATATCCATTTTTAGCCTCTGAGCACGATTTGTTACATAAAAAATATGATTGCTTGTACACGATGTTTTTTTTTTACGATTTTAAAGTTACACGTTTTCCGTTCACACGATTATTCTATTCTCATTTTGCATTAACTTATCAGCTTTTCAGACGTCATTTTACTACTTACTTATTTTTCCTTCACTTTACTGCATTTATTATACACATCATGTTTATGCGATAATGTATACATACACGTATGTACTATATTTGTTCAATGAAACGGTTCAGTGAATACATTTTTATGTTTTAAATTATATTTTGTATAGTTTGCGTTTTTCAATACAAGTTTTTACACCTTGTTGTCGATCAATATTTGCTTGACCTATTTCACACGATTTCTTACACCGTATACTTTCACCGTGTAGAAGAAGTCCTAGATGTAATCGATGTCAGTTTCACAGCTCCTCATTCATAAATTCTTAGAATTCTCTTACACGTCTCGGAAGTCTGTAACATTTTCAGTTTTAATCGCATAACTTCCCCGTTAAGTAACTTGTTCCCCGAATAATATCGAGGAAACCGGTTTGCTTTGCTCAACAGTAGAAACGGAAGTCAACGGGGGAATAGTAACTTTCCAGTGGGCCGGTATAAGGATAAGATGGCGGAGCACATGGTGTGCGAGGTGATCGGGCATCCCTGTTGCATCGGAATCCATGGGATGTGCCGAATCACCACCAAAGAATACTGTGATTTCGTACACGGCTACTTCCACGAGGAGGCGTCCCTCTGTTCCCAGGTCGAATGTTTGCACGACGTCTGCGGTATGATACCCTTTCTTCATCCTGAATGGCCGGATCAGTTCTATAGGCTCTTCACCACCACATTTCTTCACGCTGGGTACGAATCCTTATACAATTTATTAAGTCATCCCATAAGTAACGTCGTTTCTTAACTTAACCCTTTGCGGACGACGAATAACAACACTTGAATGAGTATTTTGGTTTTGAATTCGAAACCCTTCAATTTTCATGCTTTTGTATGACAGGCCACCCAAGCCAAATTTCCGAAACTTTGAAGCGTTTATTAACGATATTAATTTAAATTTTTTGCTTTAACAATCGATGTTTGTTTATAAAACTCAATAAATTATTAAACGGCTATTTGAAGACACCGGTCCGCAAAGGGTTAATCTCAAGTGCAAACTATTAGGTTGTTGCATATGAAATGACTGATTTTATGTAGCTCAAAGTTTTGAAGTGATTAATTCATTAAAAGTAACGTGAGATGGTATTTACTGTACACAAATATAAACCTTGAAGCTTGCTGAATTTAACGCTACTGATAGATTGTTAATCGTTTTAAAAGGGATTGGCAAATAATGAAATAAAATTAACTGTGCATACAAATCAAATTCGAATGTTCTTCTTAAAATGCTGTTTAAGATTAAAGTTAAGCTACAATGCAGTGAAAGTTCTCTTATTATTAATATTATTTGTGCACGGATAGATATAATTTGTGAATAAACAATTCAACGTTAGTTCGAAAAATTTTATACTAAAAATATAAAGCTTAAAAATATATCTTATAGTCGCCGAAAAGAAACGATTGACAATGGAACTAAAAATTTCACTTGACGCTGATACTCGTGAATATTTTCAAACCATTGTACAGAAATTACAAACGCAGTTTTTAATTAATTAATGGATAAAGTATTTTGGGCTACATAAAATCGGCCATTTCACGATAGTATTAATACTAACACTTGTTTTCAATCATTGATTTATCGAACATTGCTCTCTTCCATTTTTGCGATTTTTTAAAAAAGTTTTGAAATTTTGGCAAATATATCAGGATTCTCAAAAATTCCGAGGGCTCGAATGATATTTTGGAATTCATTCACAAAATTAAAGGAACCTTACATTTGAATAAAAATAATCGCCTGTATTTGAACTGTTGTTTAATTGCGAAGTACGGTTTTAATTGTTAATTAATACAATAATTATAATTCTTTTGATACATTCAGGAAATTTACTTAATTATGATGTGGTTTTGTTTGGTTTCTTTACAGAATTTTTCATCTGTCGATCACGTTATTGGTTCAGTATTTCTTGATGCGGGATTTGGAGAAGCTGACTGGCTCTCTGCGCATCGCTTTGATTTATTTCATCGGGGCACTTGCTGGGAACCTGGCCAGTGCCATATTCGTTCCTTACAGAGCCGAGGTATGTTTCCTTTTCATATAAAAAATTAGTAAGAAAAACCAACACTTTTACAACAAAATATACATAAACCGAAAATACGATTTCACAAAAGTTTTTTTTTGTTTATTGCTATAATTGTACTTATACTTTGTCAAACCTACTAAAGCATTTGCGACGTCCTATAATTTGTCTAGTATAAAGAAAGCTACATCGCATATAATTCCAGGAGCAATTCTATTCATACAATAATCAATGATGCTCCAATTATGAAATAACTTCCAGGAATCCTTTTTACCTAACTTTACATTTTATGAATTCTCATGTCATTTCTATTATTCCAACATATATCCTTAAATATGTTAACATTTGAAATTTAAAATAGGTACGTAGTCTTTCGTAGCTGACTGTAGTCAACGTTAACTAGACGTTTCTCATTAAATAACATTAGCCACTTGTCGATTTACGAGCGAACTTGAACCATAATAAAAATTCCCCGGCCTCAGAAATTGCAACTGGAGGCAGTGGCGAATTATCGAGCCGGTCGCGACGGTTTTATTAGTCGGCGCCACGTGGAAGCCTTAATTGAATAATCTCACGGGACGTTTAACGGGCGCGTTTCGTTGTGTATCGCCGATTTAATCGACGCTTTGACCCGACTGCGTAAAGTAATTGCACACAGAGAGCACGTTGCACCGTGACTCATATCTACGAAAAGGGGAACAGCACTACAATTGTTTCCTTTACGGTATTTCCTCCTTTAACCTCGTCTTATCGCTCGATAGTTACCCCTTTAACACCTCAGTGAACTCGGAGTTATACGTCAATTCTATTCCTTCTAGTCACTATTCCGAGTGTTTCTCTCTATCAGAATCGTACACTCGCGAATTAAGGCAAACTGCTTTGGAGAAGGCAAGAGAATAAAGGCGAACACAGAAAGCACCCCTTCTCAGAGAACTAATACCGCCCAATTTGTTCTAATTAGTTCGGTTAAACGTACCCTTCCATCCTCGAGAACTCTCTACCATTTCTCTTTACGCGGTATAGTGTTAATTATTGTTTCACCCTGGCTGCTTGGGGAAAGCTGGTCTGGAGCGTTAACGCGATTTGCGTCGCTTGGATTATCGATGACTTATGCCACTGAGTAATAGTTCCTCGAAAAGGTTTCTGTATTAAGTTTCGCGTGCAAGGAATTACACGGTACTCCGTTTTACGAAAGGAAACTATTAAGTTGTTGCATGTGAAGATCACAGGGGAAGAACTTGTATAAGTCACATTTTCATAAGTTTAACACATTCGAAATCGGTGACGTACTGGTACGTCTAATTGGAATTGGTCCATTTCCATCAATGACGTACTGGTACGTAAAAATCAAATTAGTTAATTATCCGCTGGTGACGTATTAATACATTAAAAGTTAAACTGCTCCTTTTGGCTAATAATGTAACATTGTAATTGTTCACACTTGCAGCACGATTCTTCTTCTTTATTTATTTTTTACGCGCTAGTTTTCTTTATGTAGACAAATGCGTTTTCCGTTTCACGCGGTTGGTCGGTAATGTGATAAAATATTTCTTTTAACGTTCAAACGTGTTTATTTCAGTTTATTGTATTTTGTAATTATATATTTTATTATGTATTTTATAATAGATATTACTAAACGACAAAGCTATGAGATACTCGAGGCGAACACAATAATAACTTATAATATTTCGACCAAGTGACTTAATTCATTACGTTCATCCACTTTTTACGAATTGAGCCAGTTTACGAAACAGCCGCGGTTATGGGTTACAGGGGAGCCATTTAAACGTTTGTCAACCTATTCTATTTACATTGTAAACATAGCTGTAGGCTTATTATTTCATTGTAACTGTAGGCCTGCCTATTTTGCTTTTTTCCTTACTATTATTCAAACTATCCGAATATTTTTAACTATTCAGGTTTTTATTATATTAATCAAAAACTCCGGACTATACGCTTAATCCTACTCTAAACACACTAGTGCCTGCAAACGCCATATTGCCAACCACTGTCCTAAACCCTTCTCCGAAGCAACGAACGTTAAACGACACCGTTCGCACACGAAATAATTAATAATTGCAGGTGGGACCAGCAGGCGCGCACTTCGCCCTCCTCGCTACCCTAATCGTCGAGGTGTTGCACTGTTGGCCAATGTTGAAGCATCCACGGCGAGCTTTATCAAAGCTGATCTTCGTCCTTCTGGGTTTATTGATCCTGGGCATGCTTCCCTGGGTGGACAACTATGCCCATCTGTTCGGTTTCATCTTCGGTTTCCTCGCAGCGTACGCGCTCATGCCATTCATCTCTTTCGGCCACTACGATCGTCGTCGCAAGATCTGGTTGATTTGGATCTGCCTAATCCTCATCATAGTCCTGTTCACGCTGCTCCTAGCTCTGTTTTACAACGTGCCAGTGTACGAGTGCGAGGTGTGCAAGCTGTTCAATTGCATCCCGTTCACACGAGACTTCTGCGCATCGCAGAACATCAATTTCAAACGGGAGGAGCCCGTATGACACACGGGGCCGTGTTTCGAAGTCGATTTCGAACCATCCTTCCACGTTTTCCAAGATCGAACACAATCTTGGAGGTATTTGATCGTGTTGGCTCTGCTTGACCGGTGCAGAGTCGAAAGTCACGATTGAAAAGATGAGTAAAAGAAAAGAAAAAAAAACACACGAGCCTCTATGAGACGCAAGAATTTCGACGCATTCAAGCGTCAGAGAAGAGATAGAGATACTCGTCCCCGACGAACAAAATTGCCTTAAAGTAAAATAACTCCACCAGGACCCGCGACGTGGTCTCTTAGATGCCAATGAACTCTGTGCTCCTCGGTGGTATGTAAATATTAGAGAAGCAAACGCGCCTTTAACACGTTGACCATCGTTCACCGCGCCGAGGGTGACGATCTTCGAGGGTGAATCTTCGAAGCTGGAAGTCTGAAAGTGAGAAATCGAAACGAAATCGGAACTCGTGGACAAAAGATAAATAAATGGGGAGTTCGAACGTTGTTGAAGAAGACTACGGAGAAGCTTTTCACCCTCCTCGAACGAGTTTAACGAAGAAGAAAAAGGAAGAACACACGTGTACATAGAACGAAGACTCTTGTTACATATACATATACATACGTACGACGTAAGGACGACCTTAATAAGTTTAATTTTAGAGGAAAAGATTGCAAGACGGACGCGAAAACGTCGAAAGTGTTTAAGCCCGTACCTCCGACGAACTATCTGTGATGGGCCACACGATTGTCTTCGAGAATATTTTTCATATGAATAACAAGGAAGAGGTGCAACATCTAGGGGGAAGATCTGGTTTACCGTGAATCGGATGAGCTTAACTCTACCAAGGTCGGGGGGAAGGAGATAGTAGAACGACATCGAGAGGAAAGTGTTAAACGATAAGTTAAGTATCCGGTGAAAAAATGAATAACAAAAAGAACGAATCAATTTTTTATAACGGCGTGTGAGAGCGGGTGAAAGTGACTATTATCAGAGAGAACACTTAATCAATTTCCACCTTGTACATACTTATGCGAGAGAAGAATCGGTTAGGGGGTGGGGGTGAAACAAAATAGAAAAAAAGGAGATACGGATGGATACGAATTTTGGATGTGGCCGATTAATTCCGTGTTAAGGTAAAAAAAAGGGGGAGATAACACAAAGCAGCACTGTGACATGAATGTGTATTTTATTATAACACGGGTATGTAAATGTAAGAGAAACACAAAGAGAAAAAGGAGAAGATTGAAAGAGTGAGAGAGAATGAATATTCAGTTCGTTTGCGTCTTGTCGCGTCTAAACGATGATAATTCAGTATGTACACAGCAAAAAAAAAAAAAAAAGATAGCAATAGCGAACGTGATGTGCCACAACGTGATGTGGAGATCGTCGCATAACACGTGAAAGTGATTCGAGGTAAAACAGAAGAGGAAAACGAAACAAATTATGCATTTATAATATGTCGCGTTGCGCGTTAATTATTTCGCGAGATCTCATTCATTCTAACGTAGCATGCTCGACGAGGAAGGCGATTAGGTTTCGTCGACGCAGCTACGTCGATCGGTTCGGTGGGATTCGTAGTAGAACTGTGACTATCGATAAATATCAATAATATCGGACTGTTATCAATAATTTGATATATCATTGTATTGTTAAGATATCGATAATACGGGCAAAAGCGACTGAGGTACTTTGGGTTTAATCGTATTCGTGCATTGAAATTAGAGGTGTGTGAGATCGGAACGGGATTTCCAAATTTTTATGATTCAATAGAATCTTCGGGATGGAGATGGGATCAAGTATATTGTAAGTATATTCGAACCTCTACGAGATAGATTCAAACCCTCTATAAGTATTTTAATAAAACAGAATAGTATTTACAATATGCTCGATCATACGCGAGATAGATTCGAACTTTCTATAAGTACTTTGACGAAAGAAAACACAGTTCTTTTAAGTATACTCGAATCTTGATCGAATAGATTCGAAACTTTTTTGAATATTATATCAGAAATTCTCTGATCTTTCTAATCATTCTTTATGATAGTTTTACAAAGCAATTATGTTGCCCTTTAATTCATCATTCATTTCTACGTGTATATATACATATAATGTATAGCAATCAACAAAATTCAATTATAAGCATCATATCAAATATGTTACTTAAAACTTCTTACAGGATTCTAATTTCTAAGATTCGAGTACTGCTTGTAAAATCTTCGATTCTTTACAACATCGACGTACTTGTATGTTTCCGAAACCTGCAAGTACTACTTCTAGGGTTCAATACCTATTTGGATGGAATGAATACATTTTAAGTATAATTGATCAGTGAAACATTATTACTTCTAAGTAGTATTCAGGATCTATGGAACGAAACATAGTTACTGAAATTGACTCGGATTCGTAAACATACATTGAACTCGAACTAATCCCTAATTCAAGAATGTTCGGAAATTTCGATATTTCAAATGACGATGAGAAATTTGGTTTCGTTGAATATAGAGATTTTTACAGTTTCTCTAAGACTATGGCCATATCCTACGGAAAACAAGTTCTGTAACGATATATTTTAAATGTCGAAATTTCCAGAAGTATTTCCATGTTTTTTCTGAATATTTTTGGGATCCCGCACACCTTTAATTAAAATACATTTTACTATTTTGCTTTACATCTTTATATCGCAAATCAGAAGATACTATAATATTTGCGTACGGTGCTTCAGTTTAGGCTGTTTTGCAAAACAAATCAAATTCTTTCCGATAGAAGAACAAGATAACAACCAAAGTACATAAATATATGTTGTCTGTTCTAACAAAAAGTAATTAAATTTCGAACAATTTTGTTATAATTTAATTATTTATTAACGGGTGAAGCTCA
This sequence comes from Eucera pruinosa, assembly GCA_028830335.1. Classification (NCBI taxonomy): domain Eukaryota; kingdom Metazoa; phylum Arthropoda; class Insecta; order Hymenoptera; family Apidae; genus Eucera; species Eucera pruinosa. The sequence continues at coordinate 8,939,897 of JAMYCR010000009.1, read as the reverse complement.
TTTCGAAAACAGAAGAACAGCAAGAGGTACGCATATACAAAAGAATAAAATGATTGAAAGAAATCAAAGAGTAAATGGTATAAAGATTAAGGTGACCATACATCGATTAGATAAGTACGTGTATAATTCAAGTTTAATAATATTAATGTTATTGGCAAAGAGGTTTTTAATGATTACTAGACTGCGCATTTTTATGCATCTATAGGGAATTGAAATTTTCAAAAAAGTACATTTTGCACACAACGTGCAAACATATGCAAAATATGCAGAGCAAAGCACACGTTACAATATTTTGAGAGTCAAACAGATCGCTACTAAAATTCCATTTTTTTTTTTTTTTTTTTTTTTTTTTTTTTTTAGTTGAGCTCGTAAAAACAAGAAATTGCATAAAAATTCGCAATCTCGTGATTACAGTAATTAGCAAGCAGACAATTAATGCGTTGCATCTTTCAGTCGCTCGTCTTCCCTTTAACATTATATTAACAATACGTCGATATATCGTTAAACTATCAATAACGTACCGATAATCGATAGTCACATCTCTAATTCATAGCAACTTACTGTGGAAGGAAATATGCTTTCTGCTTCGCATTTAGGGTAGTACTCTAAGGAACATCCAAGGATGCGCGCGTTGAAGCTAAACAGATGAATTCGAATATTATACTAATTTCCTTAGCCGTCTTCGAGACACCGCGATAGGAGATTATGGTCTCTGAGGCTTCGCATAATTTACGGTAAAGTACTCATTTTTTATTATTATTCTCATTCTGTTGTATCAATACTAAATTTTATGAATACTCCCGATATAATGAATGATGTACCTATTATTTTAATTAGAAATAAATAGAATCCTTGTCACTTGCTTACAAAAATATTTTCATGTATTTTGTACTTATTTTTTATTATTATTCTAATGTATCAATACTAAATTTTAACAACCTTGCCATTATAATGAATGTGGATTATTTTAAACAGAAATAAATAGAATCGTTGCTGTTCGTTTACAAAGATATTTTCATGTATTTTGTATTTTTGTATACTTTCACATGTATCAAATATTGCTAATATATTATTGTTGTAATTAGTTTTAATTTCGGAGAATTCAAGTTGCAAGCAGAAGCATTGTTTCCTTCTATCGAGGACATTCCTTCGTATAATTTTAAAGAACGTGAACAAGTATACTGGTTATAGATTCTCAACGTTTATTTTCGAATTTTGTAAATGCGAATGCATGGTTTTCTATCCTCGTACATGTTGAGCATGCCACGAGAACGGTGATTCGTACACACGATAACTATAATCATCGAAGGATAATATTCATCGTAATCGCCTGTGTATAATTAATTGCGTAACATTAAAACGGAATGACGCGAAATACTATTTCAAAGTATAAACACGCACTTTTTCCAAAACGAGAAGAGGAACGCGGCTATAAGGTGAGAAAACTACTAAACGCATATTAACGATTTAATTATCCTTCCTATATTAACAATTATAATCGACAAACGAGATTTTTATACATTTTCCCTGCGTAACTAAGCTAGCGCTTAAAATTTCAAAATTCACAGCGAAAGCATTTTCTTTCGTTTTAAGAATCGGCGACGTTTAGGAAGAAACGAAGGGAATTTAAAATTAGTTAAACGTGTTTACCTTCTGGCTTAAATATACGTAAACAAAGAAAAAAAAAAGAAAAAAAATGATAAGCGAAGAGAAGATTTGAAAGTACAATGAAAGCCCTATCGATAATAAATTTCTTTTGAATCTTATAATAAAATCAGAGAGCGAACGCTCTGTGAATTAATGGCAAATGCGACAATTACGATAATCGAAAACCATGCTCGATGAAAGGAAAGAATCTCGACCAAATCTTGGTTTTTGTATTTTCAATTTAAGGTTGCGAGCATTTATACTTCCTTGTCGACTTTTTTTACCGCTTGCCCGACCAGGCTACGCACAACTTTCCGTCACATACGCTATTAACGACCGGTCGGCACGAATTCATATGTTTCTCTATGAAGGAATCAACATTATAAAACGATTAAGGAAGGATTAATGAGAGAGCAACTTATTCTCGCAGCATAGGAAGCAATGGCGTTTTTTTCTCTTTCGTAAAAATTTCCCTCATCAAGGTTAAAGTTTGATAAAGTTAGTATGCAATATTGCCCTGATAAAGTTGGAGCAACTTTTATTTACTTTGAACGTAACTTTTAATACGTTTCATCGTATTAATAATTTTCGGTAAATGTTGCCGCTTGAATAGTTAATTATGTATTTTACAATTTTAGAAATTCCCTTTTGCAAAAATTCTGTTTCGAGAGGATTAAAAGAGGTTTCTTTTTTGTAAAATAAATTATCCTTTGGTGGTAAATAATTTTTGCAGAAATATTTCTTTTTGAATGTAACTTTCTTTTTGGACAAGATTTTTTGTTAAATGTAACTTTTTTTTTGGAGAAGATTTTATGTTAAATATAAATTTTCTTTAAAGGAAATATTTTCCAAGAAATATTCCTATTTGAAAGAAATACCTTTTTAATCCCTAAAATATATGATCAGAATGAAGAAAAAGAGGACAACTGTATTTACAAACTTTTATTGCTATTTCTCGTTAATTAGAAGTTACAGAATTAATGTTTGCAAAAGTTGATAAACTGTATAGTTATTCAAAAAATTAGTATCATTGGTTCTCAAGCTACTCAACAGTATTAAAACAAAATACTTTTTAAGGGAATTTTTTCTGTCAACAGAAATACTTTTTTAAGAAGAATCTTTTTAGAAAAGGAAATTTGTTTTTTATGGTGAATTTCTTTCCAAAGAAAATACGTTTCCGAAAGGAACTCCTGTTTAAACAAATTCTTGCAGGTATATTTTCCAACAAAATATTGAATCCGTGAAATTATTGAAACTATTTAGAAATGAAGTATTCAACAAATTTGAATTACAGTATCTTTAAACACCAAATTATATTCAATTATTTAAGAAATAATAAGAATTTAAAGCTACAATATTTTAGCCTATTCGATGGCGCAGAATTTTTACGAAAGAGATAATGATTGTAATTATTTGCGATGAACTTTGCGAACAAATTTGAATACGTAGCCGTGAGAATAAAGAGATAGGAAGGATTATTCGACCACGCACACGATATTTGTAATTCGCATCGATTAAGTATGAATCGCAGCAGCTAACAGTTCTCCGTAAACGCATCAATCACACACGTACATACGCATGTTACCGTATGAAAAACACTCTTCTTACTCATATCATTTTGTACTCTAAAATTAATTTCCCCATAGGAAAATTTGCATTGAATTAATTTCCTTCAGAAAATTCGTACCAGAGAGGGGAGTTGAATAAATCGAATCCAGGCTTTCGTGCACACATTTGTTTCGTTCGCATTACAAACTCACCACACAGCAAGCGGAAAGGAAACCAATCACCGATCGTTCAATATATCTCATTTCTAGTAAATGCAAGCCATTAAACGTTCCAATTGCACAATAACGAATCCCTGACTCGAAATTTTAACTTCTCTACTGGTACACGAGACACGCATTAAAACAAATTACACTTAATCGAAACGATACATTAGCGAACAGCGTTGGTTGAGGGTAAAAGTAAAATGATTCACGTTATTTTGATGTAGAAAAGGAAAAAAGAATATTGGTACTTTCCTTAAAGTTTCTTTCATTAAACAACGGATTCTCACAGTACAGTTTTGTATCGAATCAGTAATCAATTAGGGACAAATCATTAAAAGTAGATAAAATCATTCCATGAAATTAAAAATTTATAGTAGAAATACAAATAGAAATATGTTCTATGAGAGAGAAGTAGTTTACATTTAAAAAAATAGCAGTGATAAATTATAATAAAAATTTTGCAAATATTTGGTTTTGGAAATTGACAAAAATTTTAATAATTAGAGATCCAAAATTTTAACCCTTTGCTTTCAATTGTGATACAAATTATGTTAATAAATTAGAGATTCTATTATTGGGACTACGTGCAATATTTAAATATTTTATTAGAATGATAAAGGGTTAAGTAAAACTTTCCAAAAACTAAAAAATAAATAAGCCAAAGGGTTAATCAAAGGTACATAAAATGTATACATCGCTATTTTAATATAATAAGCTTGCATTTAAAAGAAGAAACGGTTACTTCTAAGTTTAAATTCTTCCATAACATCTCAAAAATATTCCTGAATGTTTTTTTACTTACAAATTACACCAATTTACTTCTTATTTCTCTCTTTTGAATCTCATAACACATAACATCGAAACGTGTATCGTTTTACTTTCTCGCTTTCCAACGCGACGTAGTCAAAGTCGATCTGCATAGCGTGAAATTACGAGTATAATCGTGAACACGGAATCCACCAAACGATTATTCCAACGGAATAGCGGCGAATCGTGGTATTTATATTATTCGCCAAAGAGAAAACGCAAAATTGTGATCACAAATCGAGCCACGATTTCAGCAAAGGGAACGACAAAGCGTGTAAAAACCGTGAGAGAATTCATAAGTTCGACGACGCATTCGAGAAACTTTGTGATAAACGAGTAAAAATCAAGAGAGAGAGAGAGAGAGAGAGAGAGAGAGAGAGAGAGCGAAAAAGGGCGAAAAGAGGAAAAAAGACACACGAGGATTTAACATTGAAGGATGTGTATGAAAGTGGGATGGGAAAGGGGGGGGGGGCATCAGAAAAGAAGGTACAGAGGGGGTCCAGGACCTTTTTTGAACACTCATGAAATACACACAAGAAAACACATGACACCCACACCACACTGAACTTTTCGGATTATATAAATATATAAATATATAAATATGAGTATATAAATATAACACGTATACATAAAAAAAAGTACGAGTTAAGGACCGAGGTGGACCGTGGCGATTGTCGACGAGTAACATATTGTTATTATTGTAAATGTGTCATATACAGGTAATAGCATGCCATACACATGAGAAAAAAAAACAAACCATGATGCAGAGAAAGAATAGATGGAAGAGGGAACGAGTGAAAGAAATCTGTGAAATACCTTCGATATTTCCATACCGATCACGGCGAGGTGGAATATCGTGTTTCGCCCGCAGGGGTGATCAGAGTCGACTGCGTTACGCTTTGCCTAGCCTTCGGAAAGACCGAAACGGCTGCGAGGGCTGAACTTAGGGCAAAGAGAAATCCAATAAAATTACAGTACCATACACAGCCATCCTTTCGTTTGATTCACCAAGTTGATTAATTATTCCCGTGGTAGTTAGGACGGGGATTAATAATATAGGTGTAATTTTAACAACATGTTACAAAGTTATCTTATCATTTACATTAATACACTAATTAATTGGTTTTTAAATAATTAGGAAAGAGATTAATAAGGTACAGTTTTAATAACATGTTGCAGAGGCATTCTTTGGGTTACTTTATTAAATTGACTAATTATCGTTGAAGTAGTTGGAATAGAGATTATTAATATACAATTTTAACACGTAACAGAGTGATTCTTCCGTTTACTTGATCGAATGAATTAACTATACTTGGTATAGTTAGGGTAAGAATTAATATAATGAAACTTTAGCATGATACAGAGACATTTTTTTGTTTATTTTACTGAATTCATTTTGGAATAGATATTATTAATATCGATACAATTTTAAGACGCCGCAGAATTAATCTTTCTTCACATTCTCCACCTTCTTATCAAAATTTCCCATAAAAAATCGTACAACAGACGCCAAATTCTTTGCCACGTTCAAGTAGTAATAATGGAAGCCCTCGTAGCCTAAATTGCCATACGATTATTGTCTTTCCACAGGCTAGGCATCGTCCAAAAGTGCTTGACAACGTTAAATCCGACGAAGAACCATCCGACGTAGAGATTGTATTCGTTTGAACTACTTCGACTACCAAATAGTCCCTCGATGAATAAAAAAAGAAAAAAAAGAATAAAGTAAAAGTGTTGGACAAAAAAAAAGAAGAAAGATACGCGAGTTTCCCGATCTACTTGTCGACGTGCGAAAACATGATTTATATACACGAAGGTCCTCTCGACGATTCGCTCTCGATCCGTCGTCGTGAAGAGGATTATTATGCATACAAAACCAAATAAAGTACATAAATAAAAAAAGAGAGAAAGAGAGAGAGAAAGAGTAATGTGTGGCAATGCACCAAAAAGAGAAATAAAAAAAAAGAGTAATAATGTCTTGTAAATAAACCACGTATGCGTCGAAAATGGACCAAGGACCTAAATAGTGCAGCTCGTGTAAAATTGATATCCCGATCTCGCTAATCACGTAGACGAGCTCGGCTGGTAGGATCGTTAAGTAAAGTTACAATTTATCCTAATGTTGTTTAACGCGATGTGGGGAAGCATCGCTGTGCGCGGTCTGCAATTTCCTGTGCACTCGTCGTCGTGAAATTTTGATATTTCCGTCGAAGAAAATCGATGGACGAAGATTTACAATTGTTAGGGTAAATTTTGGTTTTTGTTTACTTAGCGGAAATAATAATTGACCAGAAAGAGGATAATTATTATGGGAATTTTAATATTATTGCGTTATATGCCGTTGTGTTTCAAATTTTTATTAGATTTATTAAATAATTCTCAAGAAGGTCGATGTGCAAAATTCTACGATTATTTGAATGAATTTTGATTTGGATGATTATTAAATTTGATACTATTGGCGTTACATATTATATTTTTTAAAATTCCATCAGATTTATTAATGAGTATCCAAAATGATCGATGAACAAAAGTTTATAATTGTTCGGATAAATTTTGATTCGTATTTAATTAACGGAAATAATAATGAACCAATAAAGTGGATGATACTTGTGGGAATTTTAATATTCCTGCATTATATCCTATTCTCTTTCAAAATTATATTAAATCCATGAAAGGATATTCAAAAAGATCGTTGTAATATATACCTATGGAAATAATAATTTACCAAAAATGGGAATAATAGTTATGGAAATTTTATTATTACTACATTATTTGTCATTGTTTTTCAACATTCTATTAGATTTATTTAAGAATGTCAAAAAGCAACAAATTTATCCTAAATCGTTGGTCGCATATTTATACTTATTTAGAAGTAATTATTTGCAACCATAGCATTTGCACAAATCGCAAAATTTTTAGATCATTCAACTTCTTTCAAAAGTATGGATCTTTCGCTAGTAATGTTAACGCGGATCTCTGTAACTATTCATAATCAGTCACTTTCATTTATTTATATTACTTAAACACGGTATTCTAAAAGGACTCTTTATCCCGTTAATGAACTATTATTATTACGAACACGAATACAATACTATTTAAAAAAAAAAAAAGAAAGGAAAAAGATTCGATATTCTTCGACTGAAAGTTCAATTTACTCGCGAGGATGAATGCGCGAAAGATTTCGGATCGTGATTGAAACTCGATTAAAACGGAGACAGAGCGAATCCGTGCGAGAGCAAAAAAATTTATTCTAATGACAGTCCTCGATCCCCTTTTATATATATACATAAATATAAATATATATATACATAATATACTTTAAGAAGATTCCACCACAGCCGCGCGGTATTATTTTTCTGTATCCCTGTATCTATAACGAGTGATATATTAAGCATTAAAAACAAAAGAAGAAGAAAAAAAATGAAGAATAACGATGGACTAAGGGTTACGAGTAATAACGACTGTACTAATTAAACGATTAATTATTATGATTACTTCGCCAGGTAAATTTTTGGTTTCATCTAGTAATCGGTAAGGTTTTCGATTACGATTATTATTACTGATCATAAACGATGCATTGTAATTGTCGCTGTTATATACAATACATACATACGTGCGTATATAGACGTATACGATATGTGCACGCGTGCGCATACACACGCGCGCGTTACAAAACAAAATTTACACGCCTGTGCACATATGTATATGTGTATAAGTCCTTGAACAACATATTAATTTAATAACAATAAAGAAAACGTGAAACTTATCTCCTGGGTGTGTTCTCTGTGCTCCGGACAATCAAATACCTCTGTTATAACCCTTTCGTTTCGAATTTATTTAACTGTCATCGATGGAACCTCTGAGTAATTTACAGAATTAATATAACTACAGATATTTATGCATATCTGTTTCATTTATGATGGCTACAAGTATTTGCACATCGTCCTATTTAATTTTGGATTTAAGCATTAATTAATTAGGTTTGATTATATTCAATTTCATATCATTAACCCTTTCGGAGATAAGACGGATGTATCTATCTTTTTCACGGTCGTCTATAATTCCAAAATTCTTTAAAGGTAAGACAACTGGCTGGTAAACTAGCAAAAATTACTTCACTCTGCGGTAATACGAATATCTACGCTGTAACGCAATTATTGCAATAATTAAAGCATCTCCCAAATCCAAGTGAAAGGATTAAATACTCACACATAAATTTATCGCTGGGCAATTAAAATATATTAAGTGTACCAATGAATAATCTATATTTTTTTTATTCAAGTCAGCATTTATTTTTAACAAAATCGGATACTTTATTCCACTTTATATGTAATTGTTGCTATTCTGTAATGCTTGACGTCATCTTTTGAGGAAATCATAGGTGCCTCTTTGAATTTTCGATAAAATACATTTTTTAAGTCATTTAAAAGCAGTGAATTACTTACTGGTACATCTAATAGAATCTAATAAAAAACTAATTCGTTGAAAATATTCAGGTGTATGAGAATACTTTTCATAACCAGTGCATATTTTTGCAAACCTAACAGAGATATATTTGTTTAAACATTATAAAGTGTTCATTGGTTTGGATATTTTATATATTTTGTATATTTGCCTCAGATGAGTATAAAAATTTGAACGTGTTTGGTTATAAATTAGCAGACTACATTATTTTATTAAAGATGTTCAATCATTTAGACATTTTTGTAATAGTTTTTATGATCATTCCATTGCAATTCCTTAAAAAATGCAGAATTTACATTTGTTAAGTTATAAAAAGTATTAACCGTGCTATGCACTACAAATCACTTTCTTGTACAGTTAAATTTCCCATAAACGCATAAAAATCCGCAGTCTATTAATGATTAATAATTGAAAATGCGTATGAATCTTTTTTATGAACTAGTTATTGTTAATATTCTGTAATTAACTTTTAATAGCAGTAATATTTTATTCCATAATTTTACGATTCCACTGGAAACGAGAGGGTTAAATTGTCATTAACTTTTATTTTTCTTCTTTCTTTAGAAAAATTTTATAATTTTGTAATGAATTCTGGGAGATCGATTTTGACTGTTTTCTTTTCGTCTTTTCTTTCTCCTACTTTCCTTCTTTGAAAACAGTTATGGAATATACATAATATTATGGATTATTGTATTATTTGCAAATACTTATTTATTTGTCAGAAAGTTGATCTCGTGAATTACAATTTGTGTTCCGTGAATTAAAGCTGTTAATTCTATTGTACATTTTATTTTGTGCGTGATAAATCAGTGGAGAAGATCGTGTTAAGCATTCGTTGTACGTTTTGTATATTTTTTCATAAATAATGTGCTGATTTATATCTTCTTTAAGTTTCATTCAATTATTAGAATGAAGGGAATAAATATAAATGAAGAAAGGTACAGCCAAATTGACTAGCAAACGATAGAGTGATTTTATCAATAAATTTATTTATCAGATTGCGGATTAATATTATCTACCTTACGTTACAGTAACTCTAAACAATGATCGTAATTATTAATCACTGTATTGGTTACTATAATGGTCGGTTTTGAAAAGTGACATTCAGTCAATCGTATAGATCACTGTGCAATAATTAAAGCAAGGAATAAAAAATTGACGATGAAAAATGATTTCTATAGAAGCCGAAAATATTTAGAATTTAGACTACAAAAAATATGTTAAACTTTCTTGAAATATAATTTCATTTAACAAAAATTCAGGATGCACAAAATCGTGTTTGCCAAAAGTTATCAGAAATTCAATTTGAATACATTTCTGATAGAAAATGGTACTTAATCGCACTCGAGACTTCGAAAAGGAAAGATAATCGATCATTGTACTCGTTATAATAATATTTTTTCCTTACTACTAAATTTAATCCCGTTGGTCATTTACATTATTTGTTCTTCCTTTTTTTTAGTTTTCGTTGCTACATTGCGAATTCATGGTTTTACAAATGTAACGAAAGCTAAATATTCATTGGTTTTGCACTGTAAATACTACAAAATGCACTTTACCTTTTATATTTGGTATATTTCTGAATATTACACGCACTGTGTACCTTTGTGCACTTTTAAACTTCCTATACGTGCGTAAAGCACAGTCTATAATTTGTGTCCTATTTGTCATTTAGTTCATGCTATTTTAAGTGATCAGTTATGCATGATTAACTTCTATTCATTTGCTTTCCCTATTTATCCTGTCGAATTATTTTATTGATCCTTTGCATTCTATACTTTTCTTTACTTCTCATTATACTTCTATTCTATTCTTCGTTTAATTCATCCTACATTTATTGAAAAAGCCAAATTTTTGGGTGGCAATCTTTTTCTTTTGCATTTTCCTTTACCCATACACTCTGTAGAGTCATTTTAACGATCCTTTGCATTTTTTGTTGTATTTTTCATTATCCTTCTATTCTATTTTGCATTTAAAAAAGGTTTACATTATGTGACTTAATTACAGAGTGAGAGCAATTTTTATCCATTTTCTTTTCTTAACTCTCTCTGTGATTTAATGTAATTTATTCTATTATTTCTTGGTACGCTTCTATCTCACCTTTTGTCTTATTTTCCCTTCCATCCTTCTATCTTACCTTAACTCAATTATTCTATTCTTTTGCAGTTTTTACTATCCTGCGCTTTCTTTTGCCATGTAATTGTTTCATTTATCCTACTTTGACCGGCCGGCTTCTGTGACTAACATTTCTTCGTTTTCCTTCTCTATCTGCCACTGTTGCGTTCTATCGATTTTTTACATTATTAACTCCTTAACCGGGCAAAGAATTATCGCGGATTTTGTGATCAGAGTTGGGCATTATTCGAATCGTTTCGCATAAATATTTATCTAAAATAACGGTCCAAATAAATTCTGTTCAGTCAGATATTTTATCCACAGAAGAACCATTTAGTATCGATAACAAATTGCTCTCTATTTATTCGAATGAATCGTTCGAATAAATAACAAAGATTTATTCGAATAATTTTAATAGGGCTTCAAGAAGAAAGATTAAAAAAGTGTTTGACATTCGGTACAGTCTACACATATTCACTTCGCCATACTGTAAAAATTTACATAATGTAATAATTCAAATGAATTTTACTCGAAAAACCTTTTATACAAATAATTATTTAAGAACTTCTTATTCGAATAGATATTTATTCCAAAATAGCGAATGAAATATTATTCTGTATTTTTATTCGTCAGTCGATTTCCGAATAAAATTTTGCCCATCTCTGATTGAGATTGATATTCAACAATTAAAATATATTGGAATGATATAAACATATTAGAAAAATTTATTACACAACGATTCCAATCGCTAATATAAAATATTGAAACCTAAACTGAATCGTCAAAATTAAAATAAAAGCATAGACAAGGGGTTTTAATTCTCAAATTATACAGGGTAAATCACCTAAAATGTGTCGAGCTTGTTTCTGCAAAACTACTGCAGGTATCTATATAAATTTTGTTTAAAATTAAATGGCATTAAGGGGCTAATCATTTCAGATACAAAAAAAATTGAGGGTTACGTTTCCAAGGGGTTAAGTGGATGCAACTTTTTTTTTTTTAAATGGAATGATACATTAAGTTTTTGTTATTTAGATAGCTGTCGTCAAACCTAGTAATATTTAATTGATACATTTTTTTCTATTTTGTTTAGTTAAAAAGTCATAACAAAGAATACTCCACATAATTGACGATTCAATTCGGGTTTAATTTTTTTAGACTGAGGTTTCGAATCGTGTTTATTTTGACTCTATTATTTTTATATCATTTTAATTTCCTTTCTTTCATCCTTTTATCCTGTTTAATTATTCTACTCGTTTATATTTACTGTACTCTGCAATGAAAGGAATTAATCATTTACTTCGTCTAGAAAAATTCATGTCAGTAGGAAAGACAACAAGAGGAGGAAACTTTGCGCACAGAAACACAAATGTATTAGTAAGTAAGTAAAATAAGTATCGCCGTTTGTTAGATTTCTTTAAACAAACGTATCCAACAGTTTTTCAAGAAGAAATCTAAGAATTTCTTAAGAAATCAGAGAAATCGTAAAAGTCAATTTCAAGTGAAATCATTTAAAATTTACTTAAGGGATCACTTAATAATACACATTTATTCTGTTTATCGAAGGTAAGAAATATTTGGATTTTCTTTCGCAGATTTTAATTAACACAAATTAATAAATGTTTGTAATTTCTAGCAGCTCAATACGTGGATACAAATGGAATAGAAATTCAGCATTGTTTTCAGGTTTCGGCTGGCATCTGTTTACCAATTTCTGGGGTGGAAAGCTATTTATTGAATACCCACTGGACAATTATTGAATTTTAATCGCTAAGGGATTTGGACAACCGTTAATGGATAATATTCTCTGTACAAGAACTATTACGAAATGGAAGGAATGAAAACATAGATTAATCCTTAATTAATATAGCGTCGTATCACCTATAATATATACGTGGTATTTTGTAATGTTTTGTAGGATGATGCATATTTTTAACAACAATGTGATTATCACTTATTTATATGAGTTACACATGGAAACTAAACGTTATTTTTTTAAAATACAATAATATTATTGTGTAATTTTCAATTGTATTTATATCGTTTCTTTTTTTGAAAGAATTCAATTTAGGGGAAGGGAGCTACTTAATATCCTCGAAAATTAATCATATTATAATCGTAATATGTTCACTCAACCACACAGATTATTCAAAGTCAATTTTCTCGAAAACAAAGTTTCATATGAAAAAGTTTTATTATATATTTGCAACGTATTTTTTACGTAGAATCTTCCACGTTGCAGTTGTACAACAGAAAATATATAAGAGTAGACAAATCACTTTATGGAACATTCTTGTCACGTGATCTGAAATACGGACATATAAAATTATCGGAATTTCCGCAAGAATATTTTCCTTACTGTTACCTGAAAGGAGATTTAAACACTTCTAAAGTATTTTAGTCCTTTGCACTCGAGAGTTATCAAAATTGGTTCATTTTATTTATTTGTTTGTTTATTGGAAATGGTGGAAAATACCCAATTTCATACAAAATTACTAAACGGGAACAGTAAAAGTGAAGAGACGAAATTTAGAAATAGCAATAGAAGGTAAAATTATTTTGCAATAGGCGTATAAAGCGTGAAGGCAAAGAACAATTTTGGCGACCGAGAGTCGCCTTTCGAGTGCAAGGGGTCAATATGCAAAATGTAAAAGAAGCAAACGCACAAGCTGTAGATTTTACGCAATCGGAAAGGTAAATATGAAAATAGTAATGAGGCAAAAATACATTGTACATCTGGTCTCTGGTTACGCATCGATTATTGAGACACCCTGTATAAATATGCTGATACTGTTTCTATACAATTACTATACTATACTAGCTACAATAAACGTTATTTATAATGACACTACCTTTTTCGCTTTCCTATTCTTCTCCTGTAAACGCTTATTCATTTCTTATTCCATACACTTTTTAAAGCAAACCTTGGAAACAATCGATAGCGAAACATACCTATTGTTTGATAATCTGCATAAGGAATAGTAATAAATGATTCGCAACAATTGATAAACGAATCACAATTATTGTTCCTCAAAGCCTCCAATTTACGATACACGTACATAAGTTCATTAATAAATTCGAGAAAGTTGTCGATTAATAAATTATCCTGAACTACTGCACAGATGAGAAATATGCCTACGATTATTATTTAACAAACCTTTTATTTTAAATCAAATCTTTACAAATTCGATATGAGGAAGTAGCTTAGAGTTTAAGCAAACGGGTGCAATTATTAAAGTTCGTAAATTACTCCTTCAAACATGTTTTTTTATCGCTTTGAAAATTTGGTTACCATATGGATTGTTTAAAATATTGGAGTCATCTGACGGCGAACTATTCGAAATAACCGAAACGCAAAACACTTGCGAATCAGTATGGACAAGATATGCAACGCTGCAAGTGGTAGGAATTAAAACTATTACAACAGTAGAGTTATCATCTTACAGGACTCTGTGTCCCACATTCTGAAATGCCGACCTCGAAAAAAAATCCCCTACCTTTTACCATTGACTAAGAAAAGGATAGACCACTTATCCAATGCCTTTTTTTGTCACCAGGATTTGGGGCTCATGAGTCCCAAATCCGTTTTCATTTTTACCTTTTCGATTGTCTAAAACGTATAACTTTTGCGTTTGCTCTTACATATTGTATATTAAAATACTTTAGAAGTGTTTACATTCATTGTCAGATAATAAAACGAAAGATATTCTACCGAAAAGTCTGAATTTTTAGGTTATCGGTATTTCAGAGCATGTGACACGAAGTCCCATAAGATGATCGGTCTATCCTATACCTCGTCTATGCTTTTACCATTGCCGAAGTATAGAATAGACTATCCTATATAGAATCATTAGAAAGTATTTGCTTAAAACAAATGAACTGCAAGAGCTAGTTGCAAAAGGCTACAGAATAATATTTTTGGGTCTTTCCCCTTTAATTTGAGCCACAGTTGATCAAATTTGGACGTCTAGAAGTCGAGATCGAAATATATTGACATGTGAATACACAGGCATGTTACGACCGGCCCCTCGTAATGGTCCGCCACTTTTCAAATCTCGCCATGAATGGTGCCTCGAGGCGTCACACGATTTTGTTTATAATTTACGAACCGACGCACGTATCCGATTACAACCAACTGATTGTTATTCACTGCTTCCCCCAATTTCATTTTAGGTCAGTTTCGTTGGAAAACAACGATTAGAAGCCGACATCTAAACACTTTCCAAATGTAAGGTACACATACGTTTGATTGTGTTAATACTTTGCACGCTGTGCGTTTCTACTTTAATATTGTATTAATATAAATTAGTAAACTGTGTATCATATTATTTAAACTGTTACGAATATGATCTAATTTGAAGCTTTGTTAGCTTATTGCTTCATTTACTGATTATTTTACTGACTTTACTGACTACTGAACTTTGGAAGTTAGAGAATAGGTTCAACAAAATATCAACATCATCAAAGAAATTTTTCAAGGGAAATTTTCAAAGAATTTGCATTCAAAGGGTAAAGAATATTAAAGAGGTTTCATTAAAGAAGAATTAAGGAAGAATTAAAAGGAATGCGCAATTTTGGTTACAATTATTTATTTCCATTGTCCTCTTCGGCTCCAATACATGTGATACTTGATATATAATGATTCAATAATGTTCATTAAATACGAAGTACGAAACCTATCTACGCTAAGTTCGTCTACGATCGATACCTTTCGTCATATATCGTCGATACAAATAAAATGTTTGGTAATAAATTATCGTAGGTAGGTAAGCGTTTTTTTTTCTTTTAATATATTTTCAACATTCTCTCCCCTCTCATTCTCTCTCACAATCGTCAGATAACTCACGCATAACTGCTCGAAGCGTAAAACCGAACCTACCGTACGGATAAAACGAACCTTCTTCCATAAAAAGATTCACAATAGAAATCTTATTCGCCGCGGCTGCGTTTCTCCGACCGCTCGCGTCCCCGTATTAAAAAATGAATCTTTCAACGAGGAAACACGTTAAGCATCGATGGGAAGACCGTATGAACTACGAAGGCGTTTGTCAAACGAATTACACACCAAGTTTGGTTCGAATCTTTCGTCATCTTTGAACGAAATCAATGCGACACGTTTGGAAAATTTACCCCGTCATTGTGCTACGGCCATTTTTATTATTCTGCTTTCTTTGTTTTGTTTTTGGTGACAATCACAGCCCCACGTTGAACAGTCGAACGAAGAAGTGAAAGAAATAGCGACAGAATCGACGAATATACCTCGATATTGTTTAATAATACTCGATTTCTCCCCTGTGTCGATTAGATTGTTCAACGACCTTGTTCCATTCGGCTCGATGTCCACAACGTTTCGAACTTTCTCATGCTTCGAGAGAACTTTCCTAAGTTAATCGAATCGAGTTTCCATAGCTACGAAGTTTTCATAGGTATAGCCAAACATACGAAAAATTTGGAGAAAATTGACTGTTTTCTTCCATGGATTTTTCTCTCTATCTCAAAGTTCCATTGGAGTTTAAATATTTTATGTATACCCATGAAGTAGAAGAAATAGAAGAGATTAGTAACGGATAGTGATTGCAGACTGTACGCCGAAGTATAGAATCTACAGTACATACACACACAAAAGACTTAGTAACGCAATTATTTCTTTTCCTTTTTTTGGTAAAAAAAACCTTGTTAAACGGAAGATAAATTTTTGCAGTTTACCGAAACACGAAAATAAAACTGAATTAGGAAGGCTTGCTATGTTTATTAAAAACCTATTCACCATCAGCTGCTCTTCATTCGTAGTTTATTTGTTAACCCTTTCGTTACTATGGGTCACCATAATCAACTATTGTTCAGCATCTTTGTACATTATGCGTGATTCTATTGCCTTCTTTAGATTCATTGCCCTATCTTGCATTTTTGAACATTCGAAGGATGAGGATTTAAATTATAATACAATTAGGACAAAACACTGCAAAATACTATGTAATACAATTAGCACAAATACATTAGTCACTGATGAATCGCGAAATGATTTTAAGTGAGTCACGTTAAATGTTAAAACATGAGAGTAATTAACGTGTTCGTTAGAAGACTTTTACTTATTGAAAATTGTCAGCTGCAATCTGCTTTCCTTTTAGAATATACATTATAGTTAGACTGCGGATTTCTATGCATTTACGGGAAATTTCGATGTGCGAAAAAGAGCAAAATCCACATTATACATGAAAATGTACGAGATATACAAAGTAAAGTGTATTTTAATATACTTAGGGGTTAAAATAAATTTTTACTTGTGTTCTATTCCTTTAGTTGTGTTTGTAAAGTTATAACGTTACATACAAATCCGCAGTGTAATTATAATATAGACAAGTGGGTCGCGAAAAATTAGTTTTCAAAGTTGGGTGAAAGGTCCAAAAAATTTGGAAACCATTGCATCGGATTGTTAGAAGAATACTAATCATAAGAAATATGCAACATATTTCTTTCTTTGGCTTAGAAGGTGAAAAACGCGTGAAGTTCGAAATACTTTAAGATGCCTTGAAAAATACAATAATTGGTAGATAGGACATTCTAACTAAGGAGGGCAATGTAACCATTTATCAAAATGCCCAATATTTTATCAATCTTAATTACTATAAAATATTTGAAATATATATTTCATTATAATTATATTGATATATAACAAATAATATTATATTAATTCGCTGACTTTAAATGCAGACTTAAGTATCAGTAAATAGAAACGCAATTGTGAACGATAAATAAAACACTACATACAATAAAATCGTATACAAAAAATTATCCATTTTCTTAAATAAAATTGTTTAGTAGCGAAAGGGTTAAACATGTTTAGTTTACGTTCACATCAACAAATTCCCGTAAATCATATTAGTACTAGGACTGGACGTATGATCCGGATTTTTTGTTTGTCCGGATAATCCGGATTGTCGAATATTCGGAATAGTAATAATCCGGATAGTTAAAAATATCCGAATAATTCGGGTAAATCGGATAATAATAAGGAAAGAAAACGAAATACATAGAATTACGGCTTCAGTTAAATCCATTACGTTATTACAATTCTTAAATAATTAAAAAAATATCTTTCCTAACATAGAAAGAGAGGCAGATTATAAATTTGTGCATGATTATAAGTCGTGGATTATAAGTGGAATTATGAATGTTGAATCTTTGCTTAAGGATGTAATTATGTAAGTCCGATTTTGGGGGGGGGGGGGAGGTCGAATATTCGAAATCCGGATTACAAATAATTCGTGACGTCATTATCCGAATATTCACACAGTCCCAGTCCTAATAAAAAGATACCTGACTTTCCCCTATTCCTCTTCTAGATTCTATTAATTTACTCGAGCGGTCTATCCATCATCCACCCCCCAAAATTTGATTCATCGATGTAAGACTAGTGATTCATTCGCGTGACATAGACTAGGACACTTTACTTAAACTGTATACACGTTCAAATATCAAGAGAAAAAGGTTTTTCATTGCAAAATCGTATCTAAACGTAAGTTCGTCTTTCGTCTTTCGAAATGGAAGATTGATTCACACGCCCCGGGGTGAAAACAACGACGTGTCCCTTTCCTTCGATTCTCTATTCTCCCTTTTGTCGATACGTGCGATTTATGCGAATACTCGCCAGGGATTGTCAGTACGATTATTCGAATTACTTTACTTTCAATTCTTTGTCACCTTTCTTTGTGGTTTGAATTATAGAATAGTAAAAGTGGCACACAAAGAATTGAGAATCTGAAAATATATACGAAAATAAGGAACTTTGATCATTGTGCAATTAAATATCGGGGGTCGATTTGTCAATGAATTTTAAAATGCTTTTAAAGATAATTTTTCACCTGTGTTTCGTAAGAAATAGAGATGGATTACACGAAACTTCGGAATCCCTCGAAATTCAACATAGTTGATAGTAGAATTTCCTAATCTTTAAAACTCTGAAACTAAATGGTTAAAGAAAACTTACTTTAAAAAGAAATGTAAAAAATTTCATCCAATTTTGGCATTCATCACTTTTTCACATTTAATAATATCAGGTACCAGAAAAAAGTCATGCAGATTTAATAATACAAAATTTCAGTGATCTGAGTTTCCGTAAAATATAATTTAGTTGTTAAGAAAATAAAAAAATAGACAATTTCGCGTGCACTTCGTCAAATCTTTTGAATCGAAAATATATAATAATATTATAAGTAGCACTTACTTCTACAAAATTGTTTTGTTTTTTATCTAGAATGTTTTTATTCTCTTTATTCCTAGGAGCCGAATGAGTTTCTTTGATCTCCTTTTGTATTATGCATTGTATTAATAAGAGTCTTTATTGGTCGTAAAAATTAAATAAATAGATAAACAAACAGCAATCTTTTAATGATATCAGCACTGGTAACTTATTTTTCGCAAAAGCTATGAAAAATTTGATTTCACTATTTCTGATATCTCTTGATCTGATTTATATAATATAGTCGATAATATTTTGTAAAAAACGAAAATTGAGTTACTGATTGTGAATCATGTAACATTTTAATTTAGGACAATTATACATATTTTCTAATTTCGCTATTTACATTAAATTAATTAAAAGTAGCCTGATTTATGGCACGTTTGAGGTTATTCAGATGAATCCTTCATAAAGGTAAGATGAAAATTACGCAAAGTAAGATCGCCTTTATCGCATAGTTATTTTCCTTAATCTTCCAATTTTTCTCTCCTTTGTGGGAGAAGAGTGGGGATGGATCATATAAATTTAACTGTGCATTGCTACAGTATTTCTCATTTGAAAACTGCATAAACTTTTTCCGGTACCTAATAATTATTTTCCACCAATTTTTGTCTGGTTGTGTTCAGTAAAGCTTTGCAATTTTTGATTATTCAATTTTTGTTTCTTGACAGAATATTCATTTTCCTTTTAAATAAGTATAGGGTTTTTCAATAGGGGTGTTAGATTTTTTCTAATGGATCGATCATAGCCATAATTCACAGTATTTTACGGTCATTTCTTAAATTCGTGCGTTGCACCGTTATATAATCAAACAATGTAGTTCGAAGTAACCACTAAAGTTTCCTTATGAACAAATTTCGCAAAACGCTGACATCAATTCGCCTCTAAGATCGTGTAATTTAACAACTTTGGAATATTTTTTGTGGGACTACGTTAAATCCCCGGTTTATGCCAATAACCCAAGAACAATTGACGAGCTTCGAAACAACATTACACCGTTATTGGTGAAATAAAGTTATAGTTACGTGAAAATGTGATAAGAAATTGGGTCTCTGCAATATGCACTATCAAGACAATCAATGGAAAACATTTGAAAGATATTGATTTTACGCTTAATGGCATTGAATGCAGTTCAATTTAAAACGGAAGTTTCCATAATATTTTACATACAACTTGCTTTATTTTAGAGTAAAGATTAACACTAGAACTAGTTATGAATAAAAATTTAATTCCATTGGGTTATATACTTCTTTCAATATCCATTGCTTTAATTTCTTTGATACAAATAAGCACACCTCAATTGCCGGTAGTTCTAGTGTTAATGAAAAATCCTATACTTTAGATTTCGAGAAATTCGAGGCTTCATAGTCAGGTCGAATTTCAGTTCCGAAGACTTAAAAATCAACTGTCTCGTCCCATCTCTAATAGAAAAGAAATTTGTCCATTAATAAAATATGTAGCAGAATAACACAGGTAATCGGAGTTCCACGTAATTGTTATCACCGTTCCTCGGTCACGCTGTCTCGTGATACATAGTGTTACGTTTAACGGGCTCGGAGTGGACACTTAATAAGAAAAAGATTTAGGCAAACGCTGAAAAATTTTGGAAAAAACACGTCGCACGATTGTTGTTTTTTCTTTTTTCGATTTTTTTTTTTTTTTTTTTTTTCGTTAAATATAGCGTTATAAATAGAAGAGAAGAGAGTTCGCTATACGACTACGATTCGTGCACATTTACAATTGCGTTCTCAATTGACCGTCTAGTGGATACTGAAGATCAGTCCCAAGAAAAATGACGTTAACGGCTACATGTACAATACGTATTTGTAAATGAACGCGATGCAACACGCGTTCGACGAACCTAGAATTCAATTTCGTGGAAATTGCAGTCGTGTCATTTCTTTTTTTCTTTTTTTTTTTTTCTTTGGCATCGTTCAGTCGCAATAATAAAATGTAGAAAAATCTATATTTTATTTCCTCGCGCTGAGTGTGTTCACGCACTGTATATAGTGTTACTTTTTTTTTTTTTTTTAACGTTACTTATATAGCTTCGGATAAAATCGACGAGAGATAAAACTTATGATTTCTGTGTTAATGTACGGTGGGAGTTGCTTGCTTTTTTTCCTTTTTCAATAATACATTAAGAATCAAATCCGTCAAGATACATCAAGAAAAGATAAATCTATCTACGAACTCTATTCAATGATCTATCGTGTTTCTTTCTCGATATATTAAATTACTATAAGCTCATAATATACATGTATATATATACACACACACATGTATATATATATACTTAAGGAATTTTCAATTGATTTTCCCAAACGCTGTTATATAAAGAGTTACAGTAATTAAAAAGAGACGATTGAATAGTTTCTTTTCTTCTATATTAATTAATGCACGTGTTAGTATTGGTATATTTTTATGGTTATTATATACGACCGAAAGTTCAATGGAATTTCTTTTTTTCTTTTTGTATGAGCGTGTTCTATGAGCGAGAAGAAAATTTCAGAAAATAATAAAGTTAGTGTTGATGGCGCGATATTGTTAATAGATTAGTGTTGTAACGTTGCAAATATTGATTCAATACTTTCCACTTCAATAAACATTTATTATATTAACCCATTCGCGACTACTTTGAATAAAAATTAGTATTACGTACGTTGACACAAGTGCTACGCGTTAACCGTATTAATTAACGCTAGGCTTACGGACATTGATTGTATAAATTAATAGGTTTCCGCAAAAATAGATATACCGTATATAAACATTCGAAATTAAAAGATTGAGCGTGAGAGAGGTGGAGTAGAACACGTATCCATAGCATTATAACAATTAAAGTCAACATAAATTGCTGAAAAATAATACTTATGATCTCGGTAACTTTAAGCAAAAAATTTAAAATCCGTCAAATTGACGGGTTCCGTAAATCTAGTGTTAATAAATATTAATACGTTATGTTTTCCACATTTTTGTAATGTTATATCTTCTAATCAGGCTTCAAGTGGTTATTGAATTAATTCCATACTGGAGTATCTTCATGTTGCAGAAAATTACTCAACGCATAGCGAAATAAATAATGCGTGAATGGGTTAAATAATTTGCTATTTATTAGTTCATCACTTTTAACCTAGACGATTCATTTAATTAAAGTCGGCGAAGAATCGCATTTTGAGTCTTAAGACGTTATTCGGGCTGAAGACGCTAAGAGGTTTTGTACTTTATCATATAAAATCGCACAAAACTCTTCACATTACTTTTATATTTCCGTGTAATACACATATAGCTATCAAATTTACAATTAAAAGAATCTTCTGACTTACTAACTGCTTATTGCTGATAAATAAAATTATCCGATACTTGAAGTATAGGTGATCACAAAGTTGGGATTATAACTGAATCATGTAACATTTTATTGTTTAGTCCCGAATTTCTAATTAGAAGGAATCAATTATCGCGCCATTAACACTGACTTTACTTTCACGTCATCCACCATCAATCATTCACTTCGACAAAAACCATCTAGACTTATCCGTTCAGAAAAATATAAAAAATCCAAGATGGGGGATTCCTAGATCGTCTACAATCGAAATTCAATTGGATCGCGATCAATGCGAATAATAATTCGTTAAAAAATATACACGTTCCTGTCATCAAGTGCGCCATTTTATCGGGATCAAGTGTTCGCCAACGGAAGTGAAAGTAATTACCCGCAATTATTGTCGTCGATATTTGTCTAGAATCGTTTAACTAACGTAGGACCAACAGATACATCAGAACGATGGTGTACGAAGCATGGTACCTATATGACCCACTAGATCATTAAAAAATGGAAAGACTACGATTGTAGAATTTATTGTTCACGCCTACACGCGATTGCCCCGTGAATCTGTAACTTTTGTCAAATATTCGGATATTTCTTTAGCGAAGTGTTTTCTAAGAGATGGGGGGGGGGGGGGGGGGCACAGTTTCCCTGATGAATAATTATATATATTAAACATATATAGGGTGAGTCTCAAATTTGATCTCCTCAAGTAACACTTGTTATGGAAAAAAGTGTTTGGAATAAAAATTGCGTGGTATCAAGTGGGGCATATAGTACCGTAATTAGTTTCTTGTTACTTTGCCTTTTTATTGAGACATTTTTTCCTATAATAACTAATGCACAAGTTATTCGAGGTGATCAAGTTGCGAGACGCATCCTGTATGAACAGTAATATTCGGTTAAATTTAAATGAACCATTCCCATCATCCCCCCATTACTCAGTTTCTCGAGCTGAACGTAATCTGGTCCTATGAATAAGGATAACGAACAGGCATAACGAGAGTAAACGAGGAAGAAATATTATGCTACTCCATACTCCGTACGCTATTCTTTCTTGCTTGCTTTCACTATATCTATCCTCTTATCTCGACGACGGACCCTAAGATTTATTTAAATTTAAGCGAGTACTACTGTATTAGGAATGATAATTAAGCGTTAAGTTAAGATTATATTCCGAAATACTTATTCTCAATGCGTTTCCTTTATCATATTAAACTTATTTCATCCTATATAAACATTGCCTTAGCCAATTAATAATTGGTTAACAAATGCGACTATGACTAAACCAATACACATAGAATTGTATATTGGCAAAAAATTGTAATAATTTAATAGTAATGAAGTTTTTACCTTAAGGTAAGGCTATGTGTAAATTTTTGCATTTTGAATGAAATTCAAGGACCAAAGCAGAAGCATACGATGGGAAATTCATTTACAATTAAATTAAAGTCTAAAGTAAAAATTGATATCAGTAGAAAATATCTAAAGCAGAAAAGAAAATCTCAGAGCAAGAAATTGCTAAGATTTTGCAATGAATTGCAAATTTCCATAATTTGTTCACTTGTACATTCACGTTATTGGCATAAAGGACGACGAATAAAAATTAGAAATGTATTAACGTAATTTAATAGAGAAATTTGTGACAAATGTATATCATTATAAACTATTAAGTTATCGTACATGAAATGGCTGATTTTATATGGATTCCGGAAAAAATATAGTTTGTCAACAATTTAATGTTCGTTTGAAAAGTGTTATACTTGAAAGTATGAACTATGAAAATGGACTCTGTGAGCGCTTAAAGGAGACGACTGACAATAACAAACCAACAATTTGTAAGATTATTAATTAAATTTGACATCCCATGTAGGTGTAAATTAGGAGCGCACTATTTGACTAATTAATGCTTAGAAGACTTTAAGCTGTAAAGAATCGGCCATCACATATGCAACAACGCAATAGTAAAATAATAATATCGTATATTGTCGTCACTATGAGTAGCAATGAAAACTAGGAAATTCTGAAATAAATGATAGGTATAAAAAATGTTAATTAGGCAATGTATCTTTAAAGAAATATCCGAATATTTCACTAAATTTTTAAATCTACGAATCACGTATTATCCACTGCAAATGTTTCTTGTTGCAAGGTTATTTTTTCCATCACTTTTCTTTCTATTTTGTTTTCTGGCGTTTTTCTTTTTTATAACTGAAAAACTGGGAACAATTAAATATCGATCACCGGTAATATTACACCACAGGCACGAAATAGTCCAACTAACAGCAGTCGTCGCTATTCGATAATTACGTTGTAATAGTATTATGTATATATATATATATTATATTAATATTACAATTTGCACTATGTACTTCGTTCGTTACCACTAGCGTCCGGTTTTCTTTTTTTTCTTTTGTTTTTTGTTGTTGTTCAGAGCACAAAACAGCCACAAAGCGAACGTCGCACAGACATATTAATTTTTTGCGTATACAGGCGTGACACGCGTGATTCTGAGTAAAAATGTATGATTTTATAATACTTTTAGAAGAAGATAGGCACAATCGATGGCAACGAGCTCCTGGAAGATGTGACTCGCGCGTTGCTTCGATCAACGTGCGACAGTCATTGTGTCTTCAGATTATCAACGAAATTATCCGATTAAACCAAACAAACCCATTTTCGGATCTTTTCCTTTAACAGAACACCACTATGACTTTCTTTTATTGAAACCTTATTAATCCTTCTTTGGATTATGGCGGCAACAGCGGCCCCATATAAATTTTATCTTAGCATACTTCAATGGGTGTCGATACAATTATTTGAAACTTACTTAATCTTGTATTATCTCTTCAATTTGTTAATACTGCAAAATAACTACTTTGCACGTATTATTGGGGTAATAGAAATAAAGAGAAGTTTAAATTATAGAGTTAGAATTGAAAATCCGAAGAAGGGTTAATAGACTGCGAATTTTTATGCATTCGTGAGAAGTTTAAATAAACAAAAAGACGCAAAATGCACGTAACATGAAAAAACATACAAAATATTCATCTAGTGGCGTAGCGTAGTGGCGTTCTTTTAACAAAAAAGTACCCTCTTTCGTGCAAGCTTGCAGTTAAAATCATTTCTCCCATCTTTCTAAGATTCCTTTTCTCCTAAATTATCATTCCTAAACATTTCAGAGGACTCTATGAGATGCAGATTAATTTGAGAAGAATTAATCGATGCTGAAATACAAAGAACACCTAAACACATCACTTATCCACGAGGAGACCTTTTCTGGGTAATGTTTAAGCTACGAATTGAGGTAGAGTTACACATGATAAATTCGAGACAATGTTTTAAGTACGAGGAGAGACTACGAGACGCCCACAGCTTTGTGATTCTGTTTGAGAAGTGGCGAACGAAAAGGATCAATCGTTTCTGGAATCCAATGCCAAGCTATCATGGGATGTCACGGCCGTGGTGTTTGCTAGCGTATCATTCCGAGTCGTTATTAATATTACTGTTATTCTGTTTGTTAATATACCTAATGATATACCTATCGATACACGTTATACTTATCAACTGATTTCTATGCAACGACTAGAATTCCGATTCAACTAATGTGTACTATCACCACTGGTATTAATGTTAATATGCGATGAGAACTTCAGATAGGAAACAACAAAGTCCACCCGACACGAAACTATGTTACCAGACTATGAGAATGTCTTATCGAACATCAACGTGTTACCAAGATTCGCATTCGTCTTAGAATTGTCAGAATTGCACCACACGAGGCGAAATTATGATATATTAGGTTGGCCAAAAAAATTTGTTGTATTTTAAGGAGTCAGAAGAAACAAAACATTATTAAACGATATATTACCAAGTTCTTTCAATACAATCTCTTACCATATTAGATAGTTTTATCATTTCATCTTTGAAGAATTTTCGTTTTTTTTCAGCGAAGAACTCGTCTGAGTGAATTTTATTAGTTTTTAGATGTGTCAATTTTCTTGCAATTAAATAATTTGATTAGGGACCTAAAAGATAAAAGTCTATCAGTATTAATATATTTTATCATTCACATTATTCTTTTTTGGTTTGATCTTATTTTCAAGGTTTATAACGTGTTAAAAATGCATTCTGTTTTGTTCTAATTCGAGACTACATTAAACATAATAAATGCAATCAATGTACACGATTTTTCTTCAAACCATACCTTGAAATGTCTACTTTCAAATTTGACTTGTGATTGAAAAATTATTGGCATGTTAACTTGTGTATCGCAGTACTAATGTCACATTGTAAAAAAAAACAATAATACTTTTTGGCCAACCTGATATAATCGAATACAACGAAGCAGAGAACTTTTAAAATTCACAGAACAAAATTGCAGTACGAATCTTTCCCTAATAATTCGTTCCAGTACTTACTAATTATTAAGGTTTATAGTTCTTAACCGGAGCTTTTTGTTTGTGGAAAAAATTGTGGATGTTTACGCAAATTCATATTTTTATAACTGAAACTGAAGAAATGGGGACTTAATAAATTCATTTTCCACTTTCCATTTCCTCTCGTGGTATACACACCCCCGTGCAAAAGTATTAGGACACTTCTAGGAAATTAAGGAAACTTGAAAATGATTAAGAAATTACTAAAACCTTTAAGAATTATTATCTACTTCAGAATTTTGGACAATAAAGAATTCATACATTCAATTTCACCGATTACGAATTCAGTTTTAACAAACGATTGTTCAAATTTGGTAGATTACATTCATCAATTGTTGCTTCAACTAATTTTGGCATTCGTAGCGTTAATCTTTGTATTCCATTTGATATCATAATTTTTCCATAAGCATTGCAAATGACTCCACAAGTAAAATTCAGATTTCAAGTAGACTTCCTGGATTTTTCAATTTTTTCAATGAAGTTTAAGTCAGATGGTTTATTATCTTCTTGCCATGCTTGCAAATAATTTCTACATATATTTGATTCCTTATATAAACAGTAAATAAATTAATACATATTTGTGTATCATGATGTCGTAAAACTAGTTAAAACTATGTAATCTAGATCAACTATCATGTTTTATATGCACCTAACAAGTGTCCTAATCAAAGTTGCCACCTCTCCGGAGACTCCGCTTTTTGGTACAAAGCTTCGGGTTTCAGTTTTACCCGAAATATATCCGGGTTCGTAGAAAAAATGATTTTTAATGAAACGAAGCTAAAAAGAAATTACTGAATTGTGCAATTTCTAACAAAAAATAGGATTTAATATGAATCATTAATTTATAATGAATATTAAGCTTCTATTGGCTTATAATAAAAAAAGGCTGCTAAGTTTCTTTTTGCTTATGATAAAAGTGACAATACTTATCAACATATCATTTTAAAGAAAAGTACAACATTCTAAATTCTATATATTTATTTTTGTTCTAATTAGGCTTATTCGATAGTAAATATATGCTTGACAAAGTAATCTGTTCTTGATTAATAATTTACACTTCCAAATATGAAACTTTATTAATATGACTTTTTTTTGCTATCTCGATCTCCGAGTATTGATTGCAGTTTCCGGGTGACAATTTATGACGCTCTGGATTTTACATTATACTAATTGTAATGTAAGAACTCTGGTCCTAATACTTACGAACGGGAATGTAGGTACTTTGAATATTTTGTAGATTTTTCCATACTGCCCGTATCCATTTAAACTTTCTTATCATAAATGTCTAAACATCCACAGTCTAGATATAAAACAAGACTACGTTGCGTATCCTAATCGTGTAGAATTTCAAAACCATCCTGATGCAATTAACTCAGAGAAAAAGCAATTAAAATTTGCAAATTTCCCCAATGAGCGAACTACACTTTTCTACGATCTCCAATAACCCGCCGAGGATCGATAAACCATTTTCATTCCTAAAAACATCCTTTCCTTTCCCAAACTTACATCTGACGACGAAGCTTCGCGGATCCTTTCTAGCTGATTATTAAACGATACCTAACGATCCACTAATTTGACGCGACCCGACAATGAGAGATGAAAACTCAACGGTTTACTGTCGAAAACTTACTCCTCGCAGTTTCCCCTTACAAAATATTTGTGCCGTTTTATACAAAAAAACTTAAGCTTACCCCCTTAACAACTGACGAATTCTATACTCTAAAGACCGCGAATAAAATATGATACAGAGTTTGTACAAACGCGTCGCGTACGTGTGTTACAACTTATTATAACAACGTCATTACGGTTATTACATTCCTGCGAGGATACGCGCACGCTATACGGAACGCGGATCCGCGTAATTACACTCTAGGAACATCTCGAGGATCCATTACATCCTCTTCGATCGGAGGCTGCCGGTTTCGCGCCTCATTCATGTATGATCGCCATGAATCTTGCCAATTCCAATGAATTGCCGATTCTATGTATCGAATGGGTCGATTTCACTTATAATCGATGAAGAAAAGTCAATCATTATTTTAATTCCATAGCAGAATCTCAATGTTGTTATTCTTTGGGATTCCTATACTTATATTCGAACGAATGTAACTCGTATGCTTCGAAGGAAACTTAACTTTGCATCATCGATATGACCCGCTTCTTTTATCCTTTGTACCAAACACTTCTTTGGTACAGTGTTACATCCTTTTTGTGCCAACTCTGTATAATACATACAGAATCGATCCTCTCTCTCTCTTTCTATATATATATATATATATATATATAGATATTATACACATATATATATATTTATATATATGTATATATGTATACTTGTAAATACGAGAAATGCATGACTGGTCGACGTTTAGCTCGCGTGAATTTATGCCTCTATATACAAACGATTCTTACGTTTTCGTCTTACGCCGCTCGTCGAATTTAACATCGATGATCGCTTATTCCTGTTAAATCGATTTGCGGTAGAACGATATTGTTTGTTTCAACGCGTGATTTTGGTTTTCTAAGCTTTGCCGAGAAGCTCGTGTCCCATTTTTAACGCTTCAGCGATTAAAACTGATAGGAAAATGCGGAAAATCACGGAAGCGGCTCTCTAGTACTAATTAACACTTCGAGTACCAAACGTGTTGCGAGAGTAATCTTTGCGAAGTTCAAAAGTCGACGGTTACGTTGAAAAAGTGAAGCTCCTATGAAATCTTAGGCGTGAACCAAATGTACTTGACGTGGCACTCAAAGTGTTAACCAGAGCCAATGAAATGGTTGGCTCTGCGGGATTATGCGAAGCAGTGACCCGAGTCCGTAATCTTTAATTTGACATCGATTTTTATATAGCGTGTGTACAAAGAACACTTCAATCGATCTGCTCGATGATGTTTACACAATTTATATCTAATTGCGTTTCTTATACACTTAACAAGATTCAATGATGAGTTTACAGTCGCTATAACACGATGGTATGTGTATCAGTTCGACGAAACACAAAACGTAATGAGTGTTCTTCGTGCACTTTCTCTTAATTAACACCTGACTCTTTGGACAACTCTAACCATCGATAGATTTATCCAAATCAGGCTCCCGTATTTCTTCGTTTCACTTTTAAGAGAGTGAATTCGTCAGCGGTTTCAAAGACGACTCTGCGCGAATATTACAATTATTAATCGCGATTCTTTTGTGGCACTATGAAGGAAGCTTTGTTCTAGTCACGCCTCTGTGTCCATGCTACTCGGTTCGATGAAACGCATTCACTTTTACTTGAAATTGACGCTGTTTTGGGGATACAAAAGACGTTGAGTTGTCGCGGTTGTGTATGATATTTCATTGAGCCGAGTAACCGATTTCTTTTAGATCTAAGCTCGAGCCACGAGATTTCGGGTTGTGAGCCATGGTGTCTTTGCCACAAAGTACGTCCCTGACCGCCCTGCTGCCGCCCCCAGGTCACCCCCAATGACCATCTCCTGCCCCATTTTTCAAGCTGTGCTTTTTTTGGTAATTTAACCACTCGCAAAGCCTAGCATTTTTTTGTTCGAGCTATAGTATTCGAGAGTGCAGAAAGCGATAGTCTGATCCTGAAACGGACAGTCTTCTTTCGCAAATTTTCTTAGAGATCTACGTGGAATCTGCTTGTTGCATGGCATTCGATTCAAGAGGAAGATTAATCATTTGTGGGGAATTCGAAAGAATACCTCTAGATTTGCTTCTCTCTTATTGAGTTACAACAATTAAAATTGTTGCTTAAACTTTAACGAACCCTTGTAATTAATCGTTCCAGTTGCGGATAATTTTGACACATATAAAAATTTCGAAATATATATTTTACATATATTTTCTAATACTAACTCTTGCATACTGTTGCAATACTTGTAACTTCTTAGAACCGTTGAATACAATACTGAAACGATAAATATTTTTTATAATAATTTAACACATTTGCAGCGGGTTAATTTTTCGTTTTTCTAATTCTGAAAACCGGTTAAAGTGCTATAGTCGAGTAATAAGAAAAAGAGTAATAAGTAAAGTCGAGAATGAAAATGATAAAATTTGTTTTAACCTTATTATTCTCCTTGAACCTATATCACCCAATATGAAGATTATGTTTTATTTAGTATTACATTTTTAATTATTTCCCCCGATACGATAATTAATGAATCTAAAATTTCCATCGGTTTCATACAAACAATAACTTTCCTAAAACATTGTATATTTGTTCATCGTTTCACTGTAAATCGGAAAGGTACAAATGTGAAAAGTAAGTGAGGAGAACAACGGGGTTAAGCTGTTAAGAATAATAATTCAGTGGTAATCAAAAGAAGCTTACGAAATGACATGAATTTCATGTCAGTGGTAACCAGATAAAGTATCATAAATTATCTAAATTCATGTTAGCGATTGCAAATATGTTAATAATACATGTATTTTCCCATGTGGAATATATTTATCGCATAATCCAAAAAAAAGGATATTTTGATAAGAAGTGATTAAGTGTCTAACTTTTTTTTTCAATCTAATTAAGTTGGAACAGTGCACAAGGTTAAATATCACTATTAGACCACGGATTTTTATGAAAATTCATATTTTTGGAAACACGTTTATGGAGATGGGACCCTAATAAGAATTCGTTTCGCTCACTAAATATCATAATACACATTTTATTTTGGGTATTTAGTGCAATTTTGCACACTATGTGTACTCTGCATTTTTTCGCACATTCAAATCTCCCAGAGATGCATGAAAATCCGCAGTCTAATCGTTCCTATTAATCATTATAATGATGCCAAGATTTTATCATTTCAAGATAAAAAAGATCATCGTTCAGTGTCAAAAAGGGTTAACTTCTAAAAACGAATAGAGGTATTTTATCATCCTTCCCATTGCGGTGTTGTCAAAGTAGTATTTTATAGACCCAGATTCCATGTTCCTCCGCGCAGAGCTGATACGTACACGTACATAATAAGCAAGACTGCCCGTGTATTGAAAGCGAATCTCGCGAAGCGTTTCATTTCACAGCACGTTGTTGCGTTAACGAATTCGTGTTGCAAAGTGCCAAAGGTTAACGACACGTTGAAATATGAGTTTGGTGACAAAATTAGCGGTGCTTTTCAGAATTGTTACAAATTATAGTTGGTGAGACACGCGGAAGTACAATTTGGCCTCTGAATGTTTGAAAGGCATTTGAATTTTATTGTCGTTGCACCAACTTTCCTACATGGAAGAACATTTTTCTTCTTTGTTTGTACAAGCAGAAGTTCCTGAAGAAGTTTCGCTCGGAAATCTCTCAATGAAGAAATAACGAGGCGACAAAATCAGTGCAAAGAATGAAGGGACTCGTTAACGACGGAACGTGCTGTATGCTTAAATTTCGCCGTGCTGTTACGTAAAGTGCTTTTGATTCATAAGATTACATGGATTACTTAAAAGTTTTCGAAGCAGCAGCGAAATGTATCACGGAGGCTCGTACTGTGCCGTGGGAAGGACTAATTACGCTGATTATTGCTTTGACAGAAAGCTTCAACGGTTCAAGCAGCGTAAAGCGTTTCTTGCCACGGACGTTCATTTTTTTCCAAGCTTTTCTTCGCATCAGACGTCGACTTCTTTGATATGGCTGTATTATTGCCATTGTGAACGTGGAGTTCCATCGTGCAACTTTAACGATCCCTCAGTTCGTTACTTCCGAATACTGCGTTTTAATTATTAGACACTTGGGGCAAATGATTGCTCGATGAAACTTCACAGTGCAAGAAAGGTGCGCGCTGGTGACGTTAATTTGTGTCTCGTTCAGTCGTAGATGGGTCGTGTACACACAGCAATTACGATACAAACGTACGCGTCGATCTTTCGGAGAATTTCGAAGGATTCGAGAAATCTCTTATTAGAATTGCAAATTCTAATGGAAAGAAATTGTTGAAGGAAGAGATTCGCTTTTACAGAGCATAATCATGCGTGCTCTCGGTGTTTGACGCGTGCGTTTTGGGTGCAAAAGCGTGTCTGAGATTCTCTCAATTCGTCAACTCTTAATTTCTGTCACGTTTTATGGCAGTCACGCGACAACCGCTTCTCGGATGCGGTACTCGAGCCGAAAGCCCGTGAAATTTTTCTATATTGAGCAACGCAGAAACGTGTACTGTGGCTAATCGCTGGATTAATAGCTTGTGCTCGAAGCAATTACGATTGAGAAACGTACACGTCGATAATATCTAACGATCACTTTGAAAAAGCGTTTTCAAAGATCACTCTTGTTGGATACAGTGTGCTTGTAAGAAATTACGCGGTCATCTTATCAGCTAGATACTTCTTATTTAGTCAGGAAACCAGTTAATTGGCCCTGTAGCACCGGTAGATTATTCTTCGTTAATCAAATTTGCAATGAAAGTTGCACTGAACATTCATTTTCATCTCCGAGAGGAACGATAAGCCAAGTTGGATATTATATATTCGTTTCTCAAGTTTCTTTGTGCTCAGTTGAAGATCGTAATTCAGAGCAAATTGTATTTTTTTCAAAAGGAATGACTTTCAGAAAATTTCATTCTCCAAAATTTCGATGGGATTTCTTGAATTTCATCTATAACTCCGTAAACGGTACTACTTAATCATACCATCCGTATTCTTAACAAATGGCTTCTAATTATCTTTAAATACAGTAGAATTCTCAAAGAACCTAGTATCAACCAAATCCCACCAACTTTTACATTTTTATAAAATACTACAACCGAGTAACCTTCACCAAAAGGAAAACAGATATAACACTCACATCGGTTCTACTTCATACCGAATCTCCATAGTCAGACTTCTACTGTACAAACTTAAGAACCATGCAAACGACTTCTTTGTACGAAATCCCCTCGAAAAGTTTGGAGATTAGCGAGCTCCTGGAGATCTGTTGAAGGATCCAGTGAATTTGCTGGAGAATCCAAGGGAGCCCGACGTGTACGTTTCGCTGGGGCAGGCGAGGGTTCTTCCTAGAAAAGCAGAAAGGAAACCCGAGTGCGGCGAGCGTCCCCCTTGGCCCGTCGGGCCATCCCAAACTGTCAGACGGACGGGTCGCTGCCGGGGGCGGAGCCCGTCTTGCTGCCGTCGACACCAGCACCGCCACCGTCGCCGTCGGCGCCTGCACCCTCTCCGCCCCTGTACGGCGAGCCGCCGGCCCCGCGCGCCGACAGACCTCGGAAATCCAGGTTGTACTGAAAAACAGGCCCAAAAAAGCAGATTATCACATGTAATTTTCATTCCTTTTCTTCGATTCTTCCTCTTATGGGATAGAACGAACGGGGTGTTCATAAATCATACGTTGGACGAGAAATATCTTGGAAATTCGTAGATTAGATGGAAGAAAAAAGTAAAGTCGTGTATATACTGGGATAATTGAAGATAATTAAGGAACAGCATACATTCCTTTATGGTCAATTCAATTGTCTTAACTGAATGTTGATTAATGTTAACCAGGGATTGAGACGGTTTCGAAAATAACTGTTTCAAATTGTTATATGAGCCGTTCAGACGTCAAACTGATCAACAACCTGAAATAAATTAAATTAAGTTTTATAAAGTTTAACCCTAATTGTGTACTTGGGTAATCAAACTTAGATACTTAAGAAAAGTGGAGATAATCAGTTTGGCTTTTGAGAGGCTCATATGTCAGTTCTGATTGAAACAGTTATGAGAACCAAAAGAATGTCACAACTGTTATGGATATATGGATTCTGGCTCATTTCGGTTTAAAATACTGTATTGGAGTTGTTATTTTTGCAAATATAGGTGATCCATTTTGATAAAAAGTGGCGTGTTGTTATTATTCTCTTGTTCGCAACAATTGGCTTTACTTATAGCAAATTTTTCATTCTTAATATTTGTCAAAATTTTATAAAAGTCACTTGTCCAATGTAGTATAATAGTATACAAAGGCTTGAGACAGATGATTCAGGTAGAATCTCAAACACACGAATAGAAATCCTTTTTTATCCACAACTGTTAAACTATAATAGAAATTGTATAACTTTATCATCTTTATAAACGTACAAACAACTAACAATACCATTGTAAATAAAATTATATCAAAATTTCATATATTGATCACGAATATATTACTACAAATCTACTAGTAACGCGTATTGAAATTGCTAAAACTTTAAATGATTGCCATTCCAAAATTGTTAACAATTTTGCAAAAAAATTAATATTGTTAGAAGGCGGGATCCTTTCCGTTTAAAATTACATTTGTTTTATATCGATATCACCTTTCGTTTCGGAGATATCACCGTGTAAAGCGAAGAGTAATTTTCGAAGCGTTTACTTTTCTATCCTTGTCTCACACTCGGACCTCTCACTCGCACTCCCATGCACTGACGTATCTCACGTTTGCCACGTGTGCGGTGTGGTCAGTGAATCACGTGACCTGACGTCTGCTTACTATTTTACTATTAGCGTACGCATTTCCAAGAAAAAATGTAGGTCACGCGGCTACTCCCAAATATTAATGAAAACACGTGCGCTTCGAGTGCCAAACTTTAAAGTTCTATATCTCCGGAACCAATTGAGGTATCGACGTGAAACAAAAAGGGATTTAAAGGGCAAACTTCTCTTAACTTCTGTTTAAGCTGATTATTTTTTGAATTTTATAATCACATAGGCAGTTACTTATGTTTAAATATTGCACTGCTTTAGTCAACTTTCCTAGTAATCCGAATAATTCTTTTAGTATATCGCATGCAACTTAATCTCAAAATATGTTCGTCCAACGTATCGATAATCTAATTAACAGTTATTCTACTTATTTTAGTTGCAAATGCCAGTATTCTTTAAAAAATATATTGTAGTTGTTAATGATCCGATCATGGGGGTGAATATTATTGTTATTACATTGTTACATAAAAATACTTGAACTCAAAATCCAAAAGTTATGATAGATTGTTATTGTAATCGTGTATATTATTTTAGTACGTCAAGAAAGCGTTATTTTTGCGGCTCTTGGCATGTATAGTATGTGACATTAATAGTTAAAAAAGAAAAAAAAATACACTGCACCCATTCCTGTAAAGATGGCTGAAAACAGTAAACTAAATTGATTAACAATTCCTCTTCGTGCTGTGGATTATATTGAATATTGTACCTTGTTAATCGAAGCAAAGCTGTTCATACTCAATCGTAAAAATATCTGCAAAAGTATAGTAAGAAAAAACACAAGCCAACTTATTACAATAATTAAATAAAGCCTACGCGTAAAATGCATCATGAAAAAGCGCCATGAAAAGGCGAAAAAGGAAAACGCGTTTATAGAACGAAAATGATCCAAAACGATCGATCAAGCAAATAAAATTTCTCAATTAATTATATTTCAATAATAGGATATTGAAGAATTACGATTTCCGCTTCAACCAATGTATTTTATTCTTAATAACTCATACTTTGCTATTTGCGATAGAATGGCACGCTGGAATTATTTTGCAATTAAAAGAAAAATATTTACTAATTACTATTGATAGTTTATTATAATTATTTTGGCTAGCTTATCATTAGACTCTTCGGAAAATTCATAGCCATATTTAATGAACACTTAAAGGCAATATTTGTACTCTATATTATAATCATAGATGTATTAAATAATTTTGTACATGGTATTTGTATTTTCTTTAGTTTTCTCGACGATTCTACACTTCTTCGAAAACTTTGCAATCCTGTTTTCCGAAAAATGTTTATCTGTCTCGGAAATGAATTCTTCTAGGCGTCTAGTGCATTTAATTTCTGATTATTAATAAAGTTTCACACATATTAAAATAAATAATAATAAGACACATAAGATAAAATCTCCCAGATTATATCTAATTTTTCAAGCTCTATCGAAATGCAAGTCTGCATTGCTTTATAAAATAATGTTACTTTATTTCAACCACCTCTGGGTGTTATTTTTCATTATTCTCTTTACGTGGTACTTATACAAATTAAAAATATTATTTCACAAAAGTTCGTAAAAAATAATTTCACTAATTATACTTTCCGACCAACCTAATTAGAGGAAAATGTTTTCAAACTGTATCTTACATATACTACGTCTCTTCCGGGATTAATTTCATTCATATATTTCAATGCTTACGAAGAAGTGACGAGATTACTGTTCTCTAAACTGATATGCAAACGCATGTATGGAATATTTCAAGCGTTAACTCCCCCTAGGATTCTAAACACTATGATATTACCATTTCCTTGATTTCACCAAAAGCGTGAAACCTGATTAACCCACTTCACAACTGAGTACGAGTACAGCTCGCTATTCCGTCCTGAATTCCAAATTTCCTTCGTTCAAAATCGTTCAATCGATCGTAATTGGATCACTGCCGGTCCCGCGAACAGCGCAGGAGGAAGCAACGTGAAAAGCCTCAAGAACCAAATAAAAGAAAGAAAGGAAAAAAAATGGAAACCAAAATCGAACCTGTGCAACAGAAAGAACAGCGCTTCAGCTGATGCGCATGAACACGTGCGACCTTCGTGGTGCAACGAAAGTCTGTGTTATCTCGGCAGAGTGGCGTGTCTTAGGTGCTGCAGCTGTGCTTGTTGCAGCTGCAACTGCAACAGCTGTAGATTCTGCAGGCAATGCGGTGCCTGCGGTCCGCAACCGGAAGTTGTGCTGGTTGTCGAATACGGAAGGACCGAGGGATGAACAAAGGAAGCGGAGTTACGTGAACCGCTGGTGGTAGAAGTGGTGTTTGGTACGGTGTTCGATAAGATATTGTAATTAAAGGGAAGGAAATTCAGGCCAGGAGCTCTTAGAATATTGTGTAACTGGGCTGAAGTTAATGGGTGAGGCTGTACGTAAGGACTCGTGGATGGTAGCAATTGGGGGCTAACTGGATACAAGCAATCCTCTTCGCCTAGGCCAGGCACCGTCGTTGGACTTAGTTCCACGTACTGCGGCATCGTGACATTGTGCTATTCGATGGATACATGGAAGGATATGTAGAACACTTTAGGCGTGATGCGACTGCGTGACCTGTGTGACTCGCCTGTGCGAATACTTGTGTTCGATATGTGGTTTTTGTTTAATTAATAAGTTTTTAGGAGAATGGAGTATATAATTTGCTTTGTGTGGTCAATTAATCCTTTAGTATCGAGCTCTTCAAGATATATTTCCTTTAACCCTTTTTTCACTGCTAAAGGCGTATATATACGATCTCACAGTTTCATCAGTATATACGAAAAGCATACGTGCGACTAACAAAATTTGTTTATTACAATGCATTTACTGTTTTGTGTCTTGCGACATGTCGCATAGCAATTATTTGTAAATGAACGTCGATGCTCGTTTTAATGTTTCCGTATTCTTACAATGTAAGAAGTTCAAGGCACCATCAGGTTACAATCGCGCAAACACAGCTCATTGTCTATATATTCTGATGACTTCGAGCTGAACTGTATCGCAGTCAAAGAGTTAATAGTTAGGTTATAGATTTCATTATTAAATAACGGGAGAAAGTTCGTCTGGTATTTCTATCCGCAATATATCCAAATCGAATTTTTATAGAATTTTGTAATAGTACTGTAATATTGCTGGAAGTATATTGTTACCAGTAAAGACTACTCTTTTGGCTTTTTAAAACAATTATTTTTGTTCACTACGTGTACGCTACGTACTATAATACTTATTACAATCTCCTTGAACTTAAACTTTTGGTAATTTGATTTATAATTAAATAAATATTTGAAGACTTTCTCTTACTATAATATAATGTATGGAATGTATAGATGAGTTTATGCGTGTTGGTGACAACAAATATTCGCACAGTACTAAATTTATGTGATTTCAGAGTATTACATACTGCTACACGTTTGCATATAAAAATTGAAATATATTTCCTGCTAACACAAAGCTAGCTACAATAAAAATACCGTTCAGTCTTTCCTCCTTGTTAAATATCTTAATAAATATCTCAAATAATAAAATATCCCAATTTTTATAACTAAATATCCACTTTTTGTTTTTGTTTTTTTGAATAACTAATCATTGAGAATCTACTTTCTGAAAAGGTAGTAAAATAGCAAAGACTGAACATCTCCCGGGCGAGAAACGAAAAGTGAAAAATACTAAACAAAAGGCAAAACTTTAACGATAGTGAATAAAATAGAGTCTTCTGCTGGTGGACACTTGGATTTTCCACGTGTGTTCGCACACATGTGTACAGGAAGAAATGACACGCGTGGGTATCTTACCTTTGTGGCGCAGACGAAACATGTGGTGACCACTTTCGAAATCACGTTCATTAAGTTTTTCGTCTCTTGTATCACGTTATCAACTTTCGTGAAAGTGGCGGCTTTCCCGACGGTGGGGTTCTTCACGGTGAATTGTAGTTGTTGAACGTAGGTGGGCACACGGTCGAGATTTTCCAAGAGTTCTTTCTTGTGCGGGCCCCCTGGTACCTGCACCCATGCAACATCGTATACAAACTTACGTCTTCATTCGTTTCGCAGGGCAAACGTGCTCGCGAATTGTTTGCAACGATTTAAACAAACGGATATTGAAGATTCTGAAAATTACACCTAATACAAATTATCCTACTTTATTGCTTTTTTTTATTTTGGCCCTTTTTATATGCATCTGTGTAATGGGTACTTTGAGTATAATGCAATATTAGAGAGGAAATGTACCACCTTAAGTTCTTTACAAGATTACCTTTGCTTACTTAATTGTAAAACACTATTTTCTTATCGAAGCTGCATATTTGATAATAAATTGCGCTTCCTCTACAAAATTACGGAAATTTCCTATATAAAAAGATATATTTTATGATATAAGGACAAAAATTTGTGTCACTTTTTTTATAATTTAATACAGTATTGGAAGAGTTTTATTAGCCAAGAAAATTTGTCTGACTTCAGTTAAAAAGAATCGTTGAATACTACCAAGCACATCTGCTCTGCGAGATTATCGTTATACATATGTAGCGTATTCGAATAAACTCTTTAAAGCAATGCCTGATTCTATTTTTTTTTTTTTCATCAATTGACTAGTAATAAATACTTTAAAATACGTATATTTTGGGTACTTATAAAAATTGCATCTAGTTAGTTAACAAAAAGTTCTTCTATCCGTCCTAATAGAACACAATGCAAAAAGTTTGAACGGAAAGTGTAAGTTGTTTGAGAAGAGAACATTAGAGAGTGACTGTGTGAATGACAGTGAAATAGTACAGACCTTGTTGTTTTTGCTAGCTTCTCGATCAACGTAATTCATACCAAATAAACCCCTTTTCAAGTAATTTCAGCTAGGATGAACTTCGAACGCATATTTATAAAACACATCGCGTGTGAATCGAATACTAAAATATTCACAAGAACATAAACTACAAATGCGAATAGAGATTCAAATATTCTCTTAACTTACAAACGTGCATCGCATTTTTTACGATTTAAAATTTGCAATATTCAGATTAAAATTTGTTGTTTAAAATAGAAGATTTAAATTTATTATAATACGTTTGAGGAACTTTTATCTTCTTTTATAGAAAATTATTTCACACATTTTTTTCCATTGATTTTAGAACTTTTACTGATTTTCGGATGCTTCTTAATTGAAATTAAACTATAATTTTCCATTTAACTACAAAATTCTTAGATCATTACAATTTTCTGATAAGTGATTTACATATGAATTGAGGAGCTTTTTGCAACAATAACTCATAAGACAAACTGGTGAATTGAATAAATTGCGCCGGCAGTCCAATTTAATAATAAATTTCAATATCTCATAAATTTCATACTCTCAATTAGTATAATAGTGAGACAACATTTTTGGAGAACATTCTTAGAAATGTACCAATTAATAAAAGATAATACGCGTTATGGACAAAACAATAGATTTAATGGAGTATTTATAATAGTAAATTATTACTGCAAATCTTTCGATATTTTTTCTACATCCGATAGCTTTAAGTATCAACGTTCCCTATGTTATTCACATCTTTATAATCTCATATATTATATATTCTTTTGTGATTATTTATTTCGAATAATCTAAATGTAAATAATTGTAAATAAATTAAATTAAATAATAATTTCTATAAGCCCTTTTAGTAGAAAGCTCGTCAATTATTTTTGTATTATATGAAAATGAAGTAGAATTTCATCTTAGCTGCCTTTTAATGAGGGAATGCAAGAATGGGAACCAGAAGCTGGCAAAAACTGAGACATAATAGTCATGCCCCAGATAGTGGAAGGAGGGGGACCACAATGCACATAGACGTCGTCCACAGACGGAAGCATTCCCGTAGCATCTAAAACACACCTTACTAATCGTACACAAAAAAGTCGTAAATGTACGTACACAAAATAGATTTACCAACAAAATAATGATCGCAGTTTGGTGATGTGAAATTGGTGAGAGATTTGTCTAATCATTAAAGTGATAGTCACGTTCCTGAAAAAACTTATGTATGGCTAATTACCAGCGTATTAACAAAATGCTACTTGAAAAATTACTATGTTATCTTTACGTATTAGCTTCTTTAACGTACTTAAAAAATGAAAAAGAATACGATTTGGATAATATTCATCGTCACTTCAAATTCCACTGAAACTTGACACAAGAAGAATACAGTCAACCCCCCTATAACACGGAAATTATGTTTCTAATTCGCTTTATGCAAGGTTAAATATTAGTAAGAACAAAAGGCAAAAGTCGAATTCGAAAATTGATAAATAGATTGTGAATGTTTATGCAAATTCGTATTTTTAGAAGTACAATTAAAGAAAAAGAGCTTCGGTAGAGATTTGGTTCGCCTTTCAAATGTAACATCGTGCGCTTTAATTTGGATATTTTATGTATTTTTCCATATGATGTGCATTTTATGGCTTTTTGCCCATCTAAATTTCCCATAAATGCATAAAAATCCGCAGTCTACTAATGAAGCTACTATTTTATTCCTGAATTGTTTAATCGTGTTAGAGTTAATTCCTAAGAATGCTGTGTTATAGTGAGCCTTCCCATAATTTTTAATCGTGTTATAGAAGTACCGTGTTATACAGGGGTTGACTGTACTTCAAACATCGATTGGTCAATTCCTCAATTATCTTAATAAATAAAAAACTAGTATCTCAATGAAGTGATCATTTTACTCTATTTAAAAAAATTATTATAAATATTTTTCTTTTTCTTCCGTTCCTCGATTGATTTATTACTCTGAATCAACCTAATAAAGATGACTTTATTATAAAGTGACCAGATGCATCATGCTAAAATATGGGACAGACTTTTTTCACCTCGCCCCAATTACCTAACAGATTTGTGAAAATATTTTAGTAGGTAGCTGTAAAGCACGCAA
This sequence comes from Eucera pruinosa, assembly GCA_028830335.1. Lineage (NCBI taxonomy): Eukaryota > Metazoa > Arthropoda > Insecta > Hymenoptera > Apidae > Eucera > Eucera pruinosa. The sequence goes on along the minus strand of JAMYCR010000009.1, from coordinate 8,897,775 downwards.
AGCAAATATGTCTCGATAATAAACTGGAAACATTATTTATTGCACATTATTTATGTTTATTTGTATATTATTATACATTATATGTATTTTCCCGTAGAATGAATTTCTTTTATGAGATCCTCTTTACTTGAAATGTGCTTGTGGAATTCTCCACGCGAAAGGGAGGAGTTGTATTCAACTTGTAATACCATTTTCAGCGTTTTTACATTTAACGTCATTGGCGCCTGATAATGTTCAATGTGGGAAAAATAAGTCAAATACGGCACAATTTTCAATGCAGGACATATAGCTCAAATTCGGGACAGTTCTGATCAATTCAGGACGTCTGGTCACTTTACATTATTATAATGTTATCATGTACAGGCTGATTTTCTCACTACTGGACTCAACGACCGTGCTACCACATAAACATTTGCACAAGAATACTGAGTTTTTCTATGAGACCCATCAATGAAGTGGTTAAGGTTTTATCGCCGATCTCAATTCATCGATGGGCCCCATAGAAAAATCTAGCATTCTCGTTCATATGTTTATGTGACGTTTCGGCCTTTGAGTACACTACTGAGAAAATTACTCCGTATAAGTTAACTATGAAAATGAAACGTTATTCCTTGCAACGTGTCTTTTTCTTCGCAGGAAAGAAGAGGTATATACAACACTACATCATTCAAAAGATTGTTTTAGGGTGAGTCATACCAGGTGTCACGATCTTGCATAGCACAGTATGTTGCGTATAGTATGTAACAATAAAGAGAAACGTGTGTAATGATATAGAGAGAAACGGCAACATTTAACAGCAAACTGGTACAATGAGTTCGCAAAAAACGAGCGGTATGATGCACGGCAATGAGAACGATCTGTACAAGGCGAACGTGATCTCTATTAGCCCAACAAGGGTCTAAAGTAAAGAGAGAAAGAGTTACCTGGGTGGAGGCATTCAAAGAGCGAGGGTCAAAAAAGGGTTTCATAATACAAGAATATATTACAAGGTTAGCGTTTTTGTTGATTTCTTTCAAGAAGAGTATAGAGAGATCAAAATGGTTTCAGGTAACTATATATATTCGGCCTAGCTAGGAGGGTCGAAAGGGCAGCAAACGTGTTAATTCGAACATGTCTAATGCTAATAACTCGCCTCTGAGCCACTTCCAATCCACTCGTAACATTGGATAATGAAAACAGACTAAAAACTATATTTGTCCTTTAGATCAAAACACGAAAACAATTTTGAATCACTCTTTGTTAATATGATTTATTTCCTATTCAAATGTCGGTACAATAATAATATACATTTAATATAAGTATGCAAATTGGATGTCATTAGAAATCAAATTTAGAACATTGGTTAATCAAAAATAGAAATAATCTGTAAAAATTCGCTAAATTTACTATATTTGATAATAAATAGCGTAATTTTGGGGCGAATACCTTTAGATTGGACGTAGCTCGGGCGCAGCAATTACGTAAAAACGAAACTCAATAGCGAAATTCAATGAAAAATATCTCCAATATAGCAAGGATCAAAAAACTCGGAATCAAGTCCAGTATAGAATCCGTAATAATAATAAACAATGGTAAAAGAGTATGACCATAAAATAAGGGCGATGTACGTGTATACGTGTACGTATAGGCGTCTCCTGTACATATACACGTATATACATAGCATCATCAACATCAGTCCAATTAAAAAATGTGTATCACTTTGCTCTCAAATCTACGCTGCCTTAGTAACTGATACATACCTGATAGCTGAATTGTCTCACAACCTTGTACAATCTGTTCGCCTCCTCGGCGAAATACTCAGCTTGGGTGAACAAGTCTTGGGTCGTTTTTAAAGCTCCTTCACCCCTAGTGAACTGATACATAGAGAACGCCATAGAGGACATGTTCTTCGCGCGTTTTACAATGTCGTTGTTCTCCTCCAGTGCACTTCCGCTCTCCTGCCACTTCTCTGTTTCTGCATCCATCTCCGAAGTGATCAGTTTCATCTCTAGACCCGCCTTTGCGATCTTTGCCTGCTCCTCGCTGTCCAACTTCACTGGCTTTAAAGGTTTGCTCGTTGTGCCGTGTTTCTGAAATTGGTGCGAATTACTTTTGCCTTAGATTGGTAGCAAAATGTAGGAATGGGACACTCGATACGTCGAAACCCTTCGAAACTGAAAACGTTTCGAGTTTCGAGAACTTTGTGATTCTGAAACTCTCGAAACCTATGTAAATAATAATTTATATGAATAATGGGAATATTATCACGATACAAATTTATTTAATTAACAATCTAATTGGATTTGTGTTTAGACTTTAGATTCATTTTAATTGGTACGATTTTACTAATTCATTGCAGTCGTTTATACTAAAAAAAAATAAAATATATGAAAATGAATAATTAACTCACAAAGTTTTTTCTCTTGTTCATTTATTTAAATTATAATTACATTTATGTTCCATTTAATTATATTTAATAAATAATCAGATTTTCTAGAAAAAAAATTCTTCAGATTTTTATTCTTAACAAAATGGGTTGAAGAAACATAAGAAAAAAAAACAGGTATTCAGGGTTTTAAAAGTTTCGAGTTTTGGGAGTTTCCATTGGTTTCGAGACCTCACAAAGTTCCTGATTCGAGTTTCGCAAATCTAAAAAATTAAGTTTCGACCCATCTTTAATCAAATTAAGTTCCAAGTGTTTAGTGAATGCAAAAATTTCAGTGTAATTTTAAGGACTAACGCTGATATAATTGCAATTAACCCATCTTTATTCATTTTGAATTCTGAATGAAGAGACTTCTAATTAATAAATTACTCGTTTAACAGATCAATAGCAGAGATAGACAAAATTTTATTCGGAAATCGGATGACGAATAAAAATACAGAATAACATTTCATTCACCATTGTAGAATAAATATTTGTTCGAATAAGAAATTATCCGAATAGAAAATTATTCGAATAGAAGATTATTCGTATCAAATTCATCTGAAAATTTATTCGGATAAGAAATTCCTTACACTATATCATGTTATATTGTAAAGATAAGTGAAGTAAGAATATGTAGACTGTACCAAAAGCCAAACATTTTTTCAAACCTTCTTCCTCAAATCTCATCATATTGATTTTTACGATTAATCTCTGGTAAATTGTTGAATTAAAAAATTTACTGCTTTTAGGTAGATTTGTTCGAGTAATTAATGCAAAATTATTCGAATAAATAATCGTCGTCTATTCGAATAAAAAGAGAATAATTTGTTACGGATAATAAATAATTATTCAACGGATGAAATATCTGACAAAACGGGATTTATTTGGATAATTATCTTGGATAAATATTCATTCGAAACGATTCGAATAATTCGCAACTCTGATTAAAAATTTGCAATAAAAGAAATTTAATTTCAATTTGAGATAATGTTTTTCTACGTTAGAAAAATACAGGAAAAAATTGGAAGAAATTAACTTACTCCTGGCCGTGGCAAGGACATATAAACTTGCTTCTCAGGTCGGTTTTGGTTTAATTCGAGCACGTCCTTCGCCACGGTAGTCACGTCAGTCATGAGCCACTGCCACATGTCAGCAAATACTGAAAGTACCAAAATAAAATTCACTTCTTTAACGTTCTTTAAATTCGTGTGCATTCATAAATACAAATCCTTGTAAAGAGATTTTAGAAAGAATTGCACAGAGTGAAATTTCTTCTGGATGGAGCACTGATGATTAATAAGTGAGAAGCAATTTACCTTCTAGATTTTCTTTAGCGATTTTGCTGGTGGGATGTCTCGCTAAAGTGTACGCCGCTGTCACCACTTGGGGACCGTATATTCTCAGGTTAATTTCCGTGAACTTCGCTGAAACTTGTAATGATTCCGAAAGCGCAACGTGTCTCAGCATTTTGCACACCTAGTAATCGATTAACAACATTACTTAAATTTTAACACTGTTTTAAGGGAAAGATAGAACTTTACTTAGCAAAAAATTCGCGGACACAATTCAATTTTATAGAAAAATTACGATAAATCGAAGGACTCAGTGGAAAAATGTTGCAAGTTCACTATTTTTAAAAAATCAAATAAATACAAAAAAGATTATTTTTAAAGTCTTATATTGGGTTGCAACACATCTGCGATTGCGATTCAAAGTAGAGATTGTTTTTTCGCACGAAATATCACGAAAAAATTGGTTTTCGATTTTTTTTTAACTACAGCACACTTCTCTACAAAATCTATAAAAATTGAGGATAATAATTATGATGATAATATAGTGTTATCATAAAAGTATAGATATACTGCTCTTACAATTTCAATAATTTCGCAGCGTTTTTAAGGTTTTGCACTTTTTCCATCTACGATTTGCAACGAAAAAATCTGAAAAAATTCTTCGGCACGCGTCAGCGTGTCTGTAATGTGCTAGATTTTTTTTTAGAATTTTCGCTTGCCATTAAATAGGGGAAATTGGGCAATAGTTTAACTTCATCCACAGTAATTTTAAATTAAAGATTTTCTATTACTTGTACCAATTTTCCTTTGAGCCCATTATTTATTAAGTGTACAAAGTAATTCAGAGCCTTTATACGTAAACTTTTGGTATTTTTATTAATTCGAAATCATTACTGTTTCTCAAATGAAGAATTTGATTTATAAATGTGAGAATGCCGCAAATGTTGAATATTAAAACTGTATATTTGATTCTTTGTAAATAAATATTAAATCTTATGGAATCCCGAAGGCTCAAAATTAATTTGTACACCTAATAATTCGACTGCGTTTTTATAATCTTGAAATTATGAAAACTAGTGAGATGATATTTTTTCGAGAAGTAGAATAGGAAAAGCAGCGCATAAGATATATTATATCTGTGGTTGTAAAGCGAAAAGACGTAAGTTACATTTAAAAAAATTAGAATTTTCGTATTAATTGAGTTCCAGAACATAGAATCTATGCATTTATCAGTCGTGAATACACGAAAGTAGATTTTATATGTTCATAAGATGAATGCAATCCAAACGAAGTCTGATATTTAGCAATTGCATGAAAAACTTCGAGTAATGTCTCTAAAGTGAAAACATGTAACTTATGTTGTTTCGTTTTACAATTACAAATCCTAGGAGTGTGCAAGATTTCAATCACGACGGGAATTTTTCTCGACATCTGGACGAGATTCCGAAAGTTTCGGTATTTCCGAAAAAAACGGGATTCTGGAAAATATTCGCGATTCCTAACATTTTTAGGATTCTCGATACTTCCGACAATTTCGATATGCCATTTCGGTATTTTTGTAAAATACTTTCACGATTTTTGGAGATAAAGAAGAATCCGAAAATACAAAATCAGAACGAGATGAGAGTTTTATTTTGCCGAACATTTTTCGGAATCCCGCGCATTCCTAACAGATACATTTGAGTAAAGGGAGGTTTGTTTATTTTATGAAAATTCTACGTCAGAATCAGGCACTTACTTCAAGAATGTGTTCAATGTACTCGCGAAATTTTTCGTTGCTCTCTTGAAGAAGATATCTGTCGTTGGCCAAGGCAACGTTCCTGATCGTTGACACGAGTTCCTGGCCCGCTTTGGTTACCTGTCCAAGATCAGCTGCTTGTTCCATTGTCGTCGTGCACAGCTGCTGGCGAAGATCCCTGGTTGTACGTAACACTCCTAGGACAGCTTGCTCCATTTCCGAACTTGGAGATCCACCGCCACCTTCATAATTCTGACACGAGATAATAATAATTAGGGATGGGATATTCGAAACATCGAAACCTTGAAATCCTTTGATACTTAAATAGTTTCGAACCCTCGAAGGTCAAAACTTTGTGCTACGTTTCTAACTCGAAACTCTCGAAATTTAGGTAATTAACAGTTTGTATAAATCAGGAAAAAATTGTTATGATACATGATGACCATGTATAAAAGTAAAAACATCATTAATGCAGAGGTGGGGATTATTTCAATTGTTACAAAAGCAATGCGGCTATAAATATTTGTATATTTCGGATAATTAATTAAGGGGGGACTAACTATAGATTACAGTAAAAATAGTATCGTGTTACAGAGAACGGGTACGTATATTTTTACCAAACGTTTGTCCAATTTTTCAGGTCGTATATATACGTCTTTAATAGCGAAAGAGTTAATCGATACAATGTTACCAATTTATTATAGTCCTTTATACAGAGAAAAAATAAAAATTAATAATTGCCTCACAAAGTTTTTCCGTTTATTGATATATTTAAATTGTAATTAAATTTAAGATACATTCAATTAGATTCAATAAATAGTTTAATCTTCTACAAGGAATTTGTTAGGATCTTACTTCTTACCAAAAGTGGATACTCTTAACAAACAGAGGGAAGAAAATAAGGATTCGGGGTTTCAAAAATTTCGAGTTTCGAGAGTTTCGACGATCTCGAGATCTCGCCAAGTTTTGGTTTCGAGTTTCGCGAATCTAAAAATTATGTTTCGACCCATCTCTAATAATGATCGTTTCACATAACGATCTCACCAATACGGTGCGGAAATTATCGTAAAAAGTAAATGCAATAATTTCTTCTTTAATACTTTAAGTGCAAGGCGTATTACATGAAAAAAGTAAGTCGGCGTATTGTACATATTCTATACTATCTTTCTCCAATTACTGCGAAATTTCAAAAACTGTTGTGACGTCGTTGAACAATTACGCTTGGATTGCGTTTCTGGGGATCATCATAATTTATAATAACTTTGTTTAAAATAAGGTAGACATACTAAGTTGTTTGGAAAATTCGTAGCAATATTTGAAGAATATTAAAAGCAATATCTCTACAGTTATGGTTTTATCGAATTATGTATATAGTATTAGTTTTGATGACGTTGAACCTTTTATACATATAGTATTTTCATAATCTCTTTTGCCAACATATTTTCATCAGCCTTTGCAATGATTTTTTCGAAGTAACTTTTTCAGATTTCTTAGCTAGTGCTAAAGGTGTGCGACAATTATGATATAAGGAATGATAATAAAACGATTTTACAAATAGTAAGTATGGAATAGAATATACCAGTTACGGTTTGTCAACTTTTGCCACCACTTCTTGTCACAAAACGTTAGCATTTCTTTAAATAAATTTCAAACGTTGCAGTTTAATTGTATTTAAACAATCCACCTGATAACAGAATGTTGTAATTTAATGAAAGCTTATAAATAATCTGCTTCAAATCCCACCAAAACTACTACAAAATTTACAAGACCAAAGATACTTGTCACAAACGTTAGAAATTTTCCGAACAACCAAATACGCGTATCTATTCATTATATACAAAAAATGTAGTTCAACTATTTTGATTCAACATATTGTAAACAGCTACCAAAATTGTTTCTATTTCAAAGTCGCGCGTCTCCCAGAATTAGGAGACGTGGCACTGAAGGTGTTAATAAAAGATAAGTTTACGACCTTTATACCCAAAAGCTTTCTTTTCCAATAGATTTCAAAACTTGTTGAATCGTAGTTCCGTCAGATATAGTACTTAATTAATGCCACGTACCATAAAAGTGTAAAATATTTTATTAACTCATTGTACAAGCAGAACAATGATAGCTATTTTGGTGAACGTATGCGACACATTTTACTCTGATAAAAGGAAATGTGTTTTTCCCTTTCTCTTTTTTCAGGAGGAGAAACGCTCACCAGCCCGTGTCTATTCACTAGCAGGGTAGGCTCTCGTAACTGATTCAGTTTAGCACGGTCATTCATTCAGATTTACGATAGAATGTCAGCTCTTTCAAGCACGAATCAAGCTAACTCGGATTACCCCAGAGAAGGCGTTAATCCGGTATTATATGAAATTTTTTACGGCAAATCTCTCTCTTTCCACGGCAAATTGTTCTATCCGAGGATGGATATTATTGACATCGGTCTATTATCCCCGTTCTATATTTTTTAAACATCAAGCGTCGCATTAAATCCTCGACTTGTTATTTAAGCAAAAATAATTTCTACATTTGAAGTGTTCAATTTTTCCTTTTACTCTTTATACATATAGTAATTGTAATACCTACAATAGTTAGTATATAAGATTGTTGCATTTAAAATTTAGCAATGTTTCGAACACTAGGATATACGAAGCTAATTATATTTATTTTTTAACTCCTTTCCCTACGAATTTTTCAGTAGTTGCACATGTTAGCAAAGGGATAACTTGCTTTAACATTGTGTCAGGTTCGAAATATTAAAATATTATACAGTATTTTTATTAGCAATACAAATAATTAGAAAAATAACATATAACAAATTACGATATCCGATAACAAACAATTAGTTATTTGAAATACCAAATAAATAATTAATTGGGAATACATTCGTTCGTTTCGCATATGAACTACTTTATCAAATAATTGTGTTATTTTGAAACTAGATTATCTTTCAAGTAACTAAGAATTTATTTTAACCCTTTGCATTCGAGAGGCGATTCTCATTCGCCATTTAGTTTCACGTGGAATAATCGATATTTTTGAAGAACTAAATAAAACATTGAGTCGAATGCAAAGATTCGTAGATTTTAGAAGGAGCTATTAAATCTTAAATTGGAAAAAGCAATTTTGTAAAACTTCTACATAACAAGATATCCTTTTTAATAGCAGCGATGACGAGTTTGCTTATAAATAAAGTCAATAATATTATAAATCAAGTATATGAGTGCAGTGAAACAGGCAACGATAATGGAGATAGTAATTAATTGATTGATCGATTAAAAAAAACCGGAAAATTAGAATAACAGAAATTCAAAATTAAGCTGATTCTGATGCTACGACGGAACATTATGAAACTTGAAATTCGATACTAAATTTTATGCGATACAAAATACATCAGATATTGAAATGCAACAGTTGCATTCGTTGATATATGTATATTAGTTCAAATAGCTATCAACTTTCTAATAAATCTACTTCCAGTTGCCAGAGTTCTTTACGGTAAACCTTACTTCGCCTTCGAGTGCAAAGAGTTAAAATAATGTATTTTGAAAATTTCTCAATCTAACAGAAATCGAAATTAAACAGACACAAGTTTTCTTACCATGCTGTTACCAATTCGCAGGAGCGTGTTGAGTTCGAGCTGCGCTCGATCGCAAAGCAAGAGGATGTTCTCTCTGTGCTCATGGCTGGTGTACGCGCTATCGGTGAAATCCTGCGTCCTCTCGATGACGGTATCTAACGCTGCTGTGAGTGTCTCTCTAGGGCAAGCAGGTCCTAGGAGAGTCATTCGTGTGGTTTCCACGAGTCTCTCGAAGTGTTTCAACGCGGAGAAAGCCGTGCTGCTGTCCCAATCCTCTTGCTGTGGACTCTGAAATTAACGACCGCATCAATGAAACTTCCTCTTCAGACACCGGGTGCACTGTTTTCAGTTTCTATATTTATACAACATCGCCTCTCCTAGGAGGAATTCACTGTTATTTAAAGAAGATAAAGAATAAGAAAAATTATGGAACTTTAGGGCAGGCTGTAGAAATGATATACCATTTTCTATATGATAATACGCATTTTTAATCGCTTTTCCTTTGTGGGTGAATCTTTGTTGAATTATATGTACGAATGGCTCTATTCAATTACAATGACGACAAAAACAAAAATTAGTTTGCAGCTTTTATATTGAATTAAATATTTTTACGCGTCCAATGTTTTCGTAAAGTATCGAAAGTAACAATTAAATGATATAATTATGGAAATTTAATTTAGTGCTTCTATATTAAGTCCAACGAATATATGAATCAAAAATATTTTTTGAAGGATTCATTTTTTCCCCAGAAGATGAATGCATCGTTTGTCCATGAAACGAGAAAAAATCATTCAGAATAAATTAGATTTCTTTGAATATCCAAACTGTGTTTTAATTCTTGTAAAAAGAACTGAGAAATTTTAGTTTTTGATCAATTTTAGTTTAATTCTTATCATAGAACCATTTTCGCTGTTACTTATTTTATTACTGCGCATCATTCATATTTGCTCATGTGTAGTGCAAATCTTTTAGAAAAAACTTCTGCTTCAAGCTCAATTACGCATAGAAAAAACAAAAGCTATTTACACGGAGGAGCATGACCCAATACACCAAGATATTGTGTAGAGAGCAGCTTTAATGGCAAACCGTACCTAAATATACACTTGCCCTAAGGTCAGCATAGATATTTGCAGTTGAACTCATTGCAGTACATCAAGGATAGAGCGCGTTCGACTATGCAATATTCCGATGGCGTCGATTAACTATACGTTCTTCTAGATAGCAATTACTTGCACGAGATCCTTGAACGTGACCGAGCACCACGAGCAGCGTTTCACTTCAAAGCTTCCTGATTATTATCGGACAATCTGCACGTTATAAATTTTTCATCGGTACTTTAGACTTTTATCCGTCTTCTACTCGAAATCATACAAAAAACCCATCAATGTAGTTTCAGAAAAATAACGTAGAAACGCTTGAACGTGACTTTGGTTCGAATACACTTCTTTCGAGCGATCTCCCTGTCAGCAAAAGTTATTGCTTATTAAGGGGTCAGAACGTTTCAAGTTCATTATTATACCAAGAATATGCGGAAGGTAATTATTTAAAAGATATTTCATACGTATCTTATTCAATAAATATAGGTGATGACTAGATTGCGGATGATTGCGCATTTGCGATAATCGAATTAAAAACATAAGATGATTACGTATTTGCATATTTACGAAATATACGAATTTACGAAATACAGTAGTCCCTTGATTATCCAATTTAACAGGGACGAGAGGTTGGTCGGATAATCGAAGTGTTCGGAAGATTAGGGGATATTTTCCTCAGGACAAGGTAGATACATTAGGTGTGTCAATGAGTAATCCTCTTATTTTCTTAAATTCAATCTTTACTGTAAAAAAAGAGAGAAAAACAAACACTTGCCTTATCTTAAATAGGATTGCTGTTATTTTGTAATGCTTTACGAATTTTTTTAGGCCAGCTATAGATTCCTGCTCGAAAAAAAGCATCTTTCGATTAAATAAAGTCGTCGATCCATTTAAAAACAGTGGAGTACTTATCGGTGCACCTAATAAATACATACGTTTTCGGAGTTCTTGAGGATTCCACGATATACAATGTATCTGCATATCGATTATTTAGTGTAAAAGCGACCGTAAAGCAAATTGGTGAAAAGTTCAAATTCGTAATTCTTCTAATTCTCTATTCTACGCATCGTTCTCCAGTTTTATACTTCAATTTAAATTGTGGCACTATTTCAGATAATGAGTTTTTTGCTTTACGATGAGAAGCTCGGATAATCCGAGGATCGGATAATTGAGGGCTGAATAATTGAGGGACCACTATGTACGAAATACACGAAACACGGAAAAAGGCGAAATATAGGAATGAAATATTTCAAATTTACAAGACGTACATAATATAGAAAATCAAGTACAAATTATTATATGTGGGGATGGGGAGTAAGGTAATCCCTTATTTACGCCTCATTTAGTTAATTTTGATCGAATTATGAATTTTCATGAATTTCGGCAATTTAATAATGGCAAACAATTGCAACAGAAAACAAATATGCATTTAGATTTCACTTCCGTATTTATCCTTTTATAAAAATGCGCATGTGCATAAATGTTCGTAGTATCTTCAGTATTAACATGAAACTGTGATACTAATAAAATGAAATAATGGGATACTTCAACTATCGTGTATCCAATGTCTATTGTTGTCGTTTTATTCATTGTAAAACGAGCTCTATAAATTAATCCTAAGATAGGATTTTCACATTTCATTAATTTTATAAAATTATGAATTCGCATAAACTTCCATAGTCTAATAATGACACACAACTCTAACGCAAAACAAGCCTCCATTTTGATCTCACTTCTGCGTTTATTGTTTTGCAGAAATTCAAGTGTGCGTAAATATGCGTAGTACTTTTATTACCAACGTGCAGCCATAATAATAATAGAATGAAATAATTGGACAATTCATTTATCTTGTGTATATAATAACTATCGTTGTCGTTTTATTCATTGTACAGCAAACGCTACAAATTAAATGTCCGCGACAGTTTAGCGTGTGCGAAAGTTAGATAAATTTCTACTGTCTAATTCATTGTACTCCTAGGATGCGAAAATTTGGCGAGGCTCCCGCTAGTAGCTGGCAAGAAAATTGAAATGATGCATTAATGTACCCAGCAGCAATTTGGCACGTGCCGAAGAATGCACCACAGCGTTTATGACATGCATTTCGGCGTCGTTTGCTATGCGAGTGCTCTTATCTGTGGTACGATATCAATTCACATTGCTGTCAATACACCGGGTCCATTCCATGCTGAAGATGTTTCTTAAATTTCGAAAATGACTCGATTATCCGTGCAAGAGGCTCGCTGATGGGATCGAAACACCAGGCCATGCATGGAATAATGCACACGTGTTTTAGAATGCCTACAACTTTGCAGCACTTTACTCGATTGCGTGCGGTGAATACAAAATTATCAAGAAAGCTTTCCTGATACCACCGACTACGAAAAGCTAAAAGGAATAATTTGTTTTATCTCACTTATTTTGCATATTTTTAATAAAAGAATGGAAATTTGACTGTGAGATCTGCATGCAATGCTGATATAAAATAAAGATATTAGTAAATAGAAGAAGATATCAGGAATAATTTACATTTCGTTGGTTTCTTTTTTTGTATTTTTAATAAAAGAAAATTGTAACAAAACATGTCCAAATTTGATTTTAAGATCTAAATGCAACACCGATATTAAAATAAAGGTATTAATAAATATAAGAAGCTACTAGGGATAATTTATGTTTTGTATATTTTATATTTTGAACAAAAAAAAATTGTAACACAGTATAACAAAATTTGATTCGGTGATGTAAATTATAAAATAAAGCTAACATCATATATGAAAAGTTATTAGAAACAATATATATTTTAATTGTTACATTTTTATATCTTCACTAAAGAAATTGTAATTAGATATGTTAAAACTTTCTTCTGAATTCCCTTACTATGAACTTTTTCCTAACATTACTAGAGAAACCAAATGTAATACGTTTTGTGCAGAAACTGCCAATGCGCCAGTCTGACTATCTACGGATTTATTCTACTTACTTTTTGCAATCAGTTAACACACTACCAAAGTTCATTTAATTTCACTAATTTTAATGAAGATAATAGCAAGGTTTATTTAATTTCAATAATTTTGGAAAAGATAAAGATTATTTAGTTATTTCTTACGTTGTTTCTTGTAAATTTAAAGGAGACCTGGGTTTCTCTATCTGCGAACCTTTTCTATTTAGTTCATACAATAGATCTATTAGTTTATGGAAATTCGTTAAATGTTTTATAATTTTGGAAAGGACAAGAATTATTTCATTATTTCGTCTGTTGTTTATTGTGAGATTTCCAAGGTCACCAAAACAGTACTCCAGAAAGCATTACGGGTTAGCAGTGAGTCAGAATTTGGCGAACGAATTCTCTTTGGACTGACTCCAACTTTTCGAATGTGATTCACTGTAAATCTCTTAGTATGTGTCGTCGCATGTTCTTCTGGGTAATGTATATTCACATTTATAGCCGATACATAATAACATTCATCGAGCCGTGGCGCCAAAATTCCATGAATATATAATTCTCATGTATGGAATTCTCATTTAAACTACACTCGTGTGGATTTGTATTGAGGCCATATTTTACATTTTTATACATTCTTATTATAATATACAACGTATATATTCCTGAAGAAGGTTTGTCACACAAGAGGACGTTCTGCTAGAGAACGATGTATGAGCTAGAGACCTATGTATGACTGTATATATGGTGTATGGAAGTTAGGGCACGTTACGTTAGAATAGAAAGAACGACGATTTAGATCTGTATTACAAGTGTAATTAATGTACCATTTTGTATTATAAATATATCCTTTTAACAATTCCGAAATTTCTTTACTGTAAAACTGCACTTTTATTAGACTGATCTTGTCTGACCATGTACGAACCTCATCTACTTACTTCAACAGAAGTATTAGGTTGCTTGGAAACTTCATAGCAATATTTGTGAAATGTTCAAAAGGGATGCAGAATAATGAATATCTTTCATATTATTAAACAATGTTGTACGTAATATTAAGGTGAATGACTTCTTATCATTTATTGCATACAGTCAGTCACAGAAGTCTACAAACACCTTTAAATTTCAAGTATGTAAAAAGGTATAAGTGTTTTGGTAATTTTATGAACGTTAATTTGTTTATTAATCAAAATTAGAAAGACAGCTGAGAAATGAAGTTGTTTGCCCCATTTGCTCAAAACAATATCCACGTATAAATCTACGTATATACGTGTACTTAAGTGTACAAAACTTATTATTAACTACTTATTGTAATTATATTTATACTTGTTTAAAACTTCTGATACATCAGTGACGTTCTACAATTTGTTTAACGTAAATAAAATAACATCTTCTATACTTTTAGGAACAATAATTCTATTCATTCCTTTATGAAATATATTTTAGGCATCTTTTTCGTAGGTAGTTTTATATTTTACGACTTCTTATATCACCTTTATTATTGTAAAATTAAGTTCTAAAATATAATACGTAGATGTAGACTTTTGCGATAGTGTAACAAACATTTGCAATCCGGTTGTTTGTAATTACTTACTTGGGAATTCGAATAAGATTGAGATTCGCTGCAGTCCAGCACGCCATCTTTAACCACATAATGTATCAAGTCCATGGCTCTTCTCATTTGACAGAAAACGGTGTCTCTATTTTCTCTGGCAGATGGACATTCCGGATGCCTTAAGCAGGTTTTGCTAGACGTGAGCAGCATCATAGTACTCCTCTCTAAAACTTGGCGAGCCGCGGCCATCTGCGCCCTTCGTCTCTCGTCTTTCAAGTCATTCTGAAATTCCAAAATTTATCTTCATTCATTCCTGTACGTGTTATTATTCCTTCTATGCGCCTTGCAACATTGTAAACATATTACTTCTTGCATTTAGCAGATCAAATAATCATTAACATTTCTGTGTGAACTGTAACGAATAAGTTAAATATTTAATTTAATACTAAAAGTAGGAATGAAGATTGTTTACTTGATTTAATTGTTTATTGTTCTTAACAATATCAGGATAAAAATATCAGGTCTAATAATAATTCAGTCTCGTAAAAGTCAAACTAATTAATTATACTTTTTACAAACATCCGCATTTTGTTACCCAAATACGTAATTAGAGTTGTGTTTTTCAAAAATCAATTTGAGTCACTTTTGGAAGAAGTTGAATGGCACAATTAATGACGCTTTTGTGAGAAAAAAAAATGACAGTATGACTGAGCAAATATATAAAAGATATATAGAATATATACATAAACTGATTAAAAAGATGCTAGTGCACGATTGAAGTAATTAAGAACTATTGAGAACAATTATTACGGGCCGCAGAGAGAATAGTATTTCTAAAAACAATTAGAAATTTTTCAAAACATTTGAGTAAGAAACAATACTGACTGGCATAAATACATAGACGGTATAAGCAATTATTATTGCCATAATGCGTCTCAGAAAAAATGTATGCAAAACAATAAATTCATATTTCTACTGAACACCATTTTCTACAATGCTACATTAAAGATTTAAGAACTTGAAAAACATTAATTTATATTCGATTAAGAGTGTTTAATATTAATATTCCCCATAAGAATAATACTTTAATATTATTCTCTATGAAAATGATGTTAAAGTGCTTCAACTGAATACAGATTAATATTTATTAGGATTTCAAGTTTTTAATATAGCGTTCGAGAAACACCTCCAAGATGAAAATATAATATTTGGTATTTTGCATATACGAATATTGATTAAAAAATTCATATGTTACTCTATTTCGAAAAATGTTCATTTTCAACATAAAAATAATTAGATTGTTTAAATACCGTATATTTGTAAATGAAACAAATTTGATTTAAGATTCGTGCATCTTCTGAAATGCCAATAAACAGTATTACGCGCTTTTTATTCCTTTAATGAGAATTTTATAATACGTATTATTATAAATGTCTCGAATTTAAATGCGAGCTACACTATTCATTTCAATCATGCCACCAATCAAATGGATGTATCGATTACTTCTGTTTCGATTGTACTCCTATCGACTGTTCTATACTCCATAACGTTGAAAGGCACGCGAAATAATGAGAGGTATTCTCAGAATACTAATTACGGACCTGTCAAGAACATGATTCACGGGGTACAAGCCAAATAAGGATTAATGTACGCGCCTAAATCAACTCTTTCTGTTTCACGTATAGAGTTCGATCAGGTATGCCTAGCCCATTAATATAACATATCCGGAAATTAATGAGCTTCGACGCAGCAACACAAAAACGCCTTCGTTCGGCCTATCGAATAAAGTAGTATTAAAGGATCAATAAAAACACATTATCAAGCTTCATTGTTGCGCGTGCTGAGTGGCGATAACGATATAATTGCTTCCATTAAAACAGCTAATCATCGTCAAAGGGTTTTTAATCGCAGAGATCAGTATTAGGGTTACTCAGCTTCGATCAATTTCAGCTTACAATTAGCGTATCGCGATAATCAAAAAAGGACGCCAAAGTAATTGAAATCAAGTCGATAAAGAGAAATGAAATTTGTTACTTAAACAAAACTCTGACTATAGAATTGTACATAATTGGCGTATATCGCTTTCCTTAGTTTAATCGTTCCAATTAACATTTCTGAACGTCCAAAGGATAAGGCTCACAACTATTTGCAAAACAGTTAGAATGAATAAATCAGATCATTTGTAGACTTCAACAAAGTGCACAGAATATTCTGATTTAAAATTAGTTTAACTATTTGCCATCGAAAAGCAGATTGACGATTCTTGCCGTAAGCCAGAGAAACTATTGCTTTTTATAAGAAGACAATAATTCATTGAATCGGAATGAATTCATTTATACAACTTCCGGTACATAAGCGAAGATAATTTTGATAAATCTGGAGCTTGATTTAAAATTTTTATTTTATCTGTGATTCACAGGGTACAATACATTTTCTTTATTGCGTGTATTACGTTTTGCCATTTGATCGTAGAATCAACTCATTAAAAATACCACAAACATTTTCTTTATTGCGTGTATTACGTTTTGCCATTTGATCGTAGAATCAACTCATTAAAAATACCACAAACATTCTTTTGGTTCGAAAGAATCGAAGAATTTTAGTACGATGTATTTAAAAAATTGTAATAATCGAGTCTATTTTCGTATATGATGAATGAAAATTGCTTCAATCGATTACTTACTTGGCGATCACCGGTTAAGTGTGCCAATTCCACCATTTCCGCACCAAACTGGCTGAAGGCTTTCACGAATTCGGTGAAATTGGAGACACTTTCGAGTCGACCAAGGCTACGAGCCACCTTCTTCTTGGCTAGCAGAAGTTGTTTGACCACGACGATGTCAGCCAGAAGGAGGACCTTCGTTACAGAACCAAGAAGACATCTAGCAGCCCTGACAACGGAGCCGCGGTCAGCTAAGCTGTCCTCCGTAGCGCACTCGCATAACTTTTCGATCGCCGAGCCTAAAACAGAATGATTTTTCCATGGTTAATATTATTTTCCTCATTGGAATTATTCATAAATAATACTTCGTTAAACGAAGTAATCTGTACAAGTATACAGTGGATACAAAAAGTATCGTAAGAAGCTGGTAAGTTGGAATTCGAAAGGAATGCAAGTCGGATTAATTAAAGGCTTATATTCTGCGACACAATGATAAAGATAGGATAGATGTACCAATTACGATCAGTGTCCCTTATAACTGACACTTTACTTATTTCATTTAATAGCAAACTAATGTATGCAGAATCGTAAGTAAATAAATTTTCATACCAAATTTGGTCGTCGGTTTGCGTAACAACATATAGACATTGTATATTCGTTTACACTTAATATTTCAAAATAAATATTAGAAGGAAAACGTGCTGTTGAACATTAAAACGTGACGAATGTAATTATAAAGTATGGGACGTCTCATGATCCAGTAAATGCGATATGTTTACTGTACATCTTATATCTGTTACGCAAACTGACGTGCTAATATATGTAACACGTGTTTGTATTTAAATGAGAACTTTCCAAGTGACAGTAATAGGAACGTTGGACTTTATTATATATTTTCAATGGATTAGTAATTAATACATCGTATTTAACATACAAAAAAATCATCGTAAATAAAAGAGATGTTAATTAATAATTGTGCTTTAAACCGGAACGATTATTAGGTTAAATAATTTCTAAAATAGTTAAATACTATTATTGAATAACCTTAAAGTGGCAGTAATTGGTACATCTACCCTAGGTCACACGTATTTGCATCATTGGTCGAAATGTTACGAAGCGAAGAAAGGATGGAAATATACGGAGGAACACTGGCACACATTCCTCTTGTCCCTTTGACGTAGTACTTACTATACACGCACTAAAAGAAAGCACACTACCGACAAGCTGGAATAACACAGGAGAAAGGGGAATCGTTTGCTCGCAGCGTCTGACTGATTGTGAGTGGTAGTAACATAACAGCGACCCCCGTACTTAACACTAGGCTTATGGACGTTAAATGTATAATTTGACAGGCTTCTGGAAAAATAGTTGTATTGTATAGGGTAAATGACTCACGTACTGTCACTGTTCCTATAAGTGCCACTTTAATTCGTTTATTTAATAGGAAAGTAATGTGTAAAGTATCGTAAGTAAACAAATTTTCATACGAAATTTGGATTTCGGTTTACGCAACAAACACATAGACATTGTATATTCGTTTACACTTAATATTTATAAATCAATATTAGGAGGTAAATGTGCTGTTGAACATCGAAACGTGACCAATATAATTATAAAGTATGGAATAAAGCGCGATACGTTTACTACATATATATCTTACATCTGTTGCACGAACTGACGGGATTGAAAATTATTTCTATTTAAGCAAAAAGTTTTCAAGCGACAGTACGAAGGACATTGGACTTTGTTGTACATTTTCAATTACGTAGTAATGAATTTATTGTATTGAACATATAAAAAAGATGTTCATAAATAAAAGAGATGTTGCACAATATTATGCTCCAAACTGGAACGATCTTTATGTTAAATACGTTTTAAAATAGTTAAATAAAGTTACGCGAGAACCTCAAAGTGGCAGTAATCTGTACATCTACCCTATAAATATTCGAAATTAGAAGCTTGAGAAGGGAGGGAGTCAATTAGAATGCATATTATACTAATTAACCATTTCGCTACCATGGACGTATAGATACACCTTCAAGATATGTCTTTTGATACGTATGTCTTTTTTGTAACACAATATAATTTCTGATATCATTCGTACATCAATATTGCGGTACAATTAGTTATGTAGAGTATTGAAATATTTATAAAATATCTTTATAGAAAAGATAATTTTGATACAGTGCTTTGAAGATAATGAAACGATAATACGCAGCAGATGTATTGTACGTATGAAGAATCGATATTTTAGGTGAGATATGGATGAATTCAGGCCTGGAAAAAATGGCGTTAATAGGACCAATCTCCCTCTTCTCGGTACAATGGCGCAACGCCATCGAGAAAATTACGCGTCAGAGATGAAGTTCCTAGAAAAGTTTTTATTTTACGTGGCATACATGCGCGTATCTTAGAAACAGGTATCTCCAAAAGGAAAGTACGATAATTATACGCAATTAACCGTTTATATCTCTAAATAAAATAATTGCGCAATTAATTGTGACCAACAACAGCGCCATAACCGCATGTTGCTTAATTATGAGATTAAAATTAGTTTTGTTGCATTTTGTGTTAACCTTTTATTTAGTAAATTACGCTTGTTACGTAGATTTCTCTACCGTAATTACGTATATTAATTTTTTTCTGGCAACCTGAAACAGTAAGATAATGTGACCATAGTACAATACTTGCGCTCTAATAAAATCACTACAACTTCGTATTGAGCCCTAATTTTTGTCTGCAGAAAATTCTACACGTTGTTCAAACTTCGATAAATAAACCTACGAAGTTTCAAGTTAATATGTCTATTAGTATTGCTGGAAAAAATTTTCTGGAATCGCCTACTCTCTAATTTTTTGACCATTAAATTAAGAAAACTCTTTAAGACTTTACGATCCGCGGATTATTTAAAACTACACTTGACTAATGTATTTCAACTGTTCACCACAGCCATCACCATTTTTCAACTTCAGTTATAAGGGAATTTCCTTGTAAATACAGATACGATGCAGTTTCTCTCTTTTTTATGTCAAAACTAATAGTTAAAACAGTTTGCACAAACAGTATTCCGAAAATGCTGTTTTCATACAATGCGAGAAGGATCAACCTGATTTATATGTACTTATTTCTGAGTTTCGCTTAACGCGGTTTCCATATAATTCTGTGCGAATTAATCTGACTTTTACTAATTCTGGGTTTCTTATATCACTTTACGAATTAATCGTGTTATAGAAGGATTCACTGTGTTCGATACAAATACGATAGATCCCACCATCGATGGGGTCACAAATACTTTCAGATAACAAATCCGAAGCGGGAGTAAATTCTTGAATAAAATTACTCATGATGTAATTAAGTAATTGAACGCTTTCAATCCTGTGGAGCGTAACAAAGCTGGGGTTCAAAGTTTCACCGCAAATTCTCAAATGCAAATGCATCAAGGCAAAGTCACAAGGATTACGCCTGCATGTCCTTGGTATTATATGCAGAATGTTCTATGCAAATCAATCTCTTGCACACGCACGCGTTACGACTCCCAGTCCTTTAGCTGTTGCTGCTATGCAACTCGCCTTTAATATCATCGTCCCCCGACAATCGAATTTCCTTTCATCCCGCGCAATGAATATTTATCATCTTATGAAAAGCGTTCAACGTGCGAGGAAGAATATCGATTTCATTTGCTTTTTGCTCGTTTTTCACCCCCAAAGACATGCCCAGCCATGTCTCTTTAATTAAAAACTCCAATTTCGATCCTTAATTGTTACATTTTCACATCCACCCTCGCGTACGCTTCTTTCTCGTTTTTCTTTTTACTTCTGTAGCTTTTGATAATGCATTTTTCGCGTCCCTGAGGAATATTTTGAAAATGAAAAGAAAAACAAAGGCATTTCAACGTTTTACGCGCATATCGCGAAACTTGATTAAAATTCACATTTTTGTAAACATAAATGAAGAAATTAAATATAAATGCAGATTGGTTTAAGCTTTCGAATATTATAAGATGCACGTTACTTTGAATATTTGTTATGCTTTTGGTAATTGTATGCATTTTATACGTTTTTGCATATTTAAATTGTCTATAATTGCATAAGGATCTACAATCTAGTTATAAATATTGTTACCTACCGGCAAATATTGCTTATGCTGTTAATAACGTAATATTTGCAAAATTAAGTAGTAAAATAGTAAGCTACAATAATAGTAATAACTAAACCATAACAATAATAATTATAATTATAAACCATAGCTGTACAAAATTTTAGTGATACTTGCAAATATATCTTTGAATACATATATGTTTAAAATTAATAAATTTCATACTTTTATTGAAATAGCTTTTTCATCTATATCAAAGATATACTTTGAGTTATATATAATAATAATAATAATTATAATAATAAATTATAGCTATACAAAATTTCAGTGATATTCACAAACATATTTTTGAAAGTATGTACCTATGTACGTTTAAAATTAATAAGTTTCGTAATTTTATTCAAATAGCTTTTTTATCCATGTAAAAAATAAATTTTCAGCGATTTAATTCTTCGCTAATATATAATTTGGAATAAAAATTACTGTATTCTTAACGCGACCGTATAGTTTTTCAATCAACTATATATTTCGTTGTAGAATTATACTGCAGCCGTATTCCACTTTTTATTATATTTGTTTCAGAAGTATTAATACTCAGTGTTAAGTAAATAGTGAATTTATTGTTAGAATTGTGTTACAGAAGGTATTAATGATTCTTTAATCCTTTATAACGCCATGTATCATGTCAAAGTTACATTTGCACATATCTAAATTTCTCAGAGCTATCTTATGTTCTAATCGCTATACTATTTTATTTTATTTCTGTACTATTGTATCAATATTGTCTATTTATAATAACTACTAATTCTTGGATTTCCGATTGAAATGAAGACGGTAATCAATTCTACTCTTTTGCTTCCCAAGAATAAATAACATTCCGGTTATAAAGGGTTAAGAAAGGAAGGTCTACGATTGCTAAATGTTGCATGATACACAAAGTTTTATGCATATCGCGTTTATGGCGACATACCCTTGCACGTTTCAGCTCACCACCGGAAAAGTTAATCTAACCTGCACATTTCAGTATACCATAATATGCACAGAATATGTAAAGTGGATACAGGTGTTTCGCCATAATAGCATGCCAGTCCCATGTCCATAAACAGCTTCCAATTGACTACGGTTAACTATAATACATGCCGCCTAGCCCTTGTTACGAGGCTTTCTTCGTCAATTTGTCTCTCGGACAGATTCCCGATGGCGTTTCTTTGGAAAAAATTTTTCTTCCAAACAGCCTGACACATTATCTTCCTGCACCCTTCACCGTGATTTTCCCGTCCATTTTCTTCATCGACATATTTCACGCGAATGGTAGAAAACTTCGGAACTGAAGGAAAATCGATATCGAACGCTTGGATTTTGTTAGGTGACCGAAAAAGTAGCGTTTCAAAAATTATCTTCAATAATATTTATGCATTTTCTTAAATTAGAAAATTCGAATAATCAATTTTTGTCGGGAAATATTTTCATACAGAAAAAATAAATGTTTATATGCGATAGGAATAAGATATATTATTAGAACGAGAAAATCAGCATTGGCCCAAGTAATCAATTCAAAAATATATCTTCAGACATATAAATATTTAAAACCTAAAATATGTATGTAGACTTTTGTGACTGACTGTAGTTCATGAATGAAAAATGTTGTATTTAAGATATACAGTAACCACCCTCGATGAAAATAGTCGTATTCTTTCCCGCAATCGATCAACTTTTTTGACAGCTAAATTTTCTGGTGGTAGCTCGACTATCGTGAATATGCAGAAACGATCAATGGTAAAAAATCTCCCGGTTATAAATTTTATAACGTTCAAGCGCCTGCAATTACCGGACACGTCGCTGTCGCGTTTAACAATTTCTCTACGTAAGCACGACATGGCGTGGCAAACGCTTTTTCGATGAAAAACAAGATTTCTCGATTTAAGTTGGCGTTATATTATTCTTTTCCTATCCACGTGTTATTTCCATCCGCTGTTTTCGCGTTTTCTAATTAACTTCGTAAAACACTTAACTGCGGCTTTACGATCGTTACATCGTTTTCCTTAATTATAACCCAGTATCAGTGTTACTGCATAAGTCGTAAACTTCTCACTTTACTTAATTACTATGCAAATCACTGAACTTGCCTTTTCCATTTTTCCTTTTCTTTAGAACTCTTGCCTTCCGGTAATAAATATCAATTAAATCTTCTGGTTTTACTTCTTTTTTATTTCTCGCCCAGTTTTACGGTTTGCTTCCTTTTTTCAATTTTTTAAATGAGATCTGATTCGTAGCACTAAAGCAAGGCAGAGAAAAAGACAGACAAAAATTGAAGATTAATTTAAATGTCATAGTTGGAACTATTAAACATCTTATAAAGAAAAAAATAATTTCACTAATTTACTTTTTAATAGTAATAAAAAAAAGAACAAATGCAGTTGAAAGAGTTTATCATCATTCGACATTAATGAAATGAAGTTAAATTATGAAATTATTGCTTGCAATTAGATTGTATGAACACTTGAAAACTTGGTATCATCGATCTTCAAGCTTTCCAACAATAATGCCGAGTGTATAGATTAATTCGATACTTTTTTTAAATAAATTTTAATGATTATTTACAAAAAGAAAATTAAATACAATTTCGGTATTCAGAATAATTTCCATTATTTTAGATCACTTTTACCTATTCTTGGTGCAATGATCAATTCTTCTTATAAAATTTGTTTAAAATGAAGTAGCTAATAGACTGCGGATGGTAAAAAGTCCAAGATGCACAGAATATGTAAAATTATACAAAATACTCGCATTAAAAGACACGTTATTACATTTAAAGAATGAAACTAATTTCTATTTAGGTTTCATTCCGCTGGTTGTGCTTTCGAAAATAGAAATTTGCATTTAATTCGGTAGTAGTCTATTAATAAAGCTATGAAAACTCCAAAGTTAAAAACACCAAATTAATTTCCACATCTAACGAAATTTGCTAGGAATAAAATTTCACACGCGGCAGTCTTTAAGGGTAAAATTCTTTTTATGTAAGAAATTTCCCTTTTTTATTTCTTTAAGGAATTATTCAGCCTTAAATAATATGTATCGCGACGCATGAATTGCTCGTGTTATTGCAAAACGGTATATACTTGGATTTGTTCCACGTGTGTATAGGTTGGACGATAAATAAAGTCTAAAGTCGTACCCATATGACACGGGAACACCATAAATCCTGTGATTTTGATCTCGGCTTCAACCTCAATTTAAAGGACCACGAATCCTCTGATCTACTTTATATCCTTCCATGTCGAGTCTATTTCTGTTTATTTTTATACTCTTCGCATTTTTCGTCTTATTGTGTTTCAATCTTTTAATTTCAGACGACGTTTTCGACACGCCATTAATTTCTTTTAATCTTTTTAATAGCGTTGGAAACATCGCTAAACTTACATTGAAACGAATTTATTCATTGTACAGTAACTTTGAGTAAGATTAGAAAAATTAATGAATAGATAAAAAATTAAAGGTAAATGCAAAAAATTATTTTTGAAACTCTACGTTTTAAAATTACGATGAAATAAATTTTTCCTATAGATTACATAGTTAACGTTGACTTAATATATTTCGCATAAACTTCTCTATGAATATTCTTTAATAGTAAGACCGTAAACTGCTTTGAGGTAATCACAACGAAACTTCGTCTGAATACACGCACGTCTTAGCTTTTACAAACTTTACAAATATTGTCGTAAGTAAATTTGTTCAACAACTTCCTTTAATTTCATTATAAGTTTTCTTAAGCTAGAAGAGTATTTTACAAGAAACCTAGTATAAGATTTGTTTAGCAATTAGTTCTCTGGAAATAACGTTCCAGAATTACTTTACCAAAATGTCACTGAAAAAACTTTCCGTACCAAATATTTATATAATCCTTAAATGACTCTTTTAACACCAGAACTATCAATGATTAAAGTATACTTATTCATACTAAAGAAATAATCATGACAGACATTTGAAGAAACATATAATTCATAAGAATTAAATCTTTTTTCATTCATTTCACAAAAGATTATAGAAATTCTCTAAAAGTGCATCGCTATAAATTTTCACAATCTTCACAGAAAGTTACAAACGTATCATTTTGACTACTTTAATAATTCTGGTGTTAACACTCCATTATATTTCTGGTTTCGAAAGTTTGCAGGCCTCACAATGTTTCGAATGTAAGTTTCAAAGATTTAAACATTAGATTTCGATTATCTCTGTTATTTATCCATGCTTCTCAAATAATTACAAATTTCATTTAGTTTCAGTTTTCACTTCCTTTTCATACTAAAGTTTACTAAAGATTTACAACTTCATTTTCAGAAGATTTTGAGAATCTTGAATCATTATAATCATTGACAAAATACTCCCCATCTTTTTAAAACATACATTCTACGTTTCGAAAGTTTGGAGGTCTCACAATGTTTTGAATGCAACTTTGAAAGACTTAAGCATTAGATTTCGACTACCTCTGTCATTTATCCGTGTCCGTACTTTTCTACCAGCTTTTTGCTTATTATAAAGTTTGATATGGATGACGAAGTTTAAAACTTGATACCTCGGCAGTTCGTAAATTTTCACGCCTAGTCAATGCCAGGAAGTAAAGTTCAAAGATGTCTCGGCTGCACTGAAAGGAACAGGAAGCCATCCACCACGACACAAAACTTTTATAGCGTATAAAATTTCTAATAGAATTCCGTCTGCACTACAGTTCTCTCTCTTACATTTTATCCAGTTGCTTATTGGATTCAGCGTCGAATTATTGTATAGTTTATATTGTGTATGAATTCTCCGCAATCTTAACAAACATTCTATTTAAAAAAAAAAAAAAAAATGGTGTTACGAAGATAACTGAATTTAAAAAAAATTCAATACATTGATTATTTTGGTGTTTCTTTCGATAAGAATTATTCTCGCAGAATGTAAGCTGAATTTTTATCAGGAAGAGATTCGTATCTAAATTTTCGCACGATTGACTGGATTATTGATTAGGAGTCGCATAAAAAGGTCCCCCGGATTAATAATGTCGAGAGAGTTTAACGAAGCGTTAGCAGATAGCGTTTTTGTATTCGACTATTTCACCGAACGCCACAGACAAGAAGCAAACGAAGTAGAAGAGAAGATACGATGCTGAATCTGGCTAAATCATCTTGCTTTTCTTCCCTCATTTCCCCTCTTATCGACCATCGCATTATGCTTCGTATGATTCATGATATATTTTATGATAACAGCAATATTTAAAAAATATCGACTGCAAGTAGATATATTTTCATTTAACATTAATTCACTGAATATGTATTTTCCTTTTTAGACTTTATATTTAGAATTGAGAATCAAATTTTCAGTCGCAAATTTAATGATTGCTATGAAAATGGAAAATGGTTAATTTGCCGTTCATTTTTCATGTATTGGTTGTTAGATTGCGGATTTGTATGCATTCATGGGAAATTGATCTTTGCAAGGAAGCATAATGTTCACGTGATATATTAAAGTTTGCGAAGCACCGAAAGTAAAAGATTTTTCGTAATATTTAAAGGGTGTAACAAATCTTTATTCGTGTCCTATTGTTTTAATTACGCTTATAAACATATGAAAGAGAGTCATTAATTCCTTGCGTATGCGAATCGCGTGTAGAAATGTTTAATAAATATATTGCAAACCATTATACAAATGTATTTCATGGAAATATGCTAAAGATATTTTAATTACCTTTACAGTTTCATTCTTTTATTTTCTTCAATGAAAATATGAATTTGCATAGTACATCTGCAATCTTTTAGTATCAAAATGGTTTTATTTAATTAGAATTAGTTTCTACGATAAATACAAAAAATTATTCTATTTCTCTTTCCCAATATAATAATTACTCGCGTATTCTTCTAAATTCCATTTTATCACTATATAATAATCGTACTGTTAGATAAATGTTATTATTAATTTTTATAGCAAACAAAATTTTGTATTCAGTGAAACTGCTTTACATTTGTTATCTCTTGTAAAAGCACCACATGGAAGACCCAAAATCAATATCACCTGTGGCAGCTTTTAGAAGATTACTACATCTGCATACTAAAATACCTCGAGTGAAAATGAACGAGACCCTTAATTGATTGCACTGGGTGAAATTTACTTTAGAATGATACCGTCTACACTAGTTACATTCCCAATTTACATATTTATCTAGTACTCTGTTTAGTGTAACATATGCAGACTGGAAAATATTATTGGTATTACCGCATTCGCGACCGGCGAAGTTTAACGTAACCAATAAACGACCGAATTGTTGAATTTATGTACGTGTTAGGTTAATACACGCATAAAGTTATTTGTAACAGTAAAACAGCTATTGAAATTGAACTTAGAATGAATTCATAAAAACATCATTACATTTTCAAATATTGCAAACGCATGTTGAAAAATGGATGAGAAATTACTGGCAATAGAGTTGCTTAAATTCATTAAATATATTTTTTGGAAACGTATATAACGGATTCATTGCAATGTAAAACTTGATAACGTTTTTATAGATTTATTTTTCGTTAATAATTTTGCGTGGTAGGTGTTTATTTTGTGCCGATAATAATTTAAAAATTCAAAGGAAAAAAGTTAAATTCTTAATCTTATAATTTACATTTCTTTGCCTAATGGTCATTCACTGGTATGCGGTCAATTACTGCTGCGCGCTTTACCCTATTCTTCGCGTGCACGTGCACTTGCTACGCTTTCTGCTCGCTCTTCTACTTATGTTTACAAGCATGTAAACATTAGCAATGCCATGCTAGGTGTTTGCTGTGTTAGAAGAAGTATGCTTTTACGCGTACATTTCTCTTCGTGTTTTTTTGTTTAATTACATGAACAATACAATTGGTGGATCGATCGTGATTTGATCTGCAAGATTATTAGACCTCGCCCCACTGGATTTCTTTATGGGGTCACAAAATATCCTCCTTGGTAAAATTAATTTTCATGCAAGTATAGCAGAATAATAGATAAATTATTCGATTGATCGAAACGCAATTTCGGATTTCTACAGTAGCTGCTGATGATTCAGTTTTCTAAAAATCGCAGTGTTCCTTTTATATATACAGGGTGTTATTTACTTTAACAGCCGAATTGTACGAGCGTAAACTATAGGTGAAAATAAGTAGAAAATGTTATACAAAGTTTGTTTGTAAAGGCGTCGTTATAAAAATTATAGTGCAGAAATAAGCACGCGTGAAAAATTAATTCAGCGAATAATAATAATTGCTTGCTGAAACGCGACAGAATCCCGAAGGAATTCGTGGTGCGATAAATTCCATTTTAGATCAATGCGAAGCTTGCATCAACGCAGGAGGTGGTTACTTTGGAATGATAATTTAAACATTTCCAACGATCTTCGCGTATTAAGTAATATGTAAACACGGACGATATTTGACTATAACTTTACAACGAAACATTTACAAACGAACTTTATACAACATATGTTTCTTATTTTCACTTGTAGATTACGTTGCTAAAATTTTGCCATTAAAGTAAGTAACAGACTATATATTTTAAACGTAGACATCTAAATGCATGATTACAAAATAAGCTATTAATTCCTATATCTGAAAAAAATGACTACTATCTTTGACGGAGAAGTCTGACATATTCCTTTGGCTAACCGAATACTTTACCTCTTTTCTCACTTCTTTTTTTTTGTGTAAAAATTAATTGGACTAGGGAGGATAGTTCAGTAAAAAAGAGATTGCACCGCAAAGGATTAATGCAAATGTAAATATCCATAAGAAAACAAATACTGCTGGAGAAAATAAATGAGTGCAAAATAATCCATAATCATCCCCTTCTTCCCCAATTAACAAGTCAAATATTGATCCCGCGAGTTACGATACGCTTTGGTTTATAAATATTAATTACGCTGCTCTATGTTACGTAGCTAATACGTGTCGGAATATGTCCGTTTAATGATAATCTGTTTTAACAAAAAGTGTTACTACTTGCACTCTGATAGTAACCTATAGAAGGGATGACTTCGCGTAACGTAATCAGTTCAGCCGCCTTGATAGCGAAACCTTACGATGCTTTATGCAGATTGTGTATCAAGTACGCTATGCAATCCCCCTTGACCCAATTTAACAATCGCACAAGTGCATTGCTTTGTTCTGATTCGATATTGTCTGTACTATTTTTCTATTGCATCCCGCGAATAAACACATTGTTCAACGAAAACGAAAGCATGCATGTTTCAGTCAATGTTTCAATTTAAAGTGCCCATAACACCCTGTGTACCTTTCCATTGATGCCAAGATTCTTTTCATGTGTATCTTTTTTTTTAACGAACATCGAATCGGGACGTATTTTGATGGGCAATTAAAAAAGGTTTCTGTTTTAGATACGCTCGAAAATATTAACGAGAGGTATTTTTAAAAGGTCGTAACATTTTAGAAGCTCCGCTGTTTTTATAAGTATTACAAAATTATTAGATGCACAAATTAATCAAGTACCTTTTGCTATCGAATTTAATGTTGAATTATGAAAATTTAAATACAATTCTAAATTTTTAAAGTATTAGGTTGGTGTGCAGATTATTGAAATTCCGTTTGGAATAGTGAAATCTTAAAGAAACCATTTTCATGTTTCAAATGGCTTCATTTCATTAAAATGATAAAACCGTGGAAACCCATTGCCCTATGATTATTTTATTACCTACTTATGCCCGCGTTAGCTGATTACTGCTTTCATATTATGTCACGAACAAATCAGTTGAATATTGTAGGCAATTTTTATTTAGCAACCTCAAATCTTATAACACAAAGCTAAAATTAAAGCTCAAATTAAATTTCGTTCCTAATAAATATCAATATTTTTATGTTATTGATCTAGCTTGAGGGAGTGATAGATTTAGAGTAAACAAATATTGCGAAATACAAGAAAGTATAAAAATGAATCTAATAGAAATATGCACTAATAATTTTATAAATATAGATTTTAAAATTTAAACAAAATTTGCATAAATACCAATATTTTTATGTTATTGATCTAATTCGAGGGAGTGACAGATCAAAAGTAAACAAATATTGAGAAATTTAAGAAAGTATAAGAATGAATCTAATAAAAATATGCACAAATAATTTCATAAATATGGATTTTAAAATTTAAACGAAATTTGCATAAATATTAATACAATTGAATGTTAGTTGATTAAAAATACAATTTATAACCTCCAGTATGTTCATTTATAGTAAAATGAATATTATTTTTTTTAATTTAATTCATAATTGATTAAATTGTATGTTAAAATATAAATAAATTATTACTCGTATATTATTGATCTAACTTGAGGCGTTTTTGTTAAATCTGTACCATAATTTACAGAACGAGAGTGACACGTTATTGTAGGACAAGGGTTTAACACGCGTATAATCGTTGAGTTAATTTATACACCTAATAAAAGTGTATACTGCACTTAACATAGATGTTTGAATTTTACTTTTAATTTTGGTACCGATGCCATAGATTAAGCATTGTTAGAGAACTGTAAAAGAGGGATTTGTAGGGACGATGAACTCGTGCTCCCTTGTATTATCATCTCAACGTGAAGCTTTAATGCTTCGCATGAAAAAGTTCGCGTACAACCGTAATATTTGAAGAGGGGCTCGTTCGAGTTTACCTCTTAAGCGAACTACTTTTCTCGATATCGGCGTTTGTATTTCGATGCGAAGCGATGCGATGTGTGGATCGCAAATCGTAAGATTGATCAGAAAGAATAGAAATTCTCGGGGACGGTTTTTCTATAAACAATTACCATGCGATCAACCCCAAATGACAATTATTCTCCTTATTTTCTAAAAAAAGCCAAGTTCTAATAAATTATATTTAACCTTAGGTTACGATACTTCACTGTAAATTACGTAATTACAAAATTTTCGTAAAATATGCTATTCGAAGAAAATCCTGAGTAGTTTAAGGAAATTGTACTATTTTTATTGAAGCTTCGCTACAAATCTTTCGAACAATTACGCGTGTGGCCCGCAAGACTGTAGAATATGGCATTGAATTTTATCATAGTAATAAAATGTGATTTAAAGAAGATATAAAATACACTTTCAAGAAATTGCAAATTATGATGCCATATTGCAAAGAACACCGTTTCATAGTGACCTGCATATTTGCTGTTTTATTCCCTATAACCTTTTCGAGAGATCTTTCTTTATCTGAGGCTCGCAGATTCCCCAAAACTGTTCTTGATTGTCCGGGTTCATATATAAATTTGACACCACTGAATTACAGTTTGGAAGAAGCACAGTTTAAAAAATAATTGAAACAATTAACGAGTACAGCCAGGAGAAACGTTAACATTATACGCACGGCAATTTTAGATTTTGTATTCTGCGTTTTTTATTTTGTATTTTTAGAGTGCAATTTTTACGACTTTCGTAATCTGGGATTAAAGAGTATGAAAACGTATCCTCATTATACCAACAAAAACTAAAAGAACGCTACGTTTCTTTGGAAGAATAAGTTTTTTAAATGGCATCTTTTTCGGTGAATCGTATTTAGTATCAGATGAAAATGCAGTCGTAGCATTTTATTATGCGAATATGGATGTTCATGCAAATATCTGTGGTTGCAAGGCAGAACCGCATAAGTCACGTTTTCACTTTTAAAATATTCTATCCACCTTAGCTTAATTCCTCTAATTAACATTTTTGCATATTCAAAAGGTGAGGGAAGTTTAAATTAGTGAAACTATCTATGAAACAGTTCCGACAAATAAGTTAGGCTGCTTTAGGACTCTATTAAGCACATAGAACATTCTAACCACGCATAACACGTTGAGTGCCGCGGTCGTCACCGATAACCGAAACACGTTTTCATTGTGACGCCATAGTGGTTACCAGTGATCGGCGACGCTGCAATTAGCTATTGAAGCCTGCAAATCAAACAAACAATCGCATTTCTAAAAAATGTCAATGATGTTGCCGATATTAGATTGTTCCTAGCAATATTTAACTCTTTTACTACTAACGTCGTCAATAGATGACAAACGAAAACTTTCGTAAAACACGGACGTGGTCAATAAGCGATTTTAAAATCATTAAATATTGTGAAATTATTCGGATCAAAACATCGAGTTTCAGAAAAACCTCGGACGACTTGTAGGACATAGCAGAAAACATCATACAGTTGAGAAGCATTTGTAGTGGAGAAACGTCGGCGATTTTACAAAATCAATTTTCCACCAATTTTAGTTAATGCTTTTCGATTCGTACAACCGTACATTAAATAATATTCTTTGGTGTTTATAGACCTTATATGGCCGTTTAAGATGAAACCAAACGTGACTCAAACTTATAATAGAGGAACGTACTAATAGTACAATTCGCATTTTTACAATAATGTGCATGTGCCATTGGAAGCAAAATGATTAATGCATTTATACAATTCTAAATCTAAATAATTCGATGCTATATTGGCAGAGGCGGCACATAAACAGCGGAATTGAATCGTCTACCCAGTTCCTCATGTAAATTCGAGTGCGCGGGATTACAGATATCGTGGCTCTGCAATATAGGCGCATTGCGTATAACCTAGTTCACCGATTGGTAGTTTGGTACCATTGATCCTTTGTCATGCCAATAGACGTGTATAAATCAAACTAAAATACACGTTCGATTTCTAGATCTCTATACCGATAAATTTGATGTCGACAATGACGATAACTATAACTATAAATAACACGGTGACTATTAAATTATCGCAGTGATAAGTAAGCTGTAGCGAAATCAAAATTTTCCTGACTAAACAATTTCAATGTTCCAATTTCTTCTCATCTAACTTTGACCGTAAACTTGAACGTATCTAATAATTAGTACAGTAGAGCCAGTAAAAATTTTGAAAATGCAAAAATGTATTTTTACGAAATGCTTTCATGTTCATAGAAAACAATAAGTTTCTACCGACTCAATATTTATTTAATTATTTATTAAAGTATTGACGGGTGGTGGCACATTACAAAATATAAAATTCAATATATTATGATAACAGAGAGATAAAAGTGTAATATAAACGGTATGCATAAAATTATATATAAATGTATCTAAATGTAATCCAAGTTGCTAGTCTTCAAAATTACACAAAAAGTAAAAGAAGAAATGATACCAATAATGAAACATCAAATACTGAGATTATTATAACTTTGAGTACTTTACTAGAAAATATTTTATATATTTTTGCATATCGTTCACATTTAAATTCCTCTCTGTACTTTTTTTACACATTTTAATTCCCCTTAAAAGCGGATGCATAAATATCCGTAGTTTATTAATCGCTCAATATGTTAACGACTAAAAATTTCAAGTTTGTGATAAGTACAGTTTATCACGTATAAAACCAGTTGTAATTTTAAACGTGATAAATTTTGTAATTATTTACTTTGACGAGATGCACACGTGCACGAAATCGTTCATAAATTTCTTCTCTTCCCGGCACGGCAATTAAAAGCATGACATCAAATGTACCGATAAATGAGAACAGTAAAAGCGTTTATATTGTTTTTGAATTGAAAATTAAACGGGATTTTCACATACGTCCAACAAAATATCTATTTCTTTCGTCGGAAACAAAGTTGAAATGTAACACAAAATAAAAATCATTGTATACGAATATTAACTGTTTACACTCTATGGGCTTCGTTATGGAGATATTCATGATACATTTTATAACTTCGTTGGTTCCTGTATTTGTACTTAACATTTGTTACATCGATAATTTTGGGTGCATCTTATTATTCGATTCTTTCCCATTGCTAAAAAATAGGAAAAGAGAAAAGGTACTCGCAAAATTTGGAAGCGAGTGAAAGTGTAAAAAAATTTGATTGTTACGCAAGTGACTATGATTCCGAGGCTACTAATAGCGACACTGAAAAGTTTCAAATTTATCAAAGAAATAAAAATAAAATGATAGGCTTTTGTATTTTTTTTCTATTAACATGAAACTTTTCCTCAACAATAAGTTTTACAATGTAAAAGTGTAAATAAAATTAGCCAAAAATATTCGCATTACAAAGTGTTAAAGTTACTCGCTGCAATAAATGTTCATTGCAATTAGTCGTAAATAAAATCGCTTAAAAATTTATTATACATATTTTATCATGCATAAAAACAGTTGCGATATATTATAAATTTTGTAATTACGTAGTTTGACGAGTTGAACACGAGCACGGAATCGTCCATATAAATCTCTTCTCTTTTCGACACGGCAATTAAAAGCATAAAATAAAATGTACGTCTCTAAATCGTTTCACTTTGCTCGACGAATTATTACCGTGTACTAGTTTAAACGAAAATTTAGTGGAACACGAGTACGGAAATCTATACGGCATAAAAAATGAACTTTTATGGCTTACGTTGGCGGTACCATTGGTTTATTCAGCCGCAGATCTATTGAACGTACGTGGAATATCAGTCCGGAGCTGCATCGACATTCTGGATCGATAGAAATACGCTAACGTCCCTTCCGGCTGCCTGATTAATCCTTTGGGAACGTGCGTCACATGTGTTGCAATATGAAATGCACTGCCAATCGAGTTCGTGGCAGACACGTGGCACTGATATTAAATGATTCAACTTTGCGAAGACTCATCTTGCATATAGAATGAATTACACCTATAACACTTCTCTAACATACATTATGGTTCTATCTCTTTAATCCTTCAGTGACCGACTCTTCATCGTTTCTCTTTTTTTTTGTTAAGGACTTTACAAGCGATCGATTATTGAGTCTGCAATGGATGATGAATGGAGATTAACTTTTGAGCGTCACCACCAGTGAGACACACGCTATCGATAGAAATTTTGAAAGCAATATGACTCTTAAGGTAGAAACACATTTACAGTGAGTAACGAAAATATTCGAACACCAGAGTGTACATAGATTTATTTCCTTATA
This sequence comes from Eucera pruinosa, assembly GCA_028830335.1. Taxonomy (NCBI): domain Eukaryota; kingdom Metazoa; phylum Arthropoda; class Insecta; order Hymenoptera; family Apidae; genus Eucera; species Eucera pruinosa. Next base: position 8,862,476 of record JAMYCR010000009.1, on the reverse strand, counting down.
TTTTAAACATTTGTGCATAAAATCAATTTATTCTTTCTCCATATGATAAGCCATTTATGATTTTTTTAACAGTTTTACAAACATTATATTTCAATTAACAATAACTGAAGAGATAGGTACGTATTGCGTTACACAAAATATTCGGACACATTTAAAAAAACAGTGATTTGAAAGTCCTAATTAATACTATAAATCGCTTTAATACGTTTCGTTTTTAAGACGTGTCCTAAACGTTTCAGCATACTGGAAACTGTTTTCTTCAAAAATTCCTAATACCCTTTCAGTTATTGTTAATTGGAATATATTGTTTATGAAATGGTTAGAAAAATGTTATGTATTTTATAACTATATTAAACGACTTTTCACATGGAAAAAGAATAAATTGATTTTATGCATAAATAATTAAGATCTAAAGAAATAAATCTATGTACACAGTAGTGTTCGAATATTTTCGTTACTGCATGTCACGTCACATATTATGTACTCTGTTACGTCGCATATTAAGTAACTAAGAAAATTATTGCCGTTTCTAGGTTTTGTTATTTCGCAAACTACATCATAGTTTCAAGATGAAGGTTTGAATTTTACGACACTGCAAACAAGATGATCGAAAGAATTTCCGCAGCTTAGAATCTCTCATTAAGAGTTGAAGGACAGATAGAATATTAAAGGATTAAGGAACAGAATTTATGCAGCAATCTATTATATATTTACCGAGACATTAAGATGGAAATAATCCACTTTCCTTGTTCAGAATTAAGTAGAAGTTGAAACTCAACAGTTTAAACTAGTCACAGCGAAGAATGGAGGAATTTCGAAAGGCTGTATTGCAGAAAAGTGTTTAACTTCTTGAGTTCATTAGAATTCTCTGCCAGAGAAGCGAAAATTATATTAAGGAAATATTTTGAGGAATAATAATGAAACAGCAGATAATTCCAAGTAGGTAACCGAAGCCATTTTCTACTTCAAGAATATCTTTTGTACTTTATTTTTTTTCAAATGGAGCGAACTGGGTCAACGAATTAGGAATATTCCAATAATGGTTCAAGAAATGTTAAAACAACGAATGAAAGAAGAATGGAATAATATTAATGTAGAATACTGAATGAGTGAAATTTCAACCCAAGCAAATTTTACTTTAATGTTAACGAAGAATTTGGAAATCAGTTATAGTAGTTTTTTATATGAATTCATATAAGCTATCAGCCAATGCAAATAATAATTTCTTATCTTTATTAAATAACTATTTTTTCTTTGGTATCGTCGATAACTTTAATGGTTAAAGAAACCATTAATTTTCAAAACCATTCCCTAGTTTTGAAATAAATTATCTTCAAGCCCTTGATATCTTTGCGAAATCGGAATAGGTACGTTACTATTTGTTAAGTGACGAATATGCTTTATAAAATTGTGAAAATGTTGAAAATGATGAATATTGCGATTGTAGGATAAATGCTAAATCTTACGAAATCGCGAAGGCTTAAAATTAATTTGTACACTTATTGAAATTAATCGTGGAAATGAATGGTAAAATTCCATTGGTCCCAGAATTGAACAAAATTCGGGGAAGAAATTTGAAGAAAATATCGATGTCTGTCAAAATAATGGCCTGGTTCTTCGTTAGAAAACGCTCGGGGGTTAATAAATGTTTTGCACGTTGACTTGACCCGATCTTAAAAGGTAGTTGGGATAAAAATAGCAGAGTGGCGTCTATCGTAAGGGTACACAGACTGTGGAAGAAGTTACCGTTCGCCGTTGATCGATGCAGTTATTAGTGGACGTCGACACAGCAGCCGTTTTCTTCTGCGACAAAGGCAAAATTAGAACTTCCAAATATGTGCTATGATTCTTAATACTTCTTCCCTTAACTCTTATTTCATACTTTCTGATATAGAACGAAGAATATGTACAAATTCGTCCTTTAAAAATTTCATGCTGCGAGATGGAAGACGACAGTGAAGAAGATGGACCCATTATTTAAACCCGTCTTAAGAATATAAAATGTGGAATGTATGGAAATGAGATACCTTTTTAAGGAAACGATAAGAATAGAGAAAGTTGCATTGTCTTATCAGTGCAAATATTAATATAGAAAAGGAACAATTACGTTAATTAAAAAGATGGAAATGAAGAAGATAGACTAATCTTTAAATCCAATCTAGGAATATAAGATACGAAATTAACGCAAATGAGAATCTTTTTTAGAGAAGGGGAATACTGATAAAAGAAGAAGTAACAATGAAACGATAATTATTATATTTTACTGGTGTAACCGTTGATATTTGAAACCAGATTAAATTATTTAAAAATTATGTAAAATTGAAAGACAAAAATGAAGAAGATAAACCCAATATTTAAACCTATTTTAGAAGTATAAAATGTGGAATATAAGGAGACGAGAAACTTTGTTAAGAAAACGATAATAAAAAGGAAATTATAATGTCTTATCAGTACAAATATTAATACAGAAAAAAAACAATTAGATGAATTGAAAAGATGGAAATGAAGAAGGCTCTTAAACCTAATTTAGGAATATAAAATATGAAGTAGATGGAAATGAGAATCCTCCTTAAGAGAGGAGGATATTGGCAGAAGAAGAAGGAGCAATAATGAAAAGATAATTACAGTATCTTGACCAGTCTAAACATTGATACTTGAAAACCCGAATTATATTATGTAATACCAGAATAACCGGAATTGAATGTATACTTATTTTTACCATATCTGTTTATTGATTAGTTATTAGTTTTCATTTCTTTAATATCTGAGTAATTGATTAACAAACATAACTACTTTCCGTTACCAGAAAATTTAATATTTTACATTTATTTTGTTATTCTTAGAAGCAAACTGCTTAGAATATTTCTCGCAGACAGATAGCGTTTAAAACATAAAATCTGAAATCCGCCGGTTTCACAGGTGTGGTTGTTCCAGTGTTAAAAATTATATCTAAAATTGGAAAACAAAAATGAAGAAGACGGACCAATATTTAAACCCACTTTAAAATATACAATACAAATAATATTCATGAAGAACCCCTTTTTTTTGGACAGGAGAATATTCATGAAAAAAGGAAGTAATAATCAAAACAAAATTAGAAATAAAACTATTTTCTTTCTCGAGTATATATTAATATTTGCATTGGCAACCAATTAATATCATTTTATGAAGTACATAGGAAACAAAATCTTTTCTAACGATGGACATAAAACTGTAATGTTCTATCAGCGCAAATATTAATATCCGACAAAGCAGGTTGTATTAATTAAAGGTTGCTTCATAATTAATTTACAGAATAATGAATTTTACATTTCAAAGCTGCTATTGTGAAAGCTCGGCAATATTACTCCAAGAAACGCAAACACTGAAAGCTAACGAAACTCATTCCAAGCTTCATCTGCCGATTTCTCGATATTCAAAATGATATTAAAAGGAATTGGTCAAAGAGTTGGCAGCCAAAGGCGATCGCCAATTCCTTTGTCTTTAATGGGGACGGGAAGAAGGGATTATAAGATTGCTTTATTCCGAAACTTATGCACACTATTCCCGACGATATATCGCTTGGCATTTCGCCACTTTCTCGAGCAGTGTTGCTTGCTCTGCCTTACTTGCCTTCCACTTTTCCTGGCTCGTCTTTGTCCGCAAAGCACTCCAACTCTACGAAACATTTGAAACGGCTCTGTTTCATGGTTGAAACTGCAATCGGAGGTTAAACTGTCTTGATGCACCCTTATGTGCCTGTTCTCTCATCACAGACACGTTGTAATTCAATTTCAGTCGCGGATCAAGGAACATGTTACTTTATAATATTGAAATCTACTCAACATTAACCCATTTCTGCGACGCTTGTATCCTAATCGAGTACACAGAAATTAATCTCAATTTAGTGCATCCATTACAGCCTCGATAATCAATAGATTACGGTAACAAGAACATTGAGCAGAAAAGAATTAACATAAAATCGTTGCAGTTTTATGTAGAAAAATTAAAGATGCATTTTACCGTGAAATATCTTCTTTAAGGACCATTTTCTAATTATTTTCAAGTAAACTACAAAACGTTTTATTGTCAGACTTTTACGTACATTTTTGTTCATGTTGTAATAACATTCATCAATTTTTCTCGGCGAGAAAGAATCAAAAGTAACGATAATTTGAGATCTCGAACGTAGTCGTTTAGAAAAAAAATCTTCTTCCAAATTAAGAAAAAAAAAAGAAACTAAGAAATTCTTAATTAGTGTAAGTTTTACTAGGTATAGCCTATATTAAAGAGAAAGAATAAAGTCGACTATTAAAAAAGTTGTGACGCCTCGAAGTCTGATCATCGATTTTTTTACTATTATCGTACATTTTGTGGATTAAAAGAATTAGAAAAAAGATGATTTTATATTAATTATGATATGGACGAGAATGAGACATGCACTGAAGATGTTCACAAAAGTTGGATTGAATTAGTCAAACATTGGGTTGACAAAATTGTTAATTGTAATGAATCACGTTAAAAAAGCAAAGATTTGTGGCAATGTAGATACGGTATGTGTTATAATGAAATTGTGAGGATAATCCAAATATTTAAGCAATTTTTACGAAAGTCCAAATTTAGTAAACACATCTTGTACGCTATTGAAACTTAAATTTAAAGAATCTTATATAAACAGAGAAAGAGTTTAACATTAATTTGCAAAATATGAGACTAATAATTTTTCACTTGACAGAAAGTCAGGAAGAAAATTGGACAATTCTGAAATTGGTAATTTTTATAAAGATACAGGGTGCCCCAGATGTGTCCTGCTAAACTGCTAGTAATTAATCTAGGGTACAAGAGAGGAAAAAATGTTATGTAAAATTTGCGAATATACGCTTTGTTATAGAGTTACAAAGAAATATTGTATACACGAAATAGGTAACAACGGATTTTCCATCATAATACACAAAAAGTTGTTTGCATTTATCCTATTGTTAGCATAATAAAAAAAATGATCACTTGTTATTTTTACATTCCAATTCCATCAAAATGACGTTATTCTACTTGGATGCAAGTTTGTCATCAATGAACAATTGACTTTATTACTCTACGACGTTCCTGAATATTTTACTTAACTTCATTAACTGCGTTTATGTTTTTTTGCACAAGTCCTTCACATGAACCCACTTTTGTCGAATAAACCTTTTGTTCGAGTAGGTCATACGTGCAGTGTTTGTTCATAACTCTGTAACAAAGCGTTTATTCACGAACTTTATATAACATGTTTCTCTTCTTTGGTCCATAGATTAAATTGTCGTCGTTTGTAAGATAAAAAAAAATATCCCGTACATTTCCTCAATTTCTTTGGTATAAATAAGTATACCGCAATTATAGGTAGTGTTAGGGTTGAACAAATGCAAGGAAATCGATACTTTTAAGAATCCACAGTAGGAGACTCCCTTAGGTTGAAGTTTGTAGTCGAAGTCTGAAGTTTATGTTAAAGAGAAACAATTCCAATGGAAATCGTCAGCTTTCCCTAGATAAGGAGTCGTTTGAATTTCTCTCCTTCTCTTAGATCCCGTCATCTTGAAACTTTCAAGCTTCGTTGTTTTTCCTCTACCCTCCTTTCACTCGTTCATCCTTTGTCCTCTAACTATCATCGTCTTGCCACTTGACTTTTGACCTCGTACCACATTTTCTCGTGTTACTCGTTCCTTGATACTATCTGTGTTCATTTTTCCTGGCCATATCTGAATTTTAGAACGGCTAGACGAGCTTAATAGTTAACAAGCGCCGCTGCAGCGACACGCAAATATTTGTTTCGCTAAAGTTTCAAACACACAGGTTCGTAGCTTTAACGTGCACCTCGCCTAAGATAAACAACAATTTGCCTGTAAACGTTTCCTGTAAATATTTCGCGTAATTAAATTTAAAATTGTTGCAAAAACTCTGAGATGCTCAAAGTTACTTCCTAGATTTATATCCGGTAAATTAGATTTTTCCATTAGCAGGAATTTCTTTTAACGAAACTAATAAACTCGTCGCTTTGGAACTTCGTGGTTTTATTTATCAACGTACAATAAATACGAATTTTTCTGTACGAAAATTCGGATCCTTTATGTTACGAGAGTCATTCAGTAAGCAAAGGGACAAAGAACTGTTGTTTCAATACTGTTTGCTTTATAAAATTTATAATTTTCACCTATTCTTCGACATAACCCCCTTCTATAATTATGCACTTGTTCTACTTATCTACTAGCTTTTATGTGCCTGTATCAAAGAATTCTTTGTCTCGTTGTCTGAGCCAACTGTGCACATGCATTTTCTGTTCGACTATTTTTGAACTGATCAACCCACTCCTAAAAATTTGCACAACCATGCAACTTGTATTGGTTAAATGTTCTGCAGTAAATTTTAGCTGATTCTACGTTCTGGAAGACCAAAAATCTTATTAATGAAGGCTGTTTTTCTAAAGACTTGCCATTGTTAAATGGAGATTATGAATATTCAAAAAATTAATAAATCATTGCTCCAAGCTAATATCGGGGATGCCAACTAATTACTATAAAACTATCGTACTACTTGAATTAGAAATTTTGTTTTTTTACTTATCGAATGACTCTCGTATTATGATATTTATTATGCAGGAATGATACATCCGCAACAGATCCTCTGTTACCCAATTTATCATATTTAGGCAACTTAGTACGGGTTCGTAGTTGTGGTTAAAACGATACACTGGCTAACATTGTAATACGTGATATAAAATTTAGAAATATATGTTGCGTCTTTTCAATCGTTTCGATATGGAGGATTCAGAAACCAATTAACTCTTACGCTACGAAGGACGTATATATACGCTCTCATAAATGGACCATCATTCGTTAAAAACGTATGCGTATCTTTTTTATAACTTACGATTAATACTCCTTCTATTATCATTCGTATATATTATACTATAATTATTTATGATATTTATATTCATGGTGTTTCCATATTAATAAAAAGTGCTATGTATGCACTGAGAAAGCTTGCAATTTTTAAGTGCCGCAGTGAAAGGGTTAGTGTAAGTCCACAACTTGATGCTTTAATAACGGGTCCAGAAAAATGATGTAAAACAACTTAGAGAAATTACTTATAAGGATATATTTCGATGGCAAGAAGTTTACAAACTTTCTATCTTTTTGGAAAAGTAGATTATGAAATTTGTTCTCCAAGAAATATGCGTAAACTAAAAATTCCGTTGTATATTGTTAAATTTATGAAATATAATAAGTAGACTGCGGATGTATATGCATTTATAGGAAATTTAAATACGCAACAAGACAGAGAATGTAAGTACTTACGTAATACGTAAAGATATACAAAATATCAAAAGCAAAGCACAATTTATAAATAGCTGCAAGCTGAAAACCACCAGTTTTAGCATTCAATTCTTTATTCGCGTTTGTAAAACTGTGAATTTGCATAATGATCCGCAGCCTAGTAATAAGTTTAATAATATAGGGCTCTTGGGGCCCTCAAGCAACTTGATCCGCCACTGATCGCAACATAAACACCGCGAATAAACGTGTTAAAATACGGAATTACATGAAAGCATGGAATTTATATCGTATACTGGATTACGTTATTACACTGTAATACGAGGAATGACTGAAACAAGAGGCGGGGCATTACTCGAGAATTTATAGACGATTATTTCGTTCTGCTTCCAATTTAGGCTATCTGGGACACGGGGAAATTTAGTTGGCTCCGTGTAAAAGTTATTCCACTGTGTGATGTTCGTAAATACGCTTTGTATCTGTAGAAGGTGGCCACAGCAGGGCCGGGCTGAATTCATCGTGAATTTTCGAGTCTGTGTATCGTAAATTATCGTCCACCACGGACGCAATCGTTCTTGTGGACAAGATCGCCGCAATTTCCTGTGGATCCGCGTCCAGATTCGCCGGCATTCGTATTAGAGTCCCAATTAGCAATTAATCATGGTCTAATTGCCATTGCGGGCTTTATTAAATGCGCATTTTCCGGTCGATCGGTTTGATTCAATTTTCTATAAAATGTAATTTAATAATTTCGATAAACGTCGGACGAAGCTAAATCTATTACTCCCAATTCTGCGCTACTTTGCGATCTTTGGTAGCTTTCCAAAGTTCGATCTGTTTTCTAAAAGGTTTTTCCAGCGGGGAAAATTTATTACTTCGACGAACGTCCTGAAAATTTATCACCTTAGCCGGGTATTCCTATTGTACTACATTTTTATGGAATTTAATTGCGATCGGGTATCTTTTAAGGAAAATTGAAATTAAAGGTATTTGAAATTACCGTAATCACGGGTTTCGAATCAAACAATTTGCATTCGATAAACAATTATTCGTTCAGAGCTAATGTATAATTTTCAGCTAATCCGTTTAACGCTAAACCCATTATTTATTCTGGGAAATATATTTAAATGTATCTTCGTGTAGAGTTTCGACGATTTAATTTCATTCAATAAATAATACGTTAAACAATGTTTCCTCGCTTTTGTCCAATTTTGCAATCAAATGATATTGTTTCACCGCACACAACGCTGAAATTGTATCTTGGATTTTCATTTAATTTCCCCCTGTTACCGAAGTAATGATGAGACTATGATTGACAAACACAGTGGGAAATTATATTTCTTTTCTTTTGGTTTCAAAAAGTTACTATATGGTCGAGAAAGTTATTCCATTAAATAAATTATCGCATAAGTTACAATTTCACTTGAATAGCGTAAGAAATAATTTTGATTTCATTTTCGTTAGGACTTACGTCACACTAAACCGCAAGTAGAATAAAATTATTGTTCAGATTAGAAGAATCAAAAGTGATTGCAGAGATTACGATCGATTGTGTAACGTAACAATGTAATACGAACTGTAGATACGAAGATAAGTACTGTAAAACTATAGATGTAAGTCAGTTTGTTTGCTTCGACCTGCACTTGAAGTATGCTTCGCGAGAAAACTTTTAAATTGTACAAATCTACAAAACTTTTCAAGAATGGTATGCAAATTGAGAGAATGTTACACGAGAAGAGAGTCGTATTTTTTCACTTCCATCATTTGCATTTCCAATTTTGTTCTTCTCCTATACAATAATTAATCTTTATACTATAAATCTTTTATGTTTTATAAACATATATATTTGTTTTATATCAACGTACCGTAATAGGGAAAACTGTGTGATTTCATTCTTAATCATTATTGCAACTATTTATAGTAGAATATTATGATATAATAAAATTGAAAACTTAATATAAAATAAACTTGCAATCTATTGATACTTAAAGCTAAATATTTGCACAGCCTTTTATCTTCAGGTTATTTAATTTTCTTCATTTTGGTCGCTGTTTGCTTGAATTAAGTTTAACAAACATTTTCTTTAAACTTGTAGAAACATAATTGATACGATACATCTAGATTCTAAATAGAGATATCTAAATTTAGCTACATACGACCGACGAACCTCGTATATAATTTTAACATCCTACCGATAAATGTTTCGGTAAATAATTTGCTCTACTAACTGTTTCACCAGATAATATATCACGTTACTATAAATGAACTTAAGTGCCCAAATACTCACAGATTGGTGTTTTCTTTATATTTTCAAAAAGTCTTTTCCTGATTAAATGCGATGGAAAGACAAACGATTAAGCAGAAAGGAGAGACGCTGTTTGCGACTTCTTGCTGGTTGTTTTCCAACCGAAGAAGACATTTCTCAAGACTCCACTCGAGATGGCGAAAAATCTTTCAAGGACCATGGAATATGGGTCATCGCGTACGCGATTTTCGCATTCGAGATATTTTTTGGCATTCGCACTGGAAACACGCGACCTCATACTACTACTGTGAAAATGCTCACCCCTTGATTTATTCGCGAATTACCCACTACATGGCGTGCTAAACGCGATTATTCAAAGGACAACGGAGAACACAATCCTTTAATGAGTCTGTCCGTTGTTGTACAGAGAATTCAACGTTACAAATGTTTCACCTCTCTTGAAATATTTTCATACTTAATCCGAACATTGTATCCCTGCTAGCTTTTTTTCGACCATTTCGTGACCAGTGGAACGCATATATCTCACTTGAGTGCTAAACAGTTAATTAATTTCAATTTGATATCCATTACGTGTACAAAAGTTGCCAAATTGCAACAACTAATGTTTTAATAAAAAAAGAATTCAGTCACGATGAGGTTAAATGATGTTAACAATTTCAACCGTATTGAAATAGCCTTCAAACAAACAAAATAATATCATTAACTCATATATACAATTTGTCTATTTAGAAATCTCTTAGTAGAATTAGATTTTTCTACTTTGTTTGTATTTATATATTTTCTAGATCATATCCACATGTATATTCTAAATTGTAAATATTCAGATATTTTCGAATAATAGAAGTGGCGTGAAAATTTATTAAAAATCATTGAACAATTACTGAAAGATGTTTTACAAATGGATTATTATTGATTACACGACTAAAATTGTTCCTAAAAGTGTAGAAGATGTTATTTCATTTATGCTAAAAAAATTATAGCAACTCCACATGCATTAAAAAATGTCATAAAGTATAAACATAATTGTAACAATAGGCTTTATGTTTTCAGTCTATATTTTGTTCTAACTGAATGCTAAAAGCCTCACCATGTTTCAAAACTATATTCATTAGGTCATTCCATAAGTAATGTCGCTCCTTGACTTAATTTTAACTTCAAATTATTAATACTTATACGTGGTTTTAATCGTCGTCTTATTGAACATTGCTTTGTATAATTTTTCGATTTTTCAGAAAACTTCTGAATTTCTTCAAATAACTCTAGACACGCTTGTTTGAAGAATTCTAAGAGACTGCATTATTTACGGGATGATCTAATAGTTTTAATTAATTAATAGCTTTAATTAACAAATTCTTCTATTTTCTAAATACTTGAAATTTAAAGACTGGAAACAAATTTTTCTTCGGATTCGTCGAATGATCTACAATCATAATTTCCTACACACTTACTTTCTACTTTTATGAACACAATAAGAAGATGAAAGCAACAGCATCACCACTCAACCATCAAATTTTTCCTGCTCGTACTAAAAATTCCATTAGCAAATTAATTTTTGCTATCCACAATTTTGAAATATACCGAGTATAAATTGTGGAACGGTCGGATACTGCAATCCATAATTTTGAGAGTATAGTGTATGTGCTGCAGAAGAATGATTCAAGCGGGGACAGATACAGTACTTTGCAGAGGATTGTTTTGCCTTGAGCACACTGCGACTTTTTTCCCCAGTTCACGTATTCTTACCGACGCGTTCTACAAAGTTGCATACGAGGGTTTGCATTTATATCCTCTCAGTGGCGACGTTCAGAGCTTTTAGCCCAAGGCATTTCTTCGTACGTTATAGGTATGGGAGAAATATTTCTGTTCGGAAGTGTGATCTATGTGAATCGGAAAAATGGGGGAAGAAAGGCCAAGGCAGTGCCGAGAAACGCTACCAGCCGAATATGTTACAAATTTCACCGTTTTGCAAATTTTTGAACGATATACGATTCACCAATCTTGATCAGTCAATAGCTATTTTCAAATTGCTTCAACGTTTCTACTTATTTAAAATTGAACATGAAGTTACACGGTTCACTTTGCTTAACACTAGAATTACTGATGATCAAACTGACGGTGCATTGCAATTGTAAGTGGTTCTAATTGTAAGTAACATAAAACACAGACGAAGGATTTATAAATTCTATGCTTTTGCATTATAAATTAGGATAGCATAAACAATTTTGAAACCCATCTTTTAAAAGATTTGAAATATAATTTCTTTTTAATATTTATTTACAATTGCAACTGACTCGTACAGAATCTATCGGTAATTGTATTAAAAGCACGAAGCAAATGTTCTACTTTTGTACACTCCTATATTATATATAGTTTAAACATTTTTATTTAAATTCATATGCAGAAATTATTGCATTATGTATAAACGCAAATCGAGGTTCATTAATATCTAGTATCGCAAATTGCATAAGTATATTAGTTTTAACTCTTACACATCATTTGCGTGTAAACAAACACCTAAAAAGTTTTAATGATCATGAATATAGTGATCAACGATGCAAGTAATCTAACGATGTTCGCGAGCATTATACGTAAAGTTTTAATGGGGTGAAACATAAATGTCTGCTCCCTCCTGGATGATCGTATTGTTCCTATCTGCTTCAGCAAATTTCAGTTTCACAGAACTTCTACAAACAAGTTTCGATTTTAATTACGTTTTTACTCTTAGTTCTCTCTGATCGCGTACTTCATCTCGCGAAATTTCAATGAGAATTATACTATTTCATCTTTAAATTGACTTTTCAAGCGTGGCTACTTTGTCTAAAATACAACGGTTTTAATTTAACAAAAGTAACAAATTTTCAATACAATTTTATAACAAATACTACTAGATTCAATTTGAAAAATCTATATTACTTTTCGAGTCTGAACTCCAAAATAATAGTTTTAAATAGAGGCTTTTTACTTTTAAATACTTCAAAGTAATATTAAAATTAAGTATTCATATTATAAAATCCCCTTCAATTGAAATTGAAACCGAAATCATCTTTCAATACTTTATTAAAATTAATTATTCAAAATGTACAAAATCCCTCTTCCATAGAATCGAAAGTAAAATCGAAATCCTCTTTCAATAAAATATTGAGATTAATTCCCCAAATTACAAAATCCTTTTTGATTGAAATTAAAATTCTTTGTCAATACAGTATTAAAATTAAATCTCGGATTAAAACATTTATTATAAACTATTGCCCTCAATATCCTACACTTTCACTAAAATTATACTTTATTGTATCTCAATAAAGATTTTTTGTACACATAAATTTTTAAAGTAAGAAATTCAAATGAATATCATTAATGAATACTGCTATTAATAATTGAACAAGAATTCGTCAAATCCCACCCACAAACGATTAATATTAGGTCTAGAAGTTAATTCGGTGCCTATTTTCAAAAAGTTTGCCACGTATTCATAGAAAACCATACTTCTATTATTCTTGGAAATAATCTGCATTACTTTCATCATTATCTTTCACACAATCGCCGAATCCTTTGACGAAAGAAAGATGGTGGTTTTGATGTTACGAAATTGTTCGTGTCTTTTTGCACCTTTTCTAACGTTTTAAAGTGCGTATCTTCTAAATAATGTTTGCAGTGATCTGACTTTCCCAGTCCAAGGAATAAATTATATCTTTTGTATCTTTTACGACATCTAGTATTTACATTTAATCCAGTATTCTACTTAATGTAATATAAAAGCGCCGAATTAATTTCTAGACTTAATAATTGGACGAAAAATCATTAAATATTATTATTATTAGGTTCGAGATAATTAGAGTGTCCCATTCGATACGTGTATAGATCTCGTCCTGAAAGTGATCCCCTTATATTTTTAAAAGCTGCTGTTACAATGATTGGGGGCAAACATCAATATTGGAAAGATGACTAATACAAATTTTGCATCCCGTATGTAATATTATTAGCCGGTTATTCTTATCAAAAGTTCCAAGTCCCAAAGTGATCATAATAAGCGGATTCAACTGTAGTTTACCTCGTGCGCAATGGGATAAAATTGTAGAATTTACAGAAAATTGCAAAACACGAATAGATAAATATAATTTTAAACAAATCCCGTTGTAAATTATGGGTACAAAGCGCAAGCTTTTCCCATACTTCATTGCATTTACAATTTTCCAAAGTCTACCTCGCCTATCTTAGAAACCATCGCGGGTATCCATAACGCAAGCGATAAGAGTACAATAAAGTTCTACGACGGTAGGTTTTCTGAACGTGTCATAAAAGTTATTCGAAAGAAAATGCCTCGTTGCTGGCAGCGATAGAAATTTCGCGGGCAAGGTGAGGTTTTATCAGAGATTTCAGCTCCGTCCAGGGGAAATGCCGCCCGAGTATTGATACGAACTGGTAGAACTGTCAAGAGAGCAAAGCATAGCGAAGTCAAGCTGCAGTAAAACTTGTTGGAAGTACAATGACTACATCTCTCTCACCGTCAGCGCGAGCATGAATGCCTGTGCTCAGAGATACCCTTTCAGCTTTTAGAAGCGACAACTCGTGACAAACGTCTTTATATCTTCGAGCGGCTTTAGAATCTTCGCGCACGGCTTTTTAGAACTCCTCTATTTGCTTAACAAGTTTTGCTGACGATCCACCAACGACCGGCTACTAAGCGCACAGAATCGTGAGAATATTTTATGCCAGCCGTCTCTCTGCTCGCGAACTTTCATTTTTCATACTTTCATCCCGCCACATGCAATTTTCTTTGAATTTTCCTTGACGTGGTTTGCGAGCGAAATGTTCTCACTTTGATGTTATCATAATATATGAAAAGGATAACGGTATATTTCTGAAAAAGGCGGTAACACACGAATAGGAAACATTTTTCAAATTTAACTGGAAAAAATTGTTAGGTGCTAAAGTGGGTAAATGTACGGCACTGGTTAAATAGTAGCGATGTTAGGCGCTTCGAATTAGCTCGCAAATAAGTGAAATTTTCAGCGTACTTAAACTCCGGATTTAAACATTTCGTTCTCTCAAGAAATGCGTTGGAGTTAGAAATTGAAGTATTATCTTCGTCAAATGTTAACTAGAGAATGTTACAACATTGTCATTAGACTGCGGCTTTTTATGCATTTGTGGGGAACTTAAACGAACAAAAAGGTACAAAATGCACGAAATATGCAAAAATATACAAAATATTGAAAGTAAAATACGTATTATTATGTTTTGGATATAAAGCTTTCTTTTGTATAGAATACACTTCTTCAATTTTATTAATAAAACTATTAATTTCCATAAAGATCCGCAGTCTAATCATTATTTACCATTTAACTCTTTTACTGCGGTAAATTTAAACGCTAAACACCCAACACAATGCAGGCCGTGGAACTTTTCATCTCTTGCTTAAAGTGTACGAAGCAGTTGTCTAAATATTGAATTGCCATGCGTTAAACAAATACTGCAGAGGAATTTCTATTACTTAATAGACTAATAGCAATTTCCAAGTGCCTAAAGACGGTAATAGAGTTAAGAACCAAATTTAATCGCGACAAGGGACCAATAGTAGTAAAGGGGTTAACCCTTTTCGGACGGGGCGTAATAACACTTAACGAATCTTCGCTCAATTATTAATCTATTGCGGATGGAATATAATAACGCTCAACGAATTTTCGCTCATTTATTAACCTATTGCGGACGGAATATAATAACGTTCAACGAAATCTCGCCCAATTGTGACCAAAAGTGTTTATTAATGATACCAATTTAGATTTCTTGCTTTAAAAATCTTCATGCGCTCAAGAAAGCAAAAAACTTTGGACAGCTATTTGCAAACAGCTGTTCGCAATGAGTTAATGTACATCGAAATTAGAGATAAAAAATTGTGGCTGTTAAATAATTTGTGAACGAAAGGGTTAACTTAATCCGTAATGACAAATGTAAATGTTGCCACGTTGACAGAGATGTGTGGTTTAAAAATTTGCCGTGTTAACTCTTTCCGGTTGTAATATTTTTGGAATAAGTATCGCATTTATCAACATTACCATCGCTTACGTGTTGCAAGAAGCAGACTACGTAAAATACTTGTAAATTACTTAAATGAATTAATCCAGTTAGATGAATTATTGTGTCCTTATAAAAAAGAATGTTTTCCCGTTCTACAACGAGAATAGTAAAAATGCATTACTGACAATATCTCAGTTCTTCAACCGTTAAGATTTAATCTCTTGCTTTACGATTTTTCTACTACTGTAGTTACGTAAGTTATCATTAACGGATTACAGTTCTCATACTTATTCGAAACAGTAAAATATTCCACCGAATTTCTATTTAGCGATAATATTTCGAAGTTAAACTAAAGCTAGAATAAAAATAACACTGTACTGCTAACAGAACATATCTTTAATGAATCCATATGTAATTCGTGTCACGGGTGTGACTTCGTGTGAGCCAAAAGATTAATGTGCCAGCTAACATCATATAAACACATTTTTACCGTGTTTCTAATTTCTGCTGTAATACCGGAGTGTTATAATTATTATGTTCCTATAGCAGGTTACTTTAAATCCAAACTAACTACATTAAGCATGGATTATTACAGAATGGTGAACTCTACATCTCTTGAACGTACTACAAACCGCACGTCTGTGATTACAGGTTAAGATTAACTAAACTCTAGCACTTAACTCTTGTAAATTGTTGGAGTAAATGCTACGCCGAAATTATTGAAACTGATACCAAGATTACAGATACTTTTTATCACGATTAAACAATGCAACGTGTGTTTTTGCATATGCAATACGTTTTTCACATCAACCTAACAAATTAGTAGTTTTACTACCCCTGGCAAATAGTTTTCGGCCAAATTGCGATAATATAAAATTATCTAAAAATGCTAATGCTTTTGTGATAAAAAGTATCAAACCTAATAGAAAATCTATAGACAACACGGAGCAAAATTAGTTAATAAAAGTGACCTTAAAAGTGAAAATCAACTTCGACAAATAATCAAATTATTGCAAGAAGATGTTTCATTTACTGGTTGTGAAAATCTCGTAGCATCAATAGTGTAACACATCAAAGTAATCGTATGTGAATGTAAAAATATTAAAAAAACGTTTATTTGGTAACGTAAGTAGATTTATTTTACTCGCTGTTTTCTTCTTGATAGTAAATGATGACTTTTATTCTCTTTTCATTCCACCATTTATTTAATCTTTTCATACGTTTTTCTGAATCTCAAAAATTTTAATGTTCTTAGTTACTTGCACGTTTTCACGATTGATCGACTACCTTTTGCCAGGGGCAATATTAGTAAAAAAAGATTAACCGATTCACATTGTGGAGAATCACATTTACCAATGCTGGTATTAGAATGGCAGGAAATGTGGGTACATGTAGTGTAATAACGGATATAGAACGTGAATTTCTCAATCCATTAAACTCCTTTAGCAGTGATTTAGGGTGAAACAATGACTCACCAGCATCTCGTGCCCTCTTGCACGCCTGGTACATGTCGTCCCTGATCTCCGGATTGCCATCTGCTATGGTTTCGCCAACAGTGACGAACCTCTCGACTGCCAGGTTCACGGCTTGCCCGACTCTGGCAACGGCACGGAGACTTCTGTCCGAACATAGCGGACGTTCTCTGTGCGACACTAACGTAGAGATCTGAAGCAGAAGAAAAATTGCAAAGTTAGACAGAGACAGGATTTTTGGGTGACACTCGATTTAGAGAGAATTTAGACCTTTGCATTTGGCTACACAGTGGTACAAAAACAAAGAACTTTAACTAAAACTGCGGAGATATTTTGAATCACTTGTATTCTTTATGTTTTTACATCTTTTCGTGTTTTCATGTGTAGTATATATTTCTTTTCTTGGCATTTTTGTCACCTATTCACAAAGTTTAATCTGTCTAATGTTCAAAATAGATAGATAATAAATATTAAATAATATGCTATAAAAATATTTCACTAAATGTGCTGAGATATTTTGTATCACTTATATCCTTTATCTTTGTACACCTTTTCATGTTTCAATATGCAATGTTTAATCGTTTTCTTGGCATTTATGTCACATATTCACAAAATTTAATTAGTATAATGTTCAAAAGAAATAGATACTAAATATTAAATATTACGTTGTAAGATAAATATTAATTGAAGGACATTGTATGATTCGTGCAAGTATTCTTACGTTATCGATAATTTGTTATAATGCTTATTAGATTGCTGATTTTTATGCAAATTCATAGTTTTAAAATTAAAAGCGCATAAATTGGGGGTTGTTTCACTCTTTAAATATTATAATTCATCATTGTATATTTTGTATATTCATGTGTACTGTGTGCATCCTGCATTTTTTCGTACATTTAACTTTCCCACAAAATGCATAAAAATTCGCAGTCTAATAATTATTTTGTAATGCGCACTATTTCTGGCGTAAAAAATTGCAGTCACATCGAATGAAAGCTTTTTGTTAAGGCGAAAATTTCAATGGTCGTAGAAATGGAACATGGTCGAATTCACATGGCATGCATCACAAGGGAATAGTAGAGTGGCTATTGAAATTTTTATAGTTCATAGGTCATAATAAAAAATTATGCTCAACGGAGAGAGCTGAGCTGGGCTAACGAGAATAAAATTAGGATATACATTTGCCTGGCAGAATTCCAGGTTACCATTCTAGCTGTGAATGAAACATCCATTTAAAAAGCAACTAGTCATGCAGATTAACTCCGGTAAATTGGTTGAATTTCCACGAATATAATATATAGGCTCATATATCGCACACGTGAAGACCGATATGTATGTATACATATATTCCATAGAAACGAATGAGTTTTTGCAGTCGATTTCGCGCCAAGATTTATTGATCATTCCGCGGCACTTTGTATGGAGTTTCGCAAGCACGAGCAAGGATCTCAGATAAAAATTGCGAACGTGGAGTAGGTATTATTCCAAATGTCATTTCATACACTTCTGCCTTAACAGAGTGTAAATTTACATAAATAAAATTCTTGAAGTGTAGTATAAAAAGGTTCCTCGCTTTAGGTGGAAAAATTAATCCAGTACTCTTTTTCACAAACTTTAATGTTTATTTTCAAAAAGCGACATCAAGCCTGGGAATAGTTAAATGCACGCGTACCTCATAAATCTTTAAATTCAATTATCTCGAAAACTAATCTTCTTATGGAAAAATGTTATTCTACATTTATGGTTTACTTCTCCGCGTAGATTTATTTCCTTTATGGTTGTACCACTATTACTGGGACATCTTTTATTAGTTTCTTTTCCGCATGACGATTCTGAAGTTTCAGGAATTCTACATGAAAGGAATTCGTTAACCGTCAAGAAAATTGTAGACCATCGATCAAAGTGACACAAATCCGATTAGTTAAACTTATCACTGAATTTACAAATAAATGATTTTAGAAACATTAAAAAGAAATGAAACGAATATACGTTACACCGGATAATACAAAATAATCCTATTATAAAATGCTTCTTTTTGTTTTTATCATCTAGTTTACCGCAAAGTCACTGAATTATTTTATACGCCTCGCTAATAATTTCCCTTCACTTTCATTTCTTAGAAATGTTCATATCTCGATTTCTATCGCATCAATAATTCTCACCCCTCGTTTTGCTCGATTTACGCCCATCGAAAGTTCGCAATTAAAAAAGATGTTACAACCAGCAGCATTCGCCCCCTGCCATTTATTTAATTACTACCGGCTCGCCTTGCCCTCATTTGAATATTAAAAAGAGGGATATATATATCCCTCGAATCACCGAACGAATACATCATTGATCCACAGGAATTGCAACTAGTAAAATAGTATAAAATGTAGCAAGGGACCAAGTAGCAGAGCTCATTATTAACCAAGGTTCAAGTCGACACTAATTAATGTTGCCACGGCGTGCATTAGCTTGAAAAACAAGCGTGCCTACGGTACAGTAAAGCCTTCCTCTGCTTGTAATGGAAAGCATCCACGCTCAGATTGTTTTGTCTGCTGGCTAACGACCAGACAGATCTCCTTTCTTCTCCCCGACGGTATCCTCTTCGTAAATGGCGAACGTGTATTCAAGAAGGCTGCACGAGAGTAACCCCGTTAGCCCGTAGCTGCAGGCTTCGCGAGCTTGTGCCTCTATATACCTCATTTTCTACACAATTAGACAATGCATTTAGCCTGGGTCCCCTTAAAACGATTCCACCAGGTACGAGCAGACAAACCCTGTCTGTATGCGTGCGTGTGTGTGTGTTGAAAAACTGGCAGAATAAAACACAGAGACAATTCCCAGGGGCAAAGAAAGATCGGGTGTAAGATCGAAGGCGTACGGGTACAAAAAGAACGCGAAAGCGAGAAGCGGAGGGGCGGAAAAGGCTAAAGAAATATATTTGAGGAAATAAGGCGCAAGAAAACTAGGGCAAAGCCGAATAATCGAGGAGGAGAAGGAATAAAGAAGTAAAAGGAGCCGTAACGCGGAGAGATAAGGATGATCACAGAAAAAAGAGAAAAGAATGGGGGAAAAAGGATAGATCAGCGGCAGGGACCGTACCATTTGCATGCGAGGTAAAGGGTTGGAGGAGGGAGACCACCAGAAGAAGAAATGGAAGAGAAATTGACAGAGAGAGAAAGCGAGCAGGGAGTATCGGAAAAGGAAGTCGACGGTATTGTTTCACGACGTGAATGCGTACAATCGAATGAACCTACACACATACGTTCGCGTGTACGGATACGCGGAACGGCATACAAATATACGAATACCAGTGCGATCTTTACACACGTGCACAGGTTTTGGTTCACGGATCGTAGATCTGCATGTTCATTGTCAAATGTCGCGTTTCGAGACAGGTGCAACGAAGTTAAGCGAGACAGTGTGCGGCAAGCGCACACAGTTCGTTTCCTGTGTGTACGTGCATTGTGGTCGCTACGTTTTCTTTTTTTTTTCTTTTTTTTTTCGTTTCCACCCACAGGAGTTATCCCCCTATCTGTCGAGCATGTGGAAAATTTTAATATCGCCGCGGGAAAAAAATGAGAGGCTGCCCAAACAATGACGACTGTTGACTGAGATCCCAACCGGGGATCAGAGAGACAGGGCTGTCTCTCGTTCACGTTTAACTTCGACGTAAACGGCCCTCCGCGACAGATGTTTTCCCACAATTGCAGCTTCAGGATAAAGGACATCTCTGCTGCAGAGATTTCGAATTCTCTTATCTCGATCGTTGCTTCTTTTTGCGCGCAACATATAGGGTAAATGACCCACGTACTGTCACTGTTCCTATAAGTGCCACTTTAATTCGTTTATTTAACAGCGAAGTAATGTATAAAGAATCGTAAGTAAACAAATTTCCATACCAAATTTGGACTTCGGTTTACGTAACAACACATACACATCGTATATTCGTTTACACTTAATATTTATAAATAATTATTCGAAGGTAAACGTGCTGTTGAACATTGAAACGTTGCCAACATAATTACAAAAGTATGGAATAAAGAGTGATAATTCAGTAAGGCGATACGTTTACTATATATCTTGTATATGTTACACAAACTGATGCGTTAATATACGTAAAACGTGTTCCTGTTTAAATGAAAAATTCTCAACTGACAGTACGAAGGACATTGGACTTTGTTGTACATTTTCAATTACGTAGTAATGAATTTATCATATTGAACATATAAAATAATGTGTTCATAAATAAAAGAGCGGTTGAACAATATTATGCTCTAAACTGGAACAATCTTTATGTTAACGATGTTTTATGATAGTTAAATAAAGTTACGCGGTAACCGTGCTACATCTACCGTAGATATAGTATACAAGACGCAGTAAAACGTTGATTATGCGAATTAATTGCGGGACAAATCTGTTCCGATAGTAATCTGTTTTTCGGATAATCGGTTCGAAAGAATCGAATTCCTGATGATGTCATAGATCGATAAGAACTGAACACGTTCACGGACGTGAATACTATTAGCATTTATTTTCATTGTGATGCAAAATCACATGATTGCTATGACATTCAAATTTGTAAGCCACATTATCGTGCATTTAATTTTATACAGCATTAATCTTGTGAAATTATTAGGCGCTTCAATCTAGTGGCTAACTGGTCAATCACCTATCTATTTTCGGAGTTCATTAGAATTTGTACCGTACGCGAACGTGTTAAGTAATCTTCAAATACGGATGGTTTTTTACGTAAAAGGATACAGTCTGTCTAACAAGAGCGCGTTCAAAATATCTACGAGATGTACTGTATTAAATAGAAGAAGCAGCGATAATCTAAAAGTAAGTAGTCTGCGTCAATACGCGTTTATCTTGGAATTTTTAATATATCTATTTTGTAAAACATAATTTTGCAGAAAATAAGTTTTTATTTTATGCTTCGAGAAGCGAACAGTGCCTCGAACAAATATATTTTATCATTACTAGACTGCAGATCTTTATGCAAATTCAGCGTTCTGTCGTCGAAATTAAGGAAATAGAATTTAAATGCAAATTAGTTTTAACCTTTGAATGTCATAAGGTGCATTTTACTTTGAATATTTTACATACTTTTGCACATCGTATGCATTCTGTAATTTTTCGAACATTTAAGATTTCTAGAGTCGTTTTCAAATATCTCAGAAACGACGTTTTATATGCACGAATCTAATAAGTACGATTTAAGATTAGAGTTCCAGTTATGTTGCGAATATTCTTTAGAAAGAAGAACTGATTTATAATAATCCGAAGTTAAAGTTTTTCACATTTTTTACTAACGCGAACACAATTGAATGGACAAATATTGAATGAGAGGTAGAACAAAGATTTACATAGCGATGATCTTCCTTTTTTATTGTATTTCAATCTGAAAATTTGCAATTTTGCTATGTGAATATTAGAACAAGCAGAGTGAAGTAATTTATGCAGCTACATTGTTGAATGAACTTCAACAAGATGTGAAAACGAATGAAATTTTCAGCCTGTCACAGAGATAAAATATTAATAATCACCGTGTTACACAAATATTTAATAAATTTCAATATATGGAGCTTAATGTTCAGCCTTCAAAATATCCTGATAAATTAAAAAATAATCCAATTTTACGCTTTAATACTTTTCACGTTCTCTGTATTTAAATAAATAAACATCATATTTCGATCCCTTTGAATTAATACAAACTCAAATGTGTGTGTATTACGTCGGTGCATATGAAATATTGTTTTTCCAAACTTTAAGATTAGGAAACGAATACAACTTTCTTAATTTTATCAAATGATTAATTATAATAAATGACATTAAAGAAGAAGAAATTTACTGTAATATAAATACGTGTGTTATATATTAAGATTATGAAAACTTCGGTGTTTGACATCACGAATAATCGGAATATTTCAGCAAATCCTTATGAAAGTATAAATTTGGTAGATGTACATTAAAGCTATTGCAACTGGGATTTGGATAAAATTATATAGACAGTAAAATAGATCAACATTAGTTTGCAAAATTTAAGACTTAGAATTTTTCACTACAACAAATTACGGGGAAGATTAGAGAATTCTGAACGGAATAATTTTTATAATTATGTAATAATTAGATTAATTAATTGTCGAATAGAAGTGTGTAAAATCATGAAAGAATTATTTTATTCAAATATGGATGTGTAATATTTTGGAGAATTAACCTATGCGTAACATTGTTACTTCGACAAACGACATTTCATATGCACTAATCTAATTATTCATCTGTAATGTTCAATTTATTTGTGTGCAATAATTATCATTTACTTTGTTCCATGTAATAGTAATAATGCATAAATTTGTTGTAACTGAAATTCAGTAGATGGTATTTTAAACATAATGACGTATGAAATTTATCGCTACAAACTTATGAAAATAATGTTACATTGCAAAATTGTTACAGATTTCGAAAGATTAACACTGAATGTCATGAAAAGGGTTGAGATCGGACAAGGAATAAAATTCGCAAATTATTTGCAGCTTCGCAGCAATATATAATATATGCAACGACGAAAATATGAAATTCTTGTTAACATTCACAAGACACGTTACGAACTATAAAATCTATCAAGTAGTAGAATGAAACGTACTACGACGTGGAACGTGTGGTTTAATACTGCTCTAATATTCGTGGCTCCGCATTCTATGGGAACTGCCAATGCTTAAAATTCCCCAAACGCGTTGGTCAAATCGATCACGTGTCTGGGATTGATTAAAGCGAATCCGATATTCGTTCCTCCGTAACTAGAGAAATTATGATGTACACGTTGGAATTAACTCGAGTAAAATAATGGCGAAGCTTTCAAAAGCGCCAATATTGTCGTAACATAATCAAATGTATTCAAAGCTGGCCAAAACGGAACAATTTAACTGACACATTAAATTCAATTGATAATAATTTTACGTTAATTAGACACAGATAGCAAATATAATAACGTTTCAATAAATCGTTTCATTTGCAACATGTTTCTGCATTGTATTTCCTCTGAGTTGTTAAATATTTATTGCAATGTAAAATACAGTTTCAACAAAATTATTTTTATTTTTCAGAAATCAGATATTTATTTTTATTTTTGTTACAGTAATTTTTGTCTCTGTAACATAAAAGGTTCGTCCCGTTGAAATTAAACAATAAATTTAGTTGGGATTCAAATAAAATGACTCTTGCATTCCATTTCTTTTGTGCATAATACAATATTACTAGTAATCTAGATAACGAGATTATCCAAACAAATTGATTTATCCAAGTTTAATAAACAAGTTGAGTCTTATATGTTTGGCGATTAAACGTTTAACATATAAACACCGCGTATTTCAAATATACAGGCCAAAGACTTATTTTATCATCTTTTTACTTTCCATATCAATGATAATGTTTTACGTGTGTCAATAATTTTGTAATTCACTATATACATCACAATTGTATCACAATATAATACTAATGACTCTATAAGTCGATGCAATGTTAAATAAATAAATTAAAAAAAGGTGTATCAACCACGTAAAACAAAACAAAAATTGATATAACATTTTACCGCTTTGCGTAAACAAATTTTCCTGGAACCTTTTGAACACCGAATAAATATTTCCAGAATTTAATATGTTATATGGACAGTGGTTTCGAAAAGCGTAGATATCGAGGGGAATGCCAGTAATAAATTTTTGTCCTATGGATCGGAATATCACGACCTCGGCAAGTTTTAATCTCTGGCGCCTTGTGAAACCGTGATGAAAACTTTGTCGTAAGTTCGCACGGTCGGAAAAGGAGCTCGTAAATTCATTAGTTCAATATAAGGAGGCCACACATCCTGCGACACTCGACAGAACAAATTCCTTGCATAAGTTCATCCTTCTTGCGGCGTGAAACTTATTACACAGCATTATGCAAACCGCACGCAGTTTGTTCCGTTCAACGTACATAAATTCCACGCGGCTTTTCGCCAATTAATTTCAACATTGACGAAATTCACCTTTCCCGGTGAGTGCATAAATTAGTAGACGGTAAATTAGTGAGAAATTTACGCTGGAATAAATTTACCGTGGCACCAATTATTTTCATTTGCTAATCATTGACAAACAAGTAGAAAGCTGACAACAAGTGGAGCTTTAGAAGAAAACCATTCATCTGATACTGTATCTTCGTTTTACAGTGTACATTATTTGAACCCTTAATCTAACTTTTGCTTACAATTTTACAACTTATCTCCTTTTAACCCCTTGTCCTAGAATAACGAGTCACGCTCGTGCTACAATTATGGTATAGATTTAAAAAGAAACGCATAGAGTATTGAGGACGAACTTTAATTTGAACTCTAATCTTGGTTTTGCGTTATAAGCAAATATTGCTTATAATATTCAAATAATTTGTATGTGATATGTAGACTATGGATCTATGTGCATTTATGGGAATTTTGTAATATGCAAAAAGGTATACAAAAGACGCGATATACAAAAATATATGATATTCACACCCATTTCCTTGCTTTCGCTTAAAAAGACACAAATTTGCATAAAGATCCGCAGTATATGAACTCAGTAATCAACTAATACAAGAATATATAGGTAATAAAATAATCGCAGGACAAAGAGTTAATTACCACTAGGGAATTACAAAAATGTTCAATTAATAATTACATCAATACATGTTCAAGTGTTCTTAGTGTAACCTTCCTGCGATCTTCGAAATTGTATTCAATTTAATCACATCTTGTTCTCTTTAGAAAAGTTTTATAATTTTGAGAAGAAGAACTTTCAACACAGAAAATGTAACATGAATGTGTGAGTATCGATAACAATCCTTTTAACTTTGTCGTAGAACTAGCAAATGTTTTAGAAAAATAAAAATTTCGAGAAGAAGAACCTTCGACATAGAAAGTGAAACATGAATGTATAAATATTAATAACGATCCTTTTAAGTTTGATTTAAAACTGGCAAATGTTTTAGAAAAACAAGAATTTTGAAATGGAGAATATTCGACATAGAAATTGAGACATAAAAAGTACGAATAACAATCCATTTACGTTTGTTTTAAAACTAGCAAACAGTTTTAAAAAAATAAGAACAGAATTGGGTTGAAAATTACTTGAAAATCGCAGCAGGATTAAAATTATGTTATATTATGGCTACTCTAATTTGTCAAAGGATTGCAAACGATACCATAAAATATTATAATATATTATTAATTACCGTAATATAAATTCCACGTTAATTACGTGCGTGATAATACGATATGAATATATGTTTGCAGTAAAAAATAATCATATATTAATTACGCTTTTAGTGGTGCCGATAATACGCGATATTTATTTCGATTCCCATCAGAACGTTGCGTATCGTAATCTGACGATACTCGAGCAAGCAAAATTAGCGCGACCCATTTATCAGTAACTATGCTGACGCCATTAATAACAGGTTCGCCGGATTAATCCGAATTTAAGCCGAACAACGGTGAAACATCCCCCGCGATGGCACGAATTAGAGTCGAACCCCCAACCGGTAGAACTTGAAAAGCACAAATTATGCGAAGCGTGACATCACAAGTCGTGCTGGGTTTAATCGCTTCTAACTCCTCTCTGTTCACTTCTCTATCTAACGAGCCAAGTTCACGAATTAACCAACTTTTCTCAGTCTTGCAATTCCTTTTACGAACACGCAGATTTTCAAGGCTTCTCTCTGTGCCGATTAATTTTCTCTTCGTTATTTAACGCGTTATTCGCCTCTCATTTTTTACGAACTTCTTTTTCCTTTTTTTTAGCATCAACCACCTTTTTTCAGCGTTTCTTGGTTTATTTTCTTCCTGTCTTGTTTCTATGCACGAAGAAAATTCTCGTAGGAGCGCGGTACAAATTAGTGTACGTGTTAATTAATGCGTGCGGCGTGCTACGTAGCCGTTTATGTAAATCCAAGGATTTTGCATAACAAGCGATAAATGCGGTGTGATAATAGCTAATTGGTGTCCGCACGTGCGCCGATTTAATTTATAAGTAGCCGAATTGAAACAGAGTAAGAATTTCGAACGTAAGTTTTATGGCCCTGTGAAAATTAATACATTCTTAACTCGCATTGTATACGTTACAATTTACATAATATCATTCCGTACACGAACCGGTTGAATATTAATTAATAGACTGCGGATTTTTATGCCATTATGGGAAATTTGAATGTGCGAAAAAATGGCATATGCACAAAAATATACAAAACATCGGAAGCAAAGTATACATTGCAATATTTAAGGGATAAAACGAATCACTAAATTTTTTCAATCCTTTAAACGTGTTTGCAAAAATATAAATTTTTATAAAAATCTGCATTCTACTAATTAATAAATGGAACTAGACATTACAACAAGATGATTGAAAGTGAATTTTATTAATTAAGATAAGTGCAGCTTTAATGTATCTATATGAATGAATTATCCATGTTTTCTGCAACATCTTGCAAGATTGACGATCTCATTTAATTGAAGTTTTTCTTGATAAAATAAAAAAATTATTTTCGTAGAAGTATGAAATATTAATGTGTGAAAAATTAATGAGATCTCTATCAACGAAGAAGCTATTTTTCTTTTCCAAAGATACGACGATGAAGGAAAGGAAAAATTTGCACGAGGAATTTGTAGTGTACGATTAATCAAACTGCTGGCAACGAGATGCGGAGGAAGCGGAAGTTAGGGAGAATATGGCACACGCCGCGGGGAACGATACCACCTGCAGTGGCTGTGTGAAACCGCTTTAATTTATCGTGGAAAGACGGACCTTGTCGTGGCGGTTAGTTGAAAAAGGTCGTGAATATTCAATTCGGTGCTAATTAGGAGCATAGAGTCTCTCAAAGTGAGAGGCCACATGTACGCAAACAATCTGACGTGTGTTATTTATTTTTTAAGTATATTTCCTTTCCCACTTAACTAGTTTGTGAATTTTTTAACGTGTTTTTCACCGCATAAGCTCATTTCATTTCATTTCCTATAATTCGTGACTTTTTATTTGCACGATTTAATATCGCGCAGAATTTGCATAAAAACGTGAGGGCGAAAATGTAATTCACGATAATTTATTAAATTAAAGTCCCCATCGTAATTTTACGACGTTTCGATGGCATTCAAATTAAAGTGAATTAAGGCGATCACGATAATAAGAATTTTAATAGTATAGAAGTGTTGGGATTACTTATCGCAAGTTGCATTGCCTTAATCAATACTAAAAGAAAAGAATACTCATATCGTTATTGCAACTCCAATATTTCTTGTGCAAAATTGTGAATACATACTTTTTCTAGTGCTATGCACACATTTTTCAAATATCAAAGAACTACGGAGAAAAGTATTATTGATTAGAAGATGGCAGCCATCTCCAGTGAAAAGGCATCATATCGCTATATTTATCTCTTGTTATAGGTCTTGAAGCCGTGTACAACATTCGGATGATGTATTTAAGATACGAACATGTGAAATCTTATTCTTCGATCAAAATTAATTAAACTGTTAAAGAAACACGTGGTTTCTTACGACCACTTTTAAAAGAACATTCTTGCAATAAAATTTTACACTTAAACATCTTTCGACTAATTTATGAAAACATTGTACACCATTCACTGTGATATCACAAACAGGAAAAGAAAACATCTATATCTAACTAATTATAAAACTAGCATTAACTCATTTTTTCCAAAATTGGACTTACATCACTTTAAAGAAAAACGGTTCAATAATTTTTTTATCAATCTTCTAAGCAAAATTTTTTTTCGAATAAAAGGTCCTCAGATTTCTGCCACGTTTTAGCCGCAAGATTTGAATTATAAGATGGAAAGAATCAGTTTAAAAAAAGATACTATTAGGGCGGAAACGATTAGTTTAAAGAATGATATTATTAAGACAAAAGCAATTAGTTTAAAAAAGATATTATTAAGATAGAAGCGTTTATTTTAAAAAATATATTATTAAGGCAGAAGCAATTAGTTTTAAAAAAGATATTATCAAGTTAGAGACAATTAGATTAACGAAAAAGTTGATGTATTCAAGAGGGCAGAAACGAGGGAGGAGTGAAATGTATTCAGACATCGAGTTAATTACGGGGAGGATCGGGGCTCTTAGAGTGAATGGCCATCGGCGTGTACATGATCCAACCTTCATCATTTCCTCTTGATTTTTCCCTCCCAGCCCCTTGGCCATTCCTTCGACGTATCATGCGATTACTCACTATGTCGCAAGGGACAACCCCTTGGTTTCTACCCTTATAAAAGATGCATGAGCTGTGCTTTTACGCCGTTCACGCCATCCGTCGCAAAGCTTCCTCATTTCGCCATTTCCCTCTCAAGTCGCGGTCCAGCTATTTCTACGACATAGTTTCATCGTTTTCTTTCGTTTCGCTTTTGTTGTTCGCGCATTATTTATCCTGTCTGCAGTCTTGTTTCCACGGTTTTGTTGTCGAAATGAAACAGCGAATGGTAGCTTATTAAAGGAAGCTGAATATCCGGTATAAAAATCTTTGTTCACCAGGGAAACCGTCCTCTAAAGAGAATCTTAACTAGGATAGAGATGCTACGGAAAGTTGTTTGTTCCTGTTTTATTCGTGTCATTCATTTTATTGCTATCTTTCCTCTCTCCAAGGTGGGCGTATAAAATTTCCTTTTAAAATAGAATGCTAAAATGAATGTTTTAATGAATCATGCTTCTTGAAGTGGCAGCGAAAAGATTAAGGAGTTTCTCTACTGTAGCGTTTTAAAACTTAAATGTATCCTTTACGGACTAAATAGAGACACCTAAGATGACCTAAAGAATATTCAAGGCAGAAACGTATATATATTTCGTACTTCCTGTACACCGTCTTCCTACTTCTTTTTAATAAGTTAAAGAAGATTTTTCGCAGTTTCTTCTTTATTTACTCCTCTACGAATACTGAAACGTTGTATTAAGGTAATACTACCTCTTTGTCGAAGAATTTCATGAAAGAATTGCGCTACTTCTGTGTCTTGAATTTAAATTCAAATGGCAAGGAAAATAAATACTAAAACGAAACGGTACTCTAATTCCGGTTTGAGAAAAACTCGGGGACAAAAGTAACAACGCTTTTCCAGCAAATTTTAATCACGGAAAGGTTTAACCCAATTCCATAAGTCTGAATAAAGGCACGAGTATAAAAACGTAGAGAAATTATCGAGATTGTAAACGAAGACGCGAAAAAGTGCAGCTAATTAAGGATTAAGTAACCAATTTGTAAATGGCGGTGAATCGTCGCGTAAAATGGCGTTTCTTTCAGCTTTAAGACCTAGTATTTCGGATTAAGAAAAGTGGGAAACGGTTTTAAACAATACGTAACGAGTAAACGTGTACTTTGACTTAATATCAGCGGACGGATGGTAGATTCGAGTAGTGGAAAGAAGAAACTTAGACGAATGAAGTAGAAAATGGAAAGAGTTTCAAACAAAATGAAAGCATCGATGAACTGTCCTTCGAAAATCTCCAACAATTCTAATTTTGCAATATTATATAACATATTTTATAAATAAACGTGTGCAATACAAGTAATATTAATCTAGATAATTGTATAAAATATTGCAGTTTTAATGAGCTATAGAAACATCATAGGTTTCACGGTGCGTTGAAAAATGAAAGAGGAATTTTTCAAGTTTCGCTATACATCGAAAGCTTCTATCTGAACTGCGTTTGAAATTTTTATTTTTATGAACAGATAAAATAACGAAGTCACGGTTACGCTGTAAAAATGACTGCCAGCATCACGCGAGAGCCAAACTAAGCAACAAACTGGCATCATAAAACAAACATTAAATACGACTACTTTCCACGAAGACAAGAGTGAACGTCCCAGATTTAATCCTGTTACTTCTACCCGCCATACCGACAATAATTCAGCCATTTTTAAACATTTAGTCGACAACGTACACTTTTACGTACCTTGTTACACTTACAGTTTTACGCTGTCTACTGTAGCGGATACAAATTTGAAAGTAAAGGTAATACAGAAAAGACGAAACGATAGATAGAAACAGTTACAGTCGGCTGTGTAAGTTTTCATCCACTTACTATATTTGGCGTAGTATATAATTAAACAGAAGAAATTACACGTCTACGTAACACTTAACCCTAATCTTCTCCTTACTTACTTTTCACATTTATAACTCTTAGATTTAAAATGAAACGATGGCCGAGTACACGACAAATTAGGAACCTTATTGTTCCTAACTTTTCGAGTCGTTCGAATAATTATGAGCGAGTATTTTAAGTATCCGAGTTTTATTTTGAGCCACTGTGTGCGTCTGACTATACAACGTGTTACTTTTAACGCGGCACACGAGTTTTCACCCACTTACAGCCATCTGACACAAGAAAAGTTTCGAGGAAAAGTTGAACGATGTAGAGTGTAAAATAGATGTGGATAAAAAAAATCTCGAAAACAGTCCATAGCGAAATTAAAGTCACCTTGGGTTAACCCTTTGCCCTACGATTATTTGATTAGCTGTATATGCTAGCATTAGCTGATTATTGTTTTTATACTATGTCAAGTTCAAATCGTACGAATATTGTAGCTAATTTTTATTTAACAACTTCCAATCTCATAAGTCGAAGCAAATATTAGAGTTCAAATTAACTTTTATCCCCAATAATATCCGTTTTTGTTCAATCTACATTATAAATTATAGAACGAGCATGACTCGTTATTATAGGGCCAAGGGTTAAACAAATACAAAAAATATCATAATCTCTGTATAATCTTAATTGTAAGGTTCACTCTTAAACTTACGGCCGCTACTATAAATAGCGCAGCTGATTTTCGTTGGAAGTAGGGAAACGCGACGAGTCGATTTGAAGCAATTTCCCTGCCATCGAGAAAACAAGCAGAATTCCATTGATGGGACACTCGGTGCAATCCATTAAACTGCTCAAATGGAACAGCATTCCGACAATTTCACACGGATAAATGGCGGATGACTAGGAGTTAGGGACACGTCGCTTCGTCAGTGATTTCATTGCTATGAAACGAATGTTAGGGAACCGATGGGAATGAATCATACGGTCAATTTGCTTTCATCGTGTTTCAAGTTTCGATGCCTATCTGGTAGTTCAAGACAGCGGTACACGGAAATAAAGGAAGCAAGGGGGAAACAAAGGAATGGAGCCTCAAACTTTGGTCTACTTCCGGATAACTGGACCACCAACTAATTTCGCTTTCATAAAGTTAAGCTTGGAAAAAGACGAACCCCGAGACCCCATCTTTTCTCTTTCCTTCGATATTCTTAGGTATTTCCAGAATCTCTGTATTCGTTTATTTTTAGGGCAATAGGGTAGATGTACCAATTACTGCCACTTTAAGGTTATCGCGTAATTTTATTTAACTTAAAAATAGTTCCAGTTTGGAACATTATATTGTTCAACATCTCCTTTGTTCAAGAACATTTTTTAATATGTTGAATATAATGAATTAATTACTAATTAATTGAAAATGTACAACGAAGTCCAATGTCCTTATTACTGTCACTTGAAAAGTTTTTATTTAAATAGAAATACTTTTTACATATATTAGCAATGCCCATAATTATAGCAGAGTTAACTATTTATAATCGAAATTATTCTGTGTTTAAGAGATTACAATTTCACATTGCAATTACCAGAAAATGAAGAACCAATAATTTCTGTAAATTCGTTATTCGGTATCAGTATAATGGTATAGTAATATTAAGTTAAATAATAAGTTGATTCGCGTCACAATGTCTACGAATACAAAAATGATGAATCTAAAAACTTGGAATTCAAAGGCTTGAAATTCGAATGCTTGAAAAAATCTGAAAATCTGAATATTCGAGGTCTTGGAAATTTAAAGATTCAAATATTCAAATGCTTGCAAATTCGAAGGCTTGAAATTCGGAAGCTTGCAAACCCGAAAATTTGAATATTCGAAGTTCTGAAAATTTGCAGGCCGGGATATTCAAATGTTTGCAAATTCGAAGCTTTCAGAATCTGACAGCTTAGAAATATGAAGATATGAAACTCGAAAGCGCCCAGTTTTGAAGGAAATGGTTACTGCAGGGCAAAGACTATAACTATGACAATATTTCGATAATGTAGCAAAAGAAGAAATCATTGCTCTAAACAATGATTATGTTACAAACAACGCGTGGTCCAACGTTAGTCTAAACAATAATAATTATATAAAAGTGATTTTTGACATCCTTCTGAAGAAACGCGAACGAATTTATTACTCAACCTAATAAAATACGTTACATAAAACGTGTCCAGTAATAAAGAAATAAAATAAACCATAAAAAAATGTGTATGTAACTTCTAAGTCACGCGACGTTATGAAGGATTAAATGCAGCATTTAAGTGCCTTCTGTATTAAATTTGATCTTTTATCGAAATCTGCTTAAATAATCGGTGTGTAATTGCGACGCTTGAAGTTCGATTAACGAGGCATATCGCGAGAACAACGTCTCAATCTGAAGGTAATCGAATACCGATAAATTAAACTGGACGACTAAAATTGCATGCGATAATTTCAGGCTCGCGTACATAACGGTTGTTGCGTGTAACAGGTAAACTGCTGCAAAGTGTTGCGGCGTAATAATGGCAATATCTACGTTTACACTGAATCTTGATAAAATCGATTAATGTGTCAGAATTAACGCTAGATTGCACGCTACGCTCGCAATGCTCGAGCAATTTACATGTAACGTTGTAACATTTATACTACCTGATTCTATCGTGTTATAGACGAACATCGAGTATAACTTGTCCAGCCTGCTAAATATCTAACAGAATAACTTCATACATATGAATGAAACATTCTTCTCATACTTCTTACGAGGACCGCTTCAGTACCTCTTAATGTATGTAAATGAATTCTCATAGATTTTTTAATCAAACAACGAAATTGTATCCTTTTGCAAATAGTCGAACCGCTCCACTAATGTCAGAAACACGAATGTGCAAGCATTCGCTTTTGAAACAGAAACATGGCAGAAAGCAGAAGAGTTTAATAAAAAGTTATTTCATACTTTTAATTTCAGGTCTGAAGTGAATATTGACGTCTGTGGAAAATTTCATATATTTCAGAGCAGGAAAATTTTAACAATTTTATACCGAATTGGGGCTTTTCATAATTTGTCAAAATAGGCATTCGTGCTTTTTGTGTAAGAAGAACGAAATAATATTTATAATTCTAATGTGCAAAACAACTTCTGTTATTTTGGACCAAGAAAATTTACCAATTTTAGATTGTCTGATCTTCCTTCTGACTTTTAGTCCGGTGAAAAATTATTAATATTCAATTTTGCAAATCAATATTAAACTATTCCTGTGTTTATATAATCTTTAAATTTCAGTTTCAACAGCTTTCATGTTATATTTGCCAAACTTCCACTTTCATAAAGAATTGCTTAAATACTTCGATTATTTGTGACACCAAATTTAATTAATTTTATTATAATATACACATATTTACATTGCAGCTAATTTCTTTTTCCTTAATGTGCTTCACCCTAATTCACGTTTTTACAAAATTAAGAGAATAGTATCCGTAATCTCAAACATTGCAAAAACGACATTTCAAATACTACTTCAAATAAAAGTTCCTTTACTAAATCTTCAATAACTGCAAGAAATAAAAATATTTATTTTCATTTATCTATTTTAAAACTCTATTTTCCCCAGCCCTGGATTATGTGTCGTAACATAAAACAATCAAGCTTACGAAAGTATAATTCTCAGCCTACCAAACGACACAATAGGCAAGTTGGTCTATAGAATAGTTTTTTTTTGCTTTCAGAAAAAGGGGAAGGTAAAAAATATAAATTACCATCACGTACTTTACTCGAGAGGATTAATTTAACAACACATAAAGTACGTTCGAGCTAATACCCTGAAAATCCCCGGAAGCAAGATTATCTGTTAATTAAAATTCCCTGGAAATTCGGGCTGCCCTAATTTCACGTGCACGAATATCCCGGGGATGTTCTTGCCCCGCGAAAACTACCCTGTCACGAGGATGACGATTTTGCATCATGCTCCGATTCGCGATACTGCTATGTAAACAAAGATACAGCGTGCAGGGTTAGCGTAATCCGTTTATCCATGATTGGATTCCAGGTGATTCCGTAGATATGCCACGGAAGACGATTCGCCGGGCTATAACGACCTGTACTGACTGAAATCGATGCCTCCGACGATTCGATGAAATCGTACCCGTAACGATATGATCATTAACATGTGACAGTTAATGCGAAGGGGTGCGATTATGCGAACCACGCGGCGTTGATATTGCAACAGCGCTAGGAATTTATCGCTCCATACTAATCAAAGGCTCTTGGCATTACTCGCGTGAACGACTATTTTTGGTTACGATTACTTTCTAATAGAAATTATTATTAACGCTAGAATCACCAATAAATTAACCCTTTCGCTACGGTTAACTTGGAATTAAAAATTGAAGCCATAGATAAGGAATAGAGTAAATGTAAATATTTAAATGCTTTATACTAATAAATACTGATGCGATAATCTACTGTAGAGAAACGATAAACGTATGCTCTTAACAAATGACTGTTGAATTTTTTAAAGTTCTTTATATTTCTTTGGTGTAAATACGTACACCTTAATTGTTGATTCGATCGTTTTACTATTAAGTGGACTTATAAAATAAATTATTATGTAAATAATAAAATGTGATATCTGAACGAAATCAATGTAAAATTAGTATTGATACTTGCAATGTTTGGAAAAATTGGTTTGTGTCGCATATAATAATTCTCGAATAGAATGTCTATATCTTTTTTATCCGAAGAAAAATCAGATTAGTTGAATAGTTGATTGATCGTTCGACAATCGAAAATGGGTGATTAACTTCTAATTATCCGTTCATAAACAGGGCTTCTTGGTTAAGCAATTTCAGCACGAAGACGTAAATCCTTATGTAACTGTTCATTTCAAACATGGCGATTATGAAATGTGTCAATGCTTAAATAAATTCCATGCCGCATTACCAATTTGGCATTATTGCTAATTACGTAATAAAACGTGTAGCTGAAACAATATCTCAGTAAACACGTTACTCTATATCATGAACAATCCTCCAAGAATTGCAATAAGTTACAGCACACATTTGGTAAAAACTGTTTTTTGACAGAACTCACAACCTAATCGTATCCTAAATGATTACAGCAATTTAAATAAACTGTTTAATGGTAATGAGTAGTCTAGTAACATTGAGTAGATAAACCGATTATAGATACAGATTTTTTAAGCATTTCATGGAAAAAGTTAGATGCCCCATAAAAACATTGTTCGAGAACTAATGAATGATAATTTCTTCAAGACTATAAACGCATTATTCTCAAAATTCCTAGATTTTGTAAGTTCAACGTTTGTTTCGAAATTACCAGAGAAATTTTAATTAAATTCGACTCTTTGGATCCCGAGAGAATAAATTAAGATGGACAAAAAATAAAATCTTATTAGAGGGCCATTTAGTCGAAAAAAAACTTAATGATAATTTGTTGAATGAAGTTTCAACGTAATAACCAGACTGCGAGTCTTTATGCAAATTCAGTTTTTTATACGTGGAAATAGAGAAATACAAGCTAGATAGAGGATAATTTTACCCTTTAAATATTATAATATATCTTGAGTTTTATATCTTTTTATGCTCTCGCAAATAGTCATTGTAATGAGCTGGATTTCTTCATACTCAACATGGAGAAATTGAAAGCTAACTTGTTACTGTTATACTGTTTGCATAATTATCATTATCGTAATCAGGATAATTCTTGTTACTCGGTTCTGCTTCTATATTGTTTCTCCTACGTCCTTTTGTATTAACATTTTTCAAATTATCACTTCTTTGTGTTCGTCAGTGAATTATCACTATCATTGTAATCTGATACACAAAAATTTATTGGTCTATTTTTACCAAAGATGCCTCCGGGATGTTTATGTTAAATAACTGAATAAATAAATGTTTCATATATTTGTACACCTTCTGTAAATACAATACTCTTCTGTATTAGGTGTACTAAAAAGTAACCCATTATTTTTAAATGGGTTAATAAATTTACTATATCAAAAGAATAACTTTCCACCTGAATAGGAATTTATAGCTTGTCCGAAAACTGTAGCAAATAACAGTAATTAGGTTTAAGATCAGTATCTAATTGAAGTCTAAAAATAAGTGTCAAATTAAACAAACAAACGTGGATTATTCGTTGGTGCACCGAAAATATTTGATTTAATTTTTATTTAAATAATAATAATGATGATAATAAATGCATAAACATTTGGATTATGGCAGAGACACATTAATGTCACGTCACGTGAAATCACACGTCATGTTATATGTGTGACGTGATTGTAATTAGTTTCCAATATATTGTATCCACATTTAAAACAACGAAAATTCCACGGCTGACGAATTTTAATAATGCCACATGACATCGTGCAACAGCATTGTAATTTCACATGACATGGTATCAATGTCTCCCCGCTATAAATATTTATCAACGAAAGGTTGCAAAAGCACGAAGAATTTGTCGATAGCTGGGCAAAGACTGCTTTGATAACAGGTTACCGTGAGTGTTAACTACCCTCGCGTGATTTCAAATTATAAGGCATCGCACGAGAAATCTGCTTTAATCTTCTTGAACAGAGAGTGTTACAAATTGTCTATTCAATTATAAAAATAGAAACACTTGCTTCGATAGATCACGCAAGAAATATCTCCCCCTCTTTTCGTCACATTATTTTGGAGTTTCTATTCTATTTTAGAATATTAACCAATGAATAATTCGCCTTTGGGTTCAATTCAACACTCATTTGTGTACAAAATTAAATATGTACCTTGTCTTAACCTTCAAGTGGTTGCCACTTTTTTAATATCGCTAGTGGTAACACGATGTCAATTTCACGTATGCTTAGATGGAGGTGTATTCTACTTATACTACAAAAGTATTCTTTGTTACTCACCCGATAATTTGATGATATTTATAACATTTTATAAACAAAGCACAGAAGACTTATAAGTCTTCCTATAATCGAAATGTTAATCGCAGATACACGTTTCGCAATACCAATTATGACTGATTTCTAATTCAACGACAGAAGTAAGAGAAATAAACGCAAAGCATATTCCATATTCGTTGGCAATTGAGAACCGTGGAACTGCTTTGTAAGTTTTCGTATAATTGAAATATTAATCGCAAATACACGTTTTGCAATATCCATCATTAGTGACTTCTAATTCAACGACAGAAGTAAGAGAAATAAACGTAAAACGTGTTCCATGTTCGTTGCCAATTGAGAGCTGAGGAACTGTTTAGTAATTCAAGGAATTTAACGAGTAGCGAAGAAAACGTAAACATTTACGATAGTTAACCAGAGTTAATTTAATGTCACGTCACCACTATTATAGTGATACGGAGTCACTTTGACGTACTTACGTAACCACTAGTACATCACTGGTTGAAGGTTACATATAGTTGTTATTGTTCTATGATACTTTGTTGAATTTTTAGAATAAGTTACAGATTGGTGCTTGAAAGAAAACTTGACCATTTGACAAAATAAATTTCCACAGTTTGTAAATCCCCAAAATGAAACGTCGCAAAGTGGTAAAAATGCTGATTCTAACTGGAGAAAAATGATTTTTTCGCAAATTCTAATCCTAGTTAATTTGACAAATTTTATCAATAGACGTACCAAAATGAACGATTCTATTTGCAAATATTTATAACGATAATACTAAAGTTCACTTTTCAC
This sequence comes from Eucera pruinosa, assembly GCA_028830335.1. Taxonomy (NCBI): domain Eukaryota; kingdom Metazoa; phylum Arthropoda; class Insecta; order Hymenoptera; family Apidae; genus Eucera; species Eucera pruinosa. Next base: position 8,823,638 of record JAMYCR010000009.1, on the reverse strand, counting down.
TCCTTCAAACTAATAAATGAAGAAATTTAGGGAAAGGAATAGCTTCTATGTTACAATTTTCAACTCTGATCCATTACTACTAAAAAACTATATTTGGACAACGAAATTGTAATTATTAAGTTATAAAGAGCCATAGTTATTCGATAATAATTTTGTCCAGCTAGAATCAGCATTTTTACCACTGCGCGTCGTCAATGAAGAGCCGAATAGATGGGGAAAACATTTTCAACCCGAAATCTAATAACTTGCCTGCAGATTCTAGATATCAAATATCTGTGTTCGAAACGTCCTTGGCAGAAACTAATAAGCGTGGTTTAATGGTGGGCTCGTACGAAATTCGCCTCGGTTAGGTGACCTTGCCATAAGAGCTCGCCTCTCCTTAAGGAGAAAAGACACACAAAGAATGGCGGAGAAAGGGCGGTTTCCTCCTTTGGGGATTCTCCCTAAAAATGAGAGGATTCGAGGGTTGAATCAAGAGGGCGGTCGACGAATCTATGACCCCAAGACAGTTCTTAAAGCTCACGTTTAATCAAATCGTCACTATTCCAACGTGATGCATTGTCTTTCAATAGTACACGTGTAGGTAAATGGTAAATTAAATTAGAATGGAAATAATCATGAAAATTTTCTCACAGGAATTTAATTCTAACGATTTTAGAACCGTTTCTATCTATCCGATGGAACTTTTAACATTTAATTAACAAGAGAGATGCTTTTCCCTTGGATCGACGAACTTTGCGCCGTTTAATTAATAAATTAGCCACGCTGGGATGGCATAATATCAACGGAGTTGCTGAGCTATTTCACTTTGAATTTTCCGTACATGTTGATAATTATAAGTAGGTACTTCTTTCTCTTTCATTCTCTACTGGCGCAGGCAATTATTTGCGATGCGAAAGAATAATAACCGGGGTTTTCATTGATCTGAATTGTGAACCTGCGAAACTTCGTGCATCGAAGAAACGTGAACGTTTCATCGAATTGCAAATGTAATTAACTTTTGCGTCATCGTTATTAACTAAGAAAAAAAAAAAATGAAGAAATATTTTTTGAAACGAGATACGATGATTTCAAGTGCGACTTTAGACGAGGAAAAATGAATTCCCCACTGGCTGCAAATTGGATATTAAGTACGAAAATTGAGCGGAAATTACGACGGACCTGCCTGGAAATCTGCTTTTCTCCTCAGATCAAATATTTTGTCAGGAACGAATGGAAAATGGAAAAAGAAAATTTACGTCGATTTTTCCCCGATTTAAGCGACACAATTTCCCGAAGATTTCGCTTGTACATTTCAATTTCGAATCCTTAGAGCGTCACACCAATCAAAAGACAGCCTGGAGGCATCTCGTTTCTGCAAAACGAGGCCGTCGTTTTAGACTTATTCCTCCAGTTGTCTCCCTCCAAGCCTTCATCTCGTTTATTTCTCCATTCCGTTTAATTCAATACACCGTTTGCTGACAAAATGATGGATTATGCACTTACTGCGTTCCTATTAATGGATTTTCAATATGACACTTTTCTTTCAAATATGAATAAAATTGATATGTAAGCGTTGGACTGCGGTTTTTCATGCATTTATACGGAATACGATATGGATCCATATAATATACAAAAACATACAAACGATAGAAAGTATAGTACAAATTATATCTTACTTTCTCGTGTTTTAAAGTTTCGTTAAATACGACAAATACGACAAATCTTTACAACTTCTTTTCTAGAAGATATATCGAAATGTTTACTATCAAATTTTATTTCAATTTGTGAAGTTAGTGGAATACTAATTTATGTATCGTAATAGTAAGGTCACAGTGCAAAAAAAACGATAAGATCTTTTGGCCGTTTCTCCGATTTAAAAAGGTAGTGCAAGTGAGAAAAAATCGGCCCTATCATTGAATTAGTGTATCGTATTATATTGACTTTATTACTATGTTCAATGTATCATGCCATTAATTGAATAAGCAATACTTACAAAAAATAAATCTTAAGAGTTTTAATTAAAAGTTATTACAAAAGAAAATGAGAGAAAAAAAGAAAACCTTGCACAGTAAACACTCTATATTTCTCATTTTCTCAGTTTTATCTATAGAAATATGAGCTTGCATAGAAGTCCGCAGTCTAATAAGAGGTAGAATAGCTTCTTAGCCAAAGGATAAGTTGTGATGGATCTCCTTGTACTAGTAACGTCGCTTAAAACAAAGTTGCAAAGGAGAACAGCTATTTTTCTATTGTTCCTTACGACAATCGTTATGGGATGTAACAACCACGTACTCGTGGCCTATATCGAGGATTCAACGGGAATTTATCGAGGAACTGTTTTCACCTGTGACAGTTTCAAAGCTTCTAACATTTCTACTTGTTTCCTTGCCCCTGTTCAGACGGGAAACTCACAGAATCATATTTTTAAATAAATAATTGCCTGACTCATCGCGTCGTTATTGAATTTACGAGCAAGTTGAAATTTATATAGAAAATTAACTTCAGCACATTGTAGGAAAAATTATACCTTGGCCCCTCTTTATCTTGAAATAAAATATCGTGAGAAACGGGAAAAGTCGCGTCGCTTACGAAATATTCGCAAGTACGAGAATAAAACGCAAAATGTATTGTGAATTTTATCAATTTGTTAGACAAAAAATGGCAACTCGTAAACGAACAAAAAATCTGAGCAGCTATTTTCTTGCGATTATTTTCTTTTCTGTTTTTTATTAGCAAATAGAATTAAAAATGATTGTTATTACTTGGTGAAGTAAAGTAACTTGTAACATTAAGAGGGCTATTAAATTGTACACTGTAATAATAGACTTTTATGAAGCTTAATGGAGTATACAACGTTACATTAATTGTGTTCACATAGGAGATAAAAAATTTCTTTATTAGGTATAAGATAGAGTTTAAAAAAGCAAGATATATTTTGGTCGAGCATTTTCGAGATGTTTCTTGTATCTCATCCTTCAATTTTAGTCTATATTTTTGAAAAGTGATTTTGCGATTCTTCTAACTAAACGATATTGCAATTTTCTTCTTGTAAAATATAAACTGATTGGACACAAAAACATACTGCGATACTTTTCACTATTTCGTTTACCGTTTAATTAGAATTTTATAGATACATGTGATTCCTCTCGTTTTAATAATCTTACAGTTCCGGGACACTTTTCAATTATAAACAATTTATTAGGTGTACCAACAAGTAATTAATTATTTCTACAATAACTTCATCGTACAGCTTAAGTTCGCAGTATACTATTAAGATACAAAAATGAATTGATGCATTTATTTTATAGCGCGTAAATATTAAGGAACAACGCCAATTATATTTAAGACAAGATAGATACTTGATCTGGTTAAAAATAATTATTCAATTTGACAACAAAAATAGATTTATTCATTGGTACACCTAATAAATCAACATTTTAAAAATACGATCAAATATTTCTTCAAAATTTAACCATCGATACTATTAAATATCAGGAAATAACAATTGCATAATTCTCAAAAATCAAAACGTCATTCCAACATTTCTCCCTAAAAATATAAATCATTTACACGCAAAAATATTGCAATAAATGGTACCATTGTTTGCGTACCGTACCATAAAATACATTGATACGTTCTCTGATTTCTAGCAAGTTTTTCCTACTGTAAACTAACCGCTATTTAAAATACCACGAACGAGAAAATAGCGTGAGCTTCGTTGATGCGGAAAGATGCGATATTACGATTAAACATACCTGACGATCAGGGATCATGTCACAGTCGTACATGCTTCTGTCACGTCGATAGAATGCGGCAGGCATGTAGGCAATTATTAATGTTAATCAGGTTCAAACAGGATGATCTTCGCCTCCCCTTCTCCTTCTTCTACTATATTAGGCGTTTAATATCTACTAACGTTTATCTCTCTTTCTCTCTATATATATTATGAACGTCGTCTTATTATTGTGCCTGTCGATTTGTCTGGGTTGCTTTCTTAACCTCTTCTTCTCTCTCACTCTCACACTCTCTCTTACTCTCCGTATGATCAAAATATACTATGAATCGTCAACATCATTAAGATATGTGTGCTTCTCAATATATATAGATTTATATATATATATATATAGATATATATAAAGAAATATTTAATCTCTCTCGGTGCAGGTGATGTCGTTCATTAACAAGTGTGCTCTCTCTCTCCCTCTCTTTTTTTTCTGTTTCTAATTACTATTATTAATCTCCCTCTCTGCTTCGCTAATATTGCAAGCCCTCGTAACAATGGGCTCGCAGCAACCGAAAGGAGAACAAAAATAGACGTCTGTATATCTTCAGGAAGATCACTGATGTTTTAGGCTGCTGCTACAGGCTCAGAACTTGTCTCCAAGAGTGGTACAATGAACTTTTTCAAAGTTTCTCGTCGTCGCCTTTGAAATGGGGTGCTTGACCCGTGCACATTAACCGATCGGACTATCTTTCCACGCCTAATTCCGTTTGCGTGCTCGCGTAGGCTAAAGATGAAGCCAGGCCAACGCGGACCGGTTAACAGATTCCGCCAGGAATAACTCAACGACTCTATTCAGGGTGACTCTACAGGAACGACGTTATTCAGATGGAAGATGGTACAATAAGGTTATCGATGGTATCACCAATCATCGGTATTCGCTTTCGTTTCAAAGCTTCGCCTGTTTTCGCTGTCAGATCACGCCGCAACCCAGTCGTAATAAATGTCGCTCAAGCTCTCTTCGATTCCTCCGCTTCTTCTCCAAGATATAGACAGGGCCTAGGGTTGAAACCCCGAGTTCTCTTCTGCAGATCACGATGACATTCCAAGTAATCTTGAAGCCTCTATTCATTCAATCTCTCTAACACAGTTCGGGATACAAGATCGTGATCTCCTCGGACGATATTCGAAGAAATAGCAAATTCTGCGGGGAAGAAGAACAGGCACGGGCCTCCCTTCTCAGTGATAATCCCTTTACGCACAATTTTGCGAAGCCGGGGATTTAAGTTCGCGATTGCTTTAGGATGTGAAGTCCGGCTTTGTTCGTTTCCTTCTGTGATTGTGTCGCGTGGTACAAACAGACGTGGCGAAGGAGGAGATCAACGATGAGGAAGGCGACGACGAAGGCGAAGACGAAGATGAAGACGAAGACGAAGACGATGACCACTCGTTGCGTGTGTGCGGCTCGCTCTCTCGCGTACGCGTGTACACCACAGTGTGAGTAGACATGTGGGTGCCTCTGCGCGCGGGTGTGATTCGTACGTGTGCGCCCGCGTACTCCTCGTGTGTATTATCTATATATCTTTCGTATGAGTTTGTCTTTATATATCATACATACAGATGCACCGATGTACGCCAAGCTGACTCTGTGTGTAGACTCATGAAGAATCGTCTACGAATAAGTTTCGTGTGTATGGAATCCGTGTATGGAATTGTGTATATATATATATATATATATACACACATATATATATGTATGTATGTATGTATGTGTGTTTCTGTGAGTATGCGAGGACGACAGAGAGCGCGTGTCGCTTCGAGAAACAGGTACCGGCCTGTCGAGTGCCTAGGGGAAGACTGGACTCGAAACCGACACGGTGGCAGCAGGACCACGGGAGCGAGGGTGTTTCTCCCTCTTTCATTCCCTCTCTGTAACCCTCTCCCTCTCTCGATCTTTCTCCGCCCTCCGTGCGCCCTCGGTTCTCCTCTCTTCGTTACTGGCAAGCTTCCTCTCGTGCTCTATCTCCCTTTCTCCCTGCTGGTTTCTGCGTGAAACGTCGGAGCACAGGCGCGCTGACTCTCTCCACCAACCGACAATCAATACGCCGGCAGGCCCGTACTTTCGCCCGCGAAATCGTAATTTTCGCAGTTCCTCCGTTCTTCCAGTTTTCCGCTCGTGCCCTCTTCTACGTCAACGGATCTTTCGTTTTCCCTGGCCTGGTACCACATTGGATCTCCTCTGCGGTAGATTTCCATGTTCAACGTTTCATAGTTATCGCACGGAGCCGGGGAAATTCTTAGGTCTTTTCTCTTTTTTTCTTTGCTGACGAGAGCGAAAAAGCGCGGGAGTTTCTTCGATATGGACTACCGGCGATGAGGCAGACGGGGATAACAGCTGCTTTCGAATCTTTTGTTGAATTCATTTACAGTAGATATTTGCTTAATATCATTATTTCAATAGCGATCTATTCGCCTAGGTATTCCTTCGTTATTCCCGGTCGAAGCTTGCAATCGAAATTTCAACGCCGATCCGACCTACTTTCTTTCTTTCGGGCGGAAAATGATTTGATAGGCAGGTTCTTTTAGTACGTTCTATAAGAATTACGGGTTTCCCTTGTGTAGCTCTATGCTGTTGTCATTTCTACGACTATTCCTGTAGGCGACTACGAATAATTACTAAAAATAATTGGATCTCGGCAAACAATTTTTTTAATGGAAGCAACATAGTTCGACGGTAACTTCCTATCGTGCAGAACATCGTAAATTATATAAAAGCATGGTCCCTATATATTTATCCAATTCTAGACTTCTACGAGTTTGAAAAACTTGAAATACTGGCGACGGATATTCTATTATCGAACCATTAAGAACATTTTACGCCATGATTGTGAGTCAGACCACGCAAAAACATTTGGCTCGCGTCTACATGCAGTTTTTGCTAATACTTCTAAGAGCGCTGCGAGTAATTCTATAAAAACTGGTGGCAGGCCAAAGTTGTGTGCGTTCAATGTGATTTAGTGTCTTGGATAAAATAGGATTATTAACAGATATTTGATGAGTTCCTTGGCGAATCGGATAACTTTGAAAGCAGATTAACCAAGCAGAGATGACGATATAAATGAAGGCTTCGGAAAGTTCCGCGACCAATTTGAAGCTCCAATAACTTCGACGTTGATATATCACACTTATTAAGGATCATTTAAAGCATTGTCAGAGAATATTTTCTGCCAGTTCGTTTCGACGGTGAAAGAAGTCAATAATTAGTCTCAGGAAAGGTACTAATGCTTTGAAAAACTTTTCGAGTGGTCTGGAAAGTTCATCCTAACGATCCAAATTGGCAAATAGAGGATAGAAAAAGAACAAGTGAAAAAATTTGTGAAAATAGTTAAAGTTTTGAAAACAATGAAGCAACTTCAAAACTGTGTTACGAAGCTATGCAAATTGTTAGTCGATCGAATAATAATTATCTATAACTTTTACGCATTAATTTACAGCCAATCACAAAAGTTTGCATACATATTTTAAATGTAAAATATTTACATGTTTTAAGACATATTTTGGAATAATAAAAGTTTAGCGATTACGTGAATAAACGTGTTCCTAAAAGTGTAAAAGATGTTATTTTTTTAATATTAAACAAACTATAATACATCAGAGATGCGCTTAGAAAGTCTAACAATGTAAAAATATAATTATAATAATATGTTTTGTATACTTTAATACGCGTACTTAGGCTTTCAAAATACTGTGTCAGAAACAAGTGGAAAAAATATAATCATGTTTATAATATCAATCCAATTTTAAATAGTGAACAAATTGATATTCTTGAAATAGTCGAAACTCTTGTCCTATTTTAGATATTTGAAACACCAAGATGTATGTAAACTTTTGCGACCGATTGTATGTCCTTTCCGATTTTGTATTTTCTCTATTTATTTTTATATACCGACGCAAAAATTGCATAAAACAATTATCCTATCCTAGTTTCAAAAATATAGCACATAAGTCATTGAAATATAGCAGACAAAACTGCAAGCATATTAAAATAAATCACATTATTTTAAGAAATTGTATATTTCTGACACAATTTTTAAACAAGATCTCATTCATCATTATGATATTCACCGCGTTTATTTTTAGAGATGCTGTTCCGGCGAGGAGGGAGTATATTCAGTAATCGAGTTTCTGATACTTTAAAACTAAATTAACTACCGCTAATTCTATATAGTTCTCTAATTTCTTGTTGTCCGAACAAATTTCACAAACTATCTCCACACTTTCCTAAGCTACGTTCATGTCACCTTCTAAAACATTGAGAAAGTGTTTATCTTTAAAAAGTTCGTCAATATAAGGACTAACAAAAATACTTTCTTTTTACATTAGCTTCATTTAAAAAAGAAAATATTTTATTGAGGTAACTAAAAGCTTGTCTATCGTGATTCATGATCTTCCCAATGTTCTTCAATAGTTCTACTTTTATATGCAAAGGCGAAACTAATTCCTTATTTTTAATCTAACTGTATTTTGTACGTTTTTAACTCCTGCATCTAGAAATTTTCGAAAAGGTTAAAGTCTACTAATATAGCGTGAATCACAAGCATGAGAAGCGATTTAGTAGCAAATAACATAACGAATCCTAATGATTGAGTAATGGAACCAATTAAATGTAATCAATTCAATTATAAATACAATCGAACCTCGATAATTCGAATCTCAAGGGATAACTGAAATGTTCAAGTTATGGAGGTTTCAACTTATGAATGTTTTCAAAGAAGAAGGTATAAACATACAAAAAATCGAGTTCCAAGAGCTACAAACACAGCAAGTGTCGTTTTATGTTTCCCGGCATTCATTAAAAGATTGGCTCATAGAAGTAAACTTGTAGAGATTTGGCCATTCGAAATTCAAGTGACAAAGATAAAAAGTACATCTGAATATGTAATAAATAATTCGAGATAAAGTGAGCTTTAATTCGATTTACAGAGGTTCGACTGCATTAACCCCTTGCCTTATAATAACGAGTTACACTCGTAGTGTAACCTGTGCGCAAGTTACGATGAAAACACGCTGCGTCTTTTCATAAACTTTAATCTACTTAATTTCAACTTGCAAAGACTGTAAAATTGAGGACTGCTGAGCTCGAATTAAGTATAACATTTTGGTGTTTTGCATTCGACTCGATGTTACAGTAGAAAATAACCAACATTCTACCAAATGATCATCGAAAAATTCGTAAGCCAAGGGGTTAAGTTGGTATTTAAATATTTATGAAATTCAATCATCTAGAAATCTTGACTCCACCTGCAAAGCAATAAGCGTTGTGGCTGTAAGCTCGTATGTTAACATATAATCTTACTATATATTAGGCGTGTGCAAAAGTTTTGATGGGCTCTAGGATAAACAGATAGCTTGCGTTATTTTACTAAAAATCATTTATTTAATCAATCAAATAGTCGCCGTTGTTTCCAATAATTGTTGGAAATTACACTGGCAGTAGGCATAGGAAGCACTTATTTTTTCTCAAAAGCACACAACTAGTTTTTCACACAAATACTAAAAAGTCATCAAAACATTTGCACGCACCTAACACATGTGTCGAGACAATAAATCCTAAAATTGCAGAGTTGGACATCAACCGATTAGAATTTTCAATCTGATTAACGCCTATGATAGATTTAATTGATTAATGAAATTGTTAATCGTTGATTAAAGAAAAATTAATGAATTATTAATTGCTAATTTTATACAGAATTTGAATAAAATTTCGATACAATCGAATTTCAATTGAAAATTATCTTTATCGTTCGAATCAGTTTGAATGACGCTTGTGTGAGATTTTAATTTCACTGCAAACGGAATTTTAGCAATTAATCGTTAGTTCAATCATTGACGATTACCATTGAATTTCTACTTGTTAGACGCAATTAACGGCTAAAGTAGGAATCTAATTATTAATTGCGACGCACGATTAAAAGGTAATTGATTATTAATTACTATTGAAGACTAAAGTAGGAATTCAATCGTTAGTTGCAACTAACGGTTAAAGTAGGAAACTAATCGTTAATTACGATTACCGATCGAAATAAAAATTTAATCGTTAATCGTTGATTCAATTCTTGCCCAACTCTGTAAAACTTCGATCCCTAAAAATCGCTCACTAAAAAATATATTGTAAAAGCTCACAAAAGTAACGTTCCTTTATTACAAAATGTTAGTTACTTTTTTGTACCCACAGTGTTAAAGTATTCCTCGACATCTACTCAAAAGAGTTGAACAACGTCCCGAGAGATTTTAATCTTTAAACCGAGTAACGAAAGTACCAGGTTTATCTAACAATTATGGCATAAAAAAAAACTTCGTTACGGAGTAATATTATAGAGAATTTCTGGTGCACATGAGTCGTGATAAGACAAGGTAGAGCTACATTATTGTAATCAGAAACAGTGTACCTTACACACACATACATCCCTGGAAGGATAAAATGAAATTGTAGAAGCTAAGCGTCGTGAACAAGATTTCGCGGAAACGAAATAGGAGGGGAATGTAATGCCAACTAGTGGAAAAGCATTTTGTGGACACAAAAACACGGAACAATGCCAGAAAAAGGGAAAAAAGTTACAAATTCAAATTTACGAACAGAATTCAAAGTAACAAATATTAGGTCGTTGCATAATTTCCTTCATACTTCGTATCAATATTATCAACACATTTGTAACAGTCGTCAAACTAATTCAAACAGAACTTGTGTTGAATTCTTTGTTTGTTATAAGGTATTATGTTTATAATTTTAAATCTCTTCCAAATGTCTTTCCAAAATTCTGGTGGTTCAAATTTTATTCGAAAGTACGGCAGAAATTATGTAACGGCCTAATATTTTCCTAAACTTAATGATTGCCTCCCAATTTATTATAAACGCAAATAGTTTTTAAAATACACAATTGATGAATACCTAAATAATTCAACTGATTATTCTCCTCTTATTAAAACAAAAATGTCAACACGATTTCTCAATGTAGCAAATATTTATTTCTATTTTCCAATTAACTTTGCCATACTAACCTTCTTTTTTTCTCGGGTCACATACATATGTATGCAACATTACGCAGTCTATAATATAATACGCTATACATCGTAATATAATAATATAAAAAATTAAAAATCGAAACCTATACGTAACAAGCGTTCGTTTAAAAATTAGAGCGATATTTGATGTTGAAATAAACTTATGCCGTAGGTTGAGTAAGACTGAGTTAACTGTGTTTTAAATTCTCCCAAAATTTTTGTTTTAACACAGAAGTTTCTAAAATAAAGAATTTGAATACAGAGTATAGATTACGTAAATCGAAGCATTTCTACTGCGCGATAAAGTAAGATCTTTTACCAATGTCACTGAAATTCTACGGTTCACGGTTCAGTAGAACAAGATCGTACATGATCAGGCATACACAGATCCACGATTTCGTAGCAGAGGATCGCCCATAACTCTTACAATTTCTAATATTCTACGCTCAAACATTTTCTATCGCTCTTGCAATATTTTTCTTACCATTTCGATAAGAGGAACAATGGATCCAGTAAAGGGGCTCCATAAAAAGGAGCGAACCACGAGCGAAGAAATTTTAGAAAGGAAAGGGAAGCCCAACACATCAAAATGAGACAAAAGGAGTACGATTTGTGGAAAGAGAACGTCGAGCAGAAAACGTGACTGTTGTACATATTTGCAGTAGCCTTCGAAGGAGTTTTCCAGTCGTGGAACACGTGAAAAATACGGAAAAATTCTCCAGGGTTCTATTGTCAAGCCGTAAAACTAACACGTTTAGTGCAATTCATGATGGTGAAAAGTATTTCTCCTCTACTGGAATAAAAATACATTTTTTTCAACATGCGTGCGTGTATATATTTGAAGTTCTATTCGCCGTACAGAAATTTTAACTCTATTTTTCGGTATATCGCTAAAATGCGACGCAACCGATGGTACGATCAACGAGATGATGATTCTACATAAAAAAAACAAATAAAAAGCGGGGAATAAAGTCTCCTCGCGCGAAACTTCATTTTTGGGCAAATTGAGTTGGAAAATTCAAGAGACAAGCGTTCAGCTGCACTGAATTGCATTTATACTTGACGGATTTTATCGTACATTATTCGTAACTAGACTGCGAATTATTATGCAAATACATATTTTTATAAATAAGTTTGAAGAAGTAGGACATAAATTGGAAGCTGCTTCACCATTTAAATATTACGATTTCTGTTCTACGTTAGTTATTTTGTACAATTTTGCAAATTATTTGCATGCTACACTTGTTTACACCTTTAAATTTCTAATAAATGTATAACAATCCATGGTCTATTTATAACCATTACATCTTGCGATTAAAAACTTAGGATATAAAAAATGTACACTTTTTAAATTTTAATTATACTTCTAATTTATTTAAATTTTCTTATAAACTGAGAGGAATGAGAAGTGTATGATGAAATTCACTATTTAGGGACGATCAAACACATCCATATATCAGTAATTTTTAAATTTCATTTTTTCTCAAACGAAGCCTCAAGCGAAAAAATAATATTCTACATTTTAAGCTTCGTTTTTAATGTAGAATATGTTTCTTATTAACTGTATTGCCAGTTAACCCTTTACCTTAGGAGATTTTCAAAGACTACTTATTATTTTACGCTATGCTAAATGCAAGACAATGAAATATTATACATAATTTATACTTTCTAATCCTCAATCTTATAAACCGCCATTATATTCACTTAAAATTGAAATTAATGTTTATTAAAAAGCACAGCGTACTTTACTACAATTAGACCATAATTTACGCCACAAGTGTAATTCCTGGTTACAATGCAAAGGGTTAAATGGTAATATACATACAATTGGTCAGAAATTATGGTAGAAGTTCAGAAACTGGGTATCTTCACCGATTTCGATCATTTTTGGATATGTTGTACAATTCCATATGTTGAACAACTTTTTCTTTTGAGAAAACTTGTGGTCGAGTCTAGTTTCCGAGACAGTCGCAAAAATCGATTTCTACTATTGCAGTGTATTCTTCCTACAAAGTAAACGTTGGTAATATGGAACATCTGATTTTAAAAGCTTGTCAAAAATAGAGAAATTTGTCTTTCCTAATAAAACTAACGTGACTGAACGAAGAAACTAATACGTAATCATATTTAAATTGTTAGGTGTAAAATAATTCAAATGATTTGATATTTTAGTAGCAAAACTAACGGAAGTAAAATTCGGTAGTTCGAAAAGGTGCTGTTTAATATAGACCACGTAGAACGTTTATAATGAAAACCAAAAGAACTTTACATTTATTATGATAAATAAATATTTGTTTAAACAAACGATAAAAATAAACATATATTTTTTAGGTAACCTATATTCTTTTGATACAGCTTACCTCCAGTAAAATATTTAACTATTTGATTCGTCTTTTAGATATATTTGCACACCGCAAACGACGAAAATGTTTCTTTTTCGATACTGGATATTCTACTGACGCTTAATTGTCAGTATGTTTCACTATTGTTTATATGGCTCTCTTATACATAATTAACGGGAAAATTCGCGATTGAATGATTGAGATTTTGCAAAATTTCATATTACATACCTACGCTTACCCTACGTGAAATTTCCCAACAGTGTGTGCATCAGTTTGTATTCGCCACTGGTCTATTGTTTCCATAAACATACCACAGTATTCGCAAAAAGTTCGAAGCCTTCGGGGACTAGTATGAACTAGACGCGGCTGTGTTTATTTGTTCGTCATATTCTCGCATATGTAAAGCTACGTTTACAGTGGATGCGCGTTCATACTAACAACATTTCGACGAATATGTTCCATCTGTTTACAGTTGAGTTGACAGTGGGTCACCCTAATCGAACTACAAAACTGAACAACGAGTTATCTGTGAGGCAGTCTTTAACAAATAAAACAGCCTTACGATGCTAATGATAGCATCGTGTGCAGCAAGGGTAAATGACCCAATTAATGTCACTGTTCCTATAACTGTCACTTTAATTCGTTTATTTAATAGCAAAGTAACGTATAAAGAATCGTAAATAAACAAATTTTCATACTAAATTTGGACTTCGGTTTACGTAACAACACATAGACATTGTATATTTATTTACACTGAATATTTATAAATAAATATTGGGAGGTAACTGTGCTCTGTTGAACATTAAAACGTGACCAATATAATTATAAAATATCGGACATGTCATAATTCAGTAAGGCGATACGTTTACTATATATCTAATATCTGTTACACAAACTGACGTGTTAATATATGTAAAAACGTGTTTCTATTTAAATGAAAAGTTTTTAAGTGACAGTACGAAGGACATTGGACTTTGTTGTACATTTTCAATTACGTGGTAATGAATTTATTATATTGAACATATAAAAAAAATGTTCATACATAAAAGAGAGGTTGAACAAGATTATGCTCCAAACTGGAACGATCTTTATGTTAAATACGTTCTAAAATAGTTAAATAAAGTTACGCGCGAACCTTAAAGTGACAGTACGTGGTACATCTATCCTATATGTCAACTCAGACGGGAACTATTATGAAAACGATCGTAGTTAATTATCTAAATTCTTTAAATAAAAGTAGTTACGGACACTGTCTCATTTTTGTTTCTGTGTCAGACATCGTATCTAAAAATGATCGAAATCGATAAAGATGCACATTTTCTGAACCTTCACCGAAAACTATATTTAATTTTAAATTCTATCTTTTAACCTATCTTAAATTGAAACCTACTATTTTCAATAAGTCGAATATTTAGGTAATTCTAAAGAAAAAAATTAAAGTGAGCTCTATACGTAGATAAAAGATGTAATTTTTGTACTGACAATGAATGGCAGAGGAGAACTCTTAGCTGATCATCTTCTTTACAGCAAGCAGCAGATCGGCTTTTGTTTGACACAGAGAGTGTGTAATGTATCTGTGCGGAGTAGATATGTGCAGCGCAGTATGTAGGAAAAATTGGAAGAAGTAAATATCTTAAACCAAGCCATCGAAAACGTCTTTCCACGGAAATCTATGTGCAATACTTTCCTATATATCTAATGCGACACATGAGAGAAAACGAGGAATTCCGCGCGGCTGACTTACCACCTCCTTTCGATTGAGAGAAACCCAGTACTCTACAAAATACTATCATGACACATATCGTTTCGTAAATGTGTGCATCTCATTCACGATACATTTGCAATCCAGTAGCTTTTATCGCCTCTTTGATAATGGATAATCATTTGACTGCCGATCTTCATGAATTCATAGGAAAATTAGATACGCAAAAAGATAAAACAACACCAGTAACACACAAAAGTACTCGATATATTTAAACATAACCCGTCTTCGGACTTTCAAATTTCGTGCACAATTTACTCTCCTCTTCAATTTTATCGCCATGTTAAGAAGTGCAAACTGAATGCGTAGAAGTATTAAAAATTCGACGAGACAATACGGAATTAACTAAATTTTCAAATAATTATATCAACACCTATTAAAATATGCTGATTTTTAATTTATGCCTCTGTGGTTTCCCATAATCCGAAAAAAAAGGTTAATGGATGAAACAAATGTCTAATTGGGTTCTGCTTTTTTAGTTGTACTTACAAAAATATGAATTTATATCAATAACCTGTGCCCTAATGATGAATATTATCTTGAGTCGTCTATCAGTCTTCAAAGGGTTAAATGATGCCAGTGAACTCCTTAATAAATCAATATATAAAGTTACTATACGTATACAAATTGTATGTTCTGATAAAATTTACAACGTTCATACAGTTAGTCGCAGAAGTCTGCATGCACTTTTAAATTTCATATATTACAAAAAGTACAAGAATTTCGAACATTTTAGCAATAGTAGTTTATTCGTCAATTAAACTTAGATAGATAGCCAACAAACATTGGTACTTTATTGTTACAATTATACTCGTATTCTATTAGATCTTCTAATGCATTTGTTCCCACCAGTAATTTATTTAGCATAAATAAAATTACATCTTATACATAATATAATTTTAGGAATATATTTACTCATAGAATCAATGATCCGATTATCAAATGTCTTTTAAGAAACTTTCTCACTTGTAATTTCACGTATTACGAATCTTCACGTCATTTTTATCATTCCGAAATGCGTCCTAAAATATGTAAATATTTTAAATTTAGAATGTGTATGCAAAGTTTCGTGACTGACTGTACATGATATTTCAGAAATTCATTTTAGTCGTTTCGTAGCAAATTTGTTTTAATTGACAAGTTCTGCACTAATTAAATCCAACTGAATTTTCTAGTTCGTATATCAAAGAAACATAATTTTTTATGGGCTTCTCTCATTTCGCATCAGATTTTCTGTAAGATTTTTCTGAGGCTGTTCCTAACTAATGTACACCTTATCGAATTAAACTTTTTCCTCCAATTACCTTAAGTGAACTCTAATTTCGCACTGCCACTTACATTACTCGAATCTCTCGAAACGCTGGCCACGATTGAATCAAAGTTTCTAAATTTAATCAAAAAGGGATCCTTAGTTTTCGTAATAAAATTGTAAAATTTAAAAATAACAGACGATGCGAGTGCCAGAAAAATAAAAAAATATTTGTTCACGAGTAGGCGAGAACGATGTAAATGAATAAACAAAGAAGGATGTAAATTTCTTGACGTAAATACCAGATTAATTAAGCAAAAATAAATTACTAAACATCTACACAACGATTAACAATTGTTGCTTATTAGTTTTCTTCGTGTTTTTAGTTTCTACTAAAAATGTTCAATTACAACATTTACATCGTTCATCACTTCAGCTACTTTATTTCTTGTCATTGATATGCCACTGGTACTACAGATTAGCAAACACAACTACGATCTTTGCATTGCAATTCGCTGCTTTTATTTCCCTATTTCCCACTGCGGAAACAGTTAGCTCACGCCGAGTTGACTCCGTTTTTATGAACCTCTTATACATACTCCGGACGCGTCAGATACAGTCGGTGTTTTATGCGCCATTAGAAAAATAATTTTCAATGAATTACGATTCCACGCGCGACTCCAGCTCGCCCCGTTAATGAGATACTTATTCACTCGAGGAGTGTTCAATTTAATCCTTTTCGCGAGGCATTTACTGTTTGCCACCGGGGTGCTTTCTGCTCCTTGCATTAGCTAATTTGTATAAAAGAAGAGAGCAGGAAAAAAGAGGAAGTAAATGAAGCGCCTTCATCTAAAAGCGCTGCCGTCTTTTAGGAGAATCAATTTTTATAATGAAATTGTCTTCGGGGCGAGAAAATGTACACTGAATTGTACGATAATCTGAGACAATGACGTTCAGATACGACGTGCGCTTAATGGAATTTTACCTCTTCTTTGAGTCGATCTTGCGCTCTGAATGAAACGAAATGACAACGAAAAGGAAATAACGGAAAGATTAAAATAGTTATGGTATCGCTGACGTAATGTAGCTAAAAGGAACCAGCGCGATAAGGATCGTCTAATGTCCCTCTCAATTTTTATAACTATTTTAGAAGCTATATCTAAAAAGATATAAACGAAGGAACATTTGGCAAATTATTGTATTCGAGAAAATTGAAACGAACATTTAAAGAAAACTCGAGCGTCTTTTTAACTCAATTTCAATATCAACGTGAAAATTATTAAAATAAATTTGATTAGATTATTTAAAAGGAAATGGATAATCGTTGTACATCAATAGAGAGTAATTTTAAAGGAAAGTAGGAAAACAGATTGCGGATCTTTATGCAAATTTAGATGTTTACAAATAAAATGAAAGAAACGGGATTTAAATATAATAATTTGCATTTTACTTCCAATATTTTCTGTATTTTTTTAATACCATTTGAATTCTGAATCCTTTTACGGATTTAAATTTCCTATAAATGCATAAAGATCCGCGGTATAATAATAAAGAATCGAAATTTATCATAATCATAAATAAACCAAAACGTATGAATGCAAAGAACATTAATACTGGATACGTTTAAAAGAGCTTCTATCAGAAGACAGCTGGCGTTGTAAAAATTCTGCAACACTTTAAATTGTAATCTGCTTCGAGTCATGTGAATTTTAGCTTTAGAGAACCGAGATGGGGTAACGTTTTAAAACTTTTACTATTTCAACGAAGAGCTCCGAGAGTTAGAGTTTCGACGGATTCTAGCGACAGGAAACTTCAAACTCCTCTAACTCTAATGTAAAACAACGCATCAGCACAAGTAAAACCGAACTGCATACTGAAACCATGCGTTCGTGAAACAGCTACTTGAACGTAAAGAAACAAAAGTACCCGACGTGGTTACATTACTGCAGGAAATAACACGATAACTTATATATGCGTACGTAGATCTATACCCTTTTTTCCCCTTTCTTCATTTCTAATCACACACAGAAAGTACAGGGTAATAACATTTTCTACTGATCTATGTGTCAGCAACAAACTTTCCAACCATATACTTATATTCTTCTTCGCCTCTAATTACATCGATCTAACAACATCTGCGAAAGCACACAGAGGGACAGAAATATTCAGTTAGGTTTTCGTCTATACCTTTCTTTCTTCCTCTATTACACATTCTCTCGCTCTAGTCACACACGTAACAACACCATTCGAATACCGCTAATCATCTAGTTAACTCTAATAGTGTTACACCACATGTAAGTAGCGATTACGTATCGATGGAACATTGTCCACTAAAGACTTACCATGGAAGAACCCATTATACCTACGAACTCAATTGTTTCTTCTGTCGAAGACGAGAGCCTAGAACACATATATCGTACAATCCGTTGAGTGAAAAATCATGATCTCGTGTAGCCGCGTTTTTCTTGTTCGTTCTACTTTCTAGCGTAAAAAAAAAGCGACATAGTTCTTCGGTTCTCTGCCCGTCGGAGAACTTTGATTTTATTTTCACGACTGGGATTCCGACATCCTCGAGAAATAACGACGTGTACACCCTTCCAGAGACTGCCATAACGTGATATGATATTACTAGTGAGTATGTGTGCGCGCGCGCGCGTGTGTGCGTTCCCCCGTTATCGTGGAATAATATTTGCAATATTATTATTACGCGAAGGCACGCGTACGTGAAATACTTTAGCAGGCGCGATAGCTAATGGAGATGTCGCAGATAGAAGAGAAATAAAATCCGAAGGGATGGCAGGTTGAGAAAATTTCATTATGAAAATACTCGTCGTCGCGTCGTAAAAAAAAAAGATTCTTCTTACGTTTCGCTCGTTTCGCGAAGCGTGAATATTTTTTGCAATTCTCGCCTGCTGCTCGTCAGCTGTGACAAAAGCGCGATTAAAATGTTCCGCTAGAAATAAAATTGAAGAATTTTCCTGCTGCAGCAAAGGTGCTGCTGCTAAAGGTCAAGGCTTTGAAGAATGATAAATGCAAAATTGTGCGGTGTTCGAGAAATTTGCACCGATATGGAATATGGCGATGAATATCGCGCGTCGGATGAACCTCGAATATTGAACATCCTTCGAAGCTCGGCACTGCCTCGGCATCGATGATGCTCGCATAAGTGAGCTAAGGATAAGAACTACTAGACACAGAGGAAAGTCTCGCGTTTTCTTTTGTACACGACCCACTTCACCAGCCGATCGGGCGCGGTATTTTTCTTGTTTGGCATTTGCCGTCAACGAGTATCAAACTGTTCTTATTCTGTAAGATATTATACATCACATTCTTCACTATTGAATTTTCCTCCCATTTTAGGAACATTACTTTGTTTTCTCGTTTACCTCTGTTATCACTGCCTATTCATTACGTTATTGCTATCTTATATGAGAAACATCGAAGCTCGTTCTATTCTTGAAAAACGACTTCGCAAATAAGAGGCGTTGACAAAAAGATTATATCGTGGAAATTTTTATTGTAGTATTATTTGTGAGAAACTATTAAAACATTCGATATGGAACTTTTGATTAAATAGTTTGGTTTCGATCCTTTCGGTTGATCAGTTTTAACTTTTAACCGCTACACCTATCAAAACTTACGTCTATAAGACCGCAAATGATTACTCATTTATCTCTATTTTTCAAGTGCGATTTCAGTAATTGAGCATTATACTATAATCGAAAAGTATCCAGAGGGTGACAAGCTTGTAAATTATGCAGAAAGTAAAATGAATTATTGTTAGCAGTCTCGCAGATCGGCAATAGCAATTAAGGATTAAAGAATCTGGATAAATACCAAAGACATCGTGGATATTTTGATCGTAATATTACTTATACGAAGCAATGAAAAGATTCGATATAGAACTTTTAATTTAAATTTCCTTTAATGATGTAGTTGGATTTTGATCCGTTTAGTTAAGTACTTTTAAAGAATCCGAATAAATACAGAAGACTTTGCCTCTTTAAAAAAAAAAAGTAATATTTATAACAAAAAATACTAAATTGTAATTTTCAGTATAAGAGGCAATTCATTAAACCCTTTCGCGACTAACAGAATTTGTAGAACGCGTATATTCTACCTGAGAACACAAAGCTCAATTTCAATTTAATGTCCTTTATACATTAAACCCGGTAATTGATAAATTATGCAATGATAAATTTAAGAAATAATAATTCAATCACGAAAAGGTAATCGAAAAGAGTCTAAGAAGAAAGCACATGTGCGAGTTTTATGCTGATTTTCTGTAACTATTAATTCAGCAAAAATAATACAAAACGACTAAACATCGGCTTTAATGTTGAATTTAAAAATTGTATTCATTTTATTTGTGCGTGAAGCGTAAAACGTAAAAAAAGATCCGTAAGAAATGGTGCAATATAATTATCGTAGCACATCAAAGGAAAGACGTGAATGTTTGTGAACGCGAATTTAACTGTACCTTTAACACTTAGCCCTTTCACGTAGAGAAGAGGCGATTTAAAGTCGGCTACAGAATAATTATAATTCCCCGGTTAAGGAATCCATGGAAACGTGCTCCACAATTTAACCTACTGTGAAATGTATACGATTCATAATACAGAATTCTCGCGTACGCACAAGTAAAAACCATTTCATTTGAAACAGCATTATTAAAGGCGATATTTTTATTTTATATAAACGATACGTTTGTATGTTGCCCTGTCAAAATTGTACTTATTGCCGTAATAAAAATTGGGCCGTTTCAGTGTTCATTAAAATATGATGCGCGACAATTGTAAACGATTCTAAGCAACGTAAAATTTAGAAAAAGGATTTAGGGTAAATCTCTCCAATGTCGACACCCTTCCATTTACTGACACTGGTTTAAAAATAAAGACTATTAAATTAATGTGACGGTATAGAATTTCACATTAGAAAGGTGACAATATCGATGTTCCTTCTTTCAGTATGGTGAAAACCGTCAAATAATTATTCAATTCGTAAGACATGATAGAAAGACTATGAGAAATAATTTTGTTTGAATCTTGCTAAGGTAAACGTATCCAAAATTGATATTTATTGCAATGATATTTAGCACGGAAATAAAATGTCTATGTTACCTTTGTTTCATCTTCTCCAAATTCAAGTATCAATAATTAGTAAACATTGCGACAAAATGAAGGAATTTAATGTCTGATTAATTTGAAATATCAGAATGAGTTTTCATTGTTTAACAAATCCCTAAATTTTAGTAGACGGTATGAGGATTTAAAAAAAAAAAAAAAAAAAATATCAATTGTGGTTATCTTTATTGTATGCAACTTCCACTTATGATCGTATCTTGATCTTAGCTGAACAATTTATACTTTTCAAGTATAAATTTCCAAGTATAAAGTTGGTTAAATTCCAATTTGTACGTATTTTATATTATCGTCCTCATGTAATGATGTTCTTTGAAAGCGGTTTGCGTAGTAAAATTCTTTGCTGAGAAAACAAACAATTTCCATGTAAAACTCGTTGCTTTAAATCGAATAGATTGGGAGATATTTCGCAGAACATACTTGCATTTGCCACTTTAAAAAAAGGTAGTTTTTATCCTGTCAACATGGATACCAACACGTTAAAAAAAATAGGTGTTAAATATTTTTGTGTAAGCTTCGCTATACACAATGAATCTCATAAAATCGACAATTTATATTTGGTGGCTCTTATTTGTAAATTTCTATTATAAACCACAGCGACAACGAATGCATTCTAAACATTGTACGGTTAATTAATACGTCGTTAAAATTTGAAACTTGACGATAAAATTAGTTTAAAAATGCGTATGAAAAATATACTCGAATGAACTTGTAAAACTTATTAATATCCGAGCGGACTGTGGATTGTAAAAATTCTTATCGAAGTGAAAATAGTTCTGTCATTTAAATAAATTGAGTATCGCTGTATTATTAAAATTTGGCCAAATATTCCTGACACAATTGTAAATATTTCTGAGCAATAAAATCTGCATTTTAATCGATGTTAATATCGAATACACGCGAATGAACGCAAAGACCTGAATGCGACAGCAAACATAATATTGCAAAACATAGTTATTAATACGCAATATTGGAAAGAACGCAAAATTCACCGGTTTGACCGGGTGCTCATTGATCCATGCACCAATATAGCGTGGTGCATTATGGAATCACTGCAGTCCGGAAATTAAAATAACAAGAACTGAACAAGTTTTATATTTCTCAGTGTGCCAGCAAACTTTACAACAGTTTGCATCCCTTTCCTCTAGCAGATGCTTTCTTTATTGACCGCTGTATTTTACTTCCTCATAATTCATGCGTTTCTCTCCGTTATTTTATATTTTCATTGCCAACGGGGGGCAATATTTCGTCTTCCTGTGTCTTCAACTAAAGAAACACTGCAACATCGATGAAGAACTAGTTTGACCATGATCGGAGTTCCAAAGGCAAACAGAAAATGACTTTCTTTCCTGGACTTTTATCAAGTAAAACACAGCTCTGTATATAGAATTATCCACGGAATCGGAAGACACGACACGTAAGTTAGTTCTGATAATTTAATACAAACATTTTCCTGTCTTCCATGAACTACTAAAATCATCCTGAGTTTCTTAATCTTTTAATTCCAAGATTATTTTTACCAGCCAATTACTTGCGTACGATTTTAATGTAGATTAAATTAAATTAGATTAAATTTGTCGATGTTTGAGGATCTTGTGTGAATTAAATAAAATTTCGAAATTATTATTTGATGATAATAGAAGGTATTGAGTTGACCAAAAAGTTTTATCGATTTTCTGCACGGCGACATTAATATTGCGATACGTGAATTAATATTCCAATAACTTCACAAATGCAAATAAAATTTGAAAGTAAACATTTCAATGTGTCTATTGAAAAATAGTTTTAAGATTGATCGTGCTTATCATGTTTAACGTAACTTTGAAACAGAAGAAAGCAAAATGCACGTTCGGCACAATATATTGCATTACTGTTGTAAACATAAAAGTGCAGTACAAATCAAGTAAGAATAACGTAAATTATAGAATATACTAATACAGAAATATGTTCATTCTCTAGGCGCTTAATCGAGTCTTTTAATTGGAAGAAAATTGAAACATCTGAATGCTTATAAAACTCGCTTAAAGGAGATTTTTTGTTAAAAAGAAAAATGAAAATCGTGAAAAGACTGAATGATAAAACCGCCTAATTTGGAAAAAGGTTGCCAAAAAAGGTCAACAATACACTGTTCAATTAAGTTTCGCATCTATGTGCCTTTAAAATGCGACAAAATTTTTTGGCTAACCCAATTCTAATTCTAAATATGTAGCCATATAGTTATTGTAATAGTAACATACATTTTTCTTTTCATACTCTTGTACTACATGAGAATGGAAATTCTTCTTTATATATACCTTCCTATTGAATTTCCCCCGTTTATTTGAATCTCCAATAATATGCTGAATAATTCATTACTATTTCGAACAAATAATTATTCACGAAAGATGAAATTTAATGCCATTTATGTAAAATATTCAATAGGTTTAACCCTCTATAACGTCAGGTAAGTTAAAGGTTACATTTAAATTTGTGGAATTTTATCTTATTTGCTTATCACTGTACCACTATATTTTACTTTGTTACCATTGTATTAATGGCAAGCAATCATACGGTAATTGTTAATTCCTGGTTTTCCAATTAACCCTTTGACAGTGTAATACAATGAAGAAAAATAAGTGAAACATGAATAATGTTTACTTCCTCTGTTACAACATCCTTGCATTTTGATTGTGCGATATAAAAAAAAAAATGTAATTTTACATATTCATACGTATTACATCTTAATAATTATGTCACGTATAATAGAACTTATAATCTGAAATCTATAGAGTCTTTTTCGTACTGAAGTGTAAATCGTAACCAATTATAATTCGTCTCATCGTTACATTAAACAAAATTCAGGTTACAGAGGGTTAGTTGCAACTTTAGCAAATTTACTGCTTCCCTAAATTACTTGGCTGCTCCAATATGAAACCAAATACCTATCTATTTCAGTTTAATGTAGATGTTAAACAACGTGGAAAGAGAAACGAAGTGAAAATATCGCGTAAAATATTCATCTTGTAAACTACATATAGCTGTACCGAGTGAACATTTTTACACGAAATATACCGTTCGTTGAAAATTCTACCTTAAAATTAGATGCACTTTTAGACACTCTCGTTTCACCTCCTAACTATAGCTGACTACATTCTACATTCGACCCTCGACACCTCTACTTTTCTGTTCTCAATTCAACCCTATTATCTTCTTTTCGTCACATTCATGACGGAGCTCTTGTTTCTCATTAATATTTACTATTAATTACGAAGTTAACTTCAATTATTCAAACCGCGTGCACCAAACTGTAGTAAACAAAGTAAATGTGATAAATAGATCACTTCCAGGAAACGTAACTTTTCCCCTTTGGACGAAAATAAATTTAAATAAATGTAATAAATTTTACATATTTGTGGAGAATACTAAAACCGAAAAAGTAACACTCTATTAGGTATAGCTTTTACAATTTCGATCTCCACTTATTTCAATCAGTACACAATCTGATCTTGGATTGTTCAAATTTATAATAATAATTTAGAAGATGAAATAATTAGAGACTTATTGGAATTCATTAAGGAGACCAAATTGTTCAAAGCAGTGTAATATTGACCCGATGCAATTAGACTCAGCGTATTCTTTCACTGTGTAACTACTATCCATGAAGTTTATGTGGCATTAAAAGTTTAATTAAAAAAGTATACAGTTTTCGAGACGAAATTGCAAGGCGAAGAAAAAATGTGAAAATGGAACGGTTTCGGAGAAATATTTCATTCCATTCGGTGAAGTTTAGTGTTTTTAATTAGAATATGGTAAACAATTGTTAGTAACGAGGAAAATTATTCAACCTGTTGATGTAAATAAACGATTTCAATGTTAAAACGACTATTTTCGTAATACACCGTGTTGCAGTAAAGTTTGTTTTGTAAAGTAACAAATAGACTGCGAATCTTTATGCAAATTCATGTTTTTATTAACAAAATCAAGAAAATGAAACTAAAATGCAGAGTTGCTTTATTATCTAAATATTTCATTTTTACTGCATTTTGAATATTTTGTACACTTTCCTTTCATTGTATGTGTTCCATGCATTCTTGCACATTACGGATATTGATTGCAGAATTTGACGGGTTTCCCGAAAAAAAGGTATTGCAGGATTGGAGACAGAAAACATTGAATTATAATAACTATTCGTGTCATTATATCAACGAAACTCAATATTTCGCTTAAAAATAATATTTATAATTCAGTAACTTTGAACAAGTAATCTGAAATCCGTCGAATTAACGGGTTCCGTAATCCTAGTGTGAAATTAACAATAAATGCATAAAAATCCACAGCATAACAATAAAGTTAAAATGTTGCCTAACGTCTTCTAAGGAAGTGCCAACATTTCCTTGAACGATTACCCCAAAGAAGAAACGTTGAATTTACATATCTCTTGTACACCTTAGAAAAAAGCATAAATTGAAAAGCAGATTGAATTTTTCACACCGTCCAATAAATTCGAGCCGAAGAAAGCTTCGTTGTAAAAGTTAAATGGGACAAACGGTTTTCTTCAACAGCGAATTTTTTATAGGCAAAAATTCTATTTATTTGCCTCCATTGAATTCATCGAAATGGCAATTGATTAAGAGATAACGTACAACGCGAAAGTCCCACCCATTTATTACATCTCCGCGTCCATATCGCGGAGGTTGTCCCATATTTTCTCAGCCTACGAACTTCGCTTCGATTCACACTTCTGCAGCTTCGATCCAACCTCCTCCGCGTCACGGTTCTTTCTTCCAGCCGCGAATAACAAAGCGAATTTCAGACAATGCAAAACGTCACACTCTGGGATTTTCATTGAACGATCTTCTCTCGGCCTTCGCGATCACGGTGGTGGATCGGTGAATTTTTTAACAAAATGATACCACACCATTCTCGTCGTTTTTCCCGCATTTTCTTTCTCCTTTTTTCGGTTATTCTTCTTTTTCCCCGCGGGAATATGTACTCGTTTCTGTCTGTTCCTCTGTGTCTCGTCTCGTAATTCGAGATTGCACGCAGACAACGGGCGTTATGCGACATAAAATCTTTATGCGCCACTCACTTAAGATAGTAGAACACGCTGCTAACTTTTTTATCCCGACACAATGGTCACCGATATGAGCATTTTATTGTACCGGGTCTAACTAGGCGTGCGATAAAAATGAAATGGACGTTTCTGCAGTGATACGCAGCGTTCAAGATTGAAATTTTCAACGTTTCCTGGTAATGGATTATCGCGCCGGACGAACTGTATTACAGGGCTTTTAAATTAATTGCTGTGCTGCTATGGATCGTTTAAAGTCTTTTATTGGGACAAAAAGTTAGACGTGATCTGCACGATACAAATCTGCATTTCTTTCTATCCGAGTGCGTCTTTGATTTGATCTCAACAGTTGGAAACGTTTCGGATTAAGAATCGCGCGGCTTAAACGGTAAACGATTGCAAGCGTGGAAACATGAGACATTAAGTTGTTGGTGTAAAAAATGAACAACGCGATTGAGACACTAATCAAATTTCTAAATAACTTATTAATAGACTATATCTCTAATTGAGGAACATTTCGGGGAAAAAGGCACATTACGATAAAACAGTGAATTTTAGTAAATTGTGTCGCAAATTCGTGTGTTGTGTGAGTTAACAATAAATACTAGTCTAAATCTAATTGGATGAGTATATTGAAATACAATGTTGGGGGACTATTGGTTACGGCGGTATAGCGATTAATTATGAGCCCTTCTTCCAGAAAGCTCTTCAATCGTAAGAAATAATTACATTGCGGATGTTTATGCAATCATGGGAAATTTAAGTGTGCAAAGAAAGTACAGGATGCATATTATAAGCAAAAATAATAAAATATCCAAAGTAAAAGCAATGTAATAATTTTTAGAAGGCGAAATGAATTTCTGTTTAAATTCCATTTATTCATTTGTATTTATTTATTATTCATTTATTCCGCAACGAAGCTTTGCATGATTGACTGCACATGAACGAAACAATTTGATTTAATTTTTACATAGTTAAGAATTACTAGGCTATAAAGTAGAAATTTACTATTTCAATTGCACCGATTTTTTCATAGATATTCGTAATTTATTAAAATTCAATTAGTCGTTTTTAGTTTTTCTCGAGCTTTGATTTACACTGTCAATAAGCTTGTACTAAATTGTAAATTTTAATTTTTGCTTTCGAGTACGTAAATATATGATTTGCAATCACGTCGATTTCTAAATTACATATTTACTTTCCTTTCTGTTTATAAAGGTGCAAACAAGAAAAGATACGCAGTTGAAATAAAAGTAGGAGATAGATAAATGGAAGATCTGATACACGGAAGTAAAGCTAAACTTCGCTAACTCGATAAATTCTGCCATCGAAGAACTACGACGACGGATTTTCGTAGAAATACAATTTTACCAGAGCACGAGTATAATAGTAAATTGATACACCGAGTAACGTAATTACCGTGTAATCAAGCAACGCTCAAAGTGTAACAACGAACCAGATAATATTACCTCCGATTGAATGTAAATAACACGATTACATTCGTAATTGATCCCTTC
This sequence comes from Eucera pruinosa, assembly GCA_028830335.1. Lineage (NCBI taxonomy): Eukaryota > Metazoa > Arthropoda > Insecta > Hymenoptera > Apidae > Eucera > Eucera pruinosa. The sequence continues at coordinate 8,795,812 of JAMYCR010000009.1, read as the reverse complement.
GAACTATTTACGGAATTTCATTTATTTTTTGTTCTTATATTTCAGATCGTAACTCTGTCAAAAGATACAAAAAATAATTTAGAAATTTTCTGTAGTCCTAAAACTATTACGAAAAATTTATTGCAGCTTCGTGAAAGATTTCTCTGCATAAAAATGATATTAAGATTCGGGGTGGGATTAATAATGTCTGCATGGAAGATCTATTTTCGTAAAAAACAACGTGGGTCATTCCAGGGCAAATCAATCACTTTCTCATGTCGATGTCAGCGATTTTGTCCAAAATATAGTACAATATAATGAATATCAAAGTTGAAGCCATCGTTTTATTCGCATCGAATTTATTGAAAAAAAAACGCAGACCTTCGAATTTTAGTCATTTTTGTCCATTTCGAATTAGGTTTAACCGAAATATACCAGAATCTTTTTAACTTGTTTACAAAATAATGTTATTTAAACTTAAAAACTAAAATTGGAGTAAAGGGCAAGAAATCGCAAAATAAAATTAGTTTCCAATTGTAATTCCGAAATTATAGTAGTCACGTTTAGAATAATTATACCCACGCGATGGCTCTTTTATTAGGTGTATGAATTAATTCTGAGCCTTCAAGATTATTTAAAAAAAATTAAATACAGTTTTAATATCCAATATTTATGAAGCAAATTTGTCACTTGGAAAATAGTAAAGTTGCAATTTTGGTTCCACGAAGACGTCAAGAGTTCAATGATAAAGGGTCCGAGTTAATTTGTACACCTAATATATAAAAATAATATTAAAATTGCGTAACGATAATATAAAAATTATAAAGAACTGGAATTTCTAATGTCGGACATGAACACTTCTTAACTGGAAATAGCGAAACGTTGATCGAACGAAGTTTCACTATCACCGGATAGACCGACAGTCAATATTAGTTTGTCCGATGGCTTCTGGCATGTTTGCTCTCCATGCAAACGAAAAATATCTTCGCTGCATACAACGCATATATTGCTTTCGAACTATTTGCTGACGAGCGTTTGCGTGCAACTTCAAAGAAACGTGTTAAATCTACACCGTAACTACAAAAAATACCCTCTTTCCATTCTCACCTTCGTTATATTAAAATTAATAAGAAAAAAAAAAAAAAATACGAAAAAATAAAATTCTTGCTCCAACAAAATACGAAATATTATATGCGTAATTTTACACGGAGTTGTCGATTTAAAAATTTTAAATAAATCTATTATATTTAGAATTAAGATCTCTAACTATTGTTAATCCTTTCAGTACCAAACGTTGTTGTCTTGTGAGAAACATGTCCTATACAAAACACATTTAATCGCATTTGAAACTAAACTGGAAATTAGAAATAAACAAAATACATTTCCTTCTGTTTCACTAAAGAAGATTCGATACTTAAATTTAATACTAATTTTGCTAAATAAAAACACATTTATCGTTTACTTTTACCGAAACAAAAACATCGTTTCTCCAGAATTAAAATAGACTAACTCAAAGCTATTTTTCCTAAATTGAATTGTATGTTGAATTTTATTACTTTCTTTTACTTTGTCAAATTCGTAAGAGTTTATTTGTGTTGCATAATAACTAAAAAAGATGTAATTATTTGACCTGTTTCAAACACAATGCTGTTTTTTGTTTCTCTTTTGATTTTGTTATAAGATTACAATACAGGATTTGGGTCGGCCTGGCTAGCAGTAATAGTTAAGGGTTAATATTAGTTCATCCCATAAATAGCGTCGTCTATTAGCTTTCTTTAAACAAGTGTATTCTACATTTTTTGAACAAGAAACTTAAAAATTCCTTGTAAAATGAGAAGAATCGTAGAAAGCAACATTCAATATTTTTTAAAGATAATGTAAATATTAATGATTACCACCCAAAATTAAGTCAAGAAACAACATTACTCATGGGATTAGGACTAATATATTCAAATGTTACAGCTAAATCTTCATTAATGTTCCCCGTATATGTATATGAATTATCCTGCATGTGCGATTCAATCCATGATAAAAGGGTATTGTACACGCGACAATGGAAGATCTATCCTACGAATTATCGTTCTCTTGCTACTACTAAACGTGTCGCTAGTTTAATTCGAAGGAACTGAGATGGATGGATCACTTACAAGGACGTAAACTGCTAGGAGAACTCGTAATTAAATGACACGTCTACATACATAGAATTACCTCATCTAATAAATTTTCTCTTTTATGCAATATCCTGAAAGTGGTGTTCCACTGAAATGAAAGAAGATTGTTCGTGAATTATCGCGCCTGGAGTGAGTACTCGCAGATTATGGTAGTTTAATTTGATCCCCTTAAGTATACAACGATGAGTGCTGGATGTCACGGTCAGATCGTGAGAATCATTAAAACTTCGAAGGCAATAGAAACGTGAAAAAACGCGGAACACCGATGGGAAATGGCGGGCGGAATTTTAATGAACGATAAAACTTCCTGAGCACATAGTCTCGAGTTGAGTTCCGGAAACTTTCTTATTTAGCATCTTTCAACTTCTCCAGAGATAAACGTGTGGAATGTTTTGAAGAAATTTTGAACTTTGCAGAGGAACGAGTGGTAATAAGTTGCACGTGGACAATTCTACTTGCATTTGTAAATTTCCTACACGGCAGAAGTTTACCAAATAGAAATTATTCTCTTATCTCAGCTGAAAGCTTGAACTGCATTAGACCACTAAAGATTTACAAAATAGTCTTTCAGAAAAATCATGCGACGTTCTAAAAGTTAGCATAGCGAAATTGGGCGCACCAGCATTATTCGATAGAGATGATATTAAGTGAAATAGAATTCTGGTGTTTCCAAATGGTTTTACTTTCAGTACATACATGGAAATATTTGCATATACAGAGTAAACTCTGGGATTCGAGTTTCGGTGTTTAATATAAACATCAAGGATAAAACTAGATGGAACGAATAGGTATACCCCTAACGAGAATATCGATTGTTCGCGCAGCAGGCGAAGGACTACACTCAAATTGAAGAGATACCTCGTTCATTACGACCCCAAATTGTATCTAATTCAGACCACCAGCACATCCTTTTACAAGGCTCCCCTAATTCCTTTTATCCTGAAATATATTAGTGGGGTCTATTACCTATTAACTTGAAACTTTGGATCCCTTTACCGAACCGAAGATATCAAAGAAATATTCTTACAAAAGTTATTTGATACGGCTGCACGAAATTTCATTATGTTATGAACAAAATATTATTTTTACCACATAACTGTTAGGTGTACAAATTAATTCAGTGCCTTTTCACAAAATTCAGTATGCATTTACGGAAAATCAAATCCAATTTTGAAGCTGAAAATAATTTCTATTACTCAATCTTTATCGTACGTGACTTGCAAATTCTATATTGATAAAAACGTTGACGGTTTTAAGCGAATAAAATCTTGAAGACTTTAAACGAAAAGGCACCAAATTAACCTGTATGTGTACATCTAATGCATCTACAAACAAATCATTTTGTACCACGTAACGTCGTATTGTGTACTAAGGAAATTGTGTAAGAATACCTCTTTTATATTCTCAATCCCTTACGAAATATTCTTGTGTTTCTATATAAAACCGACACTTTGTATATACTTGGGGTAGCAACTAAAAGTTTGGTAATCATTCATAAAAAAAAATCTGAATTATGTATCGCTAAAAATTTCCTTTATTTTCATAGATTTTTCTAAAGTCAAACATTCCTAAATTCTTCTTCTTTTATTTTGTAGATTCTTCAGAATGCGCATTAATTCTAAATTTTCGAAATCTAAGCTTCACTACTTTAAAGTTTCGGATCTCTTCTGCTGACTCGCTGACTTCGCTGACTTTTAAACTTTCGAGTCATCGATTCACTATCTTCTGGAATATTCATTAATTTAATCATTCTTAATACTAAAACTACCAAGTCAGTCAAATTGACTAGTCACTGATTTACCATAAAAATTATAGAAACATATTGCGGTGGATTTTTAAGAATACTTCGTGATTTCCTGCGTAAAATGTGAATAATGATTTATTTCAGCTGCATCATACATTTTCTTCAATCGTCTATCACTTTTTACTTCTTTCATATAAACGCACTAACGTTAATCGGCGATAAATTTTATTTAAACGAGGAAATTAATCCAAATTAAGATCCCCTAATTTTCTATCTGGTTGAAACGAAATCTCGTATTTTCTTTGATTCAAAGACACATAAAATTTGCGAAAATTAGCGCGGTTTCATTAAAATCGTTTAATTACGCCTGTGCATCGCCTTAAAGTTCTCCGACGTGTTTAAGCTTTACAGTGACTTCGCAGCCCTTAAGGCCGACTGCTTTTTGAGGTCGTAAATTACAGTTCACCGCGCACACTTGTCAGGAAAAGTTCTGTCTTTCAGAGGCTTCAGTCGTGGTAACATCTGAGCGATCGAAACTACGAGAAGTAATTTTCCAGTGGAAAATTTACCGGACAAAATCGCCACCTGGAATCTATGGGATTTTATACGTGCCCGAAGAAAATTGCTTCTCTCTACCTGGATCTAATCACGTGTTTATTGATCCGGACAGAGCGCGTTAACTGTAACACGTGCTTCTTTGAAAAAACTGTTTTTACACGAAACTACGTAAATTACGAGTCCGCTTTGAAGAGAAACGCAGACAGATCTGTGTGTTCGTACCGACCTCACTCTAAACAGTTTTAATGGATTTTTGTTTGAAAATCCAATTTAAAGAGATATAGTACCGTAGATACCAGTTTTTAATGTGATCTTTGAGAATTAAACTAAAAAAAGATTAGTAAACCAAACCGCTGCTCACCGCGCATATTTATAAGTGTCTATGCGGTAGTAACATAAAATTTTATAAAGCATTTCGTTAAAAATTGTAGAAGTTTCAGATGAATTCGCAGATTATACCATGAAATAATTATGAATTAATGCTCATTGATTGCGGCTCTGTCCTAGTCACTCAAATTGAACTATCAGAACTTTATTTTATGCTCCTGAAATGTGATTATTGCTCAACCCTCAATACATAATGTAAAAGAACAATTAACTCTTGGAAATTAGAATTCTGTAAATAAATTTTAACCGTAACTACTACTGTCGGTCTGTGAGCCCGCTAATAATAATTACTTATTCATCTGTATTTTACTTTCTACATGATTTATGAGCTTGTCACTCTGGCTACTTTTCAATTATAGTATAATGTTCAGTTACTGAAATCGAACTTGGAAAATAAAGATGAATGAGTAATTATTAGCGGCCTTACAGACGTAAGTTTTAATAGCTGTAGTAGTTAAGGATTAAGTAACATATTCGACATAACACTTATAATTGAACTTTCTTCGTTCATTTACATAAAAATAATCGCTTTTAAAAATAACACAAAAAATTATTAGGATGATCACAGAATTTCTCATACAATATTCATGAAAGTTTTGAATCTGTTCGACCAAGATTCGAGTATACTCCAAAGTATTGTTTCCTTTCGTCAAAGTATTTATAAGGGATTCGAATCTATCTCGTGTAGATTCGAGGATATTTGAAAGTACTACTTTTTTCAAAGTACTTATAGAGAGTTCGAACTTATTTCGTAGAGGTTCAAATATACTTCTAATATACTTAAGCCTATCGTTTGTTAACGGTATGAAAAAATAGTAATCCGAAGATCTCAAAAAGTTGAAGCTTCAGACGGTAGCTTGAAATATACTCTATACGCGCGAAAAATTTCCAAGGGATCCGTTCAACAGTTTCTGAGAAAAATACGCGTTTAATTCGGAAGCTATCGTTTCATGAAAATTGCATTTAAAGTTTCTGATACAGTTGCGAACCACATAAGCGCCTCCTTCTTTAAACTTTTATAACTTCGGTAATTTTACAAATTCCACTTTAACGCTTTATACGCATTAGGTTTCCAACGCTCAAATTATACGAGAATTCAAATAAAAAAACACGATATTTTTGGTTGATTACAATAAAGCATCTTAAAGCACCGAGAAATACTCTGACCGCAATGCTCAAATTTTCTTTGCTTTTTCTTTTGATAAATAAAATTGAGAAATATAGTTTACGAAAGAAGACGTTTAAGGGGGAAGAAATACATTTTACTAGGTATGAATAAGAGGTTGCAAGAGATATGCTCCTAATAAAAGAACATTTTACGAAGATTTACGATTGGGTGAGACGCAAGTCTGTCGGGACGGTCGCAAAATAACTTTTGCGATGCTTTAGCGCTTTATACCTTCCATTTATCTGTCACAGTTTCTCGCATATAGCCAAGGACAGACACTGCGGAAGTCTGTGGCCATAGTCACTGATTGTAACGTGTCAGTAATGGGTCAGTGTGGGGTTAGGTCGAAGATCGAGGTTAATTGAAGTGTTCAAGTGTGCCACTCGAGCAATTCTCAGTAGATATTGGTGGTTTACAAGTGTGTCGCCCCTCAGGCATGCAATATTTTCTTTAAAAATTCCATTTTCTCTTTCTACAAATGAGAGTTACATTTGCCAAAGTACCGATTTTAGCAACCCTTCCAATTTTACTTCCACAGATTCCTTTTGGTTTTTTTGACTTCCACTACCAAATTAATAAACGCGAATTCCTATCACGCGCCAAAGATATTGCAACTATTTTCTTCGTATAACGCGATTCCTCGTACAGCGCGCTATACAATAAAATCGAGAATACTGCGATCGAAAATTAAATTTTGTGTTAGTTGAGCACGATGTTGCTATTTTCATTGCTACCGATTTCTTCTGATTCGTTAAATTGTTTCTTTTGTAGATCTTATATGGAATAAAAATGTTTCGTTTACATATGTATTCTTTTTAATAAATACTTATTCGAAAAGAACTGTTCCCATTGGTAAACTATAAAAAAAAGAGGGATTGATGTGACGATAGTCAGTCCAAACATGTTACCTTATATTATAAAAATAAAGACATCTTCTCGTATACGACAATTTCCCACAAAGCGAATTCGTGAAACGCGTAATGTATTAATCGCGTTACACAAGAGTTTACTGTATTTAAAAATTTCACGAGACAATAAGAAATTACATAAACTTCCAAGTAATTACATAGACAAGTATCGACGTATGCTTAATTTAAAGTTGCGTTAAGCTATCATGGTTGATATGATTATGTATACAGTGATTTTAGCGACTTGGTCCTTTTAGAAAAAAATTGGAATGGGAAACATTGCACTTTTCAACTTTTGCAGGTTTATCATCCTATGGCGCAATATTTTGCACTTTGTAAGCGCATCGATGCGTTTTCAAAACAAAATCGTACCACAAGTCGACAGAGCTTACCAAATAGTGAAACATTTTTTTCTACAACTTTTTTCTAACTGCAGTTGAAACGAAGCTAGAATCGCCCTATATATTCAGAAGTGAGACTAATCGAGAAATATTGCAAACAAATATATGAAACTGTGGAAGATCTTTCAAAAAAATGTTCTATTTAAAATACATTAATATCTCTGCCGCCGATAAAAATCTGATATCTATAAATTTCGGAAAAAGAGTGTGAAAAACCATCAATCCGCTAACAGAAAAAAAAGAAATAATAATAGCCACGGAAAAACTAGCTTTCTGTCACAGAGGGGATGAAACCTTTTGTAATCCATGACTGGTTCGGTACAATGGTCAGATCACTGGATACTATTTTTAGTGAAAGTGAACGAATGACAAAACAATGTTATACATACACATAGTAACAGGTGAAGCTATGGCTATTTTATGAGAAATCTAAGTGTATCCAATAAAAGCGGATAACAGTAAAATGTTTACTGTCGAAATATTTGGAGATACTAAATCTTTAACCGCCGATGTGGATTTTGCGATAAAAATGCATGGAAAAATAAGTCGCATAGAATAATGTGAAATACTATATACGTAAATTAGTTCGGTGCTTTTAGATTTACCAACTATTTTAAATTCATATATTTTTCTAACCCATAAAATTGTAGATATGATATTTTTGAAGTTATAGCAAAATAATGCAGATGATTTTTAATGATTTAGGTTATAATTGAAACGGAGCGATGCATAAATAAAATTTGAATTTTATTATAGGGGCACTAAATTAATTTATGCTTCTAATAATTTAAGATATCAAAATATCTTGGGATGTCAAAGGGAAATTTGAATATATATAATTTAAAGGTCAGCCATTCTTAGTCGACTGAGCAGCGCTCTGCATAAAAAAGGGTTATCTGTTTGCAAAAAATTTAATCTCTTAAAGCCGTACATTATTTCAAGTCTGTGAAACGGAGCGACCAAAATAAAAATGTAAAACGTATCTAAAGTAGTAAATCTTTGTATTAGATTGATGCATATGAAATGTCATTTTTTTACAGTAAAACTTTAAGCCTGAGGAGATTTTTCAAAACGACATGTACTAAATTCAAGTAAGTATTATACGATTTTACATAATTTCTTTATGAATTAATTAGCTTCGTTATGACGAATCTCTAAATAATGTTGAATACACTTATAATTGTATATGTATTTTGTGCGTTAAAATTTTGATACGATAGTGTCCGCCAGCTGATTACTCCATAGTTAGCGTCTAATTTGCATCTACAATTGACGAGGGTGATGGACGGCCTACTGTCATTAATCTTAACTCGTTGATGATATCACAGCGCGAGTTCAAGAATGGAACCACGGTTAATTGAAGTGTTCCAGGAAATTTCTAGAATTTGCCTCCACTAACAACAACAGAACACAAAAACAGCATAGCTACGATTATTATCTTTCATCACCACTAAAAATAGCAGCTCAACTAACTATGAGAGATAGTTCGCTCTTAGGAATCCTACTCAGTTGCAAATAATCGATTTTACGAATGAGAAAATACAGTTAAATTGTAAAATTATTTAACAGTTCTACCATTTTACCAAAAGAACGTAATTAGAACCTAATTAGTATTGCGGATTTTTCTGTAAATTCGTATATTTCGAATCACGGCCAGAAAAATGCAACCTAAATACAACTTAGTTTTTTTACTTTAGTTATTTTATGCAATTTTGCATATTACGTGTATCCTGTAATTTTTACTATAGTTAAATTTCGTATAAGTGCATAAAAATTGGCAATCTACTAATTAGATACACAATTATAGAAAATCGATATTTGAAATGGATACAGTCGAACACAAAAATATTCGTACAGTACAGAAAGTGCACTCAAAAAATGAAAATTTTAATCCTTGATTAGAGATTCAATTTTAATATAATTTTAATGTTCAAAATCATACTGATATTTGGACATTTTTATAACTGACTACTGCATAATACATTCAAACAAATCATTAACATTAAATTTACGGATATTGATTGTATAATTTAACGGGCTTCCCGAAAAATAGGTATTAAAGAGTTAGGCAAGTGAGGACGTTGAATTACAATGACTATTCATACCATTATATCAATTAAAGTCAACATAAATTGCTTAAAAGTCATATTTACGATTTCTCTAACTCTAAATATGAAATCTGAAATCCGTCAAATTGACGGGTTCTGTAAACTTAGTGTTAACCGTCGTGCGGTCTCTGAACTTCGATTGAATTTAGTCATATTCTCCATTCTTTAAAAGTTATGTAATCGTGAAAAAAAAGAAGTTTCAACGTAGAAATGGTTACTTCAATTTACAAATATTAACAGCAACTCTGACATACATATTTGTTTCAAAGCTGAGGAATGTTTAAGAACGCGATAGGGTCAAAAATAGGTCGAAGACCGCAGCAGGGTAAAATGAGTCGCCCATTTGCCCAGTCGATTAACTCCATAAAATGAAAGGTAGAGAAATTTATGAAACAGATATACATTCTTTTTTAAAATTCCTGTTGGACTTTAAATTTAAATAAACAACGTAGAAAGTATTATTAAAGGCGTAGTTTTTATCTAACGTCATATAAAATGTATAAAGTATCATATCATTAGAATAATCCTTATTACTTTTATAAATTGTTTATTATTCCATGACCAATGACATTTTTCTCATTTCATGGTGTTAAAGTTAACTATTGAGGAAGCTTATTTTTAATATGAACAGGTAAGTATCAATCAAGTGCTGTAGCATTAAAATGTTAAAAAATTCAAAAAGTGGACTTAATCACTTTATCCTGTAAACGATTCAAACGAAGAAATCGATTCTGCAACCGTAATCTATCGATTAAAAATTAACCAAGAGGTAGCTAATAGAAGATTAATCGGAAGGGAACGTACAATCGAAGAAGCATAGAAGTATCAAAGGAAATGATCGCGGTTCACCAATAAATGAACTAGACGATGGTCAATAAAACATTGACCGCAGCTCGACCGCGGCTCTAAAACGGGGAGGAAGGAAAAGTCTGCGCGAATACGGTAGGTCGAAGGTCTCTGTCACGGAGGAAAAGGGATGGAAAGGGAAAAGGAAGAAGTAAAAGGAAAAAGGTAAGAGAAAGAGAGTCAGGGGGTGGCTAGACGGAGCTCTAACAAGTGGCTGCAGTCCGTAACGATCGCCTTCTGTGTCATGCACCAGACACTCGCGCGCTTTCTCTGCCTAAGAGGTTTAACCAATACACATACCAATTTCCTATTTCCTTGTGTGAACGTTAACACATCGTGGAATAACTACGTGCATACATTAACACGTAGTGGAATATCGCTTAACGTGACACAAAGGTCGTTTATGACCGACTGATATTTCGTTCCCTTTTGACTTGAAATAATTTCCACCGCGACACGTCCGCAAACGATGGTTGCTTAATTGGATCAATCGATCACCCCTATTAGCTGACGACGTATAAAATGCTTTGTCAAATATAACTTTCGTAAAACGTAATATCCCCCCCCCCCCCAACGATCAATGATCAATTTCGTGGGAGATTGTTTTTAATTGACTTTTACGAATCTGAAAATCTCGGAATAATACTCGGTGTATGCGCGGAAGTATTGAACCATAATAAACATGAATATTCTGTGAGACAGGTTTGACAGTCGTGTGTTTCTTTGCACAATTAGTATTAATAATTTATGTTTCCATTCTTTCTTGGCCTCGCTACTCTCTATGTTAGTGAATGAAATTCATACACCATTGAAAATGAAAGAAACGGGACACAATGTCCTCAAATTATAAAATTGTGCAACAAAATTTGGTCACTTTTGACCCATAAAGTCAAGAATAATTTAAGCGTTAAGGGGCTAAAGCAGATAAAAGTCAGCCATTGTACTATTTTTCTTAGAGATTCATTGTCTCTCTTTAGACCAGCCTTTCAATTGAGACGAACTGATTTATTCTCCATTTAACCCATTTAGACATGTCATCCCATATGTGGCACGGTATGTTTATAGACGAATGAGCTTTACTTTTGGAATTACTTTATTTTATTTTAGAATAAACTCGTAAATGAAACTTCTAGTCATTATGTTAGTCCATTATTAACACGTTCACTACTCCATATATCAGATGTGATGCGTAATCGATCCGAAAGGAATTTTATCAAAATAGAATTCATTAAACCTTATTATTGGCTATTATTCTATAGTTGAAGAAATTACGATGAAGGAATTACAATAAATTGTATTTGTATAACAAATGAAAAGCGGAGTTTCTATGTTGAGTATTTCGTTACTTTGTTGAGCATACAAATGGCGATTATGCTAGATGTCTGTAGAGTGAACGTGTTAATAATGTTTGTAATATTTTTGTAGGCATTTTTTTTACTCTGAAGTATGGTGTACTTATCTAAAACTTCATAAATTTCTGATCAAAATAGTTTCAGATCTAAACGGGTTAAGATAACTCTAATATTATAAATTAACTCCAATGATTCATCCTGGGTTCATTATGTACTGAACTTCCTGATCAGACATATATTATTTTAATACATTTTAATTGTTATGTACTAATCTCTAATAGACTGAAATTTGCGATAATTCTTAACCCAGTTAAGAGGTTCACACTTACGAATTAGGTAGATTTCTTACGCAAGTTTAGGTTTAAAAATATACAGTATGTATTTAGAAGCCGAGAAGTGAGAAACCTTCGAGCCCTAAGATAGGGACTCTACACCCTTGACTATGTAGACAATGATCCCACACACACTACCAGCCAAAAGTTTGAAACTACTATCGATTTTAAGGAATGTAAGAATTAACGGGAAAAAAATTTAGAAATCTAATATCTTGGAAACATTTTAGCTAAACACCTATGAAAATAAAGAAAACTGCTACTAACACTAACTAGAATATTAATTTCGAATGAATAAGAAAATTAGCGAGATAATTGATACGAATACAATTTAGAAATGTGGTTTCACACGTGGAGTCATGGTTCAACACCTTTGCACACTACTGCATCTAAATTTTCAGCTGCATAAACTTCGAATATATAATGGATGAATTTATACTAATAACCGCTATTATTTAGAGAATATTTTACTACACATTTTTGCATTTTGTATCCATTTCTCAAATAAAAATGCAAATTCGTGGTATTTAAAAGAGGAAAAAATTTACTGAGCACCTCCATTTATATAGACCTAATTTTGAAAAATTAGTTTCTATGAATCAGCGTTGCACATTATTCAAATAGCAATTTTATTCGAATAACATTTCGAATAAATTTTTCAAATAATATTTTATTCGAATAATCTTCGAATAGGAAATATCAATAAAACACATTTGAAGCAAAAATATACGAATAATGATAATATACGAATAATTTATTCAAAATGTTGTTTGAATAAAATATGCCCAACTCTGCTATGAATACTCTATTATCATGACACGTAAATATTAAGACGCCGACTAGAATTTGATTTAACAAAGGTTGACATAGAAAACTCAGTGTCTGCTAAATTAAGAGAAACCTCGAATAAAGGCTACCCACTCGAACCTGTTCATTTACTCTCTTGCCTTCAATAACGATGCCTTTTGTGTACCGAGCTTCATGTTTGACGACTATTTCGTATCAAAAGGAGATTTTGAATGACTGTGATATAAAACAACCGCTAATTCTGTTTTCCTTTAAAGACACGACTTCTTTGAAGTATGTTCAAAGAAGAAAATGGGTGAATGTCAATCTGATCAAAAAGGTAGGAATGCACTTTCAAGCAAGCTTCAATATTTATTTTAGGAAATAATAAAAGAAAATAATAAATTTTGTCAATAATATAATTATTACAGCGATCTATACACCTAATACTTAACAAAATCTTGTAAATATATTAAATAATAGTTTAACCAAATTATTCCTTAACTAGAAATGTACCTAATAGATACAAAATTGTAGGAACTGTTTCCATTTATTCCTTTCTATTTTAATAAAATTTTGCCTAACCATAAACCTAATTTGCCTATCTATAAAAGTTAGTATTAATTAGTATTTCGATAATTACATATAATACTATACATTTATACATGATAATATACAAATTATAAATTAAAACAAATTGTAATTATACTAGTTAAGTATTAAATAATTTTCGCTTTAATCAATCAATTTTACATTTAAATTTTGAAGAAATAAATTGAAGTTTTCAATTTTTTATTTAACACGACTTACCGCAATAATAAACACGATATTTCCGACGATTCACTGGCGGTTACGAAGCTTGGCTATTAAAAGTTCAACTAAAAATCGTCGTGACCCTTTTCCACTTCCAAAATTAGCAACAAAATCTAAAAAAGAGAGCAAGAGACTACGTGATACTTGCGCGCCAATTTCATTAATCACGTGACTCAAGATTTTTCGCACAATGAACGCAGTTCTATTTTTACATTATACATTCGCTTCATTATTTTTTCGCGTCGGTAATTCGTAAGTAAATTGAGAAACAATTGTAAGAGAAAATATTCCGCAATTAAATTCGCATAAAAAGTACCTAAATTTTAATATTGTTTTTGAAACCGATGTTTAAGATAGTCATCGTATTTACCATCGTAGTAACGTTAGTCGAGGCGCAGCGAGTCCCGCCGAATTCGTGAGTGTTTAATTAAAACTTCATACAGGTTCGTACAATGCCCTTTGACTTTTACGGCATGCTTTTGCGTGTTTATTTTCTAGCGTGTACTCACAATCATGCACACAGTTATAGCTCACACGTGTCGGCTTATAAAAAAAAAAATATGATGTTCATAAGTTTATGAAAGCTCGAAATCGACGCCCGCGGCACGAAACACCGGTCACGTGACTCTCGAAGAATATGGATATACATACAGTATGTATATAGCCACGTTTAGAGTAGGGAAAACGAAAGAGAGAAATAGACGAGAGAGAACGCGAAGAAGTACCAAAATATCTATGGTTGGAGGCGCGTGGCAGCTCGGTCGCTCTAGGATACAAAGCACATGCCCGGCCCGGAGTGAGAACTGTCAAATAACGTGATGTTTCTTTTCAAACGTAGACCACGGAGGCCTAAAAAGGGCACTTTCTTTAAGATTAAATCGATATCGAGGGAATGGTTAATGCTGCACGTTCTTCGTCTTAAGTAACACTTAATCCCCCGCGTACACGCTTCTCCTGTATATCTATCCCGCTCTTAACCGCAACCGGCACGCTTATTTATCTTTGTCGCGCGCTTATTCCCTTCTCTCTCGTCTTACGTTCTCTCTTTCTTTCTGTCATATACGCGCTTCTCTTGCTTACCTACGAATACATGCATTAGTCGCGTACTTACACACTCACACGCGTGTGTACGGTACATACGTATACATAGAGTGACATAAAATGAACACGCACACAAGCACGGTTATTCTATAGGTGTGATACCGAGTGCCGTGCAACAGAACGTAACGCATCGAGGTAAGCCGGGGTAAGAAGACCTTAACCTATCGCGGTTAAAGGCCAGGAGTATAAGCGGCTCAAATAAAAATCAAGTGATTAGAGCAAACAAACGTTCCTTTTTCCCGGTTTCCAATCAATTGTCTTACCTGTTTTACTAGTGGGTGTAGTGTCTGTTCTATGCTACGGGTCTTTATCTCTAGGGTGGCTGGGTCTACGGGGTCGGGTGTCGCCATGATTCGAACACAACTCCGAGCTCCGTAGACTCGAACCGAGCCTAGAGGGTTCGTTGCACCCCTCTTGCTTCTCGTACGTCCTCACTACCCTCTCACAACACTCGTGCGTTCGCACTTATTTCCCTAGACGCCCCTCTATTCGAATTTGCTAGCCAATCGTTGTGTTGATAACCGTCGATGCGAGCGACGTCCTCTCCCGACGGCAACATGCCTGCAACTTCACGTCGTCTAACTGCGCAGCCAGATTTCGTAGACGGCGCAATTCTGCCATCTTACGACTTGTGGTAGAATTATCACGTTTGGATGGTAGTGTTTCGACGCTCGTTCTTTGACGTATTTTAATTACTTTTAAAATGTGATTTTCGCGTAGAATTGCAAAAAAGAAGAACTGTGGTGCAATTGCAGTACTCTTCGAATGCAACTCAGCTTGCAGAGCTACGTTGTTTTATGAATCGATGCGAATATCGGGCAAAAGGTATGCGACTTTGAATTTGTTTTCACTTTGCGCGCCATTATAGTAAATTTAAAGATGAAGCAACGAATTGAATGCTTCCAATAATGTTTTTCGATGTAAATTGTTAACTAATTTCATTGTCAGAGTAGAAATACAATTAAAATTTTGGAACTTCACTTCTACGTATTTAATATACCAGCGTTTCTCGACCTATAGTCCACCGCCCAATTTTGGACCGCATTAAATTTTTAATGAACCGCGAAATTATAGCCGCTTTGTGCTGCCATTGAATATTATTTTGTATTACTTTATTCAAATATAACTCTGGAACTATATTAGGAGATTTTAAATAATTATTCTAATTCAATCAGTATTTTAGTAAATTCTAATTATTTGCTCTAATTCAATAATTATTTTAATAAGTATAGTATTCAAATATAACAAATTATTTTAGAAACTTTTATGAGTTTGATTTTGCATATTAGAAAAGTAATGATGTTGCTATAAACTTTTTAATAATTTTGCTGGTAATAAGATGCACTTCAATTAAAATAATATTACTCGAGAAATTTATTGAATTTTTCAGTTCAGCACTTAATACGTTTTCTTTTAATTACTTTTCTCATTTGTTTTATTCTTATTTTCTTTCTTTTTTTATAAGTTGAATAGTCACTATAATATCCACGAAAATAACATATTTCCGAAATAACTTTAATTGAAAACAGAATTAATGAAATGAAGCACAACGATTTTCATGTAATTAATTTGCGATTTACCTTGATATATGAAATAATATTTGGAATTACTTATGAAGGGATAATGAATATATTGTTAAGGAAATATTTCTCGAAAATTTCATTGTTCAAATAAATAGTAAAACAGATTTAGGTCTAACGCGGAATGAATATATTTCATATTAATATTATTTGCTTCTATGAGAATTTTATTTACAAGCTGTATTTTCGAGATACGTTCTAGTATTAAGATTTAATAAATATTCGACAATAGCGACTAATTCATAACAATAAGACGCATTCATAACGAGATGGGATGCTAATAAACAACTCTCTCTATAAATTATGTTCGTAGTTATACTTTGAAAGTTATACTTGTTTAAAATATAAATTTCACGATGAAACACTGTCAGAACTTTGTGAACGATATTCATTAACGCTATCGAACGCAACTAATTCTTGTAAAGCTACACATGACTAGTTCTAAATAAACAATATTCTTAAATTGTATTTTTAAGGAGCAGCAATTGTCTGTACTAATTTGATAAGTACTTTTTCCACTTGTAACAAACCAACGAATTTTTTAGATAAATGAATTTTAGATAAATAAAAGAAGATGAGAAAGAATTGAAAAAAAGAAAGACAAGCATATATAATTAAATTATACATTTTTCAAAGAAATTCATTAATTTTTAGAAATTTTCAGATAAAATTCTGCGATTTGTAATCTTGCAGTTTATTATTGCTATAAATTATTATAGATGAATGCTGTTTCCCCTTTTACTATGTTGAAAAGAAATATTTAACATTTTAAACGCAGTATTCACGAAATAAAAAAAAGTTGCAAATTATCACTTATATAGTGTAATACATAATTCACCAAAACATATGATTCACACATTTTGTAATAATACTGAAGCTTTAATCTTTTGCGGACGATTGTTGCAAATAGCTATCCAATTTCTTTTTATTTCTTGGACACATGTCAATTTTTGAAGCAAGAAATTCAAATTGATATTATTAATAGACGCTGCTTATTAATTCGACAAGAATTCGTTAAGTCCTGTCCTCAAAGGGTTAATAAATGAACGAAAATTTGTTAAATATTATTTTGTTCCGTCCGCAAAGGGTTAATATGGTCGGTAATAATTTACTATAGTTTCCAAATAATTTAAATGCCTCGCTAAATACAATTGAATATTTTCACGAACACTATAATCAAAAATCGCAAATCTCTTTTTAAGCATTCAGCTTTGCATCATTTCTGTGCTCATTTATACTTAAAAACTTCTTTCCTGTGGAATTCGTATACGCAGTTCAATACTTGTTCTACTTTAACTGCTCGTACAACATCTCTGTAAAACATTCCTAAGAAAGTTTGAACGTTTAGAGATCTCGTCAACGTTACTTCTTCGCGTTAACGAGCTTATTTTGATTTGGTGCTAGCGGCGCTCTTCTTTTCACATGTTTCTCGGGGACTTTGTCCTTTGAAGCCGTAACCCCGTTACAAGCCAAGCCGCCTTTCCTTTTTCTCAAAGATTCCGTAGGAAGATATTCAGCCGGTCTCAGTAGCTGCCTGAAGTTATACGGTCCATTGATATCCTCCGGATCGTAATCTACTTTGAGGATTTCTTGTCGTTTTTGAACAACGGTAGGCTTGAGGATTTGTCTAAGATCAACTGGCATACCAAAAGTATCTTTCCCCAGCTCTTTTCTTACGCCTAATCGACCATTGATGGCGTTCTGATTCTTAACTGATCGATCGATTCCATTCTTGCTATCCACACCGATCTGTCGATGTTTCTCCAAATGATTATTCTCTTTCGGCTGTATTTCTTTTACATGATTGTTCTTAAAGCCATTGATTAGTTTAGATGGCTTGATCAAATTTTGGTCTTTCATAACCATTTTATTGATGAACAGACCGTTCTGACAACCGCTGATTATGTTTCGGTATCCGTTACTACACGATAGATGTCCATTTAGTTTGGCCACGTTGTTCGCTGACGAATGTTCGTGAACAGCGTTTGAATGGCCATTAATTGCAGTTTCGTGTCTGTTCACGGGGCCGTGATGATTATTTAGAGGAGTGTGTCCATTAACAACCGTCGGGTGGCCGTTTGTAAAATTAGAGCCTCCGTTAAATACGTTCTGATGACCATTTACGGAATGTCCATTGATTCGCTGCCCAGCGAAAATTGGTTGTTGCCGTTCATTTACACCGTTGTATCGCTCGATGCATCTGGATCGTAGGCCATTTGGATAGTTGATATTCGAAGAGTCGACTGCAGGCTGTTTACGGTGCGGATAGCCCTCTGGGGACCGCAGGTTGTTCCTAGACACGTGATTAGTCCGTGTACTGTAAAGAAAATGATTACTTTAATTAAAGGGTGCCAATAGCGGCTTAATTATCGACTTCAGAGCTAGCGACTGTGATAAATGAAAGTTTTAGAACGAACAGAAGTTTATAGTAATCTACGGTATCAGAGTGTGGGTATTCAATTTTATTGAAATAGTATGGATATTCTAATTTTACTGATCTTTGATGAAGTTCATTCAAAAGACTGGAAGATATTGGATAAAGTAAATATTGAATATTTTTTATTTAGATTCTGTACTTCTATTTTGAATACTATTGCTCTGTATTCGATGTAGTTGAGTTAAAGTTTATCTATACAAGCGTCTCTTGCGTTTTCTTATGAAAAATATCTATTCACAAATAAAATTATCTGAAACGAAAAGAAAAGGTGCGGATGGAAAATAAATTGGTTCGCGTTTGTGTTCACAGAAAAAGACTACATCAACAATATCTAAGTGAAATCAAGTTTCATGGATAGGTATGATAGATTCTACGGATGGCATAAATTTATAGTTTTACCTGGAAGTTTGCCATGATACCTCTGGCAAGGTATAGAAACACAACGAAAGATTAGTACAACTCAATTACTATCGTACAATGATTAATTCGACGATACTACCTATTGCGAGACAATGCAAGTCAGAAAAACAATAGAAAGTAACGTAACGTAACAATTGTTGTGGGAAGTGTTCGCAATTTAAGTGGGTAGTTTAAATTCAGGCAGAAAATAAATGATTGTCTAGTTAGGAAAGTTTAACTTTACCCCACTCTGGCTGAGTTTCCTTGTTCCTGATCCTCGCTCGGATTTCTCAAAGCTTTGTGCCATATATCCGAGAGATGCTGCTCGGAAGCTATCGCAAAGTCGCCCTGAGCTTCCAAACGCTCCCTCCTCTCTGCATTCACCTCCAGAACCTGACCCATTCGACTCCTGTAGTTAGAAATAATATAGTAATTTTCATGCAAAACAGTGGTTCACTTTTCTTAGGGCGCTACTCTGCATACAATTGGAGTGAATTCGTAATAAAGGGTTCTACAGCCACAGAGAAAAAATTTCGTCTACATAAGTAGCAGTCTGGTTTCAGAATATTAATAGGGATTAAATAATACAAGAAATAATACATAGAATTTCCTCGGAATTAATCATTTTACTACGACACACTTAGAACTCAGAATGTTCTAAATGTATAAGAACGGCATAATATTTATTAAAATAGAAATTGATGGATGTGTACATTCTATACATATTGCCCTCAAAATCGTCGTACAACTGGCCGAGTAATGATTCTACATGCAAAAATAAGTCGAAAAAGAAGAATAACATTTTCTCATTTATGGCTTTATATTCGAGTAAAATAAGTTTAAAGATTTATTAGGTATTCGTGTACTAATTCTAAGTTTTGACTTGTCATACTTCTGTTTTTGCTTACAAATAGTACAAATCAACAGTATGAATGATAACAGCAATGACAAGAAGCAGATAATAACATTGCCCATGTTTATAAATATAAACACAATTAGAAGCAAAAATCCGACGAATCGAAATTTATAGTTATTATACGAGTGCCTGATGGATTTTCAAACACATTTTTCTCGAAAACGAATCCTTCAGTGAAAAAAAGTTATTCTTCCTTTCAACATATTTTTGTATGTAGAATCACCATCTGGTCGGTTGTACCACCTTGTATACTAAACTATAGCTTTATACATAATTGAGCATGTATTTAAAAAATGATCGCCCAATTTTACAAAGACGTATCATTTTTTCGCAGCAAAAGTATTAAGCACAATTTCGGATCTTACATGTTTCTTGAAAGCTAGCAACTCAAACAATAGTTTGAAAGATATATTGTACAATCTAATAGAGAATTTCGAGAACAATTTTGGGATGGAATTTTGAAATCTAAAATTTGATGCGCAATTGTAGCAAGGAGATTTGATACTTTTACGAATGTTGAGTTCTTTCCTTATTAATTTTATTCTGAGATTTGTCATCCTTCTCACAAATTATCAACTTCGATAACCACTGAAAAATACATTTTAGTGTCTAATAAAGGGCTTTAGGATACAATTCTAAGGTTCCAGGATTTCAGTTATTTCATTTCTAAACTACTCATTTGATATAATTCTTTTGACATGAATTAAAAGGTTTCTTTAACATTTTATAATTAGCTACTGAGGATAGCAACATTTTATCTACTTCACAATTTTAAAGGATGTAGCTATATGTGTATGTATAATTATTATAATTGGAACGAAAGGGTTAAGATATGCTCTTTAGATACGGTTCTAGGCCCAAATTTGTCTTACTTCATACAAGAGAAATTAAAAGAAGCTTTCAAATATTAAAATTTTTAGCTGTCCCGAAGCTAAAAATTGAATAGAAGCTCTCAGAGATCTAGAAAAGTACCTCGACAATGGATGAAGGTCATTTTCTAGCTGTATCAACGGTAAGTCCCAGCCAACTTCGTCTTCTTCGAAGTCCGAACCACTTCCGATGCGAGTGCCAAAAGCATTGGAAAATTGAGCATTCAAATTTCTCATTCGCTCAGAGAAAATGAGAGTGGGTAATCGATCGCGATAGAGCATTACGTCTATTTACCTGCTCATCTCGTCTTTCAAGTCACGATAGTACTTAATGGTCTCCTCTCCATCCACTTGATTGCCACTTCGATATTGCATGATAGGCTGCACCATGTTGAATCCTTCGGGTCGAACATAATCTGGGGGAGGCTCTTCTACGTCGTTCAATGGTACCGCTGGCTTATTGCGACGTAAATTCTTGTGCACTTCCTGATTCTTCATGTGAACCTTCAATTAAAAGTTTTCAATAAGTTGAATTAAATTCTGAAAAATCTTCGGCACCATGAAAATTCTGTTTGAAACATACATTTTGAGAATATTGAATGAGATCGGCTTGTCTTAATTTATAATGCACAAAGTCTCTGACTGGTGGTTTCCTCTTTTTAACTTTTTCCTCCTGCTTGTACCATCGTTGCACAATGAATGCGGCGTCCTCGTTCTTTAAACCTTCGCGTAATAGTGCTTTATGTGCCTCGAATTTGTCCTCATAGTTATTCAAGATTCTCTTGAAACGCTCTTCCAGCTCTGGTCCGAAACGTTTGCGGATGGTGTACCCTCTGAAATCTATAGATAGAAACAATTGATTGTACTATTTTTTATTACTCATAGTAAAATGTCTTCGTCATAAGGTATAGCTGAAATGAACTCACGGCTCTGGATGATGACTGCAGCATCGTCTTCCTTTAATACTTCTTTCGGTCCTTGGTCCTCCTGGTTTTCTTCTGCTTGCTCTTTAGCTTTCTGTTCCTGTTTTTCTACAAGAAATATTCAAAGTATTAAACAAAGTAGGATATTATACGAATTTTATGATGCCAAAGGTGATTACACAATTTTACCTAGCTCTTTTTGTAAAACAGTAGCTTCTTCCTCTTCTCGTTTCTTCTTCATCTCCTCCAACAAATGTTTACGCGACAACCATCCACGAATGTGGCGTTGTAAAGTCACCACGGACACAGCGAATTGCCACTTCTGTTTCTTGAATCGGATCCTAGCTAACCATCGGCGAACGCATGCTTGCACCATAATGATCTTTTTCAGCTGTTCTTCGTACATCTTTGAGAGAAACTCAACGTGATAGTATTTTAAGAAAACTTTTGTTCTTCCTAATGCCCATCCGTCCATCTTCAAACGGATGAGGAGGAGACGACAATTGTCGCGATTTGCTACCACTCGTTCATCATACCCGAATGCTAGGAAACAATATCTGTAACGCAATTGCATTTATATATTTCATAGTTTTCTTAGCTTAGTGTATAGGCAATAGGTAATTACTAATTACAGGCATCCCCCGCATTATACAGTTCTTCTGTAACTTGATTTCACTCTAACACGGCACGAGAATGGGGGGAAATCCCCGTACAACACGATATTACTATAACGCGGTTTCGCTCTAATACAATTTAAAATTTCAAGAATTATTGGTAAATAATACAAGATCTGATCGAGATCAACAAAAATCTTAGAAGATGATAATATTCTGCCGAAAATAAAACGCCCTCGGTCGACAGCGTTTGGCAATAACGAAGAATATATATTATGTAATATTAATATGCAATAGTTTCGACAAATTATTTCGTGAAACTATTTGATGTTTTCATAAACATATTTCTCTTAGTTATTAAAAAAGTAGTGTGTTATTATTAACGTTTCAAACGTGAATCTGTTTTGTGCTAGTCCTGTGTTCCATATAACATGGACACGCATAACATACCACTTTTTTGGAACCTAACTATCGTGTTATACTGGGGATACCTGCACTAGGTTTGAGCTTATGATATTGCTGATTATGGGTAGTGATTTTGGTTAAAAGTTATGGGGAATGAAGTGCGTGTAACTTAAAAAAATTAAATAATAGTCTTAGTCTCTTCTTGAAAGGCTTGCATAGAAGCTAATGCAAGATATTCAATAGAATAAAATAGTTAAAAAAACAAAAAATAATATCTTGCGAAGTTTACTCGAATTGTCAATTTTATATGTAGCAATCTAATAAAAGTAATTCTTGTAAATTTTAAACAATTCAATTCTTTACAATTTCTTATGATTCTTTGCAATCTTCTACATTTTTTTGCAACTCTGTATAATTCTCTGCAATGCTTTAAAAGTTCTTAAAATTCTTTTCGTGCCGGATAAAATTCCGTTACCTTTTTAGGAATTCATTGAATGGTATTCTATGTGAGAATCCATTCTGCCTGATCCTTATTGTTTCCAAAACACCTGTGTATCTTAACTGTTTAACCACTTTCTCTTTATCGAAGAACTGTGGACTCTTAGAATCGTTCGGTTTTATGCAGCGTACAAATTGTGGCGATCCTGATACCATCTTTTGCAATAAATCCATTAGGGAATATCGGAAGTAGGTTGCCACAGTTTGCTGAGCTCTGGACTGTGACGCCAATCCTCGACTGGAGTAACGTTCCTAAAACGATTTAATTGCAAATATCTATAACAATTTCCAAGTACAGTAATCCCCAGCTACGTAGTCATAATATAGTGACTGAAATGGAAATCTGGCGATTTTGTAGCAAATAGTCCGTAAGGCCCGAATAATCATGTATTTTATATTTGGATTCTGTAAATTTTAACTCTGCTAATATCATATCTACTAAAATCAATTTTATCAATTTTTGTAAGTATTTCAAAATGTGTAATGAAGTTTTTCATTTCATTTGTTAGAGTCTTAAAAAGGGAATCCCACGCAAAAGGCCCCACGTAAATTTGAACTTACTATGCTTTAATAGATATCGACACAATTAGTTGGAAGTTTATTTAATTCTATATTGTTTTACCAATTTGTTAATGCTGCAAAATAATTACTCTACACTTTTTATCAAGTTGATGAAATTAAAAAGAAACTTAAATTATGGTGGTGGAATTGAAAATTCGAAGAAGGGTTAACTGAGTAGTCGGATAGTACCTTTGTATTCTGATTGGAGTGCGACAATTTCCTCGAATCAGTCTCGTGAACAGCTGAGTACAAGTTGCCAGTCTTCGTGATCGGGCATTGGAACAAGAAACGAACCATATCGTATTGAGATTGCCTGACCAGTTGGATGACTTCAGGGGGCAGGAAATTTCTGTTCTTTTCCAAGAATCCTTCCGCTTGGTAAACCACGCGTCCCGCAAAATGGTGAACCGCAAAACAAACCGCGTCCGATTTTGGTCTTACGTAAAACTTCGATTTAATATTGTTGTGGAATTTCTCTGCAACATGCATCAACAATTTCGCAGAGTTAACGGTAGATCATCCTCCAATGCGGAAAATAAGTTAAACATTAAACCTTCTATAAAATGACAACTTTCTTCCAAAACTAAAATTAAATAACGCAGTAAATTATGAACCCGTACAAGTCGCGTTCTTTTTCTTATCAGTGCGATTCATAATAATCAATGAGACTTCAAATGACGGAAACTAAAATTGCTCAGAATTATTATACATCTTCGTCATGAAATTACATCTTAACACATTAACTGCCATAGTAGATTCGATCAATCTGGTAAAAAATGCCAAATCGTTTAAATCATTTTATTTTATAGATTTTAAGCAACGTTTAACAGCTTAATGGTTCTGATTGCAATACATTATCATGCGAACCTTGTACAAACTCCCAACATAATCCTTTACATTGCATACATTACAAGGAAGCTCGTAGGTGGCAGCCAATATGTTAATAATTTTCTATCTGATATTTATTTAAGTGTAATAATTCATTAAAAAATTGAAAGTGAATTATTACACAACTATTCTTATTATGTCAAATATGAATCTACTGCATTCTCCAATAATTCGGTACTTTCTCAAGTGAATCACTGTTTAAAAACTTGTACCAATTAAAGATTTATTCGTGGCTCGTGGAAAGCGACTTTCTTCATCCAGCAACGCCAAAAGTCCCATAGGTTTGCTTAACAACATGTCCAAAACCGGTCTGTTATCCGAGAACTCGACCAAATCCACGGGTATTCCCTCTGCCATGTATTCCTGTTGCTCCCAGGTGAAGATGTGCTGATTGAAGTAATACTGTATCTGTTCGTTGGCGATGTTGATGCAGAGTTGCTCGAAAGAATTCCTGGGAAAGTTCTCGAAGCCGAAAATGTCGAGCAGACCGATCGCCAAGGGTTCATAGTTCGGCGAACGATTGAAGCAGAGCAAACAGTTAATTTGATTGACCATCCAGTCGAACAACCGACCGTACAAGCCTTTTGCCATCGCGTCCCTCGCTGCACATGCTTCGGCTACTGTATTGTTTCGCGTGATGGTTTCTCCTCTGGTCATAACCGAGTTAGACGTCAACGCGTCCAAAAGATCGTTTTCCTCTACACCTAATAATTGTGAAACTGAAACAAATCCCAAAGATTTGGTAAACTTAATAGTTTTAGTAGACATAGTACTATATTTCTTCGTAAGGAACGCATTATTTATATATCGATTAAATTGCGGGTTTTTACGCATTTACCGGAAATTTAAACGCGTGAAAAAGTGCAGAATGTATAAAATATTTAAAGCAAAATACATTTAGGGGAACGTTGGATAAAACGGGGTGGTCTGACAAAACGGAGTACTGGGTGCAATAACTTTTGCACATGTTTTTGCTCTGTGGTAGAAATGTCTTATTATTTTCTATTATTTCCGATATGTTTGTGTTATGTATAGAAAATCATATCGCTATCAACAAAAGTGCAGCACGTGCAGAAGATATAAAATTCAGGACCCCTTTCTGTCAAACTACTCCATTTTGTTCAACATTCCCCTACAATATTTATCTGTATTTATTCTTTATCTGATATTTACTATTATTTATTACGTACAGGAAAGAATTTTGTGTTTTCGATTTCGCAGTCTATAAAATTACTTTTAACCCTTTGACAATTTGAGCTGCGGTTCTGTAAACTTCGCTTTTCGTATCGAAGCAACTAATTATTCTGAGAAAATTAACATTTATGCGGCATAGTTGGATTTTTATGTCAAAGGATTGACTGAGATATCTGAGATTCAATGAAACTCACGGATCGCGCGAAAGCTAAAGAAAAGTAATTGAAGCAGTAGAGGATATTTTTTTAAATAAAGATCTAATTTTGTCGCAGAAAGCGACAAAGAACCTCTACTATCCAATTGGTTGTACACATATGTATGCAACTATACTTGCAAAAATTCGGAATCTAGTGATTGGGAGAAATTGGGTGATTACCTCGGTGTAAAGGCGCAGTATCGATCACATGGCTCTTGTTATCAGTGTTATCCTCGCTTGCTACTTCACCGAACTCTATATCACCGAGATGAAGTATCGCAGCTAGGATACGATACACTATATCCACTTCGCTGTCTTGAAATCCAAGCAGTTTAAAGCCGGCTTTCAATTGTTGGAATTTATCTATATGCGTTTGAGATGTTTGACTGTGATCGGTTAAGTATCGGTGGTTTTTGCGAAGATTCGGGTCCAGGTAGAATTCTGACAGCCGATCGTCTGCTTCTAATCCATCGTACATATAGTAAAATATGTGGAAATTGCGTTCTCCTCTGAAAATAAATAAAATCAAAGATGAAGATTTATTTGGTGTAGCATTATAGACGAAATACAGTGCCTTCCATATAAATATTTCAAACCTTAATCTACTGAGACGTATCGTAATATTATGACGTATGTATGACGATATAAAAAACATTTATATACTTACGAATAAATACATCATTTTGATAGAAAATGAAAACTATATGGAAATAAAGTGCGCAAAGGTGCGAAATATTTCTTTGGACACTCTGTACTATATATTTAAAATATACTTACTCAGCTTGAGCCACAACTCGAGATTGCTCTAATAAATATACATATATTCTGGCGCCAGTAACTTTGCCACCTTTGGTCATGGTTAAGTCCAGGTATTTTCCGAATCGCGACGAATTTGCATTAATTCCAGTAGTCGCGTTGCCGAAAGCTTCCATTATTGGATTTATCTGCAGAATCCTCTCCTCTAAATTACGATTCGGAGCTTTGCTTAGGTAAACCAATTGCTTCAGCAGCAAATTCGCGCTTTCCGTTTTCCCTGCTCCAGATTCCCCGCTAATTACGATTGCTTGATTCTGTCGCTGATGTAGCAATGCCTGGTACGCAGCATCAGCGACTGCGAATATGTGAGGTGGATTATCCGACCTTGCTTGGCCTTTGTATCTCTTTTGCTCCTATAAAAATCAATTCAAATTTACACTTTAACACCTCCTACCATTCTGGTAGACGCATAACTTCCTTCAGAAATACGAGACGAAAATATACTCTATTTTAAACAAAGTTAGTACAAATTACGATGATACATAGAGAAGCAATCAAGGCATAATTATTGGACTTTTCCAAAGGTTGAAGAATATCCAAAGAGATATGAAGTGGATATATATATTGATTCATTTGGTTGAGGATACGCAATACAACATGCCGAATTTTTTTTCTTAACATTTGGTCATAGCAACCGCAGCCAGCCATCTTACTAATCATATGAAACACGCTTGCAATACGCTTGACACTTAAAGTGTTAGCACGGTCAATTCAGATATTATCTTAGGATATAAAATGACAATGATCGACGCGGTTGTATTGCTAGAATTATTAATTAATGTCGCCATTAACGCGGCACGAAAAGCGGGCAATATTTCTTCGTTAATTTTCCCTATTTCGGAATTGCCTGGTTGAAAGTGTTAATAGCGAATTGATGGACAGTAGCATCAGTATGCCAATATGGGAATTAGTATGAAGATGGATAACGGGTATAGTATGTCATTAATGGAGTTAGCTACAGTCCTTGCGAAATTTAGGATATTTGATTCCAATAGGACACAGCTTACACGTGAAAACCTTGCAATTAGTAAAAGCTAAGAACTGCACATGATGTCAAGCCATAAAAGACTAGATATTTCCAAATTTCGAAGTAAAATTTTAAACACTGCTATTTCCACTATTCGTTACTTTATTTCAAGAACAAAAATTCAGTTCTTCTTTTCCGTTTATAAATTTTGATACAGGAATGCTTCAAATCTAAAAGTTTAAGGAATATCATGTTCGGTACTTTATTTCCGAATTCGACATAAAAATTTACCGCTTCCTCCTTTTAAAAAATGTTCGTAATAAATACTTACAATTCCTGTGTAGAGTCCCAAATTTGTGAACGGGTTAACAGCAACAAGTATGTCCCCAATATAAGTATATATTTGAGCTTGTTCATATCTGTGTTGCAACTGATCAACAATTGCATCCTCGGACAGCATATCCAAAGCTGCCAAATCATCCATATACATCTTTTCCGGCCTGGCTTTTCGGTCCGTCTTCAATTTTCCATGTTTAGTCGTTACTTCAGGTTGCCTGTTAACTCTGCCATCAGCTCTTTGACGGTAAATCTCTTCCCGTATCCCATTTCTGATCTGCTCCACGGTTGACTCCACGTTTGCTAATAGAGGGTGCTCCTTTAATTCACTGGCAAATGGTCTATGCTCGAGATCTTTAACCAAACATTCGGTGATGAAGTCGACTAACTCTGGAGAGTGGATGTCCGGGTTCTTTAGAGACGGTGGTGGGTTTCTAGGGATTTGGAAGAGTGCTCTCATGGGGTGTAATTCCGATAAGGGCGGGTCTCCCTCTGCTAGTTCAATTGCTGTGATTCCAACTGACCACACGTCACAGCGAGAATCGTAGGAAGAGTCCAACTGTTGCTCGCAAGCTATCACCTATTCACAATCATTAGTTTATTTACTAATTTTTAGAGAAATATTCTAATAGGTACAAAAGGGTATTAGTACTATCCCTAGTCAAAATTTGTTGATCGAGGACGATAATATGGAACCAACTAAAAATACAACAATTTTTTAGATGCAAAATTCTACTTTACAAATCAAACACATATAGGAAGATTAAATAAATTGAATATGAAATAAGTGAGAATAGAAAAAGTTAGTTATCAGAATAGGAAAAATGTACAAAGAAATAAACAATGTTCCACCTAATATTTTTGTTACCTAATATTTTCTACTATTTTTATGTCCACGCAGGATTGTTTCGATGCGTTGTGGCATTGATATTACGAAATTTTTGCAATCTGTAGACGGAATTTCTTTCCGCGATAATTTTGTTTCTCGAAGATCATTTTTAGGCACATTCTCATTAATCAACTTTGCTCCATATAGTTTTATATTTGTGCAATAGCACTTTGCACCACAAGAACCTGAGCGTTTTAGCTAATTTTATATTTAAACGTTTGAACGAAATTTTTTTGCCAAGGGTAGTAGGTAGGAAGCGAACACAAATTACTAAGAAAAAAAGGTACACACATAGTAAAACCGAGGCTAAATAAACAGGAAAAAAATTGTGAAATTAAGGTTTTGCGGTCGTAATACTTTTGTCATAAGTATCGTCACATTTATCAAAATTATTTACGCTTACATGTCAGAAGATGCAGGCCTAATCATTATAAATGAATTAATCCTACTTGGATGGTTTATGGTGCTCTTTTAAGAAGCAATACTTTCCTCGATCTACGACAAAACTGGTGAAAGTTTTTTTACAGAATATATCCCGTATTTCGACCGCAAGAAGTTAATCTCACGCTTCGTCTGCAGGGCATCTAATTATCTTTTATAGTATACAATTGTGTAAAAATTTGAAAACTATAGCTCTGGAAGAAATATGGCTCGTTTACTGTAATAATGATACAACTCTTGCCTTCTAGCTTTTGAGTTATTGAAATATAAAACACGGTACATGAAAGTTCGTGATACCGAATGGATGATGTATACTTTTGTCCCAGTTCAATATCTTATTATATTAATTTGGTATTTCAATATGAATTCCCTACAAAAGTATAATAGGGTAGTTCAAAGCATTTAAATTAGTTTGTCAAACTTCGTTTTGAATTATGTTATTATCGCAGCAAATGAATAATACATTGGCGTGCAAAAATTTCCGGCCATTTATTTGACTTTTATACACGCTAGATTAATAATACTTTAAATAAACACGTATGAACGTTAATACCGTTGAGTTTTCTTTTGCCGTATTTTATACATAATATATCTTCTTATATACAAGAAGGATCGAAAAGGGAATTTGGCCGGAACCTGTATATTTCTTAAATCGTATTTGCTTTTCGCTACCAAATTTTGAATTACATATGAGGTATTGACTTCTACCATCACAATTAAAGATGATGATTATGTTTGGTTCGCTTATAAGTGAGACTCCCAAATATAATATACGATATCCAAGTTAAATATTGTTAATTGTTATGGATTTTTTAATTTACCTCAGGCGCCATCCAGTATGGGGTGCCAACCGAGGTATTTTTTCTGGCGAGAGTAGCAACGAGATGCGAGGACACGCCAAAATCAACCAGTTTAACGTGTGCATCTTCAGTCAGTAGAATGTTGTGTCCCTTAACATCCCGGTGCATGCAATGATTGTTGTGTAAATAAATTAGTGCTTCCGCTGTTTCTCTGAGGATGTAAGCTATTTGGTCGTCCATTAGGCGTTTTCCTTTTCTCTTCAGGCCCTGGACAAGATCGGTCACCGAACCTCCAGTGCACAACTATAAGCATAATTCATTCTATTACTCTTTAGAGTATTCGGTTTAACACTAGCAAAAGTTGTTCGAGTTCAAGTATAATTGGGAATTATCGAATTAGTAATTTTATTATTTTTAACAAAAATAAGTACAATCCTTTACAATTGATTGACTGTGACCCTTTCATTACGATGGCCATTGTCACCTATCGCTAAGCTCTTCTTATATAAGGTGAGTCATTACAGGCTGGAAGTTGAAATATTTTCAAAACTGTTCGTTACATCGAAAAAAGCTTCAGGCAACGAGTCATATTTGTGGGTACTATTCTATGTATTATCGTTGGTCACCATCACATTGTAGAAAAAAAAGTATGACGTGTAATTAAAAACAGACATGGCTCCGATTGGTTGTATCAATATTTCACTTAATATATTTTAATTAAAATATCTCCTGTAGTAATGGTTTTACGGAAAATACCTTTAATGGAAAATGACAAGCTGAATCGACTGGTGTACTAAAATACATATGATTCCACTAAAGGAAAACAAATTCGACCTTTATACGTCTTGTATTCATGCAATTATAAGAATACTAATGATGTCTCCATCGAAACTATTTGCCTGAAGCCTCTTTCAATATAACCAACAGCTTTAAAAATTTCTTGACTTACAGCCTTAGGTGACCCACCCTGTATGTGAAAATTCGCGATAATTTATCATTTTTAATGTGCGATCCGATTTCAAATCCTAATCTGTAGTAAATATAAGTAAAATTTCCTTGTAATATGATAGATCATCTAATCTTATTCAGTAGAATAATTGACGCGTTTACAAGTATTATCTTGCCGAAGTTCTGCAGTAAATACGTATTTCTTAAATAGCTGCTGCCGTATTCAAAGGGCTAACAATACATGGATACTTTCACGTATATAAAGTTGAAGTTAACGAGTTAATAATAGTAGATCACTTTTTAGTGGCCTCAGTTTCTGAGGTACAAAAGAGGTATACTTAAATCCTTCTAGTATTAATAAGATGGTGACAATAATTCGGTTAAAGAATCCAATTGTACATATATTCGTTACGCTTTCCTGTCTGTATTATGAGACGAAAATTATAGTGGCAATACCTCCATGACGAACCATAATTGGTCCTCTTCCTGAGCGGGCTTCGCTCTTTTCAAGAATAAACCGTGGAACAGGGGAATGTTCGGATGATGGCTCAGATCTCTTAATACTAAGTACTCTTCCTCGATCTCTTCGATATTGTCCGCGACATTCTCCAGAATTTTAACCGCAACTTTGCTGTTGGTTTCGTTGCAATGTGCGCTGTAAACCTCCCCGTAGGTCCCTTCGCCGATTAATTCTTCCAAGACAAAACGTTCACCGGGATCCGGTATCACGTCGAAATTCACGTGCTGACTGAGACCGTGGTACGCCATGTTGGTCCCTCCACCGGTCATTTCTGAAATAAATAATTGTATTGGATAAAGTATTTGTATATATAAAATTAGATACAGAAGATTTAAAGGCAGGGAAATATTTAGAATTCTCCTAACGAATACATTTGGTCATCCTGAATGTTTCCGCGATTTTAAAAGCGGCATTAATGATGTGTGATAGGTAGACTGTAGATTTTTATGCAAAGTTCATATTTTTACAAATAAACTTGAAGATGCGTGATCTAAACAAGGAGTTGTTACACCCTTTAAATATCAGGATTTCTATTAAACTTCGGATATTTTGTGTAATTTTGCAGATTATATGCATTTTGCACTTTTTGTACCTTTAGATTTCCAATAAATGCATAAAAATCCACTGCCTGGTAGTAAATGATGGCAAGACGGCAAGAAACATGGCAAATTCAACACTTTTGTTAAAAATAAGCTCCATTATCATGCACACATTTTTGTCTAAATAGAACGAGTGACTTGATTCCTTTAAAATTAAAAATACTAAATCCTTGTGATTAGAAAATTGCTAGAAAGGATTTTGAATAGTTTCTTTGTAAAAACATTCAGGATAATCCAATAATTGATTATTGACCGCGGTACGCCATATTGGTTTCTCTACTAGCCATCCCTGAAATAAAAAGGAGTTCTTCAGATTAATATAATTTACTATCGATTACAATACGCCATATTGACTTCTCCATCGATCATTTGCGAAATAAAAAAATATGTTGAATGAAATATTTACAAAAATAATATTAGATATAGATGATTTATAATTGAGAATATATTTCGAATTTTTCAAGTTAATATAATTTACAGTCGACTATGGTGCGCCATATTGGCTCCTTCACTAATCATTTCTGAAATACAGCAGTTACAGTGAATAGAATAATTATAAACCTAGAATCGTGAAAATTTCTCAAATTCTTTAGGAGAATATTTAAGATTCTTTAGGTTAAAATAATTTATTGCTGTAGTTTTGATTAGCGTATAAAGTATATATCGGTGGACTGTAAACTTCAAGCTAGAAGTCACTGTGATTACCCTTTTATTTAGCGAAGAGAAACTATTGCAACGTAATGACTGTGATACTCGGTAAATTAGAAATGACGCTAATAGCACTTCACATGCTGCATTTATTGGCAATTTTATTGGCGATGAAGACTATACCAGTAGTGAACTAATTCCTAAACCGAGTCTTATAGAAAGTTGCGGTGAACCGCGAGAAGAAAAGTTGTCACTGCTATATCGCGTATGTATGTAGCGGGTAATAAAAACTTGAAACTAAATCCTGTCGTAGACTAGAATGTAAGTAACACTTATTAGAAACAAATTTCCTTCAATTGTAACATGGTAATATGAAAAACGTATGACTGTCGGACAAGTATCTTTACATTCTTGTTAATGGTACCAGAAACACGTCGATCTATTTTACGGAAGCATTAGAAAATAAATTTGTAGATCCGAGTCGTGATTTACAGATATAGAGTCGGATAAGTCGATTATATAACATCATATTTGCTTATTATAATCGAATTTACCTATTAGTGGCTACTTACTTCTATGGATCAAACAAATACAGAAATTTGACCGTCAACAATTCAATTACTCGGAATCATTAATACGAAATTTACGGTACGAAAGGATTACTTTGAAATTCGATATTTCTCGCATTAAAAATACTTTTTACTGCTGTCAGTGATTGCGCAATTCTATTGTTTCATGGAATAATTTTCACTATGTCCGAAGCGGAAAAAGCACTTTCTCCCCTGCTGGATCCTCTCGAGTATAATAATTCAGCAATTAGTCACCAACTACCATTACAAGAATTCGTTTGTTGATATTTATACGCTCTTATACATTTCACTGCACTTTCTACATTCTTCGTCAGAATTTCTGGTGCCTGTTTAAATTGCGTATTACCGATTATATCACCCATTTTGGTAATCGTTTCTCGCGCTGGAAATTTCAGGGGTCTCGATGCCTCATTTAAACGCCAGTGATTTCAATGAACACTGTGTTCACTTGACCAGGTACGAAATACGACTGGGTCGTTCGTCTTCTAACCAGATACCTGTTAACCCCTTAATAGGATTAGGCTCGGTAAGACCGGCGCACTTCTGCTCGGTCTCAGAAAATAGGTCTCATAAGAAAATTATGCCACGTGTGCTTCTGTCATTTTGATTCTTGATATTAATTCCATAATAGCTTGAATAGGCTTACGTATTCGCTATGAATTTCATATACCTTGGCATAGCTATGTGCTCCAATAGGATACTAATTAATCTGATTGCTCTAAACCAGGGATTCGCAACTTGTATTCTGCGAAATCCTAAGATTCTACTAATGAAATTTGGGATATTGCAATGAGCTTAATATTTAAGCTGCATTAAACAGTTTCGATATACGAATGGAAAATTGATCGAAATACAGTTTCGAAAGTCGTTAATATTGCTTAGAGAGAAGCGATTTATGCATAGACTTCAGATTTCTTCATTTATTAATAAAAAGGTTTTGTAGAATGAGTTCAGTGATTATATAGGTTCCTGTTTTGTTTCAATAGATACACGAGAATTAAAGTGATTGTTTCGTTGATAGGTTCCTATGACCTAAATTATTTATGCCGCATTGTACGCAATAAAAATGGCAGAACTAAAGAAAGTATATTTTCCAGGAAAAGCGAAAAACTATTTCTAAATACTATTCGATATTATATTATTAATAGACTGTCGATCTTTATGTAAATTCAGATTTTTACAAATAAAATGAAAGAAACGAGATATAAATATGAAGTTGTTTCACTCTTTAAATATTATAATTTGTATTTTGTATTTAATGTTTATTTGTATCTTTGAATACCAGTTGCATTCTGTGTCTTTTTATATATTTGAATTTCCTATAAATGCATAAAGATCCGCAGTCTACTTGTTAACAAAAATTACGAAGCACATTACAAAGTTAATGGATGATTTTCACAACTGTTAAATGAGTGTTTCTGCAACATTCTCATAGTGATAACTCGAAAACCGCTCTTTTTCAGTTGCGTCGAAGATACGTTAGATTGGCATATTTTGACTCTTGAATTTCTTACATAGGAAAATTTTGTAGCTCTTTATAAAATATTACTTGTTGCGTGCAAATGCGTGAAACGAAATTGCAGCTAAATTTTCGGTATTGAAAGGATATCTTATTTTAGCGCCTGCGGCAGGCGTATGCAAGATATGATAATAGGAGGACTACGCCAGTGGATGAAGCCGCCTAAGGTTCGAAGCCACTCGTGGTTTCGTATGACATTTTGTAACACGAAATTAAACAGGACATTTATAGATCATCCGTGACAAGTGTGCGTAGTCAATGATACACGATAACGTGAATTAAATGCGGGAGAAATCTAAATTTATTATTAGTTCAGATTACTTAATCCGGAAGGTCCAGTGACTGGAAAAAATATTCATTCGCTATGGATTTATGACTTCTAAACACCGTTCACAGAACTTGTACTTCTCGCGAGAAACAAATCACTAAAAATTTAGAGTACACTTATCCGAAATAAAAACTCGAAAGATAAGATTCCAAGTTTTTTGACAGTCACTTATTGTTAGAAAATAATATAATACAATGCAGTGACAAATTGTTGTGTCTTGAGTACTCTTTGATTGAAATCTAGACTCTTGTGGATTATTATGGCATTCATAGGTTTTTCCAGTCGTTTCTCTGAAAAAGCTATTCTTAATAGAATGCAAGTGTCTGTAGCGTACACTTTTTTCAGTCATCGTAGCATAACTTTGGATAGGAAATTTTCCCGCGGTAAGAAAATTTAATTGGGATTCATAAATTAGGATAATGGCTACATTGTAACGATTCGTTGAGTTTCATGTAGAATTATTATCAGAGAAAGGTGAGGTACAACTTTTCACGAACATATGTTGAGGAGATGTCTACGATTGAATGGGATAATTAAAATGATTCGTGAAATGCGATCACTTCTTACTTTGTTGAGCAGGAACAAACAGGCAATTAAAATTACCATGTTGCTTTGAAATGTAAATGCAAGGACACGCTGAAGTACGCAGATAATTTTATAATATTATAAGCGAACACGCAGGTGTTATTAATTATTATGCACGGCTATCAAATCATGTTTCACAGTGTGAAGTGTGTCGAACGCTCAGATCTTTACTTGTGTTTCGCACTTATTAAATAATTGCGTGTGAAATTTTTGTGATTATGCAGATTAAACGCCGATAAATTACAGATATTCACGGAATCATAGAATGAATTCTTTTAATTCTTTAGCGACGCAGTGATTCTTTTCTTTCACTCGCGTAAATTGATTTACGACGTATATTAATAATTGCATTCACTATTTAAAATATGGAGTTTAATCCCATAAACTGGAAGAGCGAGATTTCATTTGAAGTTTTCTCATGCACAGTGGTTACAAAAATTATTTATACATTCTTACTTTTTCCAATTAGATACTTTTTAATTATATTCTATATTTTAATCCTACCATACTAAATTTTTATAGTGTCACAAGACTACTACTATGTAATAACAAGTTTAGTTTAGTTGGACCTAATTAATTAGTATTTAAATGATAAAGTAAACGCAGTAATGTATGAATATTTCTTGTAGCCATTGTATATTGAATTTGCATACCATTATTCTAATACATTTACTTTTTTAAATACAAGCTCGACAAAGCAAAATTTATAATAATCCTCCCTAATTCTGATCCACTTAAAGGGTTAACTATGCATTCCCATAATCACTAATACAGTTTTCTCTATCTCAAATAGTTATGAATCCGTTCTTGTGAAAGGAAATTAGAGACTATATGTTATATGAAGGCCAAGGGCACTGAAGAATTAACAAAACATATTTCATTTGTGCTATTCAAATACAATAATTCGGCATAGTAGAATTTTGTCTCATAGAAGTATAACGTTTGGAGTGCTAAATATTTGTGTAAATAATGTATAACGCTACAAACACTTTAATTTATTAGCTAGCAAATTAATTCGAAGCCTTTATCTTTAAAGAGTTGAAGCCTTTATGAAACCGAAATGTTCTTCAATTACACTCAACGAGGATGTTTTTTATATTCCAATAAATGGCAAAAGGTGATTCAAAAGCATTGAGATTATTTTGACTATTAAAATTGTGTTCAATTTTCCTTCAACAAAAATTGAATTTTGTAAAAAACGCAAGGAATTAATTCGTATATTTCATAACATTTTTTAAACGTTCTCATAAGATAATAAAATGTCTCATGTTACGTTCTTGCTCTAAAAGCTTTTGTGCTACATTTAAGCTAGTAAAAGAACAACCAAAACAGAAATACTGTATCAAAATATTCTCAAAACCTTTCAAGCTTTCCTAAAAGCAATGAATTTAATATCTATGGAAGAACGAATAGAAAGAAAATAGGTTTCTTTTGTTGTAATAGAAATGTTCATATGGTTCTAGAAGAGACTACTATTTGCTGAAAACAGCAGCTGATTAGTATCTTCGACCTAGAATACGAGAATCCTGTCAATTTCACAGATCGATGCTTCCTCTTCAGCGAATATCTTCCACTCACTCGTTTCGAGTGTATTGTCAATTTGATTGCATCGACCATAGCCATCACGGTCGATTATGATCTTGTTCCTTTGGTAAAACGAACGATTCATCTTGGGGTTTTATGGCTGGACAGCTTCGATCAGAGTATCAATCGTAAACAATAACCAATGGTCGTGTGAGCAGTCACGTGGTGAGATCGGGGTATTAGAGCGAAGAAACCCGACGTGAAATTGGCTTAAAGGCCCCGACTGTAAAGTAATGTCTCTTGGAGCTGCGTCATGATGTCCAACTGCCTTGGACAATACTCGACTGCACCTAATGTGGTGCATAAGCCGGCCAAGTCACGAACATCGTGGCTTCTCAGTTACATCCGTGTCATTGGCTACGAAAATTTCATTATTAACTACAGTGGAATCCGTTTATTATTGTCACTTTGGGAGTTGCTATTTTTGATAACAATAACCGGCTGATAACATTACGCGGAGGATACAAAATATTCATCACTGAACTCGTTTTACTTCAAACACTCGTGACCAGACTGCGGATCTTTATGCACTTGTAGGCTTTAAATTTGTAAAAATGGACAGATTCCATGTGATACATAATAATATACAAAATATTTAAAGTACAGTGCAAATTATTACAACATTTAAAGGATCAAACAAATCTCTATTAAAGTCCATTCATTCAATTTTACTTAAGGAGATTTTCCCTAATGATTATATTTAGAACAATATTCTTTTGTTAGTTGGAAATCACTCAAAATTTGTGTGTGCGTTATAAACATGAAACAGAGTATAGTTTTGTTACTGTATACATTGTTACAGGTGAGAATGAAGGAATTGTGTTCTTTAAAAAACTATTTATTTCTTTCGTTCAAAATATAATACACTTACACACTATTACACCATCTTTGTATTTACAAGTCTTCTAGTTACATTCGCGTATTGATGTGAATCGTCAAAATTTGGCTTCAGAATTGTCCCTCCATTTATTTCTGCCACTTTTAAATTTCTATTCCCCACTTTGGTTTTCTATGATCATTTCTGTTTTTTATCATATTTCTGATCCTATCGATATTTACAATATTTATAAAAATCATAGATTTCAGGATTATCTCATCTTACTTCTGACTTTCTGTTCAGTGAAAAATTATTAATCTTAAATATTGCCAATCAATGTTGAACTATTTCTCTATCTATCCTCAAATCGCAGCTTCAGTAGCTTTCATGGCACATTTTCTAACTTTTAACTTCCATAAAGAATTGCTTAAATATCCGTATTAGCCCCAATGTCGAAAATTGGAAAAAGTATATAGCAAAATAAAAAGTATATAAAAAGTTTCTTTCAATTTTATTATCTACATCGCAAATAATTTCTTCTTTAATCCTTTATCAACGTGCTTTCATTTTTGTAAAGAATTTTCTAGGTTAAAGAAGAAAGTAGAAGAATTGCAATTAATATATATAACTTTAATGAGTTCCGACATCTATGTTGAAACTTGTTGTTCTCAAAATTCTAAAACATTTTCTAACAACACCGGCTATGATTCGATTGAATAAAATCATGAAAACCGTCGCAAAGTATATATGGTCCATTACAATTAATGATTTTATAAAATTAAAAAAATAGTATCCATCTCTTAATTGCAACCTTTGGAAAAACATTTAATATGCACCAGTTTAATATGAGAAAGTACTTAATCGATTCATTTTTGTATAATAGGTATATTTATTGGAAGGGGGAGGGGGGAAATTATGAGTGTAATTGGAATAGAAAGTAAATGCAACAAAGTTGCAATGTAAGATTTAAAAAATAGAAAGCTTCTTTATTCACGTTTACCCATTAGCATGATACTCCTTTCGCATTAGAATTTTTTTCGTTACGATCGTGGCATTTTCTGCAATGAAACATTTTATCGTTCTAGCAATCATTGGTATCTTTATTGTTATGTTTTAGAGAAATACACAATCGATTGATTTTCGATAGAGTATACTTATTAAAAGGTAGGTGGGGCACAAAGTGCACTCACTATGTAATTTGACGTACACAAATTGGAGTAGAAAGTAAATGGCACGAAATTGTAATTTATATCACTGTATTTCCATTTTAGTGGCATTCATTTAAAAGGAATGCAGACGATTTGATAGTAGAAAATATGCCACGGTGTGCTGCGATAAAAGAAAATACTATGTTAATAGAGTTTCTTATAGGAGCGCAGAAAATTGCTTGTGTTGATACCCATCGTATTTTTTCACTATGGGTGTCAAAGTGAGGAAAACTTCAATAATGTTACTTTCGTTTTGCATATTCAAGGTAACATTTGTTAAACGAAGCATGGTTCCTTTAGAAAACATTTTAACATAAATGGCAAACCGTTAATTCTCGATATTTCCGCAATAGTTAGGCATAGTTAATGGTAATTCTGTAAGTTCATATTCATGGTAAATTTCTGTAACGTAAAGAATAAAATGAGATCTCGATGCAAATATAATTAGCAATTACGGATAGATCCAGTCATCAAAATCCTTGCAAACATTTCTGAAATTATGTTGTAAATTATTCATATTATAGTGAGTTAGAGAAGCATTCCTATCCTCTCAATTAGTGAATTTAAATTGCTGATAGAAGTTAGCAATAAAAGAGAAGATACCAAGAAGAATATATTGAACAATAATTAACACTAATACTACTAAACATATATTTTTTTCAAGTATTTACAATTTTTACTTCTTTGGTACAAATACGTGCAATTTTATTCATATAATCAATGATACTCATTTTATAAAACGCCATCTAACAATCTTTTATGTTTCATGAATTTTCCCACCGCATTTGTTATTCTAAAATATATCCTAAAACATATAAATATCTGATATTAAGATATGTATGTAGACTCTTGTGATTGATAGTATAATTACCCATACATCAAACATGCTACTTTGACGAAGTGCGAACTTTTAATTTCCCTAAAATATGAAAGTGGCAGCTTGTAATAATTAATAAAAATAAGTAGCCAGAGAAATTGGCAATTTTTACGCCACGTGTGATTCATGATGTGATGCGGTATCACCCGTATGACACACTGAATGAAGTGAAAGGTCAGAGGCTTTTCCAATCACACATGTACAAGCGGTTCCGCTGTTTTAATCCTTTCAGCGTGACGGTGTAACGGTACAGTGCGTGCCATCAATGGCTATAGTACTGCTGCGTAATGTTTAAACCACGCACTGTTTTCAACACAATGCAATGTGAACTGGACATCTATGCTAATTCTTTGAAATGTAATCTCTCTTTCAGGAAAGTTAACGATCCCACGATTCTATGTGTAAATTCATAAACAAGTACATTGTTTAAGGAAAATTGCATTCTAGTTCACCTTATGAACAGAAGTGTTCTGCATTTCATTTTGCGACCGTACTATGCCATTAGGTAAAATTCAATTCAATAGTGTGTAGGTCAATTGGACGCGGATCTAGTTCACTGATTATACAAGCTTATAAGGTTATTGGCTTTCCTTATTTCTATTTAACCCTCCAATACACGGTAGGGGAATATTGTTTTTGTTGCCCAATAAATTGTTTTCATACGTCTAATAATTCTACACAATACAGCGAGTGTGTATACAGAATTTTGTCGAATGAATTTGAGGAGGATTGACTAGTAACAATTCAACTTTAAATTGATTTCTTTCTTTACATTCTATCATACTTTCAACTATTTTAATTACAGTAATTATACATTTATTTTCTTGACATATAAGAGAATCATCTAATCCTTCAGGATTTAACAGATATGTTTATAAAATTCCCTTCCACCCTAACTTTACAATTAAAGATTCTTTAGGATTTATTATTTTTTATTTATATGTGTATTACTTTATTCATTAATTTATGTATTACTTTACAAATACCTTATCTTTCAGGTAATCTTGATAATTTTAAAATTGCCAATTCAATATTAATACAGATTCATAATAAACCTGAATGATACTTCTTATTTGCTTACTCAATTTTACGTTCAATTTCGAATAAATTAAGAAGAGTAATTATACTATTAATATCACATAGTAACAGACTTAGGTGAGTCACGAGGACTTTGGCAATTGTTCGTAAAAAAAATCAAATATTACTAAGTAAAAACAGTTATAAAAGCTATTTTGATTTAAGACAGTTAATATTTTATTTGTTTGTTTATTTTATGTACCTTTAGTTAAATTTTTGTCGGCAATAGGGGGTCGCCAATGGAACAGTTTAAGAATCTCCCGTTTACAATAAACTAACAATGAGTTCAATAATAAAAATTTGTTATCCGCTGTGTAATGTTATCAGTCGGTTTACGTATAAAAAAAACTGCAAGGTCCGAAGTGATCACAATAAGCGGATTCTACTGCAATTAGATTAGTTATTCACCGCTTCAATTCTGTGTGAAATGCGGAACACCATAATTAGTAATATTATAATTGTATTGCACATAGTAATCTTCAATCTCTTATATTTAAGCAGCAATTAAACTTAAAATTGAATTCAATCGCAAATGCAGTACTCTTTTATTTTGCATTTAGTCCATAAATTATTATTATAAGACAAGGGGTTAAAGCGGAAGTTCTTCCCGAAATAAGCTTACGGTTATGGTTTAAGTTGCTATCATGAAGAAATAACGGTGTCGTTTGTGCCATCGATGGTACTCAGCATTTCAATATTATCTATTCATCGACTTTAATGTACAAAAACGTTACAGCACATAGTATAGTCAAGAAAATATACTTCCGGAAAGATTACCTACCCGGTAATTGACATCAATTTCAAGAAACTTGTTTAATACAGAAGATAAAGTCATCAAACGTGTCGTGTGCATCATCAATAGCATCGAGCACCCTAATATTATTTATCCATTAAATTTAATACGCTGAATCACCATAATAAGCAAGAAATTGTACCTTTAAAAAAATCTCTGTTAGAAATTAGCTCTATTAATTTCATCTATCAATAATACAAAGTGGTACCGTGTACAGTATAGTAAATTAAGTGTTCAAAGATATTTATCATCGTAATATCACTTATCGATCAAATTTAGCACTTAAAGACTATTACGGATAGAATTTCACCATCAGTGAATTTTGTTTCGGTATTGGTGAAGTGCTTGAATAGTGTTAATATTTCGGACATATATACAACTTATCAACAACCGAAAATAATAATTTCATAATTTTCATGTTTGATACAAAATGATAACAAACACTCTTAATTGGGTTTGAAAGAAAACGAAAAAATAAGAAATGCCCATGTTCAACATTAAAAAAAAATGCATTGATGTAATACAATTAGGGTTCTTTTCATTTATTTTCTGATGCTTAGAGAATAATCTTAATATTTTGAAAAATACAGTTAAATTCACTGAACCGGGTTTTTCCACTGGCGAACTAAATATTAAAGATTTATGTTACCAATTT
The DNA here is from genome assembly GCA_028830335.1 of Eucera pruinosa. Classification (NCBI taxonomy): domain Eukaryota; kingdom Metazoa; phylum Arthropoda; class Insecta; order Hymenoptera; family Apidae; genus Eucera; species Eucera pruinosa. Next base: position 8,752,681 of record JAMYCR010000009.1, on the reverse strand, counting down.
GTAACGTTCCCTGATTTTTCTTCTTATTCCTCATTTGTTTTTCTCATTAATTTTGATAATTATATTTGAGCATTAATAAAATTGTAATAATGTTGAATGTAATGTTGTTGAATTGTAATAATTAAGAAAGAATTCCCTTAAAAATAAATTATTCTAAATACAGCTAGGATTCTTTTTGCGCGATGTAAAAGAAAGTAATACTTATCTTTGTTGTCTTTTTATATAGATTTAAAAAATTTAAAACAATACAATCTCGATTCTTCTTAAATCAAATCAAATTCTCTTTACTTTCGTTTACGTTTCGAATGTCCAAACTGATGCTTATTAAGCAAATGAACATCGTTTTCGAGGTGTCTACAATCCCACTCTAATTCTAAAACATCTGCTTCTCTATATTACAGCGATAACAAAGTACAACTTGTGTCTTAACGATAGCGTTCTTCGGCTGTTTGTCGGTTCCCCCGATTTGAAGATAAAAACGTGGGAAAGTAGAGTGTAAAAGTAAGTAAAACGTATTAAGAAAACCGTGCAAATCTGGATGAAACGCATTAGAAGACCGTGTAAAAAGAATCCTAAGTGTATTCTGAAATAAATTTTCTTGACTTACACGACCTGGAATAGAATCTATTTTAATCCCTAAAGAAGGAATTGTTCGTGTATGAATTACATCTGTTGAAGCGCACAATTAATCGTAAGGGTAACTTTATAAAGATAATTAATCGTTTATCAACATCTAATGGACAAAAATAATATACTTTCTTGCAAGCCGGTAAAAGATTAGGGCTAAGTTGATTCGTCAATGATATGAACAAGAAACTTGTTCGGTGTAAATACAACGGTATCATGAAATCATCGAACGCGACCGAAAGAGACAGTTTCTTAATGATATACGTTTTCTCGTTATACATAAAGTTTGAACCGTGACAGATATTATTTATCACAGGCCCAAGTAGCGTCACAAATCGACTGCGAAATTTCAATGCAGTGGTTTCACAGACGATTCCGCAAACCGATCCCTGACCGACTTCGCTTTCCGCGCCCCTTTTTATGCGGCTTGATTTTTTCTTCCATTCGTCGCGACACAAAATTGGATCGCGCTTCCTCGAAATCGATACCAGCGTGTTTGCTAGTGCAGAACGGGGATATTAATTCCGGTAGCTAGGGAATATGCGTTTCAACGGCTGTATACACCGATGCATATTGAAATCATCGGTCTTTATGATCGTTTCACCGTGACACAATCGTCATCGAACGGTACCAACTATTTCTGCCACGATTCTTTCCCCATTTTTTCTCCTAGTAGGAATCTTTTGGTTCTTTTCTACGTGTATACTATTGATCAAAAGTTAACAGCAGCCTTCACTGTTCGGTTAAAATACTTGAAGTATTACGTTCATACATGTCCGATAAATTTTTTTTGTCTGTTGTTTTGTGTCGCATCAACCTCTTGGTTTATTAGCGACAACAGAAGGGGGTGATTTGTAGGTCGTTGTAGAGCATGGATTGTTTTAGATACTGTAGGAGTCTTGATACTGTTCCACTGTCCTTTAGGTTGTCTTTTAGAGTAGGTTTGATGTTGAGTTGGTTTCTTAACGGAAGGAATATTTCGCATTGCAGTACGAGGTGATCTACTGTTAGGGTCGTCTTGCACTGTTCGTATAGAGGTTGGTCTTCTTTGTTGAGTAGCAATTTATGGGTTATTTTCGTATGTCCAATTATGATTTTTGACAGTGTAACTTGGTCACGTCTTTTTAGGGTCGATGGTAATAGGTTCTTGTAAAAATCGCTTTTCATCGTTAGTAGTCGTGGTTTTACCGTGGTTTTCCATTCGTCGTTCCAATGGTCTTTAATTTTTTGTTTTAGGTGGCCATGTAAAGAGTCGAGCGATAGGTTGGTATTATGGTAGGGCATAAATTGTTTTATTAGAAATATTCCGCTTACAATATATAATTAGTTTTTTTAATCGCATAAACGTACTGGTTATATTTGGAATTTCATTAAAAATTGGTAGCTTTACTATTAGGATAAAATGTTTAAAGTATTGTGTCCATACACATGCTATAAATTGTTTTATTACAAATATTCCACATGCAATTTCAAATAACATTACATAAGTAAAACTGAAATTTAGAATTGCAATTATATTACGAATATTCTCTATTGCAATTCTAATCCATGTATATATCAAAATAAGATTATATAAGTAAGATTTAATCTTTGGTATTGCAATTACATTACGAATATTCTTCTCTATTATAATTCTAATCGATTTATATATTAAAGTAACATTATGTGTTGCTATACTATATACTAATATTATATTATATAATAACATTATATACTTTTTGCCAGGGGTAGTAGTCGCAGTTTGAAAATGAAATTACGTCTTTTGAGTTCGTATCATACTTAAAGCGTTTGAACGACAGTGTACATAGGGTATTGTTAAAGCATTAGGTTGACCTAGGTAGATAAGAACGCGTAAGTGCTTAAAAATTGCGCCAGCATGAATTGACACATGTCGCACCGATAACTTCTCGTATTTTGCTTTTCACACTTCCGCAATCCATCTCTCGAATAGCGCGTGTCATGCTACTAGGAAGTAAACTCGAATTTGTCACGTTTTAAACCCAATGCAGCCGTAACTTTGCGGTTCAAGGAATTTTGTCATTTTTATTGCGGATTTTCTGTGAGAATTCCTTGAACGAAGGTATAGATTTGTATACGGTTTCCGGTAAGAAAGGTTTCAGTAATATTAGGAAGTTCGATTATGTATTTATTGTGTGGAGGAATGAACTCTTCTTTACAAATATTTTTTTGTGATCTTATCGTAAAATAAAGAAGACTTTCTGTTTTATTTCTTTTTAAATGATTACGAAGTTCGTGGTTTATAAATTCATGCTAAATAAGTGGAAACATAATATTATGATACGCGTGTGACAGCAATTGTTATTAATTTCTAATTCGAATAAAATTAAATCCAATAGATACGATTAATTATATAGTTAATTCAGAAAAAGATAATGTTTAAAGTAGATACCTTGTTAAACATTTTTCTACTATTATTCTTTATTATTTACTTTTATGAAACATACAATTAATTTTTTATTAAGCGTGCAAATGAATTCGATGCCTTTTAAATAAAATTCCCATTTCATATATGGATTACGTAATAAAAACAGTTTGCATTATTTCCACCATCGTATCAATTTTCCTATAATTCACGGAAGTGCTTGAATATAAAATACCTATTCGAAAAGGGTACATCTGAAGCCGTCGAATGAATTTATGCACCCAATAAATAACTTTATTCAGTGTCGATGGAAAATGAGGTCACTGTATCTACATACAAGTAGCAATGTATATATATATATTTCCAATCTTCAGATCGGAAATAATTCATTGATAGATCCAATATGCTTCGTGCGAAAACTAGAAGATTATTACTTCTAAATCGTCATTACGTGAGTGTTGAAAAAAAAAAAAAAACGTACGAGCGCAGTGTTTCAGTAGATGCATAAAATTCGCTTCGTGTCAGTGCCACCTGTGACTCCGTAAAAGTGTGCTAATTCCACAATAATGCGAAGCCCTACTTTCCAACCTTTGACCACTATTTGCTTTCATACTCGTTACGCTCCAACGCAACGTGGCCACCGTATTTTTCGTTTTAATCAGCTAGAGAACGCAAACCTTGGTAAAAATAATGTTATTTATATTTACCGAAAAATAACATTCGTGGGCACAATTGCTATTGAATCTGGTTACAAAACAAATATTATTGGGTTAAACAGCTTCGGATTTAACAGTTAACCTTTAACCATTTTTTTATATTTTTTTTGTGATCATCGCAGACTTGCCGAAGAATTAAATTTTGTTATATTTTAGGAACATTATCTCGTAAAAAGTTTTGCACGTGATTAAAACGCTGAAAATGTTATATGATTTTAAATTTCCTAAATTTTTACAACACTGCATCCGTATTTTTAGCATCATATATTATTGTATGTAATATATTGTTGTATAAACTAAGAAGAGGGTTAATCTGAATTACTGTTATGTGTAGCGGTTATTAGAATTCTCCTAACATCGTTTCACAATTTACTAAAGTTGCAACGATGAAACTTGAAATTATGTAATAGAATTTTATTTCCATTTTCAATTCATTTTTATACCTTGGTGATGCATAATTAAATTCAAACAGTATATCGAACTTATTAGAAAAATAGCGAATTACTTCTACATCTAATACCTTATTTGATCAATAATTTTGATACACGCCTTCCAATGAGTAACTAACCATTTATTCAACTTATTCATTTGTGTGTCCTCATCATAAACGAAGGATCTATATTACGTTATTCCTAATCGGCAATTTTATATTTATCAACTTAATGCATCGACATTTTCTTATAATTACATATCATTTGAAATTTGCCATTAATCAGAATATAGTTTAACAGTCGTGTTACTGTTAAGGAAAATGTTACATTTCCACTAACGTAACAAACATAAATGCGTCTTGGTGGATGAAATTCATTTAATGGGAGATCTAATTCGGCGTAATTAATATCGTCGAAAGCGAGAAAATTTCCAGTTATTACGGTTAATGATTAGCATCATTTATCCAGGAAGCTTGGTACTTGTTTCTCGCGGTAATCTTCCGGTCGGAAATCGTGCTTGACGAATTCACATAACACGCTTCCTATTGTACCATGCCCGTTAACTGTTTGTGATGTAAAATGCAAGAATTCTCATGGTATAAGCGAGAAAATACTGCTGCCTCGTATCTTCAAGATACTTGCAAGACCGCTACGTAACACCGAATAATCTTATCATTTACAATTCCATTCATATTACAATCTTTTCCGTTTAAATAATTACTCGAAACGGTCTACTAACATCTTGTAAGCAATCGAAATAAGAACGGAGCACAATGAATATTAATTTAAAAATTCTTAAGGAATCATACAAAGTGCTAGGGTAGATGTACCGATTACTGCCACTTTATGGTTATCGCGTAACATTATTTAACTACATATTTCGGAACGTATTTAACATAAAAATCGTTCCAGTTTGGAACATAATATTGTTTAACATTTCTTTTACTTATGAACATTCTTTTTATACGTTCGATATAATAAATTCATTACCACGTAATTGAAAATGTACAACAAAGTCAAATGTTCTTCGTACTGTCACTTGAAAACCTTTCATTTAAATAGAAACACGTTTTACATATATTAACACGTTAATTTACGTAACAGATATAAGATATATAGTAAACGTATCGCTTTACTGAATTATGACACGTTCCATACCTTGTAATTATATTGGTTACGATTTAATGTTCAACAGCACATTTACTTCCTTATATTTATTTATAAATATTAAGTGTACACGAATATACAATGTCTATGTGTTGTTACGTAAACGGAAGTTCAAGTTTAGTATGCAAATTTGTTTACTTACGATTCTCTATACATTACTTTGCTGTTAAATAAAACAATTAATGTGGCAGTTATAGGAACAGTGACAGTACGTGGGTCATTTACCCTATATAGGATATTCCGATAAATGTGGAATAATCGGAAAAAGGTGACTTCATCTAACGTATTATCAACATTTTCTTTCCTTCCCATTTTTTCCATAAAGAATTCCTCCCCTCCTCCCTTTTTTAATACTAGAATTGTTGCAGCAGTCTGCACAATACTATTCTACTTCGAGTCCTTATTTGCTACAATAATGACGCAGCTCTTAATTTGCTAGGTTCGAGTTACTGCCATAAAAGTAAGATATTATACTAAATGAAAATATTATTAGGTATACCGTTAAGTAATCCATTTCTTCTATTTAATTCGGCGTTTACCTTTAACAAAATTAGACAGTAACTTGATCTTGAATGTATAATCAGACGCATAAGTGTCCGTCCGCATACTGTATTTAGCATAGTGTATAATTGAACGAAAGAAAGTGCACGCCTTCATAAAACTTAAATGAAAAACAAAAAAATTAACCTTCATTAATGTAGAATGAGCTAGAATATTCCTAGAAATTGTTACCTTCAATTGTATTATGTATTTGTATATATTATAGGTGAACGAATACTTATGCATCCGACTGTAATTGTTATTATTTGCTACATTTTAGTCGGGCAAACTATAAATTCCTACACGAGAGGAAACTTGTTGTTTTAATAAAATAAATTCATCCAGCCATTTAAAAATAGTCGATTACTTACTAGTATACCTAATATAATTCATCATAATTCAAATCACTCCCTCCCATTTTCTGGTATTACGATTTTTGCAACACTCTGTACACAATACTATTCCATCTAGATTCGTTAGGAATTTCTAAATAAGAACATTGTGACACCTCATATCGTGTATACTTCTATCTTGATTTCTAAATGTTAGAACGCGTGTATCTGAAGGCATCATAAGCGCATAGCTGCGATAGCCGATCTCCAGACGTTATCAGATCCACGATTCACGGTACACCGGTTTTCGAATGTTATAGGAGAAGAAATGCGACATCGATACACGATACACTTTATCGAATTACCTTGGCGAAGTGACGTTCTAATTTCGTGTGATTGTAACCAGCAATATGCAAGTGTACATAGGTCTAACTAAGATGCGATAAATAATTCAGTTAGATTGGCTGTGTTAGATCTTTGGATTCTTAATAAGCCCGCACGCAATTAATAGTATCGTTAATATTTCCTGATATTAATCATTTTGAAAGCAAGACATTCAGATTCTAGGCCGATGAACGTGTAGACATTTTGATATCTTTGCTGCGATATCAAAAAGTATTTAAGATGAAACGATTAAAGGTAAGGTCCCATTGATGTGACGTCACGTGAAATCAGATGATTTTCATGTAAAATTGATAAAGAAACAAATTATAGATAAATGCTAAATATAAACTTACTGAAATATGGATATTCATATTAAATTTATAAGTCTCGCATATAAATACGTCCTAGCCAAGATAAACCTTATAACAATCTTATGAAATTATAAGACCCATAATGCTGGTTATACAGGGTGAGTCAATAAGAGCTCCTATATCAAAAAGTCAATAAGAGCCCTAATATCTTAGAAAATTTAAGCTATTACAAAATTCAGATATATTCACTTAACGAACTTCATCAAACACAATGTAGTTTTTCCTTAATACTTTCTTATTTATACGATAATAAAGAATTATTTCAGATAGAAGTTCCCATTTACTCATCCTGTATAATAAGGTGTCTCGCATAACTAGGCGGAGTTATATATTTAAATCCGTGAAAAAATGTCATAAAGAAAAGTTAAACGGTATCAAATCAGGTACAACTTCAATTGTAATCTCATGCATTTTTATGCATTGATGCATCTAAAGAATGTAGCAGCATCCTTTTCGTAAATAGAACTCCATAATTTTGATTGCATCTTCCGATGCAGTAATTTAATCTTTACAAAAAATTATTAAGGTACTTATACTCTAAACCTAGTATTTATTCTTTATCTGTACATTCGTGCACAATTTTAAGATAATGTAATGCAACATTGATCGTTAAAGGCTTTACAAGCTAATACGACACTAAACAAATCAGTTAAAAAGAATTGTAATCATGTCAGTCATAGAACGTAACACGTGACTTCACGTGACGTGATGTCGCGACGATACCTTCACGTAAAATGTTGTAGCAAATTGTGAATATTATCTTCAGACTGGGTTGATTAGTATTATCGATTATATGTGATCCCTTTCACGTTCAAAATGCATTTATTCTATCCTTTAAAATCAATACGAAGCAAGAGCAGCAACATTGTAGAGAAAGATTCCGAATATCCGAACATTTACGCTCCTTGGTTTTTCATAATCGTTCGCAGCGTTGAACACCCCTTTCACCCATTGTGCTAATCCAGAAAAAAGCACTGTACGCAAGAAGGATTCGCCACAACGGCGTTATGGAATCATTCGCGGAGTTTTTAGCGTCGTTTTGCCATAGGCGATAATCAGACCGCCTAGAATACTTGGCAATAGCGATTCAACGAGCCATTGCTTCGGCCTGGAGAGACTTCTTGAAGGAGGTGAATGCAAGGTAGACGAGCACAGTTTCTTTTAACGATCGAAATTTTCAAACGAACCACGAAGCATCGCTCTATTACGCGCGTCTATGCCAGGGAAAATTCAATGCACGTGAGTATAGCTTTACCAGGGGGAAAAAAAACGAATCTTCTAACACGCATGCCCAAGCAGATATGGGTAAAAATGGCCGCGTATGGGCCTCACTATTCTGTGGTCCCATACAGAGTTCGGTATTAACCATTTCACAGTGTAATAAATAGGCTGCGGATATTTATGCGTTTACAGGAACCTTAAATATGTAAAAAGATACAGAATGCAGCTGTTATTCATAAACACAAAGAAAATATGTATTAGAAAATACAAGTTATAGTATTAGAGGGTGAGACAACTCTCTATTAGATCACAATTCGTTAATACTAGTTGCAAAAATCTGAGTTTGCATAATGATCCGCAGTTTAGTAACAAATGACGAAGAATACGAGAAAGGTAGTATAAAGAATGTTTATTTTCTTTATTGCAACATTGTTTGTATATTGATTGCCGAATACGAGAAATACGTATTTTGATTTATTCATACGCGATGCACCTTAATAATTATGTTATATATAATGCAATCTAATTGTGAGATCTGAAAATGATGCCATATTCGATAGTTTGCTCAAGTCTCTCTTGCACTAAACTGGGAAAGGGTTAAAATACTTTTTTCTACTTCTACGTAGGACATTTCTCCCTTTGAATGCCAATTTATAATGGAACCCGCTTTATGGAATCATTTTAGGACTTTTATTTTTTTATAAGAGGAATAGCAAATTTTCTTTATTGAAATCACTTTATTACAAGTAGTTGACTAAACTGTGTATTTCTATGTAGCTATGACAAATTTAAATTAAAGTAAAATACAAATTACAACATTTAGGAGATCAAACAATTCTCTGTTAAAGTTCATTCTTTCAATTTTACCTAAGGAGGTACGAATTTATAGAAATATCCACAGTCTGGTTATCACATTTATACATAATTTAATGGACATACTTTTTAGTTTATTATTATATTTTTATACTATTATTATATTATTATACTTTTTTTTAAGAACATTCAACTTGTCATAAGCTTGTGTCTCTAGCTTCCCCTTTATTTTATTTACATATTTCCTAATAATTCTTACAATGCACTTACACAAAAGATATAAGGTATACTTTGGTTAAAAGTAATCGTCAAAGAAAAGGTTCGTTTAATACGAATTTGCCAAGAATTCTTATCGTTTGTCTCCAAAGGTAATTGTCAAACGTGATATCAATAACCAAAGTTTGATTATAATAGGCGGATTATTTTTAGATCAATTTTATATAGTGTTTTAGAATCCATTGATTATAATAATAATAGCCGATTGATAACATTATATTATAATAACCGGACTCTATTGTATTACGTTGGTGCCTACGAAATATCGTTTTCTAAAGTAAAACTTGTATATTCAGTTTTCCAACAGTTATTGGGTTGTAATGTATGTATATCCATACCGTTTCTCTATTGCTTTCAAAATCATTTACTTTTCAAGTCAGAAATACGTTTAATTAATCAGCAGTGCATGATTTTGATCGATGGTTTTCTTCAATCTTTGAACGGTAGCCGAAGGATTTCCGCCTTGTAAAATTCTTGGAACTTGAAAAATGACATAAGAAAACGGTGGATTATTTTTAAATCAATTTTACATAGATATACTGGCTTGGGAGCATTTATGATAATGATAGCCGATTGATAACATTATCCGTGATTATAATAACCGGATTCTACTGTATTAGGCACATCCATAGTTCTGGCACATAGAATGGATCAGCTTGCCACGAAATAAATTGCGCAACACAGTTCCTACATAACGAGTCAAGCCAAGTCAGTAATTACAGCTTTTTAATAATTGAAAAGCCGATGAATGCAATCGCGCCGCTTTGTATGGAAATGAAACCCCCACGCTTATTTAGCTGTGTAGGCTGAACAATGTCAGGGAATACACACGTATGGATGACGCAGAGAGTAGGAGGATCTCCTCTCGCTTCCTGATCTGATCCATTTCTATGGTTCAGTTCCTTTTCGCACATCATTTAATCCATTACCCGTGTCTGATAAGCTTCGAGATTTAATTAACTTTAATCCGATGCCCGATTATAATAACCGGTAGCTGGCTTTTCCGTCGAGTATATGTGGAAGAGTGGAACGCGAACGTGTCGCGTTACGGTAGCTAGGATGAAAAGAATAGTGACAAAGGAAAACTGCAACAGGTGTTCCCTGAATGTTAAGATAATCTGTTTGCGTGTATATCTGCGTACACGTATCGCTCTTCACAAGTGGAATGCGGATGTCCGACACTAGATTTACGGACACTAATTCGCAGTTTAACGAGTTTCTGAAAAAATAGAGATGCTGCGTTGAAATCAGACGGTTGAGAGGGATGGGAATTTGAATGTGTGTTTATATCAGAGATGGATTGAAATCTAATTTGTCTAGATTCGCGAAACTCGAATCCGAAACTTTGTGAGGTCTCTAAACTCTCGAAACTCTCGAAATTCGAAACACAAAAAGTTGAGGTTCCGAGGTTTTGAGCGTCCTATCTCTAGTTTATATCGCTACATCGATCAAAGACAACATAAACTGCTAAAAAATAATATGTATGGTTTCTGTAACTTTAACCCTTTCAGTGTTAAGTCGATATGCCGTATGAGCATATGAAAAAATATAAATTGTTAAATCAATAACGGCACATTGGCGATAAAAACTGTTTAGATGTTAAGAGACGGGTTTCAAGATTGCTTATGTTTTCTCAAATTATAATAAAAACAGTATGCAATTTCTAAATCCTTTTTCTAAAGTTATGTTACTTGGAATCGATTACAATTGCAGCGCATTGTCGTTTTAATCGACACTCAATGGATAAAAGATGATAAATTGGTGGGCCTTTCTAGGAAATAGATGTAGAAACCAAGTTTACAATTGGGAAGAAGTTTATTTTGTCTTCAGAAGACTGTAATGTTATATATAGTAATATATAATAGTTACAGTTAAAAATTATATGTAGTAATATTATATATAGTATAATTATATGATATTATATAAATATTGTAATATGTTTTACTGTGCATACCTTGCATAGTACATATTTTGTGTATATTGTATATTTCTCACATGTTAAATGTAGATTAGGAAACACAATATTAAATGTGAATTATCAAATCGCATCAATATGATTGAAAAATTCTTTTGATGATATGATCTAGAAAACGCTATCAATTTCTTCACAATTGTATTTATCTAACTTTTACATAAAACGAATGCAGAATATTCTGCAAAAATTTTCTTATTATACTCACACAGTTATACACGTTACACGCTAAAAGGAATGTTAAGAAAACATATACAGAACTGTAGTATATTGTAAATATTCATAAATAAATTTGATTATCGAGTTAGAACATATGATTTACCAAATTCCAGTTTCTTGAGATCTTCGTTTACTTAAAAGTGGAGGAACGTAAAGAAGTAAACTGAGGTAGAAAATAAAAAGTAATTACGTGATGGACAACGACTGCATCAAGAAGCAAGGAAAGTAGTGTGGAAGGTATAATTAACTGCGGAAGAAAGTCAAACCGCGTTTGAGGAGGCGACGATCCCCAGAAAGATTCAGAGCCGAACGGCCATGTTACGGATCATTGATCACAATATCTTTTCTTCCAGAATATCTCTTTCTCCTCCCATAAACATAATCATCGCACGAATAAATAAGCCCCCAAGTTATAAATTCTAAATAATTGTATCTTTACCACAAAGGAAATACAAATATCAAAGCTGTGCCCAAATTAATTAGGCGAATAAATGAATTCGGTATCCTTATATTTAGATTGCGGAATTTTATGCATTTATAGGAAAATTAAATAGTTAAGAAAGTACAGAATATACAGGGTGAGTCAATAAGAACTGCTATTTGACATAATTCGTCCTTGATACTTTAGAAAATATAGGATTCATAAAAATAAAAATATATTTATTCGACGAACTTCATCAAATACAATATAGTTACTATAAAAAATGTTTTCGTTTTTTTTTTGTAAAAACAGTAAATAACGAATTATTTTTAATAGCAATTTTTATTGATTCATCCTGTATAAAATGTATAAAAATGCATGAAATAGTCAAATTAGAGAAGATATTTCAATACTTAGAGGATGATACTTCCACTTCTTTATTTTTGTTCATAAAGAAATGAATTTGCTTAAAAATTCTCAGTCTACTTATATAGAATCAGACAATCTTCCAAACTGAAAATCAAATAGTGAGAAATAGTCGTAGAATGTAGCGAAGATTATTTTGAATATTAGAACGAATTGTATTCCATTTTCTAATTAATAAATATTGAATTTTGTAAGAAGGCGTCGAATTAATATTCACTTCTAACGTAAAACGAACATGTTAAAATCTTTACGAATTTCATGTTCGGCTCCTCAAGTCATGCTATTTTTTTAAATAGAATAAAAAATTATCCTTTGTGGACGAGATAAGAATAACTCTTAACAAATTTCCACTCAATTATGAATCCATTACGGACAGAATTTGGTAACACTTAACGAATTTTCGCTCAATTGTTATTTGAATACCTATTAGTGCCTCTAATCCAAATTTCTTACTTTGAAAATTGAGAGTTATCCAGAAAATCGAAAAGTTTTGGCGAATATTTGCCAACACTCATCCGCAAAGGGTCGACTGTGATAATTTTAGTCACCAGAGTCTTTTGTCAGGATAGAAGCTATCCAATTCAAGTAGCAGCCATTGTTGCGAAAGACAATGGATTTTCCATACCAATTACAAATTCTGAGTGCAATAAGTATGTGCTCCTTTTATGTTGCCAGGGTTATACGATCGTTATGCATGTAAATTGAGTAGCAAAGGTGAAATGGTTGTCTACCACAGTATCACGAGTATCTCAATTTCACTTTTCCACTACAAATTTTTGCGAAGGGAAAGCGAGTTCAACTTGAATGAACTATTTTTCAAGCATACTGATTACTTTCTATCTTACCCTGCCTGTTTTTACATTATGTAAAAGTGTACTGGGCCTTTCGCCAGTTTTCTGCCATTTAATTGTGTTGCACGATAATGTAAACGAAATATTGAATCCGGTTCTTTTGTATGAAAAGCAATCCATGATTCAAAAATTACTGTGCAATAGTCTATGCAGATACAACGATGTTACGGTTGTTTTTCAGGTTCTAACGAACAGCAGTAGTCAAAGTATAGCGTAATTGTACACTAGAATTTCCATAGTGGCAATTTTGGTAACTTGCAAGCAAACCTCGTTTCTTGTATTTGCTCAATTTATGATTGAAATGATTGTTCAGTTCTGAATAAATAAAATGGGAAGTGGTAGTTAGAGTGCGGTTTTTTATGCAAAATAAAAGTGCTACGAACTACCACAATTCCGGCCACTAAGATTATCGCGTAACTTTATTGAACTATTTTAGAACGTATTTAACCTACTAATCGTTTCATGTTGGAGCGTAACATTGTTCAACCGCTCTTTTATTTATGAACATCTTTTTATATGTTAAAAATAATTAATTAATTACTAATTCATTGAAAATATATAACAAAGTCCGATGTCCCTATTACTGTAACTTAAAAAGTTCTCATTTAAATGGAAACACGTTTTACGTATATTAACACGTCAGTTTGCGTAACAGATATAAGATATATAGTAAACGTATCGCCTTACCGAATTATGACACGTTCCATACTTTATAATTATATTGGTCACGTTTTAATGTTCAACAGCACATTTACCTCCTAATATTTATTTACAAATACTAAATGTAAACGAATATAGAATATCTATGTGTTGTTACGTAAACCGAAGTCCAAAATTAGTATGAAAATGATTCTTTATACATTACTTTGCTATTAAGTAAACGAATTAAAGTAGCAGTTATAGGAACGGTGACAGTACGTGGGTCATTTACTCTATTTTCAGCCCCGTTTCTGTGCAATTATCGTGGTTCAACTGTAGCAGCAACATATATTTATCATTGCATAAAGTGTCTCACATAAAATAGGCCACATAATTGTCTGCTATATTACACACTTGTACCAAGAAAAAATAGCGATAATATGTGGGCCGCAGATTTTTATGAAAATCCATATTTTTATAAAATAAACTAAAGAAATGGAATCTAGATAAGTGATTGTCTCACCCTCTAAATATTAGAATTTTTACTATACTTTGTGTGTTCTGTATATTTCTTCACACTAAGTGCATTCTGTACCATTTCGCTTATTTAAATTTCCCATAAATTGCATAAAAGTCCACAGTCGAATATTAAGAATTCTAAATTGGAGCTATAGAACAACGTTTCTGCATTTAGCCTTCGCTAAAATTAAAATTATATTTCCAAAATTGTTCGTACCAAGTGTAGAAAGTAATCGGATGCTCCGTTTTATGCGAGATACTCTACATAAGTATAACACGTAATTGCAACGTGGTAAAACCTTGTACTTTACCGCATAGTAATTTCGGAACGCTCTGTAATTTTCATCGTTCCTTCTTTACCTTTCCGCTGAGCATATTTATTAAGCTTTTTAAAACACTGTGTAGCGTTATCGGCATATTTCACATTATACTTGTTCGTCAACCGTGAAAGATCGCTTAAGTTCTCGACAGAAGTTTTACACTTCAGTACACCCCATGAGTAAAAGTCATACGCTTTTACTTTAAGAAATCTCTGCCATCGATCCCGCTAAGAAATCGTATGCAAACTTTACTATCTTAATAGTATGGAAAAAAGGACAGCTAAAAGTTAGGGGAAAATGGTGACAGTTAAGAGAAGGACGGTAAATCATATAATGTAGACAGTAAATTGTAAATAATATCAGACGCAGTTGTTCAAGGGAAGAAGGAGTGAATAAGACAAGGTAGAGTTATTGTCAAAAAAATGAAAGAAACATACTTGTGAAAACTTTTACGATCGCGAAATTGGTGACAATGGCCCTGTTTCCAATAAAACACGTTAACCCTTTCACTACGGGACTTTGAAATTAAGAGACTTTTAATTCTTAAATGATTCTTCTTAAATGTTTGCTTCTGATTAGTATCAGACTAGTATGAGCCCAAATATTTGAATAATTTGTATTACTACATATTAATCAGCGTATAAGAATGATAATAGAAATTGTATTGCGTTATACAAAAAAAAAATATATGTACACATTTAACAAACTATTGTTCAATTTTTGAGAACGTATATATACGTCCATCGTAGCGAAAGAGTTAATTAAACAAACGATGGTTACTATGTCTTCTGTACAATTTCATTTGTGTTTCAATTGTAGTTCTGCAATTAATAAGCCCTTTAGTTTAACTCTTTCGCTATCAGCGAACTAAAAGCGTTAGTAAGAGTAGCATTTATTAATATGGAAATAATGTAGGTAAAAATATTTGAATACTCTGCATAATTAATAAGTACCGTAATATTGATGTACGAATGATACGAAAAATTATATTGTGTAACAGGAAAAATAGAAATATAATTTTACTTAGACCCTAGCCTATATTGGGATCATCTTCTCTAATAATTATGGCTATTCTTTTAATTATGAATCACCTGTTCTTTATCAATTCCACGAGAGCGCAACGTTTCCGGTTGAAAACGACAAAAGTCTCAGTGAACGGAAATTGTACAGCTGCCAGGCAATAAAAAAAGATCAGGGAAAGAATCGGTGAAAGTATCGTTATTCGGACATTCGTCACGATCTTGTAAACTGAAACCGCCCAACAAATCGAAATACAAGCCAATTCACTTTCCTTTATTCAATTGATTCAATTTAGTAGAAATCATGGGGAAATAATCGCAAAGAAACCTTATACAATCTTTTCTATAAAAAGAAATGTTATTGTTGTGGGAAAAATTGAATGGTAGGCAAAAATTCGTGCAATTTTTTGTTCAAGGTAAAATCAAGTCAGATTTCGTGTAACGTTTATTACGCAAAAAATATTAGGTGGATGCAAAAGTGCGAAGGCCTCAATTGTTGGTAATTAACTTTGATCGAAAAAAATTCAATAGAGTTGTGGGATATCTATAGTAATAAATAAATAAATGATACACAATGCGTAAATAAAAATATTAAAAATTATTACTAGAATGCGGATTTTTATGCGAATTCATATTTTTGTTAACAAAATTGAAGAAATGGGAGTTAAATTAAGGGTTGTTTTATCATTTAAATATTATAATTTCTTCTATACTTTACATATTTTGTATATTTTTGAGTATTACGTGCATTCTGTTACTTTTTACATATTTAAATTTCCCATGAGCGCATAAAGATCCGCAGCCTAATCATCACAATGTCCTTAATATCTAAAACCAATAGAATCTTTAGAATTTTATCGTTGCAAATATCGTTAAAAGACATTGTCTAATTTTTACTTTATCGAATAAAATCATATAGGGATTGTTTATATGTACGATATTATGCATACGTATCTTACATAATATGTTCCCACTGTGTAATGTGACAATTACGATTACGATTATATAATGATCAATGCGTCCAGCAACTCAATCGATTCTCGTCTTTCACGGCTCTCAGAATTCCGCTCTTCGACAGTTTTTTCAACTCTGTTCTTCGACAATTTTTGCAACTCTGACCACTTTTTATTCGAAAGGAAAGTCTTCCATTCGTATCACTCAAGAACACGAAGGCGCCATTGGTATTTCTTTACTGTCAACCATCAAAGTTGATCAAGTTAATTCCCTATAATGCCATGTGATTTAGAAGTTATATATCCATATATTTAATTTTGTTGTCGTTTATCTTATTTGCATATTCTTATTTGTATTTATCTTATACCCATTTTCTTCTTGATCGTTGTATCGAGGGTAGACACTTATTCCCATCGCTTTAAAAATCCTGTTGTCTTATTCTAATCTGATCTAGTAATGTCGCATGTGACACCATAATAGTAAGGGAGCTAGACAGCTCCACGATGATTATATATAAGAATGAATAATCTACATATCTTATACTTGATGTACTGTTAATTCGCAGCAATTCGAACTTTCCCAGTTTTCATCTTTCGCAATGTTTATTTTACCGCAACATTCTTGGAATTATAGGTTGAAAAGATAACGCGGTATTATTGACACTTTAACTGTAATTGCTTGGGAAGCATTATGCGTGTGAAGGAATTCAAGGTGGAAGCGATAATCACGTTGACAGAACGTTTAGCAGTATTTTCAGCTGTGTATAAAATTTCCCTTGCAGCTCGGGAAATTAAAGTGAATTGCAAGGAAACGTGATGTTCTTCCTTGTCAGTTACTCCTCCAAATGAGCGTTGTAATTAACAACAATTAGAAGGAAGAAATCTTCTCGTAGAAAGAAATTCTGCGAAAGTGACTTTTCTGTGTTACGAAACACGGTACGAATATTTTGTCTTAATTGAATGCAACTGGCAAATGGATTTAGAAGGAGAGGCACTCTTACAGATTTATAATCCGTGAAAAATGCGCGAATGCTCCTATTATGTTACAATTTAACTGTGATTTCATTTATTCGCACAGCTGACCGACATACGGCGCGCTTTATACAGCGTTTCGACATCATATTTTGACGTGCAACGCGTTAAAACCTAATTTAGACGTCGGTATCGGATCAGATGGAGGAAGTGGAAATGCACTTCCTGAATGCAACCGTGCGCATGAAAAAAAAAAAGAAAAGAAAATTAGCGTAATAGGATGCAACGTTGCGGCGTGTTGCACTGAATTCGTCTTCTTTGTTCGATGTCACATAAGATTACGAAATTCTTCGCGCAAATTTAATAGTGAAATGCAGAAGTTTCATAAAAGTAAGCGATATCAGGTAATTTGTTAAATTAAAGGAAATAAATATTTAGTAGATTAATGCTCGAGAGTATTCTGGAATTAATTAACATACACGCATGGCAAATTATAAGAGAAAGAAGAATAAAATTTAAATATTTAAATTCTGATCTTACCGCTTGTAAAACAGATTTAATAAAAATGTAGCATTAAAGCTTTCGTAAGAGAATTTAAACGAAATTAATGCTAGAACCACTAAACCACCTAAAACATTATTTATTTATTTATATACTACATATTATTTGTATATCATTGTTTTAAACTACGTATGATTTATACGGTAAATGTAATATTATTAAATACATTTACTGACAAAAGTGAAGAAACAAAGTAATTATTTGCGAATTTTTATATATTTGGCATTTTCTGAGATACATGGATTAGATTTAAAAATAGGATAACTTATTGTTTATTAGTGTACGTAACGTTATATTTTCATGCTATGTATCTCAGAAAGTAAAGAACATACAAAGATTTACAAATTACTTTGTTTCTTACCAAAGAGTATAGAAAATAAGTCAGTAATCGAAATGTGATTCAGTGTAAATGGTAGCTTTAGAATTTAAAATGTCAATTGTAAGTCACGTGGATAAGTATTAAATGTATTTACGTTTTCGTATATTTGATAATTGCATATTGTGGCGATCGCCGGCGTCGCCTAGCGAACCGATCGATACACTATTTTTTCACGCGCGTGCAGAACGGTTTTAGATCAAGTCGCATATTTCGTGCCGCATTCCGCCCTGGCGTGATAAGTCCCCGCCTGACCGTCGCGTAGCCCTGTTTTGGCCATGCGTAGGGAACAGGATACGCGACGGAGGCTTAGACGGAAAATCGAGAATCAGTCGATCCCGAAGCGTGCATGCGACAACAGTGAGTGACGATGAATAAAGTTTGTCATATCTCTCACCTCCTTTTCCACACATATTACAGTTTAAATGACATGTACTTGCATTTATACGGATTGTATTTGCCTTGTCTTATTGTTTTGTTTTTATAGTGTATCTTAGATTTTATTTTAATGTTGGTGGAATGTCTGGAATTATATAGAAAAGAAGAGTTAGGTTTAAATATAATTCTAACGATACGCGGTGAAACTAAAAAAATAAGTATACGCCTAAAAAAAAAAAGGAAAATGAGTGAAATTATAGGATAATTACACTCTGATTATAATACTACTTATAGAAACTTCATTATGATATAATTACCGTACAATTTACAGTAAATAGATTATATTATAATTATAATAAAATCTACAGAGAACAAATTATAGTATATCATTTTTGTAAAGTATATATTTACTTTTGACTCTCACTATAATTCAGTGTAAGAATAAGTGTAATTATAAGGAAACTGAATTCTTTGTATTCCTATATGGAAACAAATAAAGATCTATCTATCTACTTTGTTTCTTAACTTTTGTCAGTAAATGTAGATTGAACAATACATGATATCCATCTTATATCACAGTAAATTGTGAATATGCAGCTATGTTGTTTTTTCTTCATAGAAAAGCTTTATTACAAAAGTACGACTTTCCAATATTTATTTAAATACATAAAGGGAAAGCAGGTATGGAAAAGAAAGGAAACATGGTCTGCCCCAGATACACTTTTTTGATGTTGGACACCTGCCCAAATCCTTCAATGTCCAGCAACACAACTTCTTACTTTCTCTTATGTAATAATTTCCTTACTACTACTATTAAGCAAGTTTTGCACAAGTTTCCTTCTTGTCATAATTTTCACGTAATCAACGATGAGAGTCACATTCTTATAGGGAGGCCATGTCCATTGGCCGTCGTCGTTCCAACTAAATGACCATTCATTTCTCACACTCTTGCGCTACAAAGAACCAGTCATTCGCAGTCAACGCGTGAAACTTTTGTACATGAAGTTCCGATGTTTCAAGTGTACCATATTTGTTAAAATTATTATATGCAGAATGTTCAGCCACTTCCAATGGTCTAACAATAAATGTTTCAAACGAACGTTAATCCATATGAAATCTGCAAAAAATTACAATTTTCAAAATAGTAAAAAGACAGCGTATTCAACAAGAAATTAAAATTACCATGGTATTTTTAAATAGAACTATGGACTATTAATTTCACGGTATTGCGGACAATATCAAGACGAATTCAACGATCTACTATATTATAAACTTCAGATTATCGTGCGTTAAATAATAATTACGATTTTATTAATATGATATTTGATCTAATGAGCAACGTATCACATCGAAGCATTGAACAAACAGAATTTGCAAAATTTTGCATTGTAAAACAAAAGAACTGAACGTAATATTTTGAAATGCAATTCGAACATTTGCATGTAAATACAATGTAGTGTAATGTATGTCATTTCAGACTTATATCATAGTAGGTCGTTGAATTCGCCTTGATATTGTCTGCCACACTGTAAAATTAAAAATACATGCTTCTATTTCAGGATATTATGATAATTTTAATTTTTTCTTGCAGACGATTTCTTTTTGCAATTTTGAAAATTGCCATTTCTTGCCAGTTTAATGAGGAGCAATTTTTGTTCAAAACTTTTCTTTTGTTAGACTGAAAAATCGTGCGAACTGATTCGTGATGCACCTTCTATATTATTTTATTAAAACAATAGTACCTCGATTATCAGAACTAATTGGGAGGCAAATGTGTTCAGGTAATAGAATTTTCGGATGATAGAATGACAACTTATTCTACATTAAATTTTATACTTTTTTGTACTAGCAAACATGATACAAACAATGATATGATATAAACAAATTACGTAAAATTAAATAAAAAGAAATTACATATAGATTCTTACGGGTTTCATGTTTCTATGTTACCAATACCATATTTTTGTGCTAAGTTTGTTGCATACTGATCATTTTTCAACTTCCTAATAATTTCACGTCTTGTTCCAATAAAATTCATAACATTGTCCGTCTCTGTTTTGATGACATTATTATATCTTTGAATGCTTTGAATACAAATACCATATTGAAATATTGTGAAGAAATTTTATTTTGATCGCTAGACTCGATAACTTTAATAGGAGGAAGTAAATACTGCATGAACTGCGCACACACATGGTATGAAACATACAGTATGGATAATAGAATACTCCTACAATAGAACATTCGGATAATAGAGAGTTCGGATAATAGGTGTTCCGATAGTCTAAATTCCACTGTACATTTAAATGTAATTGTAATTCGATTGCAAACGAAGAGTAAGAGGAAATAACGGCGAATGTCCATTTTTGTTCGTCTAGATTCAACTTGAAGAAAAGTTAAATAGCATAAAACTACGTACACATTTTAAATTTCAAATATTTGCATATCTTAGGACATACGTTAGAATAATGAAAGTGGCGCAAAAATTAAAAAAATATAAAATTGCAAATGAGGAAGATTCTTAGATGACGATTCCTAAAGTAGCATTGATTACGTGAATAAAGTTGCTTCTAAAAATGTAAAAGTTGTTATTTTATTTATTCTGCGCAAATTATAGCTCGTCAAAGGTGCATTAAGAAATCTATCAATGTGTAAATATAGTTCTAACAATAAATTCTGTATATTTTGACACGGGTACGTAAATACTTTTACGAAATAATGCCGCTTCACTTTTTTCTTATAAGAAAGATGAAGAAATATGCATTTTTATTTTCATATATAGTATTCGTATTTATTTCACTCATTAGCTACGAACTTTCCCATCAACCTAATATAAATGTGCATTTAAATTTAATTTATTATTTACTTGTATCAGAATATTTTTATTCGTATATTGTTTTAAATTTGAATATCGGTACTTTAGATAGTCGTGTATATTTTTCTTTATCGTATATAAAATGCAATAATACGACAGATTTCGAAGTGATAGATATATGGCGAATTCCGGTCTGCATTTCATTACATCATAACTTTATTGCTTACTAACATATGTTCAACGTTACTGACGTATAATGAGAATTTGATTAGTTTTGTAGTTCGTGCACGTGTGCGTGCTTCACGGTATCTCCGCACACGTTCGGCCTATGTTCGTATTAATCTTGAAAATTAAACACCGCGTAATGAACTCATCTGCAAAGAAAGCAAAGACCGTGGACAAAGTTTCATTATTCGAAATATCTCATCCTACAAACGGCAAAATAAATTGCAGGTATTTCTATTGTATAAATTGTACAAACAAAACCTGCTGAAAAATTGATTTACGATCGAACAACGTGGCGATATTTTAGTACTGTAAATTTCTCGGCGACATATTGCTCCGTGTTGTTTATAAATTATCTAGGGTAGATGTACCAATTACTGCCACTTTATGGTTATCGCGTAACATTATTTAACTATTTTAGGACGTATTTAACATAAAGATCGTTCCAGTTTGGAGCACAATATTGTTCAACCGCTCTTTTACTTATGAACATTTTTTTTATATGTTTAATATAATAAATTGATTACTACGTAATTGAAAATGTACAACAAAGCCCAATGTCCTTCGTACTGTCACTTGAAAACTTTTCATTTAAATAGAAACACGTTTTACATATACTAACACGTCAGTTTGCGTAACAGATATAAGATATACAGTAAACGTATCGCCTTACTGAATTATGACGCGTTCCATACTTTATAATTATATTTGTCACGTCTTAATGTTCAACAGCACATTTACCTCCTAATATTTATTTATAAATATTAAGTGTACACGAATATACAATGTCTATGTGTTGTTACGTAAACCGAAGTCCAAGTATGAAAATTTGTTTACTTACGATTCTTTATACATTATTTTGCTATTAAATAAACGAATTAAAGTGGCAGTTATAGGAACAGTGACAGTACGTGGGTCATTTACCCTATATCTATTAACCGTTTGAGGGATGACGCCGTATGTTACTGTAGAAGCTCTAAAATTGGTAAGTCTTATGTTTGACTGGTCAATCCTAGAATTTACCATAATGAGTTGGTAAAAATCTGAAAACATTTTGTGAATCCTTTCATTTCGGCCTTTCACCAAACATAAAGCAAATATGGCGAAAGACGAATTGCTATTGGTACAGGACAAATAGACTGCGAATTTTTATGCAGATGTATATTTTTAAAATCACAATTAGAACATTTGAAATGGAACCTAATTGGAGGGTTGTTTCATCATCTAAATATAATAATACGCTCTTTCATTTCGATATTTTGTATATTCGTGCGTACTGTATTTTTGTACCACAATTAAAATTTTTATACTTAGTTTTATACTTATACAATAGCACTTTGCATCACATAAACATTAGTATCGTTTGAGATAATTTAATATTATCGCGTTTGGCCGAAAACTTTTTGCCGGGGGTAGTAGCTCTTTTCCTGTAGTCTTCATTCGAAACGGTACTTTTGCTTCTCTTTCTATTTCCCAGAAAGATTCCACTTCCTACATCCGACGCGAAGTTCCCCATTACAATACCGCTAATGGTCGAATGCTAAATGGCGGATACATCTTCGAAATGAACATACGAGTTTCGTTCTTGGGCGTGGTGTTTGAAAAGCTTCTCTTTCGTGATTCACAAAGCCGCGCGCATTAACGTTCCAGCCGATTTATAACTGGTTCCATTGGTTATTGCCATTTCTGTAACGCACGTGGGTATTGGGAGCACCCTATATAGTAACTTGCCCAGCCTTTCTACCTTTCTCTGAATATCCGCGATATTTACTTCGAACACACCAAAGATCGTTCTTGACCTTTCATCTGTGTGATCGCGTTCAAGGTACGAGCTCTTTTCTAGCTACGTACACATTGTACGTATTTAATGTTTACTTGTGGAGATCGACGCCTGATAATACGATATATCTCAATCATCCATAATCATTCGGCTCTGATAAATATTTGTAGGTAGTACCATCTGTGCATGGCTCGGCTACGGTTTCTTATGTGTTTCACTTTGTCGTGGTCGTCGTCTTTCTTAAAGCAAGAATATCGTATCTATTGGATTGACTGAAAAGTATTTTTATATTTTGCAGACAGATAGAAACAAAAACTTGTTTTCGACATTCTTTTTGGCACATTATATAGTCTTTAAAAAAGTTTTTTCATTTTCTTCAGCGAAGAACTCGCTTGGACATTTTCTTCAGGTTTTAGATTTGCGGATTTTGCTTGCGTTAAAGATTTTTATGAGAATCTAATGTGGAGAAAATCTTTCAATATTAGCATATACTATTAGCATATACTGCATTTTTATTTTTGTAGGTGCAATTTAATGCAACGCGTTGAAAACGCACCTCATGTTAACCAGGATAAATACAACCAATTTTTCTGACTTTTTTGTCTCAGAAAATAGTGTGATATGTTTGTTTTTAGATCTATTTTGCAATTTTAAAATTGTTGACACATTTACCCATGTATCATGCAATTCAAACACGCTGTATAAAATAACGAAAGGATTTTTTGGCCAAACTAGTACGACGATCGAGAGAAGAAGTATTCATACACTGTGAACGTTATGCTTGACTTCTGTTGAAATTTATGCTAAGTTAAAACCTGTTTATGCCATGTTAATCGCTAACAATTTAAATCTCAATTGAAATTACTCCAAGATACGAGCAGATTTTAATTTGGCGTTACATGTAGATAGACATTGTTAATAGAAATCAAAGTGTATATGTTGAAACGCTGCATTTTAATCGTTCAATATTTCCATCAGATTTGATTATCTTTAAAGTAAACCGCCAAATTGAAATTTACTTATATATTGTAAGAACGTGTATTTTGAAGATAAAATAAATTCAGGGAGCCCAAAATTGCTTACTATTGAAAGAGTTAAGTTGTTCATGACAGTGTGATGTCATAAATTGTTAATAATCAATACACATACGATGTCATAATGGCGTCACCGGTCGTAATAGTGTTCATGTGAATTAAATATTACTTTTAATAAGTATTATATTGTATCGGTAGTTGGATTTAATATTTATCACTAACCTGCGGAGTTTTATGCAAATTCATACCTTTATCAACGAAATTAAAGCAGTGTAACCAAATTATAAGGTGGTTTTACTCTCGACTTATAATAAAATGTTCTTTACCTTGGGTATCTCGTACATTTTTGCAAATTACGTAAATTCTGTACTTTTCGCATATTTAAATTTCCCATAAATGTGTAAAAATCCCCAGTTTACATTTCACTATTTAATCTTCCGCTGAGCGAAATTTTGTCAACAATATCGCGCTTATTTTAAGTGTTCGCAAATCGCATTGTATCCACGGTTGCTTAGTGACATTTTACCTGAATGTTTCCGAATTACTGGATTAACTACTTCATTGTTTCTCTACCTCAAAGCCAAACTGACCTAAATTCTATATTCTAAGTTCACAGCAGAGCGGAAAAAAATTGAAACACATAAGACAACATTTACACAGTTAAATCTTCTTTATGTATTATGTATCATATGTATGTACATTCTTGTGGTCCAGATGAAATTAAAAAAGAAGAATAACATGGTGTGTATAACACAATTTTGACAAACATAGACTTGGGTTAGGCTGGTTTTCAGGTACAGATTTAATCTCATCCCATTTTATCAATGTCAACTATAATCGCTACAATACGAATAATTTGTATTATCGATAGGTTTTAGCGCTTATCAAAAGCTAAAAAAATTCCAGTTAAGTATTCCCAATCAGTGTCAAAATATTTATCGAGACTTGACGTATTTTTGCTTTACGCTTTACCTATAGCACGAACAAATGCTCAAATTGTTTCAGCTTACGCCTCGTTTTTAATTGACGTATTCTTCAATAAATTCGAGGTATTATGTGGCGTACGGTTTGCTTCATCCTAACACAATAATCATGCTATAGTATTTAAACGAATATTAAAAAGCACCAAAGTTGGGAGTTTTCAAAATGTAGATGGACGAATTTCAAAAGTTGCATAATATATTGTGCATCGTAAAATGAAGTTACTAATTGCAGCTGAAATGTAAATGTCAACTGTGGATTCTGCAACAATGATCGATTAACTGCATAATGCAACAATTGAGACCCGGTGTATAATTCGCATTATGTGAAACAAATCACGTGCGCTTTGCCTCTCATAATATTATCATGATAATTGCTTTAATTCCCCGATTATTTAGCGTCATATATCGACACATTGTCATATTTTTTACTGGCAGGCTATTCGATCAGCTCCTATTAGGCGTACAAATTAATTCTAAGCTTTTATCTTTAAACACTTGGTACCTTTAACAATTCGAACTCGTTACTTTAGTATTTTTCAAGTAACGAATTTGCTGCATAAATATGAAAATGCTAATAATTTTTAATATTAAAGTTGTATTTGATTTTCTGTGAATAATTCTGAAAGTTGAAAATTAATTTGTACATCTAATATTATACATTTCATTTCTATAATACCGAATTTTTGTAGTCACATAAAGATGCTATTACACGATAGGTTTAATATACAATGTCAGTATAAAAGTCACTGGACCATTTAAAATTCGAATAACTTTCTCGCAATTAACTTCTTCAAATGTTTTATTTCAGATTATTAAAATGTAATCCCTAAGAAATTAATTTCCAACTTGCTCGGTCGTGAATTTCTTCATAATTACTTTCCTAGAATTACATTTCAATAATCTGAAACAACAGAATTGGAAAAGTTGATTATAAGAAAGTTAATCGAATTTTAAATGGTCTTTCTGACTTTTGGGGCTATCCTGTATTTTGGATATGTTAAATTTCCCTGTATAGGAAATTTGTTGATGCGAAGAGAATAATTGATATTACGGCATTGGTGCATAATTCATCAGAATGTTTAAATTGCGGAAGTTTATGCAAATTCATATCTTTTTAATTAAAACTAATAGAGTGAACCATAAACAGAAATCTGTTTGACGTTTCGAATATTATAATTTGTATTTTATTTTCAATATTTTGTAGATACTTGCGTATTATATGTAGTCAGTACTTTTTTATAATTTTAAACTTACCATAAATGTATGAACATTCACAGTCTAATAACGACCAATTTTTATTATCATTAAACATACACGTGGCG
Source organism: Eucera pruinosa (assembly GCA_028830335.1). NCBI lineage: Eukaryota > Metazoa > Arthropoda > Insecta > Hymenoptera > Apidae > Eucera > Eucera pruinosa. The sequence goes on along the minus strand of JAMYCR010000009.1, from coordinate 8,725,635 downwards.
TATGTCGTGATCCGATACGTTTGTACGTCACTGTAATTAAACCTAATTACACAGCACGTAAATTTCATGATTTTTTATAACCACAGAAAACAGAAAAACACAGAACCTAAGATTAAATAATTCTCGGTCAAGGTTGCTTCTCAATCTCTGTGAAACATAATATGACTTCTATTTCTCTAATTATTCCATCAAACCTACATCAAATTTTATACTTCATATATTTCATATAAATTCATAGCTGTATCACTAAATGAAATTCAACTTGTAACATGTTAATAAGTAGGTCTTCCAAATAAGACCCTTTCGAGTATGTTTCAACCCCTATTCCTATTATTAGGGTAGTTACAGGCGAAAACGTAATTTACAGTTTAAGCTTCATTTTCTTCGATCTATCGCATAATATGTTGTAAGAAAAATCAGAGATACTTCATCCAATGGTATGTACATCTTGAAATTTTTTCAAATTTTTTAACCACGGAAATAAATTTAAAAAAAAATGTCAGAAAGCCAATTTTATAATGAACTTTTTACGTGATTCTGTTTATATTTTTATAGTTAGTTTTACAGTTACAATAAAAGCATTGTGCTACCCTTAAGGCCTTTCTTAAACTAAACCTGCACAATTAAATTAAGGTACATTCAGATCTAATCATTATATATTTAAAAAGAGTTGTTAAATACAATATAAATATAATGCTATTCATTCAAGACAATATATTGCGTACATTCTGTGCCTTTTGCACACTTAAGTTCCCCATAAATGTATACTAATCTCCAGTATACTAATGAACCAAACTTTTAATCGACCCTTTGTACGATAAACAGCGCAATCCTAAAATACCGGTAAATCGATTAATGTTTCAGGATGTCGCTTACCCGGACCATCTGAGAAGATCGATTAGGAGAAAGACGAGGCCTCGCGTAGCTCGTGAAGAAGACTCACATGAACATGATCGGTGACGCGGAATTTGAAACCAGTTGCGTGTCGATTGCAGAAAAACGAGCAGTTTAAAGTCCCCTTGGAGGTAAGTTCACAGCACTTGGCCACTGCGTGACTGTCTAACCGGTACTGTACTGCCGAGACGATACAGAAAGGATCGGCGAGCGAAGAGCAGGGCACGCGAGTGCTGCCTCTGTGTCTTCGGTTGATGTCCGCTGGTACACGGGAATCACGTTGAGTGCCCCCTCCTTTAATTCTTTCTTCCTTTCCTCTTTGCCTCTCTCGATGCTCCGTTACTCCTTCCGTTTACGTCTCTTTGCCTTATCGGATCACTGCTCCGATTGATACCAGATTCATTTCTATTGATATACAGGATATCGTCCCCGCATAGAATACAGTTGGCGGTAGAAAGATAAGTTCAGTAATTTCTATTTATTTAACGCTTCCTAGCCTTCGATTCACTGGCTTCGCTACAGAAGTTATATTTAAAATCGTAATTATTATACTTATTGAGAAAAATAATTTGTTCGTAGCTTCTATGGTATTGTAACAAAACTTTATAAATATGGACATTTTTAACGTGACAAAATGATAGGTTTGTATGAAATAATTAAAGGAATATCTATATTAATATTTATTTCTTTTATTTTAATAATGTGTATGTTTACCGTGGCGTTACATTAATTAAAAGATTCGGCTAGAGACGGTGTCGTATAATTTTTTTAATTTTGGTCAATGTTTGCCCATCTACCCTCAATTGCAATTTTTCATTCGTTTTTCGTTAAAAATTGTCTACCATTTTTGTATACACTTCTATCTATTATATTTATATGTGATGATCACTCGTTTTATAGTCTTCTTATTGCACGATTATTTAAAAAAAAAGTGCAGTGAACTTATCTTTCTGTCATTAGCTGTATTTATTTTTATATTTGAATTAATATTTGAGGAATATTAAAAAACGATACAGAATAATGAATATTTTCCACATTATTAACACTAGGTTTACGGACATTAATTGCATAATTTGACAGGTTTCCGGAAAAATACGTATACTGCATATAAATATTCGAAATTAGAAGCGTGAGGATGAAGAGAATCAGTTAGAATACCGATTCATACCATTGTATTAATTAAAGTTAACATAAAGTACTGAAAAATAATATTTATGGTCTCTATAATTTTAGGTATGAAATCTGAAATGGGTCAACGTGACGAGTTCCGTAAACCTAGTGTTAAACAGTATTGTACATAGTAACATTCATTTGAATGTCTTTTTGCCTTTTATTGAAAAATTACACAGAATCCTTTCCGAAAATTTTCACATTCTTCTAAAATGATTTTGTTAAATTAGATTTTCTGTTTTTTCGGTGCACTCAATTACACATCGCTTAAAATAAATAGCAATGCAATATTGTAATGTTCCGAATATCCCAGTCAAGATCCAATAATGTTTCTTGGTATTTCATCTATTTCAAGCTGCCTCCTTAAAAAGCGTCGCGTTTTCTATTCACCAACATTAGATGTTTTTCTTTAATTATTGCTTTTAAAGCATTGTATGCCTATGCAAAATCTAATGCCTGTGTTGTAGAAAATGCTACGAATTTTCCGAACAACCTAATACAAAATATAATTTTATTAGGTTATTCGGAAGGTTCGTAGCGATTAGAGCTGGGCGTGTGGTCCGGATTTTTTGATTATCCGGATAATCCGGATATTCGAATTTGCGGAGTACTAATAAAATAATCTTGATACTTCAAGAGCTTATATAAATATTACAACAGTTGAACTTTTATTTTTAAACTCCAAGAATGACCATGATCTATCATGAATTAAGTAGATCAAAATATTCTCAAATTGGCGATTCTCATGAGCACATAATCATGAGATTATTTAATTGTTGCAAAAAGTATGCAGTTCGTTTGAAATATCTACTTGTATGCAAGAGGAAGTGATTTCTTATTTATACGCTTGCTCCTGTAGACGTCGAAAAAATTGAAAGTTGTTTCTTTAATGAATAAGGATGTAAATTCGATGTTGAGTATAGTAGTAAATGCTATAAACGACTGCTAGGTTAATTAAACGAGAATAAATTTATCCAATAACTACTTAATACGAGAGAATTTTTTGGTTCGTTTCATGTTTTTAACATTCAATTTTAACACATTTTACCGTTTTAACTCCTCAATTAGCAAAGTAGCAAACATTTAGATATCCTTTTTCAGTTTATGTCCTCAGTAAACTGTGAATATTTGTGCAAATATACGGCGTCGAAATGCGCAAATTATAGTAATTAAAATACAGTGATGTGCAAAAGTATCGAATCACGACTTCTTTCTATAATAATTTACCTTGTTCAAAATTATTTTCTGCTATCGAAGTTATAGAATTTGTTTTATTGTTTTTCGTCGATAGATATCTGTTACCATATGCAATATTATTTATAAACGTATTATCAACAATAAGTGTAATATTATTGAATATCTGTTCAGCGTTTTCATTTGTTTTTACATTTTAATCGTAAAAATACACCGAAATTTTGTTAATCCAGAAAGAGTAATTAATAAGCTGCGAATCTTTATGCAAATTCATATTTTTTTAAATATAAATGAAGCAATTGAACATAAATACATATTAGTTTTACCTTACAAATGTTATAAAATGCACTTTACATTGAGTATTTTCTATGCTTCTGGTAATTGTATGCATTTTATATATTTTTACAAACTTAAACTGTCCATAATTACATAAAGCTTCACAGTTTAGTAATTAGTATTGACAATTGATTACAAATGAATACAGTATTAATCTATTACATATTTCTAACAATCTACTTATTTTTATTTAATATTTTCTCTATCGTTTATAATAATTCAGCAAAATATGAAATGAACCTTTCTATAGGTTTTACATTTTTTAATTTCTTTTTTTACAAAAAAATTGATTTGCATAAATATTCACAGTCTAGCTATCAGGAGACGCTGCATCTGATTTGGTCACTTCGTTACCATATTTTCCAATGTTGTCTGTATCAGAAAGTAACCAATCCACTCTATTCACGTGTGAAACTTAAAAGCAAGCAACTATTTTTGTCGAATACTTCATAAGATGATCAAACTTATCCGTAGGCATGAATTCAGCTGTATTGCATCTTCGAACCTGACTGAACAGTTTCTTATATACACATAATATCCTCAAACCCAGACCAGGTACATACAAATTCTGTATAAATAATTTTAATCGAATCCTGATCAAGTAGGTTCGAATCGTTGATGGGTACTTTCCTTATTTTCATTATAATAGTAAGCTTGAACGAAATCGTAGTGTAGTCAAATGCTTGTAATTCGAAAGCTTGGAAAACGCTTGAAATCCGAAAGTTTGGAAATTGAAATGCTTGGACACGTCAAAGTTTGGAAATTAAAAAAATTGAAAATTCAAATGCTTAGGTATTAAAACGATTCGAAATTCCAACACTTGAAATTTGAAGGCTTAAAAATGTACACGCTTGGAAATCTAAAAGCTTTAAAATTCGAATGCTTGGAAATTTGAACACCGTTCCTGACACAAAGCAGCACTTAATAATCCCTGTACTTAAACTAGTCCATATTTAGATCCTAACTGATACTTGGACCACTTCTTCTATTCGTCTAAATTCATAGAATTCTGATTCAAAGATACGATATAAATGATTTTGTTTAGTTTGATACTTCTAATGCTAAAAGTGTACATTCTCGAATCGCATATGCACTCGTTCTGAAGTTCGAAACCAACTTGCATAATTCAAGTGCTTTGTGCGTACAGAAAATGAAACATCATCTCTTATGAATAGTAAATGAATCGCAGGATGTGAAACTTTTATAACAAAATTGACTTGGATCCATGAATGTATGTCGAACTTGAATCCGTCGCTACACGTCAAGTAAAAGCAATGCTGGCATATATTTTTTTTCCATCCTAATATTTCGTACGAATACGATAGTTCATCGAGGACGATTAAATTTGCATAATTAACATCGGATTAGAGTAATGAATATATATTACACGCTCCGCAGTTCTACCGTTACGATCCTCGCAACTGCATTTTCCTCTACTTCTGCGTTTTTTCCATAACTGTATAAATCTGCCCGGTTCCATGCGAAGTAAGTACGTTAGACGTTAACAAGATAGACGCGTAGAATAGCCGATGAAATAATTAAACGTATGTCAGTTGGGGTATACAATCGACCAACGTAATCCTACTCCATACAATGTTGCGTGAGAAGTTTCTTACTTAAGCATTCGATAAATTTCATTATCCGTTTGCTGGCGTTCATCATTAGAAAGGTTTTATGCATTTATGCCGGTTTTCGTCGTATTTGTCTGAAAAGTGATTAAACTTTCCAGCCAGGATGATTTATCGGCGAAACTCTATATGAAACGGGCATCCGTGTGAATTTTCTTGATGGTAAATTATTAGGCTATGACTGTGACACGTTTTATCGGACAGTTTCTTATTTAATTCCGTGTACCAAGTAGCGCATCAAAACGTTTGCAAATGGGGAAAAAAGATAGCCGGTAGGGGTAGAGAAACGAAACTATCCAAAAGATTCGTTTCACGATTTGATGCATCAGTGCGTTCTGTACCGCTGTTTCATTCTTCCCGACGGATTCTTAACTGACATCGCACCATTCATCTCGCACTTTTTCTGTCGCTGAACAGGATAGCCGACGCGTGTTTCAGGGAGCATGAAGAAAATTTCCGATTCGCGTACGATAAGCGTACGATAAGATAACGCGCATGCGTTCGACTCTGTGCCAATGATATATTCGAACGTTGAAATGAAAATTTAACGAGCTATGACAAATGGCTCGCTATATATAGGAATGCTGATATACTTCAAAATGATAACTTATGCGATTATTATACACGGTGTCACATTTAATCTTCTTTAATTGTGTTGATTTAAAGGATATTTTACTATCGCTCGGAAGTTTGCAACAACCTTCTCTATTGAGATGAAATATCTAAAATAAAGATTTATTATAAGATAAATATGGAATAATTGATTATAAAATGGATAAATTATTAGGTGTATCGGTCAGTAATTCACTATTTTCTGAATAAATCTATTGGATTGTTGCATATGAAATGTCGTTTCTGAATTGGTTGACAGTAGCAAGTGAATACCCTTTTCAATTTTGTCCAATCGTTAATTACAACAGACTACGTTAAGGAAGAAGAAATTTACTACATATAACGTATATGAAGAATATTAAGAATAATCATAATGAAACAGTAAGAACTTTGGTATATTTGACAACATGAATAATGCGAATATTTTTTTAATTCGTTATAAAAGTCTACACTTATAAGATATACTTGAAAGTATACATTTTGGGTAGTTGAATATCGACTTGTAAAGACCTTTCTATTGGCCGATGAATTAAAAGAAAAATGAAAAACTCCAAAGTTGGTCTTTTTATAAATATAGAGTAACGAAACTAGTTAATTGCTCGAAATACAGAAATGCTATGAATCAAGTATTCATTGTTTTGAAAAATCTACATGTGCATAAAGTTTTACTTCAAAAACCATTTCACATGCACCAACGTAATAGTTTCAATTTAAAATATGTTACCCAGATATAGAAATAGGTTAATAAATTTATTTTACCGAATAATCAAGCCTCCATTTTAGTAGGAACTTTTAAGACAGGTATTTTATTGTGTTAAAAATAAATCTTGAATTTAACAAAAGAAGTGAATTGGTACCCCTAATATAAATAAATTCTTCAACATTTTCATATATTTCTATATTATTGTTTTTATATAGCTGTATTTTTAACAAATTAATGGACTTCGTATTTTTATATATTTATGAGAAAATTAAACAAGTGTAAAAGGTACAGAATATATGCAGTGTAGAAAAATATATGAAATAGTCAAAATAGAGGAGATATTTTAATACTTAAAAGACGAAACTACTCGTTATTTAGCTTTCACTTCCTCATTTTTGTTTATAAAGAAATAAATTTGTATAAAAACTCTCAGTATATTCGTTAAATAAAAAGCGAATTGCTCGTTCATATAAACTTAATATTGCCATACGTTTCTTGTAATAGTTTCGCAGCAATATTTCCTGTATTCTACATAAAAATGTTCTTTACTAAATTGCAAACAGGTTCAACTAAATCTTCATTTTATATGTACCTCATTAGAGACGATAAGGTAATAAATTATACGGTTATCGATTTTTTATGTTTCAATATCGTATATGCAAATGAGGTATGAGTAGCTCGTCTGTTAAATTGATTAACTCGACGCAACGAAAAATAGAGAAATTGATGAAATAAATATAGCTTCTCTTTTAAAATTTCTTTTAAAATTTAAATTCAACTAAACACTGTAGAATGCATTATTACACGTTATACTTTCACTTGGCAACATATAAAATACATAAAATAATGTATTATTCGAATAATCGTTATTATTTTTATAAATTGTTTATTATTCCATGGTCACAAATATTTTTCTCATTTCGTCGTGTTATGCCCAATACGTAAAGAAATTTTCGATAAAAAAAGGGTAAATATCAATCAAGTGTTTTGAAACATCTTTAAACATCTTCAAATGTTCTTCAAACAATTTCACTAGATTTTTAATATCATTTCACTATTCCTTATAATACCCCATTACAAATTGCACCATAAATCATGTTTATTAATGTTTCAAATTATAATTGACTATTCAGAGGAGATACATTCTAATGTCAAGAATTAGAAACAGAAAAATATTTTGCAAAGCATAATTATCATTTATGTTAAATGAAATAGCGTACGCGCTGTCAATGGTATGCAAAAGATGCGAAAGTCTGTGCAAAACTTGCACTTGTGCCGCATAATCAAGCAAATATAATAGGTAACCATTAATTACATGATTTTCACCGAAGAGAAATTAATGTTCCAGGCAGCGTCAATTACACAACGCTTATTAAGAAGAAATTATAACAAATTACATAGTTTCCGATCATCGTAGAAACTTGTTATTCACCGTAGTGCTTGCTGAAAATATTTGCATTCAATATTGAAGTAGACATTAAACAGCAGGATGTGTGAATTATTTACAATGATTCATGTACGTTATGTTGGTTTTGATGAAGTGTTTCAAGTACTTGTCTGTCTTCCGTCTTCTGTAGACAAGTACTTGAAATCCTGGTGTGTCCTCGTTTGCACTTTTACAGAATATTCGTACGCCAATTTCTATTTTTAGAAATCGGTAATAGGATCTTCATTAAGTAATTAAAGGGAATAGATTATTACGAGGATATTTTATTTTAAGAATTGACAAAATATAGGAGAATATTCTAATTAAGATGGATTAATTTAAATGACTAATTATTAGGTCGATAAGAAAGTTCTATATTTTTCAACAATATTAACAATTATATCAATATTAATCCTTGCATTAAAGTATCAACATTACTCCAACCCAATATAATGTATAGTAAAATGAAGCTCAGCATATATTTTTACCTACATATTAATAGAATTGTTTCCACATCTCATTATTGCGTACCTACTTTACACAATTGTAATTTTGAAACGTATCATATTTTCTTCAATGCTATTAAAATGTCGATGAGCTCAATAAAGTCAGAATTGTATTATAGTTTCTTTAACATTAGAATTATCAAGCCAGTCAAAATGATCGGTTGCCAATTTGCCATAAAAATGATATAAACTTTCCCCGTTGCATTTTTAAGAACATTCCGTAATTTTCTACATAAAATACAAATAAAAATTTATTTCAATTGCATCTTATATATTTTTCAATCTTTTATAATTTTTATTTTTTTGGTACTAACAAGTATACCTTAGTTAGTCGTCCATTATTCTAGTATTAACCCTTTGGCTTATAACACCGAGCTATACTCGTGGTTTAGTGTATGAACGACGTACAATTAAAACATGCTGTATTTCGTAACAAATTTGAATTTTATTTTATTTCAATTTGTAAGATCGCGAGATTTAGGATTACTAGGTAAAATTTGCGTATAATATTTCAGTGTTTTGCATTCGATGTAGTGTTATAGCAACAAATAGTCAATATTTCGGTGGATACGCTTTGAAAAATTCGTAAGCCAAGGGGTTAATACAGTTAAACAAAAGGAAAGGGCAGACGAATATCAAGTAAAACGGTTGCTTATAATGTTTCGTCGCAACGAACGAATTTTCTCGCGTTAATTTCATATAACGTTTCTATTCCGCTCTTACGTTTACAAACGGCGCTGTGCTATGTCGCGATGATCAACAACGTTTACGAAGTATATTGTACAGTGACCTCGCTGAAGGAGAAAAACATTTCTAACTACTGTAATAGCTTTTCTCGGAAATCAGTTTTTGCCGGCTAGAAGGATTTTGGACGGTTATTGAATTCTCGTAGAAGTGAATCAGTCCTTGAATGACTGTCGCGGTGTTAACAGGATGCTTCTTCGTGCCAGCTTGTGTAACGTTTAGGTACGCAAGATCCTCCTTTCCATTTCTATCCATTTAATAGACAGATACACTGGTGTGAATATAATTTTCGATATGTATGGAACTGCGTATTCATAGAATTTGCATGGACGCGCTTTTTTCGCTGTCGATTCATTATTTAGCGGTCTTTGAATTTATTTAATAAGCAATATCCATTTATTTTCCATTGTTGCTAACGTATTTCTGAATTATCCTTACGCAGTGCCAGTGCTTGAAGATTCCACTTCGATTTTGGACGATTGGAGTGCAGCAGGGAGAAGTGCATAGCTGCGATAATGCAACTGCATCAGTATTCTCCACATACCTGGCAGTCGGTGAGTGATATAATATATTATGATTAACACTAGAACTACCGACAATTAAGATGTAATTATTTGTACCAACGAAATTAAAGCGATAAAAGGCTGCAACGGAAATAAATCCTTATTCATTCTCTTAGTAAAAAATCACAGGAAATTTGCAGAAATGCATCCGTGTGAATTTATACAATTTTCATGAGAAATTACGAATGATTCATTTTGACTATTTTGGTAGTTCCAGTGATAAACATTCCAACATAGCAACAGTGAAATATTTATGAAGCATATTTAATTGCTGCGTGAAATTCGTAATATATGACGTAACTTTTTTTTAATGAAGGTAATATAAGATAGTTGTATGTAAGTATAATATACACGAGTAATTAGAATTCAGAACTTTGTGAAATACGCGTACTGCATGTAAAATGAGTTAATAATACTTTGCACTTTTATTTAATACTTATCCAGTAGATAGCCCAAACTTTTTACAGTATTGCGCAAAAATCTTAGACCACCTGAGTTACTAGTTCTACAACGGCAATTAAATATACTCTTGAGAAGCATTTCCAAATGTTATTACATGGAAATGAAGTTTTAAATATTACCTTTGTTAGGTTAATCCTTCGTGCCTTTATTTGATTAAAATATTTCTTTAAAGTTTTACAATAAAGACTGCCCTGGCTGAAATATTACAAAACACGTATTGGAATATGTAGAATAGCCGAGGAAAGCAAAAAAAGTTAAGAAGAAAAAATTAGTTTTTCGAATTAACGAAAACAAAGTGACAGTAAATATCAAGTAAATTTATTAAAACACATTCAATAGTTTTCCCTAAAGAATACTTGCTGTGGAAGAAGCGAAAAAGGGTTACACAAAATATCATTTATTTAAAATTAAACAATATTCCTTATTGTAATTAATAATTCTTGAATTAATAAGTGCTTCTTAAAAAGTACAAATTAATCGAAATAATACTAGTTATGCTACTAATTCCAAATTTATTTGTAACAGAAGAAAGCAGAATTTTTTATGGGTGATCTAAGTCTTTTGCACAGGGCCAAAAATTTACAAGTAATGTTTATCAATTTGCTAACGTGTCGAGCAATATCAAATATGGAAAAAATTAATAGAAAATTAATTATTGCAAAATTTGATTTAGACAAACTTAAAAATGAACATAAAATTTTATAAAAATGGAGTGATAATTTAACATGTACGTATTGTCGTATTCAAATCAGTATTAATTGTTTATTAACCCTTTGAGTGCGAAGCTCTTCTGATTTAAAAGTAGTACTGTTACATAATGTGATGATTAAAGATATTATTATCTTTATTTATTTACACAGCATTGAATAGAGTATTTATGCTTCTCCTGATATGTTTATTTCAAACATGATCATTTTTATTCGTGACGTGTTTATAAAATAGAAACTTTTGCTAACGTATATATATCTGTCCATAGCACTCAAAGGGTTAATAGGATTTTCGTTGTTGTATATTATATATTAAATGCTTTACATCTGGCTCATATATCGTCACCTTTAGTCATATACACGTTGAATTAGATTCATTAGTTATTCTACTTCTTTCGTACAAAACAAAATTTCAAACATCAAGGACAAGCTGGAAGTCAAAGAAAGTCACGATTTACTGGAATTCATAGAACAAACCAATCTGTTTCCAAAAATACCGTCGTAACGCATAAAAAACTCTTGCTAAATTATCGCTAATGACCTACATACATTTGAGACTACGTTAAATCTATAATTAAAAAAAATTTGACTTGTACGCGTTGTGACAATTAAAAACGTTTTGAATAATTTATAAGCGTATAAAATGATATAGCCTATAAATCGTTGACGTGATGATTCTGGCACGTATGCCAAAGGTTCGCCACCTCGACACCAGTACAGTAATTAATATTTTACACGAGAAATACAGTCAGTTGCAAAAGTCTGTATACGCTTTTGAATCTCAAATATTGAAGAAATTACAAGAGCTTCGATCAGTTCAGGGATATTAATTTATTTATATTTGTGTCGGATATATTTATATTCCTATATCTATATTTATATATTTATTTTTATATATTTATATATTTATATTTATTTATAATTAACAGTAAGAACATTATTGTACAACTGAGATGTTTTTTTCTAATTGTTTGCAACAAAACGTTAATGAAATGAAAACTTCACTTCATAAGAATCTACGTAGGTACATTAAAATAGGTACATTTTTACATTTTTTTTTTTTTTAGTGTATCTGTGGTCCCATAATTTGTTTAATATAAATGAAATTATATTTTGCATATTTTTAGGGGCAATTTTATTTATGTCGTCAACGGCGCTCCTTTTATGAAATGTCTTCTGGGAATCTCTTTCGTTTGTAATTTTATACGTTATACATTTTCACCCGGTTTTAATTATCCTATAACGTGACCTAAAATATGCAAATATTTGCAATTTAAAATCCGGATGCAGGCTTTTATGACTGACTGTACACGTGCAATGAATAAATTTATTGTTGCAATGTTCGGTAATGTTCAGCAATGGTAAAAGAAGAACTTGCAGAAATTCTTGTTCACAGTCTCGTTATTAATATGAAATGTACAGAATTGAAAACTTGATTATTGCGTTCGCAGTGTTAATTACAAAAACTGCACACCGTAATGAAAATTTTTATATTTAAACGTTAGGAAACGATTTACCGTGAACTTGTTATCATTTAATAAATTTCAAATTAGGAAATTATATTGTAGAACGGGTTTTACGAATTGAATAACGTTAAGATTTGCAACATTTAATTGAATTAATTAAATACCTCGTATCCTTTACGATCATTTCTTATCGGTGACGGCAATTTAAATATTATGTTCCGGCTAAAAAAAACTGTTCTGTTGTATAAGGCGCAAAATAAGGGCATTGCTACGATCAACAAATTCGAGTATGCTTCAATTATCAGTAATTATAGCGACCATAATTTCTGCTGCGTTTTTATTTACACGCAACAGTGGTTAACTAAATAAACAGTCGTTACCTAATTTTCTCCCGTACGATAAAATGAAATTTGCAAAGCGATGGAGACATCTATGCTTTTGGAGGTGAACGTATTGCATCCAACATTTACATCGATACTTCAGCTAGGAATTTCATTAATTAAAATAAACAAAATTACAAATTAAATTCACATTTTATAAATATACGAAGATACGAAGATAATCTTTGCAATTTCGCATAACTTTTATTTATTAATTGAAGAATTAATTTATATAATATTGAATTAAATCACTAGTGCAGTAATATAAGTGAATTATTATTTCAATTTCGTGCAGCAGTTTCATACGTTACAATTATTTATTAATTTACATTTTTTTATGAAATACCAGACGCCTTCTGCATCGATTTTATCGGTCTCGCGTTTAATACATTTATTTTCGAGCAGATGGAGCAACGTACTCTATAAAATATCTCTCGCCTTTCGTAGAAATCTATTTTATCAATACTCAAAGAAATAAACTAAAATATTTATTATAAGCATAGAACATTCAAAACTCCGGATTTCAAAAAAATTTGTTTCGAGGACTCGAAACTTTGTGTTACTTTTATCATTAAAATGCTCGGAACCTTGTATGAATAACGAAAATATCCTCCTTGTACGAATTCATTTAACTAATAATCTAATAGAGACTAATTTTCAACATCTTATACAAGAATATGCTATAAATAATAAATGAGGTGACCCGTTTCAATACTGCCACCTTTATGGGAGATAAAATTAAATTAACTACTCTTTTTTAATTTGTATTCACCGGACGGAAATTTTGTCAAACTTTCACGAAAATGATAAATGCAGCAAATGAACGAGGAATTTATTACAATTCACGAATCTGCCAATTCATGGAACACATGTATGTATATATATATATATATATATATATATATATATATATATATATATAAATGCATATTGCGATCAATTTTTAACCCCGGTACAATAGTAATAATGAAATCGTGTACGTAACATTCGCATTGTATGTAAATTATTATTCATTTCGAGACAATGGTCTAAAAATCGTTTCGTCTGACCAAATACATTTTATTCTCTTTTCTTTTCTTTTCTTTTTTTTTATTAAGGATTAACGTCACATCAAGTAAGTACCGGTGATTATGAAAGTGGTGTAAGTGGAAATAAAGAAATGAAAAACCTTCCATACCAATGCAATTTAAAATAAAATAAAAGTTAAATTTTTTCAGTTTTTTTACTTACACTGCTTTCGTAATCATCAGTACAGCTATTATCGACGGGAACGGAAATTATTGTGCTGTTATATTATTATAATTTCTTGGAAAAGATTATGATTTCATCATCTTCGATATTATCTTTAAGGAGAGGTTTAAGTTTGTGTTATCGACATTCAGGTAACCAAATAAGAGATCAATTGAATCATTGATCACTGATCAAGTTGAACGCAAAGACAATTTAATCCGGTATAAATTTGGAAAGAAAAAAGGACACGTCAATTGCTTGTTTATTGATTTTATGTCACATATATAAAACGAATATAGTTTTCTAATCTAATCAAGTGGTTTTATCATTTGACGATGAATTGCGACTAAAATGCTGTTACTTGAATTAATAATCTTCGTTAAGTCAGGGAACATACATAAGCAAATCTACATTGTTTTTGCGATTGTCGAATATTTTTTCGTAGAAATGATATAAAGTTTAAGCACAAAAACATTATATATTTTTGGCTTTTTTAATAGATAAGATAGAGAGATGAATGATAATATATTTTAAATGGTAATATACTTTAATAATACGATTGCCTCGACGATTGCCTCGATGGCAAGCAAAAAAATGCGATGCAATACGAGGAATGCAACGCTGTAAAGAATATTTATTTGTTAAATTGCAAACGTGGCAATGATATTTCTACAAGAATATCATCGTACACCTTACGTGGAGCTTAATGATATTAATAGAATTTTCAAGAGTATTAATAAGTATTGTATATCTTTTGATATTTTTTCATCATTCAATTCAGTTTTAAGCGTTAGGTACTTCGTTACTTATCTTCCTTAGATTAGCTATTATAACTTTCCTACAATTGATTTTTATGTATATAAACACCAAAGGGATTATTCTATTTAATAAATAAATAAATATACCATGCCATTTATGTTTTAAATATGACGAGTGGCACGATGGTGAAATATTGTTGCTACATTTGTAATTTGTGAAATAAATATTTTTCAATCTATGACGATATTTTATTTTTCGCCCGTTTCCCTGAAGAATCCTATATTTTATTCGATCAATGTGATCATAACTATGAAACTGATAAGCTGTTTTGGTATGCCATAATTGCCAAGGGTGGATGAGCGTTGACGAAGATCTGTCAAAATGTTCCACTTTGAATGCATGCGATTGCGCTTATTTATAATTTATCGTTTTCAAACCTGCATTCATTCTTTTAACTCGTCCTTTAGTAGCGCATCGCAATTAAATCAGTTATTATATCCACCCACTGAATACGTTTTTAACGTGATGCAACCCAGAAATTGCATAGCCATCTATCTGTTTGTTTTTTTTCAAATTTGACTTTATCCAACTGTAACTGGGCTATTGTGTTTTATTGTCACACTTTCGTAATGTCAATAAATACTGTGTTCATAGCAACTGAAGCCATGAATTCGAAAACGATGCACATCTAATTCCTGACATTGTATAAGTTACGGTTAAAATTTTTTCCAACGCATTCAAACCAATCCGAAAACATTCAGGGCAACAAAAAATTTAATCTTTAACGATCTCTAACAATATTGACAGAATACTAATCCGTTGCCTTATTTTCCAGCTGTTAAGAAGTTTAAACTGGATATTTACTGCTTTAACACCGCATTGGATATAAGACATTGATATATTACACAATAATTTGCATTCCACAATCGTTAATCTTATAGCTTCATAATACATTTAGAATTAAAATTGTAATTGATTAGAAATGCAGCGTGAATTTGTTGTATTTAGGTTGAAATATAATAATATAAGGTAAGGGGTTAAAGAAAATGAACATAAAGAGCATTATTCCTCTGAAAATGTTAATGGATGGATTTGTGCCGCTTCGGAATTTATGGCCTCAATTGCTAGTTTGTACTTTTCAAACCAGGAATTTGTAATTAATTTCAATTCTTTTTGTCACAAGTAATCAAAGTTCCGTTTATAAAGGGTTAATTATAGCCTTCACGTCGTGTCCATTATTAGATAATTAGTAGCAAAATTAGCTTGCTTTTCGTTTATATTAGGACACTTAAATTTAATAGTTTTGCTTTTTGTGTTGCAATAAATGTGTTGAAAGTTATCGAATGAAAAATATTGGGTTGTGTTATAAATTTTTACATATTCTATTTTCCTAAACTATTATTAATAGACTACGGATTTTTATGCAAATTCTCTTAATAAAATAATTTCTATCTTACTTTTGATGTCCTGTATATTCTTCATTCTTTGCATTATTCTGTAATATTTTGCATATTTAAATTTCTCATAAATGCCTAAAATTCCGAAATCTAGTTATCAAACAGTTTACGTATTTCAATAAAATCAGTCTTCATGGGCCAATTTACAAATGAAAAATAACGCATATAATAGTTGCTTTGTACATAATTGAAGCTTACTTGCGTATCGTAGTAGTTGTATCACATTTATGCACAAGGAAACGCACAAGAAAAGAAATTTGTGAAATAATCTGACACTCCACCTGGTAGACTTTTATTTCACATTTTTTACATATTATGATATCGAAGACTGAAATTTTCGCTTTTTGTCTATCGGTTTACACCCGGTATTCGGTGACAAACATCTGCCTCTGTTTGATTTACGTTGGGGCATAGATAAGGATGGAAAAGCACCATATGTTGCATCGATGTAGATTAATCTTTCTCACTCGTGTACAGATTAAATAGCACAATTATGACTAACCTTAGTATTACCATTAAAATGTTTACGTAAAAGTGCAAATATTTACTTGCTTTCTTGTATTACTTTTTATGCTTATAGAGTGACTCACAAAGGTATTCCTTAACTGTTCACTTCAAATGACATTTTTCTTTTAAAATACATGTTTAGAGATATGAACATAATTACTAATGACGCTCATTTTATGGAACGTCACCTGAGAATCTTTCCCGTTTATAATTTTATGTTTTATGAATTTATCGTACCACTTTTATTATTCTAACATTTCTCCTGATATATGTAAACATTTGACATTTAAAATGTGTACGTAGACTGTTGTGACTGACTATTTACACACCAAATAAATAGAAACTCTTGTCATTATTAGACTGAGTATCTTTTTGCAAATTCATATTTTTGTAAATGCGAATAAAGAATTGGGACATAAATACAGATGAGTTTCGTCTTCTGAATATTACTAGATGCACTTTACTCTGAATATCATTTTTGTATATTATTCGCATTCTGTGTACTTTTGCACATTTGTACGAATTTTTCATAATTGCATATAGATCCGCAGTCTAATCATTATATTCTTTTAAATGCAAATAAAGAAATGGGTCATTGGGTTAACTCCATAAAACAAATAGCTAAAATTTCTCTTGAAATTTCAACTCAAACAGAAGAATGTAATATTAATGTCGTAGCTTTTATTTAACGACATATAAAATGCGTAGAATAATATTATCCTTGGAATACGAGTCATTATTTTTATAAATTGCTTATTATTCCATGACCAAAAACATTTTTCTTATTTCGTGGTGTTAATCCGACGTATTAAGAAAATTTATTTGCAATATAAAAAGTTAAGCATCCATCAACTGCTTTGGCGCTGAAATTTTAAAAAAACTCAAAAAGTGGAATTGATAATTTTAGCTTCTGAACGGCTTAAATATAAATTAGCCCCTTGGCTTACGAATTTTTCAATGATTATCCACTGAAATGTTGACTATTTGTTGCTATAACACTATATCGAATGCAAAACACTATAATATTATACGCAGTTCTTACCTAGTAATCCTCAAACTTGCAATCTTACAAATTGAAATAAAATGAATTCAAATTGATTACAAAATACAACATATTTTTATTGCAATTGGTCCATAGGCTTAACCAAGAGTGTAACTCGTTGTTATAAGCCAAAAGATTAATTTGGTCTTCTGAGTATTATCAGATGCACTTTACTTTGAGTATCTTCTATACTATTGTATATTACACGCATCCTGTGCATTTTCGCACGTTCGAATTTTTCATAATTGCATAAACATCCACAGTCTGACCATTACAATTTACGGATAATTTATATTCCATTGAGCATCTTTAAATGCCGGTGTGCATATCGAATTTCACGATACGATCGAGCAAACCGGTGGAAAAATAAAATTCTGATTCGCTTGTCGTCCCCTATTCCCGCATCTATCGACAGTCATCATTCGACTTACAAATTTATCGATCAGAGAAGGTCCCAATGTTGAAGTCATCAGCTGTTCGGCTCGACACACCCCTTGCATAAATTAAGGAATCCTTTTACAACCTGGGTAGGGTTCTACCGGGATCGGTTGATCTGGTAGAAACGATAAATTCCGCTTAGCAAGCGGCGACGAACTCCTAATTTCTCTGCAGGACATCGCCAGACGTGCGTCAGTCTTGATCTCACGAATTCACGATAGCGAAGCAATAAGTTGCCCACCCGTGGTTTTACAATCGATCTGGACAATGCGGGAAGGGATACTATATTTTTCTTTCGCCGTCTCTTCCGGCAGCAACTCGATTTCCGTACTTCAATAATAATTATTATCGTAGAATAAGTGGATAAATGTACAGTCAATCGCAACAGTCTACGTACACTCTTAAATTTCATATACAATGGCTATAAAAAGTATTTTTCAAGCAGAGCACTTTTCATTAGATACTGTATATCTTAATTGAGAAACAATAAATTAGTATAATCGCATAAGAATGTTATTCAATGATTGGAAATCTGGGTCCAAATATCTAAAATTATAAGGCGACCGAAAACAAAATTAATCCATGTTTGGTGTAAATGGATTTACTGGTGTAATAGTGTAAACCATTCCAAAATACATTTAAAAAAATTATACTTCAACCCATTACTGACTCAAGAGATAGCAAGCAAATGATTAAAAAATTCAAGGAAAAGTTTACTTTTACTAAAAAAATCCAGATCGATAGAATTTATCAGAATCTTTTATTAAAATAATGTTAAATTTATAAGTTCTTAATTAGGAGGCTCGTATTGCTCTTTACCTTTAGATGTGTTGTTTTTGGAAAATTATTAGAGTGATTTTGATCATTTTATTTTTAATTACTTTAAAAATGAATTGACTATAATTACCCGAACGCAACGATTTTAATTTCGATTTAAACCTATTGAGTATACAAATTAATTTAATGTATATGCATATTTATATAATAATTCTATAAAATTCAATGAACATTTTCAAAGAATCAAACACAATTTTAATCTTCAAAATACTTTCAATTATATTAGTCGACTTTTTTTTCATTTTTTCAGCTATTGACGAATTTCTGGTTTGAAAAATTTGATGATTAAAAGTTAATGAAATAATTTGTGCACCTGATAGAATAATTGTAGTTGTGGGTGTTAATGAAACAAAGAATCTAAATTTTACTGAAACCGGTATAAAAACTCACACAACGTCCATGTAGAAGCTTCAATTAAAATATAGTTATTTCATAATTATATGAAAAAAAATGGAAACAATTTTCTAGATATACTAATTGAATACCAAGAAAAAGAAATACTTCTGTATGAACGTAGAATTATTCTATCGCTTAAAAAAGTATTTAGAGTACAATAATAATTCTAAAAATATAAAATATGTTCGTGCAATTAGAAATTACGGTTAGGAATGTTAAATATGAATTATTTGAATCATGAATTATGCCCGTTTTCTTTGGATCGATGATTGTGATGTATAGGACTTCGATACGCATTGTTGCATTAGCTAGGAATTAGTTTTGATTTCTCTGCCTTTATTCGAGAATGAATCTCTAACGATTGATTTGATCTTCCTAACAAGCGGCTTTCGTCTTTGTGCAGTAGAAATCGGATTACTAATAATTGGTCCTCATCTATACACGGATGTTTCTTGTATACCGTTTTAGATACGTTACTATGTTTAAAACAATTGGAAGACATCGAATTTGTCCGAATTCCTACAATTTGATCTCGCAAAGTTATAATTTCATAGGAATATGCATTGGGTTATTTCATAAGTTTCCTTGTACAAAATTACGTTGTATTTCTCCATAAAGCTAATCTCTATAAATGAAATAAGACATTAGAAATAATGCGCAAGATGGCTGTTATATAAACGATTAAAATTGTATACATAATATTAGATTGATGCATAAGAAATATTGTTTTTGCGAAGTTCGAGATTATGAGATGGATACCATTTTCTTAATTTTGCGAAATCGTAGCTGTACTCTGTTACGTTGATTCTTAGAATTGAGACGGTGCTATTTTATGGTATTGACATTTATACGTGGAATGATTGTAGAGTAGAGACTGTTATAAAATATTTAACGGGTCAAATTACATCTCATGGTGAAAATAGATATACTACATACGTACACATATGTATATCAGATCCAGGAGAAGGTGGAGAGAAATACATATTGTTAAATTAACTTTATAATCATTACAGGAAAAGTCGTAAAGTCAGTTGAAGAAAAGCGATTAAACTTATACAATAATTTTATGTCACTCTCTTGGTAAAAGTAGTGTTAAATAAAATATGTGTAGTGTTTTGAAGAGTTCACTTATGTTTAATCTTTTTACTTCGGAAAAATGATATTTCATAAGCATCAACTTAATAATTACACGAGAAAAACGAGAAATTTATTAAATAATCTGATATTTCGATGCCCAAATTTGTTAAATTTTCTCATTGGATAACATATTGGCTGATTCGTAGTAATTACATTGTCAGCCAATGTTATAACAGTAGTGTCAAATTGCTTTAATCACTCTTATTGAAATGGTAGATTGATGGTCCTGTATTTTGCCCTAACAGGGCTTAATCGTTCTACGCCTAATTACGTGTTACGCGACTCCCAATTCACTTAAATTAATTGTGTTCTTTGTGTAATAAAACACAATAGTATTCTCCATATAAACGTGCCAAAAGTACATTCACTTAGTTAAATTTGGAATCCCATTCAAAAATTGTTTAAACTGCAAGTGTTTCGTAAAATTTCGAACTTCCTTCAGATTTTTCGTATTTAATCGGCAATATTGTAACTTTTATTTTTCATTATTACAGCCAGTCACAAATGTCTAAATACACGTGTTAAATTTCAAATATTTATATATTTCCAGACATAATTTGGAATAATAAAAGTGGTGCGAAAATTCGCAAAATATAAAATAATTATAAATGTGAAAGATTCTTAGGTGACGTTTCATACAGCGATTGTATAAATAGAATTACACCTAAAAGTGTAAAAGACGTCACTTTCTTTATAGCCGCAAATGCATTAGAAAGTTTAACAGTGTGTAGATGTAGTTACAACAGTTAGTTTTGTATACTTTAATACACGTATGTATATTTTGTTATAAACAAATGGAAAAGCATCATTGCCTTTTTAAAATCTATCTAATTTTAAACACTGAACAAATTCATGTTCTCGAATGCATCGAAATTCTTATATTTTCTTAGATATTTGAGATTCAAAGGTGTACGTTGATTTTTGCGACTGACTGCAGGATAAACCACTATACAACCGTTGACGTAAGATTTTGCAGTTGTAAAAGTGACAAAGCTTTGCGTTCTCGAATTAAACGAATTCTTGTATAATTATCACATGGATAATTGATTCCTTGTAGGATGCTTAATAAGTATTAATGGTGTTCTATCGTGAGAATTTTCCATTTCTCTTAGTTATTGGGTTCAGAAATTTAGACATCGTTTGTTCTCGTTTTATCGAATGATTCGAGAGCAATTTATTATTGCCTACGATCATTTAAGTAAAGAAAACAGGGCACAGAGGGGGCTTGAAACGGGATATTTTAAGGGCTTCGATGAACTAATATCTCGGAGTGACGCGCCAAATCGTCAGGGGGTAAATGAAAGTGAGGTCTTAATTGAAACGTCACTGTATATGTCATCATACAACTAAAGTTAGTCTCCTCGTCCGTTTAAGGAAGTTGCGCCAAGTATTCACGCCGTAGAAATGTCTCCAGGAAGCTGATTCAATTAGCCAAACGAAAAAGGTTTTCTCTCATTACGTTTTCAACGGACTTTCAACATTCGTTGTCTTCCTATGTAGAAACAGGATCTAATATCTTTTGCATTCTCGCTTTACAAACCTTCGAGATATCATTGTTATGGCTTCATGGTGAAAATTTCTCAGCCAGTTGCACGAGGATTTATCTTCAGTATCACTATGATCTGTAGATCATCTAAAGATAGAGAGAAAGAGTTAGTTTCTCAGCTCATTGTACAAAATTTATCTTAAACATCTATCGGAATTTACGAGGATCATCTGCAGACCTCAAAATTTATATTGTAGGGAAGAAGATAGAAATACGAGGCAGGATAGAAACATGAGATATCATAATATTTATCTATACAGAGTATTGGTATTTTCAATAGTGATTAAAATTAAGAATTAAGAAGATTATAATGACTTTCCACAATAGTCGTTGTTTTTCGTAGGTGTTCTTTTGTTTAATGGACATTGTTAGTTTCCGCCACAGCACAAAGTTTTCGCGTGCTCATATTGAAGTGAAATTTACTTTATCTTCGTTTGTGATTTTCGATGAAACAAAGACCGTAAGATATTCTATAATAATCGTAGCTTCGGAATATCAGTGAGAGTTTAAAGTATAATGTGTTCTTTATTCAGATATAATGATGAAAATTAAGGTGGCAAGTTGGTAGTAATATGAGACACTTAATTGATAGCTGTAATACAATAGTTTTTTTTATAATTGTTTACTTTTGGGTGTATCTTGAATTTCGTCGTGTCACGAAAAAATCGAAGAAATCGTAAAATTAAATAAATCATGATTCTATTGTTACATTTCACGCTTGTATTTCGTTAAAAATTTTTTATTGATATTTTAACGTAGTTTAGAGACCTATTTCTCTAAAAAATTATACTGTCTCGTATTGCTACCCAAATTTCTACTTGCCCGATTTTGCAATAATTTGAGGAAAGTAAAAAATTAAAAAATTCCATAAGGTGCGCATTATTTATCCTTACACATCACATTTCACATGAAATTTCCTGAAGTTATTCGTCTGATTTTCTCGTTTACATCTATCCTTAGACTTTCTAGGTCGAAAAATAAAATGGGTACCTCACATTCAAACCTTGTCCCCTATTATTATATTTATAGGGCGAACGGATGAAATATTTGAAGCAAAGTTGCTTTGGTTTATCTCTTTGCACCATAATTCGCAACATAAGTGTCCAAAGTATATTCAAGGTATCGTGAAGTTTGTCGCAAAAGCAAGTTGTCAATTTACCTGTCGATTGTCTTGGTTACGCGTAAAGGAAGAAATAATTGGACATAAATCCATCTGTGGCGATTCGACGTGGTCATTATACGAGCAGAAGCCTGGCTTGACTCAAGTGCAACGCAAATACAGGCCTCGTACGCAACCGCACCTACTAAATATTACCTGGCCTCTGCCTGAAATATGCCAGTGATGATAAATAGGACACGATAAGTGGCGAGTAACCTGTAGGCGGTAGTGGACATATCCGTTAGGGAGGTCACGGAAATTCGAGCACCCAATATGCCACGAGTAGACGCATGTACGCGGGGATCAAAATAATGATGTGTTCCTTTTGTGTTTGAGTTATTAATATATTTGCTACTTTGAAGGATTTTTGCTTGTCACGCGTTGTGATTTAATACCAAATAGTTCACCGTGCTAGAAAACTGCAGTGTACAGTTGGCATTGAACAGAGATGGGTGCCTTACGATATGGTTTCTTGATCGATTCGGGAATTTCGACGAATCGATAATGACCAGAGGCAGCATAATTTTTATATGCATGCAGCCGTACATGTATTTCTGTATTAACGCTAACCATTCCGCTCCCGGTACATTGTTATCTCTTTCGTTCACTTAACTTTATGACAATTCTTTTATTGTTCGATTAGCTAGTTTCTCACATGTTGTTTTTCTTCTTGATTTTCTTTCACTCGGGATAATCTATCGAATAAATACATATAGAACGCCGACACGGTTAGCGTTAATTAACTGTGTATTTCATTTACATTTTATTTACGTTAGGTTCTTATGAATCTCGAAGCGAAGGAGAGATCTCCTTTACATAAATCCACAAAAATGTATTTCGCTAGGATAAAGAATGTAAGGGAAGAGGTTGCGTAACACGTGTCTATATCGAGAAGAAGGAAGCGATCGACACGTTTCGGTTGTACATGACGATACCGAGTTTACTTTACAAGTGTCGCGATTATGATATATTCCAACAATATGATATATCTCAATTGCAAGGAATAATAAATAAGATATTAAAATATAAATACGTATTAAAACAAAATTATTTACTCAGATTTCATTTGTTGCATTTGCATATAAATCCGCAGTCTAATTGTCAGGAAATGAAAGGTTCGTTAATGATCGGAAGTAACTTAAAAGGTAGCAGGCTTGTTGTTGATGTGACACGGTGTATCATCGATCACGAAGGAAATTCTTAAAAAAGATCGTTCGCCTGATATCCCAATTCCTGAAACTTCAAAAGATGTATTTTCCCCACTTTACGCTCAAAAGACAGCTTTGCGAGGAGAAAGATTGATGAAGTTTATCTTTTGATCTCTTTGCTGCCAGCTGAAAGCCACAACTTTTCTATTCTCCGTGCTCGTTTTCCGCATAATAGGAACTGAATATTCATATTCTGGAATTTTTCACAAATTATGTACACCTTTACTTACAATTATCTAGCTTCAGCATCGCCTTTATATTTTCTCTGTATTTCTCCTTTTTCATTTTCATTAATTTCATGGTAGTGTTATGGCAGAAAGGATATTTATGGAACGTAGAATACTATTTATTTGTATAACTTTCTCAGCGAAAGAGGGGTCTATTAGATTACACCACGCGAAGCTGTTGATAACTGAATGATGATTCCAATTGAAATTGTATTTGTTTCTCTGAATAAATATTAATTGAAGGCTCAAAATTAATTTTTATTCCTAATAATTACTTTGTCTCTTAACTTTCATCGGTAAGCGTACACCGTTTTTATTTCGAACTATAGAAACAATTTCATATGGTACACCCTAATATTTCCAAGTTACAATGTTTTCTATTTTAACATCGACTTCGTTACAAGAAACGGATTCTAAAAACAAGGCGACAATATCGTTAGAAAATGCTAATTTCGATCCTTTGATCTTGATTGGGAATAATATTCTCATTTTCCCGTATCATCGAATATAAAGCTTGATCCTCGATTTGCGGGGAACCTCCAATCGTCGCAATGAATGGTTAAAAACCACAAAGCACCCTCAATGAGACCACCTTATCTTCTTCGTCGGATCTCGGCAACCTTTTCAGAGTCTCGTTTTCTCGATTCGTTTTCCCTTCCGGTGTGTGTATCCACGTGCCAAAGGAAGGAGAGAAACTTCCCTTTCATCTTTTGAAAGGGAGCCCGCGTTGACACTTATGACGCATAATTGATATTTATACACACGAGACTATCACTTTCCCACTATCTGCAACGTAATTGGCTTAATTATTTTATGTGTTGTAACATGATGTCGTACAGTACCGACAAAAGGTTACATTATGAACAAACTGTTAGATAATAAATGTCCCTTGTGAGAAAACAGAGTTTAGTAACTACATCTTTGGTAACTTTAACCCTTTTGTTACGTCCTAAGAGATTCGATAACTATTTATTAAGAGTATCCATGTCGTTTCTCTATAGCGTAGTATTATTTCTGTTTTTATTCGTAGGATAATATTGGGCTCTAATCGATGATATAAAGCATCTGAATATTTATATTTGCCAAATTTTCGTATTAATAAATATTATTTTTCATCTATGATTGTAGCTTTCACTTTCAAAAAGCCGTAGTGAAAGGTTTAAAATGAACATTTTTAACTAGAGATGGAACGCTCGAAACTTCGAAACCCGTCGAAACTCAAAATGTTTTGAATTTCGAAAACTTGAAACTTTGTGATACTTTTACAATTCGAAACACTCGAAACCTAGGTAAATAATAATTTGTATAAATAACGAGAATACAGTCATGATATGAATTGAACTAATTAGTAACTAATAGTCCAATTGAGTTTGTGTTTAGACTTAGGACACATTTTAATTAACAATGTTTTAACCAATTCGCTAGTAGTTACTTATACCGAGAAAAAATAAAACGTTTAATAATGCATAATTGTCTCACAAACTTTATTCTTTTATTTAACAATTATTCGTTTAGTCAACGTAAGAATAACGTGTTTAATCTTCGAAGCCAGGACTTCTATTTTTCTAGTAGAAGATTGTTGAATTCGAATATCCGAATATATCGAATTCATATAGATTGTATCAAAATTTCTATCAAAATTATATTCAGTGCATGTGAAACTTCCGATTAGGGTATCGCGAACAATGCAAAATTTCCTTCAGCTATGATAAAGTGCAATAAATAGCATAATAAAAAGATAAGCAATATTTGAAAGCTAAATGAAATTAATTTACAGAGTGAAAAATATTTTCATTTAAACTTTTTCAATAATAAATTGCAATTTTATTTACATATGTGCATTTTATTATTTATATGCATCAATTTTTTTTTGTCTTTTTTTTTTATTTTTTTCTATCAAATCCATTTTCAACGGAAAATTCAATCGCCTCTGTGAATAAAATTCATAGGAAATTTCTCCTATAACGTTAACGTTATTATTTAACTTTGTGTTATATTTTTCCGTAAGTAATTCTTTTACCTTTTTTTTCTCTTTCCCGTCGTTTACCCCCCTTCGGTGGGTGCTATCGAAATGTCGTGTTTGTCGTCGATTGAACATCTGCATTATCGCAGACATCATCTTCCTCGTAGAGTCCGGCTGTTCGTTAAATCGGGACACATTGTATCGACAAGACGAGATCCGATATGGGAGGATTGGTTCGCGATAACGTCTACCATTTTTAGTCCCCCTTTTCCGCACTTTATGCTGTCCATCTTTTCTATCGGACAATCATAGAGATTGTAATTTATTTATATTGTACACTTTGCACACTTCACTGAATCAGTGTTTTGTGGATTGAGGAATGCTTCTTTTTTCGTAGCAGACTTTTTTCGCTGAATGGAAGTCGTTAAGATAGATGGATTTGTGATTTTCTATAAGTCAGAGTCATTCGTAGGGACTTGCAGCTGTGGATCTTCCCATACTTTTTGTTCTTCTTAGATTCTCCCTTATATTTAGTAGTATTTTCATCTTTCGTCTTTAATCCTTCGATGTGCTATTTAGATAAAAATAACTTGTTACTTTTTCTAGTATTCACCTTTTTCCTACCCTTTATGCGTACAGTTATTATTAGATCGCAGATGTTTGTGCAAATGTATATTTTTATAGAAGACAGATGAAGTAATGGAGTTTGAACAAAAGTTTAATTTAATTTAATTGATCAGTTTTACAAACACAAATGGTCCACCGTAATATTTTCAATATTATATATTAATATTTATCTTTAGTTATCCTTACGATTAGTCCTTACATGTTACCCCTCATTCGGAAATTTGTATCATGTTTCTCGTCGCAGAATACGTGGTTTTTCCAATTCAAAGTGGCTCTCATCTCTTTCAAATGACAACATTTCAAGTACAGCCTCGCTTGTTGGCAAATAACCCTACAATTGGCGCGAATATTACAATCAAATGCTACTTACGCGTTAAACGAATCGCGTGTTTTCACTTATCATTGCATCGTGTGACGAGCAAAATACCTACGGGTGAATCGTTTCCATTGAGTAAGAACAATATAGTTTCCGGTGTACAGTTCCGTCGGCGAGGGGTGTTAATGCTGTTTAACGTTACATTTAACAGGATTATTACGTAATAACGTGTATTGTGCCGTGTAACTGCGAAATATATAAATATGCATTGGCTTATGAGGGTCGAATGCACGTGCAGCTCACCCGAGTTAGAGTTGAATCGTTATGCTAACGAGTACATCGTGTTTCGCTGATGTACGTGCTTCTTTCGTGTGTGCGTATAGGGCGAGGTAGCCCCATAAAAAGAGAAAGGGAGGAATCTTTCGTGTCTCTGGAATTTGTCTGTAACGAGCATCGTCTGGAACTATCAAAATATTACTGGAATAATTGGATCTGCCGGTGAAATTTATGTAATACGATTCCCTCTATCATTAAATCGATGTATATAGTAAAATTGCCAATCGTGGATAGAATGAAACCTTTGTTTACCGTGTGGATACAATTAATAAACAATTTAAGGACAGAAATAAGAGAGCACCTAAGCCGTTGTTTATAAAACATCTATACAAGTTAATCAATATTATTTTAATTAAATAGAATAGGTGAGAAGCAAAGAATATTTGAGTGGCTGAGTGGAGAAATGTAAGTAACGAAATTAAGTAACGAAATGTTCATTTTGAGATAACGATGCGTAAAGTTACGCTTCATTTTAAAGAATCTACATATTTCTAAGGAATAAAACGAATTACTGATACTCAGAAATAGTTTGAAAATGTAGCCATGATTTCTTTTGCAATATTTTTCATCTATCTGTGCTTTTCACTTCTCCTCTAATCGATAGTTCTGCTTTTTTTAAATCTTATTATTAGAATTCAATAAATATTGCAGTAGCAGCAAAATGTATTTACGTTATTTTTTGTATATGTAAACACACATCTTGTATACTTATGACAAGTTTTTCAAGAAGTGCACTTAAACTACTTTTCCATTCAACTCCTCATTTTTCATCAAGCTTTTCTGCTCTTAACGGTATTTTTATGTGTATTGAGCTAACAGATTCTCGAATTTTGGTATATCTGGATGATAAAATATTAGGTGCGTGTAGAGGTTTTGATCTTGGTTTGATCACTTTATTGCCAATTAAAACCAATTTCATTTTTTCGTTACAAAGCCAGAAGGTTGGCAGAAAATAATGCGAAAATATATCTAAGGTTAATTTGTAATGTTTATATTGTATATAAACAAGCGAATATTACGATTAAAGACTATAAGTTTCGCATACGCCTAAGACAATGTTAATGACCTCTTAAACTAATATTCATTAAACTAAATTTGCCATTTTTTCCTAACAATTTTTTTTAAAAAATTCATAGAGGTACTTCGAAGTTATTCAAATTATTCCAATATTTTCTGTAGATTTTTCTCGAAACTAGGAAATTGTTTAACGAGGGGGGAACGATGGTTATAACAGGGTTAACGTAGATATGAAAATGTCTTTGAACGTAGCTATAACTATACGAATAATCAAAGAATTCCGACTGCACAGAAGAATAACATGGTGCAACGAACTGCACAGTAAAGCAACGTTTGTCGAGCCATTAGACAGACGCGTATCGTCGCTATTTTTGTAGTTTAATTTACTGTGCAACTTTTACGATATACTCGTTTCACACCTCCCCCCTTTTTTGGTACTGGCACCATTATTTAGAATTCGCAGTCGTTTATCTACTGGCACTATAATTTTGGCAGTGATCGTTCCGAGTCATGGAATTATCAATCGCGCATGCAACGTGTATCTCTTAACGACAGATTTACAAGCTACACGATTTTCCATTGATAGTTTTTTTTTCTTTTTGCGACCGTCCGTTATAGAAACAATGATCGATAAAAGTATTGAACGATCATCAGCGTATCTTGACATTTCAGTACTGCTTAATCAGGTTTAATTGTGGTAAATTTTCCATCGTTTAATAATACCTTACGTAACCGTATTTACGTTTACTGATGCAAAATTTAGTATAGTTAACTATAACTAAGTGGTACTTAAATGGAAAGATACAGTAGTGTACCAATACTTTCTTAGTCACTGTACGTATGATTAAAAGTGTCGGCGACAAACTATTATGTATATATATGTGTTTTTAGTGATGAGTTTAACGTCGCATAAACTGTCTATATTTGGTTGTTAACGAGGACCGTTGAGGACTATGAGGGATGGCCAGATCTTGTTATGTAGCGTTGAGTGTTTTAATAATGAGAGGACTTGAGGTGTTTGTTAGTTGTTGAAGTTGTCACAGAGAACTGGTTCAATTTGAACTATAAGAAAGTCTAACTTTTCTTTAAACTGAAATAAAGTTTTTAATAAAATAAGTGATATTATAATAATCAAAGTCTTTAGTTAATAATATTTTTGTAACATTCAGTATGTTCTCTTGAGATAAGAGACTTTTTTAATGTTAATGGAATTTTATTGTTGGTGGTATTTTATAATGTACAATAAAACGTCGAGTTACTTTAGTGTGACAAATTTTGAGTAATGTCTCATGTCCAAGTAATTTCGAGATGCGGTCGTATTGAAGAAACCTTCGTAAACTTCCAGTGAGTGCGTTGTTGTAGACTTCTTCCATTCCTGGACTCAAAATTGCTGGAAATTCTTCGTATAGAGTTTCCAGAAATCGGAGTTGTGCGTGTGTGTTAAATACAGACGAGTATATTCATTGATAAAGAACGAATTTCGAAATCGAACGAAGATCGAATTTTTATAAATTAATGGGATTTCGTTGGTCTACGATTCGTAACGATATCGGTTGCAGTACGTTAAAATACAGTTGCTACAATTTTAATGCGCAATAAAAATGTTTGAAATCAATAAAGAAACACTTGTTTACTGACATACAAGTACGAGTGGAGTGCATTTTAAAATGATTCCAACCCCATCGATTTGTTATTTGTTGATTATTGCATGCCATACGTAATAAATTCAATTACTTCAATAATTAGCGAAATTCACGGTAGAAAATATTTGTCAATTATTTATTCAACGGAACAAGTAATTTCAGATTATCGTTATAACGATGATATTAGTTATTTATTAAAAGCAGCGTTGCAACCCATGCACGCACATAAATATTATTCGTCGCGATTTAATATACGTGCAAAACTTGGAAGTAACACAATTAAATATTATTAATGATAGAAAAACAGACGGTACGCAAATATTTTCGAAGTTTTCTAACGGAAAGAAATTTTACTAGGTGAGTGCTACAATATTGTTGGTTTCTAAATTCTGACAAAATTTCCGCTAATTCAGTTAACGTATACTCAAAAAATATACAACAGAATGATAGCTTTACAAGCTGGTAATTATCGTAATTGTCAAATATATTGACCAAAGTAATACTCCAGAAATTGCAACGATGTAAACCAAAGCTAATCAGCTTAATAGAGTAAATATAGCATTGCCGAGATGATTAATTTACTTCTCGAGAATGGAGTGAAAGAATGATGGTTCCGAGAAATATCCGACATAAAGCAGAAAGTAATGATCTCTAACGACAGGAAACCGGATAATCCGAATGGAAAGTAGCAGATCGACCCAGTGAGAAATCCCAAAAAGCCATAAAACAACAATAGCAAAAAAGGGAAGTGGTAACTATATACCAAAGAAAAAAGAAAAAAAAAAAAAAAAAGAGTGAAAGTGGAAGGGAAGAAAGCATTCGAATATTTCCTGATGGGTCGCTGATGCATGGCACAGGCTTCGTCATAGTATTTGCATAATTTCCAAATCTGCTTGACGCAACGGCGATGAAAAGTACGTGAACCGACGGTTCGTACACGCGCCCTCTCATATATATGCGGATTGCGGGGGTTGCGATCGCGCAGAAGATTCTCAACCCCGTCTATTCGAAGTAAGAAGGGGATAGACGTTGGTAACCGGGAAGATATTGCGGTTTAAACGGCTGGAAAATTGTCCAAACTGCCGTGCCGCATAATTTTGACGTGACTTAACGACACTAGACTCGACTAGGCTTCGGCCACGTATAATACAACGGACGTGTTTAGCCATGTGTTTTAAAGCGGGAAGGGAAGAGGGGAATTTTATCAGCAATGACAGTGTCAGGTGTGATTATGAACGTTCCGTTGCGATATTAATGAATTAATTCACATGCCTAGGCAACGTAATCTAGCGTCAAGTATTGGCACAAAGTGCTCGCGTTTTACATAAAAGTCGACGCCTTTTACTTAAGATTATTCATTTATTGGACGTTGCCCTGAGGTACAGTCATTCGCAAAAGTATTCGTACATTATGAATTGCGAAATACGCGAGATTTAAACATTTTGGCGGTTCATTGAAACATTTTGCCTATCTTTTGCGGTAGTTTAACCAAATGCTTGTATAACAAACCGAAATGAATATATTAGGTTGATGCATATGGAGGGTCGTTTCTCAAAATAAAACTTTAAACGCAAGTAGACTTTTCAAAACAATATGTAGTTAATTCGAATAATTTGTCCACAATTCTGCATACTTTTTGCAACAATTAATTTCTTTCATTGTTGTATACTCATAAGAATCGTCAATTTATTAATACCACGGGTATTAACACATTTTATAGACACTAATTTTATTTATTAGCTCAAATTAGATGCAATTTAACAAAATGGTTATTTTCTTGCGTTTGTTTAAAAGATAACATGCACAAATTTTACAACTCGACCTCACGATATCCTCTTCTAAATATTCAAAATTTCAAGGAGTTTACTGTCTTTCGTGAGTGACTTAGGTTGTTTGATAAAATTAATTATTGGAATTTTTTTAAAAATCCAACGGTAGATTGAAGATAATAGATATTTGTTTACGAATCAATAAAAACGTTTTATTTTTAACGTTGTTTTGTAATTTTTCTGCACTCTCTATATTATTTGTTTGTCAAACGATACGACAGACTTGTGGGTAGAATAATAGTGCTTCCTTTCTTAGACGATTAGACAATATGATATATTTATTATTAGAGACTAAATTTAATGATATAACACATATATTAGGACTATCTCTATCTCGCTCTTTAGTTCTCTCGTTCTCACTCTGGACTCGCTCTCTCACTCAGTGTACTCTCTCTACTGGTTCGGTAACTACTGACTCTTTTTCAAACATTCATCATAATAACGTACACAATAGATCGGACTCTCACTCATCTCATTTTCACCATAGACTATACAGATCTGGACAAAACATTCATACTCATTTAACATCATTCATACATCTACATATAAAACCAACACTCACAAGACTGACGTATTTAATAATATGAAAATAACTGACTTTTATGGATTTTATCATACAAATAGACATAAAGCTTTTTACATGCTTTCTTTAAATGTCACTTAAAAATATCGTGATGTTTTTTGTTTGTTTTCGCTCTGACAGTGATGAACAATCAGAAGTCGAGAAGCCTTGCCTTGATTTCATTAATCAAGAGAACTTAAGATTAATCTGGAACACTTTAGGTGCTTCGTTGTACACAGCGAATACACAAAGTTTGATGAAGCTAATAGCATTGGTACCAATTTTTATCTGTCTGTTCTTTCAGCAACACTGGAATTTCGTATTCTCATCTATATGTTTACTTATTTTGTATCATTCTTAAAATGAAATATATAACAGTTTCGTATAAAAGCCACAGGGAGATGGGAAAAAATTAGGCAAAACGGCATATTCAATTGTAAAAATCGATGTAAATTACTGAATAAATGGTCAACAGTAATACTACATTCTCTATTCAATAAAGTCATGATTATAAAAAAAAATATTTATACACCGTCTTATTTGTTTTGACATGTAGGTATTCATTAATTGGCTGCAATTATATTGAGTTTCCAATAATTTAACAATACTCTTAGCCAATAATAAAATTTGATAAGTTACACCGACAGTTATTGGGACATTTACCCCATCTAGCCCATTAATAATTCGTTAAGAAAAGCTGGCAGCAGATTTCGAGAGGTTGATTTTAAGTTTTCATTTCACGCAGGGTATCGTAAAATATCGTATATTAAATTCTTGGGCAGCTTTTCACAGACGTTGCGCAGGAAACCGATAAGATTCTTTGTACGATGTTTGATCTCGTGATCTCCGCGTGCCGATCCTATAATTTTATTGGATTCCCATTTTACGACTATGTGTAACCGTGTGACACGGGCGAGATTGTTACCCCGGATACGAGATTGACACGTTTTACTGTCTCACGTGCAAATATAAGCGATATACGTTTAAGTCGCGCCAAGCATAATCCACTTTTCGATTTCGTTTCACGTACGCTTTCGTTTGTTTCCCGCCTCTTTTTTCCCCCCGATTCGAACGATCGTCCCAACTTTCGACGAGTTTATTTCCATGGAATATCAAACTCTATGGAAAATACAGTCAGATTTTTCCTTTTAACTGTTCGACTTTTCATCTGTGTCCTTTTAACTTTATTTTTTCGTTTCACGAATCGATTTGATTGGAAGATCAAATCCTTCTCCATATGGATAAAAATGAAAATATTAATAAGAAAAGATTAATCGTTGCTATACCGAAGAACGTATCTCAGAAGTAGACTGAAAATGAGTACAAGTTTCCGCGTGGTTTAATATCCTGATGCACAAGCCCGTCTGTGTCACTATTGTTTGTACTATTGTTATTAATAATTAGTAGACTGTGGATCTTTATACTATTTTATAGGAACTTTGAATGTGTAAAGAGGCATACAGTGTAAGATATATGTAAAAATATATCAAATATTCAAAGTAAGGAACCTTATTTTGAGTATTGAAAAGAGAAATCAAATATCAAATTCCTTAATTATTGTTCGTAAAAATATGCATTTGCATAAAGATCCGCAGTATAATAATTAGTGTTTCTATTGTATTTTTGCACACGCTATCTTCTATTTTGTATTATTATTAGGTTCGTGCATATAAAATGTCGTTTTTCTGTAGTTTGAGAATAACGAATGAATACTACTCTTTTAATTTTGTAAAATAGTTAATTGGAATGAATTACATTAAAAAAGAAGAAATTAGCTGTGATATATTTATACGTATTATAATCAAGTTGTGAAAACTTCAATGTTTGACATCATGAATGACGGGATATTTGAGCAATTCTTTATGAAAGTTCAAATTTAGCAAATATATTATGAAAACTATTGAAACTCGGATTTGAAGATCATATAAATAGAGAAATAGTTGAACGTTGATTTGCAAAATTTAAGATTAATACTTTTTCATTGGACAAAAAGTCAGGAGAGGAAGATTAAACAATTCTGAAATTGATGATTCTTGTAAATTTATTATAATGTTGCTAGTTAATTTCTAGAAAAAAGTGTATAGAATTGTATAAAATTATTTGAACTAAGTACTTGCGTTTTCTTTTTTTAAAAATTCAGTTAGTTTACTTGCTTTTTACTTTGAAAATACTAGCCTAATATTACAGTATGAATTTTTGCAATAAAATGCAAATTTGTAATGATCAATAAACGAAAGAATATTTTAAGCCTTGAATGGTTAATAAAAAAGATTGGTATGCAAAAGCACGGTAAATTCGTTGTTGAGCATAACGGTGTTATGACCGAATAAAAATGACAATACCAATAAAAAGGACTTAGTGATCGTTAATCTTAAAAGTGGACTAGAGTGAATTAACCGTAGATTTCCACGTGGCGTAGCAATAAGAATATTCATTGTGCAAACACAGAATGGATTCACGTAGAAAATAAGAAAAGGGATTAATTATCGTTAATCTCAACGATGAGCTGTAGAAACTGGAATGGACTAGAAATTTGCAAATGGTTCAAGAATGGTTAGCATGCAAAGACAGAGTCGTACTATTGTGTACAATAATGTTATTATCCGTGGCCCCATTATTTCGCTTTTCTTCGACAGTCTTTGCTGCCAAACACAGAGCAGGTCGTTGAATGGATTCGAAAA
Source organism: Eucera pruinosa (assembly GCA_028830335.1). Classification (NCBI taxonomy): domain Eukaryota; kingdom Metazoa; phylum Arthropoda; class Insecta; order Hymenoptera; family Apidae; genus Eucera; species Eucera pruinosa. Next base: position 8,689,927 of record JAMYCR010000009.1, on the reverse strand, counting down.
CGCGGAAACAGAAACGCAAATCAGCCTCTTTGCAAGCGTAGGCCAACGATGAACTGGAGCGCTTAGATTTCATCGTGTCTGGGCAGCGATGTAGCCGGCTGGGCGGTTCTGAATCCTTGGTTCTAACGAAAATTAGCGATAATTGACCAGAAAATGAACGTTTGTGGAGGATTAAAAGGGGGCATACCGCAAAACAAGCACACGGTTATGGCCACGTATGCCTCGCGTTCCTGCGGTATCATAAAACCAGTCCACGGTCTGTAATTTGTAATGAATACGGCTCTAACTAGCCCTCATCCCCTTTCATTGGTTGACAAATCACGCTCCTGCGGCAGAGAGACGGACGCGTGTATACCTGGACACGTGACTGTGTGAGAATTTGTACACTGGACCCTTCCTGTGTAAAGCGCCTAAATTATGCGACAGAATCGTACGTGATATGTCTGTTCATTGAATGTTCGAATGCTATACGATCGATGCGCGATTCCGATCCGATAATTGGATTATTAATACCATAATATTCGCTTCGCCTCCTCGCCTTGTCTCCGTTTCCTACCCTATCATTTTTTATACGATCTCCTGCATTTCAATAAGATATTACACTTGTTTATTAACTGTGATTATACGGCATCATTTTACCATGATGCTTTGGATGACACTTGAGAGGTATACGTCAGCGATTCTCAACCCGTGGCTTCTAGACCAATATTGGCTTGCGCAAAGGTTTTAACCCTTTCGTGAACATACGGGTACATAAATACGTATTTTTATTACTACACATGGCAACAAATTTTCGGTCAAACACGACATTATAAAATTAGCTACATACTTTCGAGAGGAAGTTATACTTAAAAAAGATTTCGAATTGATATAGATACCAAGAGTTAACAGATAAAGAATCTGATTTAATTTGCACACCTAATAATATGATTCCAATAAGTCAGGTATTTTAAAATTTGTAGGTTACAAATATTTAGTCTGCGATTCCATTACAAACAAATATGTCGGGTCACGCGACAAAAAGATTGGGAAACGCTGGTGTAGATATTACAGCCAAAACCCGAAATTAGTTAATACTAGTTTTACCCGAGCTTAGCCCGAAGCTGACATAACTGAATGATTTTTAGGTAATGCTGGTGTATCGATTGACAGCATCCAGTTAATTCTAGAATTAACTAATCAAAACTAGTATTGGCGAGAGACCTTAGTTAACCCCTTGCTTTGCAACTATGAGTTACGCTACTACCGTAAATTATTATAAACATCAGGTTGGTGCATATGAAATATCGTTTCTGTGATGCTTGAGATTGAGAGGCGAGTATTATTCTTTGAATTTTCTCCAATCATTAGTTGTAACCGATCGCATTAAATAAAAAGAAACTTTCTGTAACGTAGGCGTGTAGAATATTAACAATAAGTAGAATAAGAATGTAAAACTTTGGTGTTTGACAACTTGAATAATCGGAATATTTCTGTAATTTATTACGAAAGTCTAAATTTGCAAAATATAACTTAAAAGCTATTGAAAGTGTAAATTTATCATTTAGAGAAGCTTCTACAATTATAATATTTCTTACGGTAAATAAATTATAATATAGTTACGATATAATTTGCAGTGAACAAATTATAGTATAATTTCATATTTCTAAAGTGTATAATTTTTTAATTCGCGTCATCTTTATTTTCTTTATCTTATTAAGTGTATAAGTGAGTAATCCACTTGTTTTGTCAAATTCGATTTTTACTTGAAAGAAAATTAAGCACCTAACCTATATTAAATATAACTGTTGTTATCCTGCAATGCTTTATAAAATTTTGTAAGCCAGCTATGAATCGCTACTCGAAAGAATGATTCATTTTTTCACAACAACAAATTCATCGATCCATTTGAAATATGTAATATTGGTACATCTAATAGTTTCCTAGAAATAATATTCATCAAAATTGTATTGTTCATCTCCTTTGGAAATTCTTTTGCCTCTATTCGATATCTTTGCACACCAGTGTATGTTTGTCTCTGCGGATAAACCTACTATTTTCGCGTCTAAATCATGTGACAAGCACACGTCTATTAAAGGCATCCATTCGCCGGGTACTCAATCACACGACGCATGATCGTAATCTTGGTCTGCATTATTATTATCCTCCGAAAATGCGGTGTCACTCGATAGTCACGATATCGTGTAACATGTCACTCTTTCCCTATTAGTCGCGATAGAAGACAAGGTTTTACTCGCCTTACTAGACAGTTGAAGGGATGGGAAAACTGAGATACTTCTGCAACACCTACGGACATTATTGATACATTTTTGTCCTGACAAACTTACCAGTGGGTAGAAGTATTCATTTTTATATATCTTTGTTTGCCAAATATTAGGTTGGCCAAAAAATATTATAACTTTTTTTTGCAACATGGCATTACTATTGCGATAATTAATCGGTTATTCCAAGTACATTAATATTTTATTGCTCTATGAAAGGATTGTTCGGAAAATTCGTAGCGCTTTTAATAACATTCACTTCTGTTGCGTCATTAGTGAACTGGAAGGGGATTATCTTTTATGCGCTTTAGTTAAATACTAGCATTCTTAATCCGAACAAATACTGTTTCTATTTCTGTTTAAAATCCAATAATTAATGAACAGTAAATAGTTAAAAGCAAAGATAACTTTTTTCATTGGACAACAATAAACAACATAACGTTTCAATAATGAGATAGCAAGATTTGTTAATCGTTGCTTAGGATATTCTGCTATTATCATTTATCGTAACGTCTGTAAAGCTTTAATAATGCCCAGAAATTTAATAAATTAGAAGCCTAGAAGAATTGCTTGCATGGGTCCATTTCGGAAGAAGAAACCGCGTATACGGTACAAAATTTTCGGAGAAGAGGATTATGGAACTTCCTGATAGTCATGCAATTATGAATCAATAAATACAACACGTAAAATGATTTACTAAAATGTTAATGTGCACACATTACCTTTGAGTGTCTCTAAATGTTTCTACGAACTTTCCGAACAACCCAGTACAAATAGTTTTTGTAGCCAGCGTATATTAGAATCAAGCAAAAATAATGTATAGAAATCTATTTAAAATCGAACTCATCTTTCCATCGATTTCATTATCTCACGTTTCTCAGTAATACGTATAAAATACATACGTATTTTTTTCCACGCATGCATCCGTTTTTACCATAATTGAATGAAGTGAATTCTCAGCCTCGCTAATCCATTCTAAACAAGTTTCATCAACAACAGAGAGGACACTTTGCTTCGGAGGATACTCCCTCTTGACGCCTTCCAAGAAAATTTCTTCCGTTCTGGAAATTCCCCTCCACCGAACTCCGGTAGCAGCAAGCTAGAAGGAGCAACAGGGTGCAACGAATCCTCTTATCTTTTTCTTCATCGATGTGCGATCGTAGAAAGGGAGGGCACGAAAACGCGCGCGCACCTCTTCCTTCCGACCCCCTCTCTGCAACTGATATCGCCTATCCACCTATCCCCGTCCGGCGCAATCAAAGATTTACAGGAATAAATAGTAAATAGAGCCTGGGGAAAGTACTAGAACCAATTATTACTCTCTTCCTCTCTTCCTCTCCCTTTCTTCTACATGTATTTTAACATTATATTGTGCTCCAATTGGCTCGCTGCGAAATTTTTCATGACCAGAGTTGCTTTTTAATGGACTATCGGTGATAAATAGGAATGGAATTAATAACTTCCCTTTCCACTGTAACGTTTACTTAAAATATAAAACAATATCATAGGGTACATAGCTGTATGAAAAAAAGAAGAAGAAGGAAACATTGTGTTTCGTAGAATACTTAATAATTATATTAAATTTCTCTCTCCGCGGATCTTACAATTAAAACTATTCGTATCGTGGGCACGAATCTGTAGGGAATCTTTACACGAGGAAAAAGAAATTACAATTTCGCAATCAAGCGTGCCTAATCACTAGCAATCGGAAGAAGTGGGTTAAGACATATGCAGAGGCGAATTTCTAGCGGAGTTCTAAGAGAGGAAGTAGACCCTCTCGACCATTCTTCGGGCGACGTTACGTGAGAGAGAAGAAAGAAGAGGAGGGGTAGAAACTCGCGCGCGCACCCTTTCCTCTACCTCTCAACATTTCCCTTCCTTCTTCCCCATGGATGGAGCCGATATACCGAACATATAGGTGTCTCGTCACCGTATCACCTATCCACCCTACCCTTTAGTCGGAGGGCGCTTCTGAATAGTGTTGGTGGCGCCAGGAAGGAGACGAACGAAGGTGGAAAACGCCTGAGCTGTTAGTGGGGTCTTTTGGTTGAAAAAGGGGGCGCGCATGCGTCCTTCGAAATCAAGTGAGAGCCACTCCCGATCGCCAATGACCGTCCAACACGATCCTCAAAGTGATCCTACTACCGCTTCAGTCTAACGTCCGCATCCGCACAGTCAACAACCCCTTATCTCGAGCTCCTCTTGGATGCAGTCAGACGTTGCGCGTATTAGAGTCGCCCCACTCGGAAAAACTTGCCCGTACGTACTTTGATCATTTGTTAAGGGTCCCATAGTGTCTTGCGAATTTTTTCCGGCTATCCTCGACGCAGCATTCTCGCCTCGTTTCGGTTTGTTCCGAATGGTTCTTCTCTGTTTGGCTCTTTCCGCTCGACGATCTTTGATCATCTGTTTCTGCGATAAGAAGAATTGAAGCGTTTTATTGAAAGACTTTGAGGCTCTTCTTTCGAGTTGATTTTTGAATTGTTTTCCTGAAAAATCGTAAAACCATAGTTAGATCCTCGCAGTGCTTCCCTTTCGCGAGTGACACATTGGTCGATTAATCTAGTATTCGTTTAGTGCTTCGTGTTGAAATCTTTGCTTTCGCAGTTCTGAAACGATTCATGCAATATATCGACCAGATTATTTGCTTTCTTGAGGAAATATTTATGTATCGTTTATTTCGAAGATTCAATCGATAAATTCGAATGAAGGTAGATCTATTTTTGCTTCCCCTAATCGACTGCGATGGAAAATTCTTTGCAAGTTTCATAAATAGAAAATTCATTGTAAATATCATTTGAAACTTAATATTCCCATTTTGTGCCGCAGTATCTTCATTTAACTGCATTTTGCAAATGAAAATTCTGAAAGCTAGTGATCGTTAAAGAAATTTCTCACCTGTTTAAGATTCTTCTTCCAGATTCCACGTATCTATAATCCTCAATCGTAGTGGATTTTTTTCCCAAAAATCTCGAAGAATTATCAGCGAATTTTTAATTATCATCCGTTTAAGATTTCCATCCGTTTCCGGCATCTTTTTAATACCCATTGCAATAACTTGCTGTTTGTTCTCCGTTGACAAGAAAAGCTTTCATGCAATTAACTCGGTTAAACTCGCCGGGAGTTTGAAAATACGAGGTTTCGCGTGTTTCGTTCGGCTCGAGAGATCCGATGCCATTGTCTCATTCATTTTTAATTGGACGTTGCCGACAATGGCACCTGCTCCTGTTTCATGCGGGTACGTACACATGACACGTCACGTGGGGACCGCCAGAATTGTCGACTCGACCCGTGCCACGGTGTTGCACGTGACACCTCGACTTTCTGACGAACAGCACACAGAAAAGTGGGGTCATCGTGCTTTAAACTGTGAAACGAAGAGGCGTTGTGACCCGTTTCGCAATCACCGCCAACGCGAACGACCAACCTGCGGTCTGACCATCGCGGTAAGTTACTACTGAAACTTATTAATAGTCCTACGTGCCACTATTTTACTGCTTGCACGACACTTTTTCTATCTCACGTGCAAGAGACGGGTAATCTTTTGCATCCTGAAGTGTCATTCGAGTAACAAGCTAGTAGAATTATAAGGGAAAGTTTCTAAAATGTTCGCAAATCGTGTGTATAATGGAAACGCTTGGAACACGGTGTAAATTGTATTGTAATATTTTGATGGAAATTCATCAAAATTTAGATGTTTGGAGATACAGTTCGTGAATGTGTGAAAGCACTTGCAGCTTCTGCTATTAGACAGAGTTTAGAACTTATTATTAATACCGTTTCAATTGTTGGGAACTCGAGTAGTCTGACTATCGTGGCGCGCAACTACTGTGAACTCCGCTGGACGATTAAACCCATAGCGCACAGTTCGCCAAGTTATTATCCTACTCGCTAAGTATCATATTAAATCATTTTCCAAGCAATTGAAGATTAAATTGTTGCCCCTTGTTGTTACGGTCACGCTGTTCCCGAGGAGTGGCATATTTAATCCTATCGCGTTTATTCGAGTCGCGTGTAACTAGTCGATCCTGAGTCCCACAGCGGATTTATAAATCGATACACGAATTTTCATTTAAAGTTGGTCCTTCGTTGCTTCCCTTCGCAATTAGAAGCAGCCTCTTACCGTAACTTTGTAATCGCTTCGAGAATGAAACTGTTGTTTGTGATCCGGAACTTCAATCAAAAGTTCCTTATACTCTCAAGAAATTTGAAGGGGTCGATTGATTCTTCTCCACGGACTTACGTTTCCAAATATTTCGTACCTTTGCGAAATGACAGCTAAAACGTTCTCGTTGTCTCTTATAGAATAAATTAGTTCGTAACTTCCTTAAAAAGTTAATAAAAACTTTCTTCTTTTTTAATGGTAAAAAATGTTTTCCGGAAATTTAATGAATTCGATAGATCTTCTTCTTGGATTATTTAGGTTCCGAAATGTTTTCTACTTTTGTCAATGGTCCATTGAAAAGTGTGCATTCTTCTTCGTAAATTCCATCACAAAATTTTTCTTCACTTTCTTAAACGATGAATAAAATGTTCGTTATGTTTCCAAGGAATTTGTAGATTATTTCTCCCGATTTATTTACATTTACAAATATTCTGTAACAGAAATTTAAAGCACCCATTAAATTCGACAAATTCTGTACCTTCTTTACCTGTGGATTGAGGAAAACGAATTAATCGGAATTGTCAATAATGTGTCCGCTATATTTGTGTAAAAGTATTTTTAAGGATTAATATAAATTAATCTAGTTTTTCGAATTTTATACCTTTGCTTGGAAACAATTTTCTTTTTAGAGGAGCACTAAGTTAACTGGTTAAACAATTATTACTTTGTTCTCAACAAATAATCTGTGACACACTATTATAAAATTTCTCGAAGCAAAAAAGTATCGGGAAGTGTGTTACTAGGAAAATGTCATCGAAAGTGCTGTGAAATTGCCGAAATTTAATTTACTATAGTGTTTCAATGGCTCTTTCCCACAATTCTTCTTTACTGTCGTAAAGAATGTTACGGGCGAAGACCATGAAAATGTGTTTAAAAAGAAACATGATTTATTACTATAACTGTACTACACCGTATCTATTAGTTGAACAGAAAATCTTGCTTTTTGGTAACGTAGTATTAGTATTATTTGCATAAGTTAATATCCCAGTAACTTTGCAAATATAAGTAAAATTTGGAAGCAGACATTTCAAAATATCGTTTGAAAAATAAGTCGTAAAGATCGATTATGTTTATCTTGTTTAACATCGCCTTGAAGTAGAAGAAGATTGGATGCATTTTCGATGCAGTATATTATATTACTACTATAAACGTAAGACTGTAATACAAACCAAGAAAGGATAGCATAAATGATAGAATATATTAATACTGACAGATCTCCATCTTTTAGGCTCCTAGTAAAATTATTAAATTGCAAGGAAATTAAAAAGTCTTAAAGTTTATCAAACTCGGTTAAACAACTTCTTTGCTGAAAACAATGAAAATTCTTCAGGACTGACATGATCAAATTTTCTAATACGGTAAAAGATTGTCGAAAAAACACGGTAAAATATTGTTTAACAACATTCTCTTTCTATGCGTCTTTAAAATACGATAGAACTTTTTTAAGTAGTACACGATTATCTTGAGTTTAAATAGCGGATAGAATCGCTCTTCTGGTATTTGATGGCCTTTTATAGTTGAATCCCCGCTTTGTTTCCTATTTTATTATTCATTTATTTTACTTCTAATCTGGTTATGTCATTTTCCAGCCACAAGAATTAATATTTTATTTTTACAAAGTGGTGTGTGACAAGTAATTGTCAAATTTCGTAAGAAAAATGAGTTGAAAGACTTATTACTGAAGAATATTGACGGAACCAAATTTTTTTTTTCTTATACTTTGCTAATGAAGTAAAAATTATTCCAATTTATTAGTAGTCATCGTATTGTATTATATACAGAATGCCCCAGATTTTTTCCGCAAAACTTTGTCAATATGTTCTGTGATTGTAAATAAATGAAAAATATTATACAAACATTATTTGATGCCGTATTAAAATGTTATTACAAAAATATGAAATGTGAAGGGAAATATAATACAAGACGAGAATAAATTCACAGCCAATATAATCATTAATTATTAATACTTTATTTTAAAATATTCACTGTTCTTATCAATATTAATACCGCTGGCGTTAAAAAGTACATTTTGTTATTTTAGGGAATCCATTTTGATTGAACTTCATTTCGATGAATATATTTAGGTTTGTCGGAAAGAAATGTCGGTTCTGAAATACGAAAGTAAGTGAACTTATCATACCATCACTGTTTTATTGTATAGCATCTAGTTTTTTCTGCGGTATGACTCTAGTTCAGGGTCTTCAGAGCGTATTAATTCTAGTTTCATAGAAAGGTGAACAACTTCAGAATTTGCCACGAGATCATCAGAATTATTAAGAATTATTACTTTCCCATTGATCCAATACTTTTATCACATCTTCTTAACGAAGCTTCAAACGATCCACAGTTGTATAACATTTTCTGCTTATTTATAGTAAAAAAATATACTAAAACAGTTTTGCGGAAAAATCTGTTTAAAATTATTGTCGAATTTTCCAACGCAAAAGAAATTGGGGGGGGGGGGTGTATTAGTGAACATGTTCGCTGGAAGTGTTACCGAAATTCAATTTACAATTTTCGTTGCCTCTTCTCCGTCGTTTCTCTCGAAAGCTCCCCTAGTTTCAGTCATGTCTTCGCACTTTTGCACCCTTGGTGTTCTTCGAATCATATTTACACGAGCGTTTTCAATCGCGTTTGCACGGTAATTTCACATCGGCGGAAACGAGGAACTGCAAGGTCAAGAAGTCGTTTCGAAACCCCGACGGGACGTTCCTTCACTTTCTCAACGATTTTCAACTACCCCGTGCTGTTCGCGGAGTGAAAAAACTTCTTCCTTACTCGTTTAATGATCTACTAGCCGATCCGAACGAAAAGTTGCCGAAGTGTGTCGTTCCGAACGTTATGCACGTACCTGCCAGCGTTTCTTAACGTTCCCCGGTTGAATTCAAACGCGTAGATTCGCGTTTTTCTTTGTTAGGATCCGCCTCCGTAGAGCTTTTCTCTTGGAATCTTCGTTTCTCATTGTTCTACCGTTTTTCTCTGCTCCTTTTGTACTAGTTATTTTCACGTGCTCATCAGTACACGTTTGCGTTTTATATCTAGAGAATGAAAAATTGAAAAATTAGGAAAAATATTGTAGCAGCCGGGAGAAAAAGAAAATTAAGAAACTATGGTTAAGTAAACTAGAGGAATAGAAATATAATGGGAATAATTTCTCTATGAATTTCTTTGTATTTCTTGCAGATTAAATCCGTGTCTTAGACACTGTAATTTATTTCTTCGTAAGTTACATTTACACTGCTGGAATTAAATTGGATCTGAGTAAAATTGATACTTTTTTTTATTAATATTCAATTCTGTATACGAAGGAGTTTCAGACATATAAAATGTGACTAATAAATCCTGGAAAGACAGTTTTCTTTCATTTCTAAATTATTTACTACTCCCACTTGTAGATCGGACGAAATGACGGCTTTATATTTTTCCATATGAACTTATTTTTGTGGAGCTTCCGTACTTTCCTGTAATAATTAGGAACAAAGGATTGTATCTCGAATTTCGTCGAATCACGAAAAAATCAAGAAAACCGTATGTGAGATTGTCTCACCATAATGATTGGGCAGGTCTATAGAACAAAATTTGTGTACACGATTATGGTTGAATTAAATAAATTATGATTCTATTGTTACATTTCACACTTGTTCTTCATTGAAACTTCATTATTGATATTTTAACGCAATTTACAGACCTATTTCGTTCAAAAATAATACTGTTTCATATTGTTACCCAAATTTCTACTTGTCCGATTTTGCCATAATTTGAGAAAAGAAGAACATTCAAAATTTCTATAAGATGCGCAATATTTACGCTTATATATATATATATATATATATATATATATATATATCATATTTCACATGAAATCCCCTAAAGTGTTTTCGTCCGATTTTCTCGTTTACAACCATTCCGAGACTTCCTGGGTCAAAAAATGAAATGGGTATCTCACATTTCCACATTCCCCTCTAATTGTACAAAGGAACACAGGAGCCCACGTCAAATGCAGGCTTGTGCGCTAAGGGGTTAAAATCCACCGAAAGAATTAATATTAGAATTCGAGTTAATTCACCTAAATTATGATTGTTATATTCCATTTGCTCTTTCCATTAAGTGGACGCGTCCTTAAAAAAGTTTCTCCGGGAGTACCATGTGCGTGATGTCTTGTGAAATAAGAACTCCTTTATAAGAGACATTTTATTTTGTCGCGTGTCATTCGATGCTAGGAGCCATTAGCCGTGCCGGGTGGTTTTAACTTGTAGGACGGAGGTAGGTTTACCTTTCCTCTCAACGTACCTGATTGTAAACTTAACTTTCTTGAGTGCTTCGCTTCCTGAATAGCTTGGATATCTTCCTTCTTCCGCCTTCATTAACGTACCGCGATATATTCTTGCGGTTCAGTCTTTCAGCTAAAATGAGATCCTCGGTAAACTTGTGCTCGCTCTGTAATTAATAGCCTCCTGCAATTGGAAATATTAACAACTCACTGGTAAAAATTTGTACCTTACTTATATACGAATAGAAACCTATAAGGGTTCGGTAAAATATCGATTTGAATACCATTCAATATCGTACTGATAATAGTATTCTTAGACTATTATTAAGTATAGTACAAATTATCAACCCATTATACTTCACAACTTTTTTAATAGTAATTTTAACACACTTTTATGGCTCTTGTAAGAATTTGAAGCGTCACGTAATTCGAAAAGGCTAAAAGCTGTCTTTAATTTGTTCTGTTTTGAAAGAAATCGGAATTGCGTTGGCGAAGACGAATGAAAGTCCTAAATCTTGACTATCGAGGAAATTTTAGAAAAGGTTAATAGATAGGTTATTGGCTGATAAAAATTTGTCCCATAAAAGTTTGATACAAACGGAAGCAGAAATGGTTAAATGAAATATCGATCCAGAGACTATTAATTATTATCGCAATAATATTATGTCCTATGGACTATTAATAGATACGAGGGTACACTTTGACATTTTTATTGCGAAGTGTCTGTTTACCCATCAGAAGAAAATTAATCTCTAAAGGGCAGTTGGACGAGTTCACAGCATGTGTGTCACACAGGTAAATCCTGATAATCGATGTTTGCTATTTCCATCGCGGATATATCTGAATTGTCGATCTTTTGACTGTGAAAGATTAGAGAAAATCGATAGATATCGGTCTGGAGAGGGTGGGAAAGTCACAGGTGTCATGGTTAGCGAGAAGTAAGCCTCGATGTAATTTCTGGCAGATAAAGGGAACAGGAAAGAGGAAGAGCAGAGAAAAAGGAAGGAAAGAGATACAAAATGTCGAGTATATAAATAGAGAAAATCAACGTACAAAATTTAGCTTTATTTATACGTGTATAAAGAGTATCGCAAAATGTTTGCATCGTGAAAGTGTTAGGAAATATGCATTATTAGGAATAATGCAGCAAGTGTTTATGAGGACATATGAGAAAATAAATGAAATATCCGAGAAGAACGTATGTTTTCGTGTCATTTGCGATAGTTAGAAGCGATTTCTTGCATAACCAAAATAGATGTTCTTTTTTATCGCTGTTTGTAATTTTAATACGCATTTAAAAAGTTAATTAAGCCTGATATTTGTACAGGTGTATGAGGTAATGCATATGAATTGTGGGCGAACTATTTAATTAAATTTACATAATTAAAGCTGCATAAAATTGGTTATTTCATGTGCTACAACATAATACACGAAAACGGAGCATATTTATAAATCATTAACAAGTCGTTTGTTTGTCGAAAGTAGAGTCGATCCGTTTTTCCGCCGAGCCCTTCAATTATAAGTAGAATCGAATAACAGTTTAATAATCGAGCATGAAACTTCTCTCTTATCGAAGGGGAATTATATTTGACGAAAACAAATTCATCAATCAACAATCAGAAAACAATTCGTCAATTGTATTCTGCAAATATCGCAGCTGACAATATTTAAAAGAAACTCCATTATGATTCCGTTGCATGCTTAAGAAATAATTAATCCTTCATGGATGCAGTCATTACCATCGAACAAAGTGGCACTTAATCGACGCGAAGTCGTTCTACTGATGCCGCTCGGTTATTTATCCGGACTGCATCAGATTAATGAAACTGCAGCGAGCCACGCAGTGTAGCGGATGCAGTGCAACGAAAATATCAAAAAGCCCTTCGAACTTATCGGCGTAGGCGTGAAGCAATTTCACAGAAGGGAGCAGAAAGCAGCTTTGCCAACAAAGCTTCGCTCGTGGAAGAGTGCGATATTATTTAATGCTCGGTCAGTCGTACACAGAAGCGTCGCGTATTATACGGGTTCGGATACGTACACGCGTGAAAATTTCCTCTCACTTATACCAAACTCGAATCGCTGAGAACCGCAGTACGAATAGTGCAGTTGAACGCTTTGCAGCGAAAAGGGTTCCATTTACGCGATTTTAAAAATTATAATGAAATATGACTTCATCGGCCTGTGTATTCATTGCTCACTGCTCCTCCAAGGATTTCACGGTATCGGGTTGTAACATAAATTCGTCCTGATTTCTTGGGAGGTTTTTTAAGTCTCGGAAATCCTATGAGGGGCAGAGTCTAGTGCTTCGGCTATCAGAAAAATAGAAACGGGTCATCGATCAACGTGGCGCACGTATAATTGATTAAACTTGTGTTTGGATTTACAACCAAGCGACCTTAAAGACACGAATAAAACGGAACGAATGTATGTTGCAATCCAATATGTATAATAGTAATATATTCCCTAAAGTTATGTCTTGTGCAACACAAGAAGATAGTAAAACTATTGTAAATACTTATCTAATTTACTCGTTTGTATGTAACGTGAAAATTGTTATGTACACTTTTGTATAATAAGGATTACTCGACCGTTCAAATATAGACTATTATTATTATTATATAATAGATTGAGGTGGATCGATCGTTACGTTGCAAGTTATAGTAGCGAGAAACGAGTGATCAGGCTAGTGAAGTTGATCCTTCTGTTCGATGTAGTCGATTTCTCAAACAATAGGACAAAAATGTGGCGTATACGACGGAACAAAATTGTACGAAGGATTTTAGAGCACTTTATTCAGTGGAAACAAAAAATTCTTCATAGCCGGAGAAATGTGCGTGGAAGATTAATCATGTTCTCGATTGAAACAGCGAATTCCATGTAAATCCACTATTATTGGTATGTTTCGCGATATACATAGTCTGTGTGTGGAGTGTTGAATAAACATTTTCACGAATTAACAACGGGGATTGCGCTGGAATTTACCTGGTTCGTTAAAAAATTAATTGTCGACGCAGAGCAGACAGAGTGCGCGACAATGAAACAGGCTTTGCGAGTAATATGGTTGTTGCGATCGGCAAAAAGCATTTATATCGGAAGCTCTCGAACGAGAAAGATATAATTATGCCAGATATAATTAGATTTGGTTTAAATGTCTGTGTCGCCGCGCCTCAAGATTATACGATTATAATAGATTTCGTATTTATTCGGAAAATGGAAAAAATGAATTTTTGTCGGGCAACGTTTATGCCCCAACATTGGCACATGTTTTGCTTGCAGCTTTATATTGTTCAGGGGTTGAATCTGTTACTTTTTCCCCCGTTCGATAGACGAATAACCGATGTTGCACGGAGGGGTGAAAACGGTTTCCGGCGGAACTAAATATGCACAGGGCGAATAAACATCCGCATCGGCGCGTGGACTATTTTCCATTTCAATTTACACGTAACCTAGTGCAGGAGGGTAGAGACTGCCGTCAAGAGTAATGAGGTATGCATTTTCTCGTGAAAATTACGATATACCGTCGCAATTTCATCGATCAACCACACGCGACTTCGTTAGTTTTGTACAGTAAACTATTTCCTATTCGCGGACATTTATTGCATTTCTACCCCTCGTTATGCGCTTTTCTTTCGTTCATCATTAGTTCTGTGTACAAAATATAGAGAGCTCCATTTAGGGTAGATGTAGCGCGTACTGCCACTTTAAGGTTCGCGAGTAACTTTATTTAACTATTTTAGAACGTATTTAACATAAAGATCGTTCCAGTTTCAAACATAATATTGTTCAACCGCTCTTTTATTTATGAACATTTTTTTATATGTTCCATATAACAAATTCATTACCACGTAATTGAAAATGTATAACAAAGTCCAATGTCCTTCGTACTGTCACTTGAAAACTTTTCATTTAAATAGAAACACGTTTTACATATATTAACACGTCAGTTTGTGCAAAAGATATTAGATATATAGTAAATGTATTACCTTTACTGAATTATGACACGTCCTATACTTTATAATTATATTGGTCACGTTTTAATGTTCAACAGAGCACATTTACCTTGTAATATATATTTATAAATATTAAGTGTAAACGAATATACAATGTCTATGTGTTGTTACGTAAACCAAAGCCCAAATTTTGTATGAAAATTTGTTTACTTACGATTATTTATACATTACTTTACTATAAAATAAACGAATTAAAGTCAGTTATAGGAATAGTGACAGTACGTGGGTCATTTACCCTATATCTATTAACCGTTTTAGGGATTACGCCGTATGTTACTGTAGAAACTCTAAAATTGGTAAATCTTAGGTTTGACTGGTCAATCCTAGAATTTACCATAATGAGTTGGTAAAAATCTGAAAACATTTTGTGAATCCTTTCATTTCGGACTTTCACCAAACATAAAGCAAATATGGCAATAGACGAATTGCTATTGGTACAGAACAAATAGACTGCGGATTTGTATGCAGATGTATATTTTTAAAAACACAATTAAAACATTTGAAATGGAACCGAATTGGAGGGTTGTTTCATCATCTAACTATAATAATACGCTCTTTCATTTCGATATTTTGTATATTCGTGTGTACTGTATTTTTGTACCACAATTAAACTTTCCATAAATGTACAATAATCCGCAGTTCAAGTATGATATAATGATATCATTGCATCATTACTTATCCCAACACGCAGCGTCTGGTATTCAATAAATTTTTCCATCGTAAATTTTTTCATATCTACCTCTTCTAAAAAAGATCCTAATGAATGATTCGTGTTGAATCACAATTTTTTCTATCAAATCCCTCCCAATTGAATGGATTAAATTTTTGTTACGTCGCGATTGCAGTATGAAAATAACACGTACAGTTGAATATCTTTTGTACAATGGATAGCAACGTGACGATTATTCGATTATTCGTTTTGAATCTTCGTCTCTTCTTTCATTATACATCCCTTTTGTCTCTGTCTGTGTCAAGCCATCCCTTTCACTCGTGTTACGTGTATTCACGTTGCGAGTAAGAACAACACGTGCCACTCAGAGGAGCTCTTGTAACATCGTGTTTGCTATATAGTTGAGTACGTACGCAGGTACACCCCGTGTACACGGGGTATATCGATCCTGAGGGAATATGCTGTACGCGCATATGTATTTATCACTTTAACAATTAGTTTAATTGTTTGTACAACTGGGTAACGCTCGTTCACAGAGAATACCGTGGAACTTGTCTCGCGATATAACGTGACGAAATGAGGGTGAAAATTCTGCTAATACACGTACGGAGTTCATTAATCCGCTCAAAGTGTTACGCGTCGCGTGTAAACGTTTCCTCCAACGAATAATAACGGCATTCTTACGTTGTTGCTATAATTTCATTAACTTCTTTCATACGATATTTTTTTTTTTTTTTAATGGGGAATCTTTTGTTGGTTTTAATGGAATTAACGCTAGAAACGAAAATATTTGGGGTTTTTAATCATTTGCAGAGCTTTCGCAGAATTGAAAAATGTGTATTAGAATCGTGTGGAATTTGTAAATGGGAAGAGAATCGATTCATAGGTATTTCTAAATTTGTTTAAAAATCATAAGAACCTTTAATTATTTGCAACTTTGATGAAATTAAAAAATATGTATTAGAATCGTGTAGAATTTATAAAAGGGAAGAGAATCAATTCATAGGTATTTCTACATTTGTTAAAAATTCACAAGAATATTTAATAATTTGCAACTTTGACAGAATTAAAAAGTATGTATTAGAATCGTGTAAAATTGATAAATTTGTTTTAACTCGATGAATTTGTTTTATCGAAACAACAGCTTTCTTTCGAATAAGATTCATAGTTTGCCCCAAACATGTAATAAATAATAGCAATTTTATTTAAGATGCAGTAAACATAAAATTTTATTAAAAGGAAATGCTAAATTAAATAATAGAAGTGGATTATTTAGCCCTAACTAATTAGCATTTAAATACCAACCCAAACATAATGGCGTACAAATACCTTTTGTAGCCAATAAGAACATACCACTGTGAAATTTTAGTCAATTTCTTGAATTTGACATATAGATTTTGCATAAACTTGCTGCATGAAAGTGTGTAATGCAAGGACCTTGCTCTCGTTCTTGACTTAGGGTGAAGCTCGTAATCCTATAATCCTTGTTTGTAGTCTGCTGCTCCTGCGGGTTCTCGATATGTCAATTGCTATTGAGAACGACACTACAAGTTACCTAAGCTGTAATTAAAGTCTACAATTTTTGTTGTAAATGAATAACCAACTTAGGAAAAGATAATGAAAACAAACAAAGAGGGAAAGCAAATTTAAATCTGGCTTAAAGTTTAAACTATTTTCCCTTAACCCTTTGCCTTATAATCATGAGTCATGCTCGTGGAATACATTGTACTTTAAATACAATAAAAATCCACCGTATTTACAATAAACTTTAATTCCAATTGAAAAAATAATTTCGGTTCATAAGATTGGAGATTGTCAAGTATAAATTATGTATTAGGTTGATAATGAAATGACGTATTTGTGATACATGAGATTAGGAGAGGAGTGCTATCCTTTTTCATTTCCACCAATTATTATTTGTAACCAATCACGTTAAGCAGAAGGGAATTTCCTGTAATGTACGTATGTAGAATATAAAAATATAAAATTTTGGTGGTTGACAAGACGAATAATCGGAATATTTCTCTAATTTCTTATAGAAGTCTAAACGTGCAAAATATGCCACAAGGGCCATTGAAAGTATAAATTTAACATTTAGAGAAGCTTATATAAATATCAGAATAGTTTAGTGATTATTTATAAAATTCAGAGCTGTCGATTTTCTATTAAAAGGCAAATCAAGAGAAAGACAAAACAATTCTAAAATTAGTGACTTTAATAATTGTTAAAAATAATATATAAAATCACATAGAAATTACTTGAATTAAGTGATAGCTTTAAAGTATTACTTTTAAAAATAACATTTCATATACACCAACCTAATATAATATTTCAGTGTTTCGCACATAATGCAGTATTATACTATTAGATAACTGTAAAAAATTCGTAACGCAAGGGGATAATCTTTTTACAAAACATTATCGATTAAAGATTATTTAGATTTTTGGCATTGTTATTATAAAAATTTAATATCTAAATCATTTATGCGTTATTCAGGAGTGTCATATGGTTAAGGGTAGTTATGATTAATGTTACGGGACATTTGACAAAAATATAGTATCTTCTAAGTAAAGAGACATGAAAAATTAAATTGGTGTATCTCTATTTCCTGTGTAGTATTCGTTGTATTGTAAACAATGCGAAACTGTGCC
This sequence comes from Eucera pruinosa, assembly GCA_028830335.1. Lineage (NCBI taxonomy): Eukaryota > Metazoa > Arthropoda > Insecta > Hymenoptera > Apidae > Eucera > Eucera pruinosa. Next base: position 8,671,900 of record JAMYCR010000009.1, on the reverse strand, counting down.
AGAGATGCTGGCTGATAGTAACGATTCGTGGAAACAGAAATTTCCCTGAACGAATTACTCTAGCGCAACGTTTGGTTTGTTCTTCCATGAAACGTGTTTTTTTTAGAGTTCATGGATGTTTTCTATCGGGCTGAATATGTTATCGTCCAAGACACGGCAAAATAGAAAAATGTTTACTAAATTCACACAGTGATTTATTATATTTCTCCCCGACACAAACGCAAAAATATTTTTCAGCGAATGTTTTCATTATTAAGCTCTTTCCGTCTTTATAGGTCAATAATTATTACTAGGCTATGGATTTTTATAAGTACAGATAAGGAATTAATATTAAATATTATAAGATGCACTTAATTTTGAATATTTTGTATACTTTTGCATATTAAAGAGTTACACGTATTGACTTTTTATTAGGTTGGTTCATATGAAGTTCTGCAAAATAAAACCTGAAACGCTAGTAGGTTTCTCAAATAACGTGCACTTAATTCGAAAAATTTCTACAGGTTTTTATATACTCGCTACAACAGCTGGTCACTTTCATTATTCTATATTCATAAAATTCGCCAATTTCAGAATTTTTGGTTTACTTCTTGAGTTGCTGTGTAATAAACAATAATCATCGGTCTTCAATTATATAAATCATTTAACTATTCTATTATACCTATATACAAGCATCCCTAAATGATAAATTTATACTTTTAAAAGTTTTCGCACTACATCTTGTAAGTTTAAACTTCCATGAACTTCTTCTCTTTCTGAAGCGTCTTCTCGGAACCTTTCTAGCTTATAATAACTTCATATTCTATGAATTTTCACTTTATTCTTAGTATTATAAAATATCTCCTAAAATATGTAATTATCGGGAATTAAAACGTGTCTGTAAACTTTCATGACTGACTTTATTGTCCCTAATGCAATATGTTGGAAAATATCTTATTGGATAGCTCCAAAATTCATCAATTTTACGGGTGCTTCGGCGCGGATAACTGGATTTTTCTTGCCGATTACATTGCCGATTATTCCCTCTTGGACCAGGATGCAAAGAGTGGTCGAATGTTTTCACGCACACCGGCTAACAAAGTTATATCGCGACCAAGTTGAGCTTCTTTAACGAGTTCATTCTGGGAACGAATTAATAGGTGTTATCCCCTTGATAGAATTTAAGTAACGAGATTAAAACTAAAGGGCCCTTTCCTTGCCAAGAAATTTTGTCTCTTGCCAGTCGACGACGTATTAAAATACGACGGCCTCGTTGAGGAAAGGTTCTTATTATCATCCGAGCGATTATCCGAAAAAGCGACGAGCCACGATGGAAAGGAATAATAATATTTACATTAATTTAGGCGATGAAACATTTTCAATTAGCCCACCCGCAATGTTCTCGCCGTGCTACAACCTCGCGCCAGGCTTCTTCATTCGTTGTTGTTTCATTTGATTGAGAATTTGCTTGATACGTTTTCGAGAACTGTGAAATTGAAACGTGTCCACTTATTTGTTTAACGTATAATCGGTGTGTTTTTACGATGAACAAGTGAAATGAATATTTTGTCTTGTCGGAAAATGGAATGGCTAAATAACAATGAAAGTGTACAGTAATTTAAACACGAAATAATTTTTAGTTTTACAGTTAATATTACGCACAGTCTGCCGCAAAACTCTACATACATCTGTAAATTTCAATTATTTTTGGAAAAAATAGAGTTTCGATCATTTGTTTACTGCGAATTATATCCTAATTATATTGTAATTTATTTATCGCAAGCAATACTATAATTGTACTACTATTATACAATATTTATTTATTTGCTACAAATAGTACTACAATTATACTGTAATTTTATTTGCACTAGAATCGATACTATAATTTCATTTCTGTGAGGTGTATATTTACCGTTGATTCTCACTGTGTACTGTATAAAATGCAGCAGTACACAAAGTATCAAAACTACAGTGAGAGTCAAAACTGAGTATCCAATTTACAAAAATATACATTATTGTATAATTTATCAACTGTAAATTGTGCAGCAATTATACTACAATGCATTCTTTATAAGTACTACTACAAGTATATTATTATTACCCAGTACATATCTATTTGCTATAAGTAATATTACAATCAGACCCTAATTATCCTATAATTACATTCAATTTCATTTTTCGTTTTCGAGATTTATACTTACGTTTGATTCTCGTTGTATTTCAATTGCATCGTCGCCTATCATTTTTCTATTTCTTTGATACAAATAAGTATTATATACTAAATTCGTCGGTAGTTTCAGTGTTGAAAATTCTATAATATTTGTCGGCGATAAAAGGGGAAAGCGAGGAAAAATAACGATTATATGTACGAAACTCGTCATCGCTCGCGGTTAGGATGAAAAACGGGGAAACGGGTGAGAGTAGCAGGATGGTGTGGTGTGGCCGTTTTCCAAGTAACTCGGAATTAGGATTAAAGGTGGCCAAAAATTAAATCCTTATCTCGGCAGAGCCGACAAGCAGGGTGGAGTGAAAGGGGTGCGAGCAGTTAAGGGAAGAAGGAGTTCTTAGGAAGGTTGCTCTCGCTGTCTCTGCAGGGTTGGTCCTTGAGAGGGCGACTCTTAATCTGACGCCAGCGCTGCAATTTCTTCCCATTAGCGGGTCTCCTTCGCGATTAAACATTTGCATAATCTCGGGACGCTTGTTATAATTCGGAGACATAATATATATTTAGGAGCTCCGCCACCGGATCAGCAATACGCGGACATTTCTGCGCTTCCAAAATTTTTTTGTTTATCTCAAGTGGATATCCTTTTTGCAAAATTTCATGTTACGTGCAGTCTTTAGGATTTTACTTTTGCGAAAACTCACAAGAACTCAGTTCTGGCTATTGCGATTAAAGAACATTTTGCTGGTAGTAGTAGATGTGCCATTGCATGGACACTTAAGGAAATCGTTGATTCTTTAGGTCAAATTTCAGGGATTAATAGCATTAATGAGTATTCCGATGATTATTAGAAATAGGAAATATAAGTAATTAAATTAGAAAGCCAAAAGCGTTGATCTTACCATTGAATGAACATTGTTAACCAATGATTACCAGTGAATAAATACTCTTAACCAATGAATGAACAATACTATGCTTTGTAATTGAATGAACTAATTTGCATAGAAAAACTTTGTTTACCTTTCCTTTTTTTTCGTTTAATACCTTACTTTACTTGTTTTTTGTATTTAATGTTCATTCATTACTGTATCGCTAAAGTGGATTTTTATCTTGTTAATAAGTTATGATTATTACCATTAGTACTTATTTATCGTCTTGTTCAAGTGGCCACCTTAGTTCGTTCTAAATCTATCGTTATATTAGTAGAGTTTTCTGTAGCTATTTACAGTTACAATCGCCTAAAAATAAATGAGGGTAAGTTCGAAGTTCTTTCTCTCGGTCTAGAGTCGTTACACACGTGCTATAAGGTCATTTGCGACTATAAATGGAATTCAGTAGAACTGCATGCAGTTCTGTGTGACATATTGCGCCAATTTATCGTGGTTACAATTTCCCAGCAAACTGTAATAGCGATAACCTGACATTAACTTCGCTTAACTATGTAGTGTTTTATTGAAATAGTAAATGCGATTGCAGTATGATTATCGGTCTTGGAATCATTTATACGCTAAACAGCAATACGAAAAACAGATATGATTTAACAATTATACTGACAACGATCGGCTAATTTTTCCGTCGAACGCTGAGCTCGTTTAATGCAGATTACAGACGAATGTTAATGAAGGCTAATGAGATTTATAGGGGCTGTACGCAAATAATGCTGTTGCGTAATGTGCACGCGCAATGTAACTGTTATATAACCTTTCGATTACGTCGAGCATCGATAATTTCCAGCGATAGCGATACATATTTCCACAGACACCCTAGAATTTCCATTTAGCTTTCGTTAAAGAAAATTTCCCAATTAATAGATATATTCACTGATAGGAGAGAATTGCCTACACAGTAACTTGTCAATTTTTCTTTCATTATTGAATATAAATGCGATCTATTATCGAACACGTGACCACTAATGCTTCACGTTATTGTGGCCATTATATACGTTTGAGGGATGCATTACAATATTAATAAAACCAAGAAAATAAGTATTAGAAAGAAAGCAAAAGAAAATTAAAAGAGATAAGGTAAATGACCCACGTACTGTCACTGTTCCTATAACTGCCACTTGAATTCGTCTATGTAATAGCAAAGTAACGTATAAGGAATCATAAGTAAACAAATTTTCATACCAAATTTGGACTTCGGTTTACGTAACAACACATAGACATTGTATATTCATTTACAATTAACATTCATAAATAAATATTCAGAGGTAAATGTGCTGTTGAACATTGGAACGTGACCAATATAATTATAAAGTATAGAACGTGTCATAATTCGGTAAGGAGATACGTTTACTATATATCTTATATCTGTTACACAAACTGACGTGTTAATATATGTAAAACGTGTTTCTATTTAAATGAAAAGTATTCAAGTGACAGTGCGAAGGACATTGAACTTTGTTGTACATTTTCAATTAATTAGTAATGAATTTATTATATTGATCGTATAAACAAAATTTTCATAAATAAAAGAGCGGTTGAACAATATTATGTTTGAAACTGGAACGATCTTTATGTCAACCCCTTGCCTTAGAATAACGAGTTACACTCGTGGTGTAACCTGTGCGCAAGTTACGATGAAAACACGCTGCATTTTTTCAGAAACTTTAATCAAATTAATTTCAACCCGTAAGGCTGTAAAATTGAGGACTGCTGAGTTCGAATTAATTGTGACATTATGGTGTTTCGCATTCGACTCGATGTTGCAGAAGAAAATAACCAACATTCTAGCAAATAATATCGAAAGATTCGTAAGCCAAGGGGTTAAATACGTTCTAAAATAGTTAAATAAAGTTACGCGATAACCTTAAAGTGGCAGTACGTGGTACATTTATCGTATAAGGGTCTGAACAGAAAGTTCAACTGGTTCATTGATGGCTCACGCAGTAGTCAACGTGTCAACAGATTAGGGTCATCGCTTATTTACCAGCGCAACGAAAGAACATCATCAAACCATCATCGAAAAATTCACAACATTACGTGTATTTTAATGGAAGTGCATCTACTTAACGAGAACAACCCAACACCGACACTTTTCCCAATCGTCTCGATAACAAAGCGAATATTTCGCTGGTTAAACAGCGATCGCATGCTATTTGTACTATGATCATACATTAGAAGCTAGGGTAGATGTTCCAATTACTGTCAGTGTCCCTATAATTGTCACTTTAATTATTTTATTTAATAGTAAAATAATGTACGAAGAATTGAGACTAAACGAATTTCGGTACTGTATTTGGACTTCATTTTTACGTAACAACGTAATGGACATTGCATATATATTTATATTTAATATTTACAAACAAATAATAGAAGAGTTACTTACTGTAAGCAGAAAATACGGCAATTTTTGTAATGCAGTAAAGGCGACGATTTTACGATTTATTTTTTATCCGTCATACAAATTAAATTGCTAATATATGTAAGGATCATTTCCATTTAAGTGAGAACTTTTTAAATGACAGTAATGGTGACATTAGACTTTATTTTCAGTGAATTAGTAATTAATAAAATCAAATTTAATATACAAAAAATCATCATAAATAAAAAAGATGTTAACTAATGTTGTACTCCAAACCTGAACAATTCGTAGGTTACATAACTTCTAAAATAATTAAATGAAGTTGCGTGATAAGCTTAAAATGATGGTAATTGGGACATCTACCCAATGCTTTTACAATAAAATTGAAACACAACGATCTACTATTTCTGATAAATAAGAAATAAGTTGTGAAAGCAACGATATCGATCGGAAGTCGTATTTGCGTTGCGCTTAATAAGTGAGCGATGACCTTTAAAGTCCTCACAATGGAAATGTGACCGATATTTGCAGCAGTCTGAAGATATTTCCAAATGGAAGAATGGTTGAGAACCCCTGTTTGCTCACCTGGCTATGAAATTGGCGGGGACCACTTTGACGCGTCGATGAGCTTCTATACCTCGTAGTGCTCTCAAAACTTCTCTTACCCTCCCGTGCTTTCCTGCGGTTGGCTCCGGCATGTGTTGTATACATACCGGCCTCACGCACATCGACTCGCGTTTCTCTGTTAGAATATGATATAACTCGGACAATTTATTGCTCAAGTGTGTGTGTACGGGTAGACCAACTGGTATTTCAATTATATTTACGATTAATGCGTGTAGATTTACGTATTTTGTCGCCTCGTTTACATCACTGCTCCCTGTGCTTGGTTATTTCGTGCAAAAGGAAGAACGTTCCTGTAACTGTTTTCTTTTTATAGAAATATTCTCGTTAACCCTTTGCGGTCCTAGTTACCTTCGCTAATTCGTTCCTATCAATTCATAATCGTTTAATTATCATTGATTGATGCCATGTAATTTGTCTTTACTTCAATATTTTAGTATGTTACTAATACAACAAGATATTTGGGATAATATATCTTTATTAAATATAATATTGTTATTCAATTGGCATCGAAGTAGGACTAAATAGAAAGAAATGCAATGTAGAGTTAGACTCGACGTAGGACTGCAAAGAGTTGAAGCTATGAATTATAAAGAGAAGTGTAACATTTTAAGAAAGTGATTTGTAAGGGTTACGTAGAAGATACAAAAATTCTACAAAGTTTGCAAATTTGAGTATGCGAAAAGTCCAAGGTTTAGAAATTCAAAAAATTGAAAATTCAAAGCTTTGGTGATTTGGAAGTTTTTGAAAGTTTCAAGATTTACAAATTGGGCGACTTGTAAATTTCAAAGTTTGAATATTCAAAGGTTTGTGAATTCTAAAATTTACAAATTTCAATGTTTAAAGATTTCATTGTTTGCAAATTGAAATATTTGTAGATTCTAAAACTTAGTCATTTAAAAGTTTAAAAATTCGAAGCTTTGTAAATTTCAAGGTTTAAAGATTTCAGTGTTTGCAAATTGAAATCTTTATAGATTCTAAAACTTAGTCATTTAAAAGTTTAAAAATTCCAAGCTTTGTATTTCAAGGTTTAAAGATTTCATTGTTTGCAAAATGAAATATTTGTAGATTCTAAAACTTAGTCATTTAAAAGTTTAAAAATTGCAAGATTTGGTAATTCGAAGGTTTTATAATTCTACAGATTGCGAATACGAAGATATGGAAATTAAACAATATTAAAATTGCGATCATTTAAAATTGAAAGAAACTTGCGCTTCTAAAGTTTGAAAATGCAAAACATTAGGAAAGTAAATCCTGAGTCCATGGCCAGAAGATAAACTAGTATCGTTTCGGAATTCAATTCTCGCCCTCAATTGTTATTGAAAAATAATTCCAATCTTGTATTTTATTCAAGATAATAGTAACAGGATAATATTTTCTCAGTAATGGACTATAGCTATAATCAAGCGTTTAATATTCCAACTGCACACAGTGCGCAGAGAACCTTGGATGTTAATTTCACGGAATTTAATTTGATATACAGCGATCCTTAAGCTAGCATGTATAGCGGGATAGTAAGTTCTTTAATCATAGAAACAGTTACGGCGTATTATCCAGAAGTGTACATCGTTGTTTGCTATTCATTAGAGAGGATTATATTGGGGTGACCGATGGATGCTCAGAATTCTGCCTTTACGCGATTATTTCAATTTCGTTGATAGCACTAGTGATTCCAGTCCTCTCTCCCTCTCTCTCTCTCTCTCTCTCTGTTGATGAGAGACTCGCTGTGACACCAACGATATTACTGTTGCTGTCTCTAAGAATTAATTGGGTTCGATCGAAATCCCAACAGCATCGAGGGATTACCTCCTCCTTTCTCATAGCTTCGATTTTCTTTAGCCTTCTTCCCTTCTTTCGCCTTCTTATGTGTTTTATACATTTTCCTGTATTCTGTGTATTTTGTTAATTAACGCCTCTTCACTGTTACGCTAGTTTCGTATGTTTTGCTTCGAGGGCTAAACTGTCCTCCTAAATTAAAATATCCTATCTGGTATGCTGAAATATCGCAGGAAATTGAAGTTTAGTTATTTCCTTTGCCGTTCTTTTCTTCTTTCGGTTAAAAGATTGAATCGCTATTACGAAAGAATCTACAGAATTTATTGAAACAAACTTTAAGGTAGCAATTAATTAAATGCGTTATATGGAACGATTTAAGTTTGTAAAGAGATTGAGGTAGGATATTTTAATAGGGCAAGCAACATTTTCGAGTGTATAATTAAAACATAAATATACTGACCTAAACTAGATTGCACACTTAGGACTATTTAACTTAATAAATGATACATAGAACATTTTAAATTAGTAACATCACCTGAAATGCAGTTAAGACAAATTATATATTGTTTCTATTAGGTTGACATGTATATTCAATGTCGTCTTTCGAAGTTAAACTCAAAAACGCAAGTAGATTTTACAAAATAGGACGTATTTAATTCAAATAATTTGTACACACTTCTGCATACGTTTTGCAACAATTAATTAATTTCGTTATTATATACTCATAAGAATCGTCAATTTTAGAATACTTTGGTCTACTTCTTTTATTTATTTATTTATTTATTAACAGAGGTAAACTCTTTCGAGTACAAAGAAAAATACAGATTAATCATAATAGTTTAAATAACGCAATAATTGAGATTTAAAGCTAGCGAGAGTGGAAAAGAAGTCGATGAATTTACAATACATGTTAACATTCTTTAGAATCGAGTTGAGACCATTGTTAGTACCGTATAGCGTAGTATAAGTTTCCTCTAATATAAGAGTTTGGTGTCGAATAGCTGTGAAAGACGTTCCTGAATTACTATCCAATGAAAAATCATCATTCTTGGATTCTAAAATATTCTCACATTTATATAAGCTTCTCTGCATGCCAAATTTATATTGCCAATAATTCTTATAGCATATTTTACAAGTTTACGAATATTTCGATTGTTCATCTTGTCAAATATGTAATATTTTGTTATAATTATAATCATTCAAATAATTTTATTATAATCATTCAAAATATTCTACAAACGTAGCTTACAGAATCCTTCTTCTAACTTAGTTCAATTTATTATAATTAACGATTGGGTAAAATTAAAGGAGTAGAATTCACCGAGTAATGTTAAACATCACAGAAGCGATATTTGATATGCGTGATAGGTAAAAATTGTGTTGAACTTCAAATACGTACAAATACATCTTATAAAATGAAAAAAATGCGAGGTAGAATATTTTAACTGAGGAGGGCATTACAATAGCCTTTAACATGTTTCAATAGAGTATGATTTTTCGAAATACTACAAAAATTCAAAGAGAACTTGTCTTTATTGAAGAAGTGGCACGAGCTTTTCTTCCACAATTACCTACAGTTCAGAACCAAACTTAATAATGTAAATTTTACTTCCACTACCCCTGGCAAAAAGTTTTCGGCTAAACGCGATAATGTGAAATTAGGTGAAACCGCTAATATTTTTATGATGCAAGTTGCTATTGTATAACTATAAAACTTAATATAGAATTTATAGACAGCACGGAGCAAAATTAGTTAATAAAAATGTCCCAAAAAGTGAAAATTAACTTCGAGAAGCAATCAAATTATTGCAAAAAGAAATTCCATTTACTGGTTATGAAAATCTCGCAGTATCGATGCTGCAACACACCAAAGTAATCATATGTGGATGTAGAAATATCGAAAAATATTAGGCAATATAAATGTTAAGTAAAGTATAGTGTTATTATTAAGCAGATTTATTTTCCTTGTTATCTCCTTCTTCATAGTAAACGATAATTTTTATTCTTTTCCTTTCCCCATTTATTTAATATTATATTTATCTAATCTTGCCATGTATTTTTTATTCGTGGAGCAGCATTTCGCAACCCGAAAATTTTACTGTTCTTAGCTAGCTTCACATTTTCACGTATGACCAAAAACTTGTTGCCAGGAAGCTAAACCTAAATGAATTTTTTAAATTCCACAAAACATTAGAACTATAAGACTTGTGAAACTCTCGGGAAACGTGCACATTTAAATAAAAGTAGTAATAGCAAGCTAAATGAGAAACCGTCAAACTGCAACGTTTCCGCAGAATTCCAAGCAAAAACGTTCACGACAATTAGTATCCTTTCAAGGTTCGAGTACGCTCGGCTAACCCAAGTCCGCAGAGTTTCGGCTTAGTGTTCTTCTCACCGAGTATCGTCTACCATAAATCGTCTTTAAACGATAGTCTGAAAGGAGTTTCGGTGATAAGGAAGCTCGGACAGGACACGAGGCGGGGGACTATCCAACGTATGTTGGTTGGCATAGCAAGAAGGAAAACTGCTCGGGAGCGGACGTATCGGAGCGATGCCTAAGAAGCATAAAATCCGAAAATCCGCGAGATCCTTGCGAGATTTCGTTCCCCCTACCCGTGTTCTTCCTTTTTCCCCTCTTCTTTCTTTTTATTCCCCAACATCCACCTACGTGTCCAGACCTTCTTCCCGAAACCCAGCCGCGTTTAACACGGTCTGGTTTCTTGAACATTCGTGCGAAATCTCCGTTAAGCCTGGAGCAAGCTGGGCTTTACCATAGACGTTCAATGTCCACGTGGCGTCTGTTCCAGGGTGGTTAAACGACTGCCTGATTGTCCTCTCTTCTCTAATTTTCCACTGAAGGAAGAAACTTGAATGTCTTGGTTCAGAGTATAGTCTGGTGAGGAGTATCGTACAAGCCAAAGTGGCTTGATTCATTTCGATGATTGAATCGAAACGCGCGTTCATTAGCTCGACGAGTTTCCGTTTTGCGATACCCGTAAACTTTACTTTGTTGTTCTATTTTGTAGATTGTAAATTTTCTAGTATTTCCAAAGAGGATGCGACAATGCTCCCTTACAAAGATTCGAATACAGAGTCGCAGTTGCTGGAAAAAGTATTTGCGCATACACCTGCGACTCCTTTTACGCTGTACTTTTTTTACGCGATCTTAAAAGCTTTTTGATCCTTTTGCTACGGTAGTTTAAAATTAACAGCATTTTCAGCGCATAGATGAGAGCAATTTTTATTAATACAAAAGCAGTACGAGTAAAAGTACTTGTCTACATATTTGGTTGTTCGGTAAATTCGTAGCACCTTTGATAATATTCACATTTGTTGTGTAATTGGTGAACTAGAAGGGGATTATTATGTATGAGCATTAGTTAAATAATAGCATTCTTAATCTGATCAAATGTTGTCCCTTTTTGGACCGCTTAAGATCCAATAATTCATGGACGGTATATAGTTAAAAGTAAAGGCAAGCTCGTAAATCGTGCAGAAAGTAAAATAGAGATGAATAAGTAATTATTATTAGCAGTCTTACAGATCGATAATGGTAGTTAAGGGTTAAGGGAATTTTAATTGTTGCGAATGTAAGTATAAAGTAATTAGTTTTTGATACAAATATAATAATGCTTTAGACGGTAAGGAATTATTGAGAAAACGAAGTAGTAAGTCCAGAAAATTGGTAATTTATAGGACGAGTTAACTCGTCGTCCCCAGTTAACAGGTTAACACGTTTTTATTCAAATTTGCACGGTTCTCTTACTACGCTTTACTTACTTTTACATGATACTTTTACACGTTCAGTAGTTAAAGGTTATTAATTCTTCCATCTCAAGATATTTGGAAGTTAGTTGAGAAAGGAATGACGAATCTCATTCCTTCCAAATCCAAGTTGGCAAAAGTTGATTCACTCCACCTATCAAGGACGACGTGTTCGGATGATCGATGGCCCAATCCATAAGCAACTGCCTGTTCGGATCGAAATTCATCCAATTATTGGCGAATTCGGTGGCCTATAACTAAGAGCACGTCGGTGCAAGTGTAATCGAGGAAGGAGAAACTCATGAAAGAAGCAGCCCTCTTTTCTACCCTCCGGTGTGTTCACCCTCTACAAGACACCCCTAACGTGGATTCCAGGTCGAGGAACAGGGAAGGAAGGCCGAAAGCCAAGTAAATCTGTTCCAATTCCCTCAGTTCCATGGGCTGAACGTTCTGTAGCCACGTTCACGCTTGTCCCTTACTTATTTCTTGCACCCTATAGAGGCTCCGCGGGGTAGTACCTTACTTATTCCCTTAAGCCCGTTTCCATCGTGCTCGGCTTCTCTAGATACGACGTCGTTCTCGCCGTTCTCCAACGGCTTTCATTAACCCTTTCCCACGTTAAACCTACTACATTGTTTGTACAATACTCCGCGTAAAGTCCGCTTCGAATGTGCGCTACAATTTCGAGAGGAGCCTCACGTGCGGAATAGCTCGCGTTTTAAACGTTTTCGCGGAATAGTTACCGCGTGCAAGATGTGCCACTATGTCAACCACAAACAGTAAACGGGGAAAATTCTCCGTTTTATGTGGTCAATATTGGTTTCAGTCTTAGACTGGTTTCGTGTTTCTAATGAACGTTCAGGTTTGGAAATTTGAAAGATTATATGTTTCGAGGTTTGCAAATTTGGCGATTTGAGAATTACCAGAGAGCGAAATTTTTATGGTTGGAAATTGCGAGATTTGGCAATTCTGAGATTGCAGATTCGACTAGTTTACAATTCTAAGATTTGGAGAGTCTAAAGTTTGCACATTTCAAGATTTACTAACTCGATGATTTGAAAATTCCGAAGGAACGAAATTCTAATGTTTTCAAATTCCAAGCTTTGAGAAGTCAAAGAGTTATAAATTCCGAAGTATGCAGACTCCAAGGGTTGCGAATTCGAAAGCCTAAAAATTGTAAGCGACCGAAATTCTATTCGATAGTTTGAAAATTCCATGCTTTCGAAATTTGAAAGTATGAAATCTCCAAGGTTCACATTCCACGATTTTATCGAAATGTGCGTCTGTGGCAATCGCGAACGTTAAACTGGGAAATTTTTTTCTTTCGCGCTATGAACGCGTGTATTGATTTCACCAGTAGGTTTCTAACGAATCTCTATGTTCTCAGGTGGTGGTATAATGTTCTGTTTATGTGGCTCGTTCATTTTTTCCGGTATGCTAGTTCGAATTTATTTAAGCGCGTTTATGAACGTGTAAAATGAGACTTAAGTTCGCCCAGTTTGTTCGGGATTATTATGACGGGATCGTGTCGAGGCGCAAGTTTTATACGGTTAAAGTTCGCCGAGAACACGTGCAAAAGTGTTGAACAGGGAGGGTGTAAACTGGCCGTATAAAACTATTAATGCGGCGAGTTTGCGGCGACCTTGATACCGTGCGAATATTGGAGTAGATAAGAGGATGCACATTTTAAAGGCATATATTATAGTCAGTGCAAATTATTGCAGCTTAGTTAGGACAAAGTCTAATTAGATAAAATAATTCTCTGCCCACCACTAATATTAGGTTGTACCATATGAAATTGCTTCTATAGCTCGAAATGAAAACGATATACTTATATTCAAACAGTAATATGTATTAAACAAATTTTAAACGTATATATTATAATCAGTGCAAATTATTTCAGCTTAGTTAGGACAAAGTCTAATTAGATAAAATAATTCTCTGCCCACCACTAATATTAAGTTGTACCATATGAAATTGCTTCTATAGCACCAAATGAAGACGACATACGTATATTCAAACAGTAATATTTATTAAACAAATTTTAAACATATATATCATAACCAGTGCAAATTATTGCAGTTTTGTTAGGACAAAGACTAATTAGATAAAATAATTCTTTGTCTACCACTAATATTAAGTTGTACCATATGAAATTGCTTCTATAGCACCAAATGAAGACGACATACGTATATTCAAACAGTAATATTTATTAAACAAATTTTAAACATATATATTATAACCAGTGCAAATTATTGCAGTTTTGTTAGGACAAAGTCTAATTAGATAAAATAATTCTTTGTCTACCACTAATATTAGGTTGTACCATATGGAATTGCTTTTATAGCTCGAAATGAAAACGATATACGTACATTCAAACAGTGATATTTATTAAACAAATTTTAAACGTATATATTATAACCAGTGCAAATTATTGCAGCTTAGTTAGGACAAAGTCTAATTAGATAAAATAATTCTCTGCCCATTGCTAATATTAGGTTGTACCATATGAAATTGCTTCTGTAGCTCGAAATGAAAACTGTATACGTATATTCAAACAGTGATCTTTGTTAAACAAAATATATTGAGTTGTTGGGACAATTCGTAGCATTTTGAATAACATTAATTGGTGTTATGTAATTGCTAGAATTGGAAGGGGAATACTTTTTATGAACTTTTGTTAAATAGTAGCATTTTTAATTCGATCAAATACTATTTCTATTTTGTCCACTTAGATAACTAATTAATGAATGATAGTTAAGAGAACAGTTTTTTACTAGACAACGCAATAGAATTATAACAGAAAAAATTATTAAACGCTCCGAATATTCTAGTATTATCATTTACTGTAATGTTCGTAAAACTCTATTAATGACCAAAAATTGAATAAACTAGAAGCTGCGAAAACTAATCGACAAGAATTTATTTTGAAGAAAGAAAGTGTATAGACTTTTTAAGAGAATTTACGAAGCTTTCTGATAGTCGTATAATTATTAAAAGATAAACATTACATTCAAATCCATTTACTAATGATAATGAAATGATTGTGCATACATCATTTTGTACTACATTTTTTGCAGGAGTGCATCGGTACAATTGCAATGTGCAATTGAATTTGATTTTTAATGGAACTCTACAATTTTCTTTATTTATTTCCATTCTTCGTATTATTCTGCATAAAACAACATTAGGGTAGAAAATCGAAACAATTAATACTTTTGATATTTATCTTGTTATCAATCTCTACAATAAATGTTAAAATGTTCCACCATTGTATTCTAATAATTTTCTCACGCGTTTTTTTTTTTACACTTTTCTTTATATTCTTCAGGTACTGGGTATTCACAGTTAAACAATTACCTTTAGTTTACTTTTATATGCGAATAAAAACTATAGGGTGCACAAAATCTATATTTTCTAATAAAAATGAGCGAAAATATTGAACATGTTATCATTTCAAACTCTATGAAATGCAACTAGATTTTACGAATTGCTTTCTTTAATTTAAATTTTTTGTCTCTGTCTAAGAAGTAATTTCTTCGCGAGACTAATCGTCTGATTTATTAAGCAACTCGCGCGATTCTAAGTTACCTTCCTCTCGAAGAAATCTCGTTTCTCACTTTTATCGTTTCTTAATGTTTTCGCGTCGTCCATTTGACCCGCGTGAAATTATCAGTAATTACTAAAGTTTCCGAACGAAACGAATCGTCGAGTTCTCAGCGTCGATTATTAATCGTCTTTAAATACTTACGAATTTTATTTCTCCCTCCTCCCATCACGACGATTTTAAATTTAAATGTAATACTTCAAAGCTGATAATTCTCTCCAAACCTTCCAAGGTAGCTTTAAAATGGAAAACTCCACGAATATTCTAAATATTAGGTTGCTGCAGAAATTCTGTCCTTAAATTTTGTATTAGCTGTACCAATAAATGATTTCATTAGTTACGAATCGATCTTCGATTCAAAGTCGCCATAATATACATCACCGGATCATTAATAACATTTACTGTTCCTAAATTCATTGCCTTTCAATGAATGGTTAATGAATGGTGATTAATGTATATTTAAATTACCGTTAATTCTTCCTTTCTCAAGTTCTAATAAATAAATATACAAATCTAATTTAAAAGTTTATATGCAGTATTTCATCACAAGATACTATTGATATCTCCATGGTACTATAAATGTTATACATTTAGCGTTGTGCAATTTTCTTATTAAAGAACTTGAATATGTAGATTGGCCCTAAAGTGCCATAAAAATTAAAGCATCGCATTTTAGGATCGATTTACAGAAGTCGATTTTGTAAGAACCACTGTTTACCGGTTATTTAAAGATACTTGGATCGCCAATATTATTTTACATAATTGCAATTCTAACGTTCAGTTGCACGTTATATTAACTATTGTATATTGTATGTTGTTGGTCCGTTACCGAATAAATAAATAAATAAGTAAATAAAGCAATAAATAATAAAATATAAATAGTATCTCGAATGATTTTTTAAATCGATTTTCAAAGAATCGGTTCCTCAACGTCCTATATTCTGTTGAATCGATATTCGCCGTTGCGATTTAGAATCGATTTTTTCGCAACAATCGCCTAAGAGAATCTCTAATACTAGTATTTCCCACGGATAAATTTTGTACAATCGCTCTTATAAAATAGCGTTCCATTTCATTTCAACGTCCGCGAGTGGCGAAAACAGCGAAATTCGCGTTTGCGCTGCAGGTAGTCTTACAGCAACGTGTTATTCTTCTCTTATTGTTAATCTCCTTAATGCACGTCCCGTGGCGGAACTGGCACAACTAGTTCCCAGCTCCTGTTTATTATTTATAATGAACCACACGGTGCAGCCGCGTTGTGCACCTATACCAGGTCAAACATTTGTGCGCTCAATGCCACCCACGTAGATAGGTATGTGTTTATTAAATTCAGAATTAGACGAGCCGCCTGACATCCCGGATTCCAGGCTTTCCGGCAAACGGCGAATCAGCATTGTCCTCTGTGTGTTGCCCCCGCTGCAGGTTTCATGCTGCTGCTCCTCGCATATTGCACGTGTACGTGCGCTTATGTGCCCGATGAACGCATAAAGATTCGCCTCTGTTTGTCAGTGGCCACTCTCGTCACAGATATAGAACTTCTTCCCTTTTCTAACTTTGCCTAACCTTTTCTCTCGTTTTAACCCTTTAGTTACGGCAAAGTTGGCCGTCAATGTACTTACTAAAGCTATACAGCTTAATTTCCCCTACTATCTTGCAAACTATTCATTTTTGAACCAGTCAATATTTAACGCCTACAGTGGAACCTCTATTATCCAAACATTCTGTTACTCGAACACTATTATTCGAACACATTTTACGTGTACAGTGTTCAATTTAATTGTCAATTAAGTTCTATAACCAGTCATAATGTAGCATAACATCGTTGTGGCGATAATGTATGATGCTAACTGTGAGAAGAAAACCAAAAATGATGAAAATATTTCAGAGGGGCTAAAATGGTGGCACATTAACGAGACAGTAGAAAGTTACTATATTTATGATATAACATAAAAGTTATGATATAACATAAAGGGGACGTAACTTTAGCAAATTGAATGTGTTCAAATAATCACGTCATTTAGTACCCGAAAAGCTTTGAACTATATAAATCTTTAATCAAACCATGTTTAATTATACTATCTGAGATTATTACTACTAATAGAACACGAATGTTACCAATATTTTTTTAAACATACAAAAAATGAAGATGAACAAAGTAAAATGTTCTATTATCCCAAAATTCCCTTGTACGACCATATATGTCCTCCAATTAATTCAAATAATCGAGGTCCAACTGTACGAAACTAACTACTAGCCTAGGAATATCAAAGTATGCTACTACACCTAGCCAGATTTTTGAACGAATACAAAATTTCGGTGTGCGACTGTAGTCACCTGTAGTACACAAGGAGCGCTTCACGTTGGGTAACTATAATCACCCGTAGTATAAAAAGGGTTAAATTTGGTAGCTTTTTCCCCTCTTTCTAACAGTTTTTATGTCCTTCTAAATTTCGAAGACTTATTTCCTATTGCTAACTTTTTGCAGGAGAATCATATTCCATCGTATCTAAATTTGAAAGCCTTTTACCTTTTTGTGTTCCCTCGTCAGCCCATAAAGACTTTACCATTAAAGTCGCAAAAAGAGTTACTCATGAAATCTCGTTGGACATCTTTATCATCACTACAAGAAGAGGATTTCTTTCGTTCAGCATGAAATTAACGGAAAATTGATCATTTTTCCTGTTTCCTGGTGTGCCAACTGATAATGCGAGATTTTTTTCAGCTTGTTGCGGAACAGGTGCTTTTCTATAACTTTTTTTAGAGAGCCGCAACGGCGGGCAAAATTTTGATAGAACAGTAATTAACGTAGGTGTACTCTATTTCCATGGGATGTACATACTTTGTCCGTCCCGCTTTGTGCGAGTAACAAAGTTTTTCCGTTCTTTCCACGCGCAATAAAAACAACGAACAAAACAATGGCTGGGAAAAGTAAAACATTAGAAAAATTATTTACTCGTGTTGCGCATTTCATTGTGCCTAAAACTTAGTTAACAGATGTGTTTTTTTTCTTGTATTAATTTGGAGCAGAGTCAATTCAACAAGGAATTAATTTTCAATTTGTTTAAAAATTTCCTAAATTTATTCTTACTGCCTCCCATTTAATAAGCTTTTACATAATAAATATTGTCTTAGTAATAAAAGGTTTTTTCACGAGTGTAACGTATTTTGAAGTGTATATTTTCAATCTAATTGAGAAACATTTGAATGAACACAGTTTTGCCATTAATTGTAAATGTGCTGTTGACAATTAAAATGTTACCAATGTAATTAGAAAGTATGGGATGTGCAATAATTCAGTAAAGATGATACGTTTACTATACATCTTATATCTGTTACACACACTGACGTGCTAATATATGTAAAACGAGTTTCTATTTAAATGAGAACCTTTCAAGTGACAGTAACAGGGACATTGACCTTTTTTGTACATTTTCACTTAATTAGTAATTAATTCATTGTACTCAACATACAAAAAAAATGTTCATAAATAAAACAGATGTTGAACAATATTATGCTCCATACTAGGATTTCTAGGTTAAACAATTTCCAAAAATAGTTAAACAAAGTTGTGCGATAACGTTAAAGTGGCAGTAATTGGTACATCTACCCTAGGTGTAGCAAAAATTGGACGATAGCATTCGAGAAACTTTTATCTCTCGGTCACAGTGAAAACATGACGACAGCCGTGATTACTTCCGTCTCCTCTGGCGAGAATAATTCGAATTACATTCTAATTAGAGATCGCGCAAACGCGTTACGTGTTTTTTACGAGTTCACCGTAACGGCTTAACCCTTGCCTCCTGCTTCTCTGTCTGCCTTCGATCTGTTTTTTCCCTTCATCCCTTCTTACGTGGCAAAGGAGAGGAGGAGCCCCCTTTCATCTCCGGTCCGCTAGCTTCGTCTTCTGCTTTCTTTGCCTTTTGACGCTGCCGGGGATGAAGTTCCGCTGTTGCTTATTTTCCTGCAGCTTCTCAAATTATATGTCCAACTTATTTTCTCGCTCGACTCGCCCCGGGGATTTCTGCGAATCTCCTCGGCCGAACATTCCGTGACGTATCAGAAGAAACCTGACTACCGAAGGACACAAGAGAGAGAGAGAGAGAGAGAGAGAGAGAGAGACAGAGAGAGAGAGAGAGAGAGTGGAAGGGCGTGATCTTCTCAAAAGGATGAGGACTTTATTAAACCCCAAAAGAACCGCGTCATTCGATTCGATTTCCGAAGATTCTGTTTGATCTGAAGTGTTCCCTTTGCGATCGCTACTTTTTACGCTTAAAATTGTCTACCACGGCGATACAGTACACGGTGATGTATAGTTTCTTACGCGGTACGAACGTAGGACTGGCTTTTTGCAGGCAGAAAGGCGCGAGAAGTAATTGCCTCGCCCGCAAGGTGGTATCGAGGAGTAATGCAGAAACGCCTTTGGAAATCAAATCGAATTACCTTGTTCTTTTGGGACTTAATAAAGTCTTTCGTCTCTTTGAAGCATCCTTATTCGTCGAACTTTATTCCGAGTTCTTTCTCTTAACATCTGACGTGTTCTAATATTCGCCCGGTGAATGCAATTACCAGGTGTTATCTTCAGTCAAATCGTAAATTTACGCGCACGAATCATTTCTTTTTACCCTTGTAAGATTGTATTAGATTGCTATTGAATATTCTCACGGTTTTCAAGAATAATGATCAGACTGGGGATGTTCGTGTAAATTCGTATTCTTTTAAATAACGTTGAAAGAATGGGCCATAAATAGAGATTTGCTTTATCCTATAAATATTATCATTTATACTTTAGTTTAATTGTTTTGGGTATTTTTATGAGTTACTTGCGTTTTGTATCTTCTTGAATGTATAATAATAATTATAATATAGTAGAAGCCAAAAATTGAGTATTCAATGTACAAAAATAAGATTAAGGTATAATTTATCTACTGTAAATTGTACCGCGATTATACTGTAATTCATTTTCTGTAAGTAATACCAAAATTATATTATTATTACACGATACTTATTTATTTGCTGTAAGTAATATTATAATCGGATACTAATTATCCTATAATTCCACTCAATTTCAGTTTTTCGGAGTTTATACTTACTTTTAATTCTCACTGTATACGGTAGATCCAAAAGAAAGTTCCAGTGCTTGAAAAATACCAGAGGAGCTTTCAGTCACTATGACTGTCGCTCCTTTGTAAAATACGATTCGAGAATTCTACTTGTGTTCCGCTACTCCACTAAATTACGTTATTAAACAGCTGTATCTTAACACTTCGTTGACCGACCACTAGTATACTAGTGTTTTCATGCTCAAGCATTGCTGAACAATCACGAATTAATTAATTAGTTTATGTAACGCTTAAGTCCGAATGTAATATACAATAGATCCTTATAAGAACGTTTCAGATTGTATCCTTAGTTTCCATATTATATGATAAATAATTACTAGAGGGAACCAATATCCCATTAAGGAATAAAGAGTATTGAAGTTTATTAAATAGAAGAAGCGAAAAAATAATCAGCTGCACGGAATAGTTTCAGCTTGAAGTTGTCGATCAGCAAAGCGTGTTACAGCGTATTACAAATTAATCTTCAAAGTTTTTTCCTCATTTTGTATGACATCCTGACACCATTCTGCCAAGTTTCTGGCTTCGCCGCGAATGAATCAATCAGACTGAGGCGAATCGGATCAAGATAAAAATTCAATTCATATTTATTACGTCGCCGTAGAAATGAACATTTTAACAATTCATATTACCTCACCCCCTCTCTCATGCACTTAACCCGATAGCCTGTCAATTGTCTAATCAACTGAATTTTTATTTTCATCCTAGTAGTCTCGGTCTACCCTAATTGGCGTAAAAGCAACGAAGTCGTCAAATCAAAACTAAAACTTTCCTACACAAATAACACATTGCGTCAGTGTAAAATATTAAATACTCCAAACCTTTTGTGGGATGTTTAGTATTTAATTTCAAACTCTATCTCATAATTAGACTGCGGATTTTTATGCATTTATAGAACACCTCACGTCTACCCCAGTTCCTATTTCAGTCCTACTTCTTTTGCTAAAATTTTATCCATTAGGCAATTAGTTTACAAAAATCTATGCTTCAGTTGGCGAATCGTTGCCGTAACAAAGATTCACGGTAAAAATTCATTCTTAGACTTATTTCACTTTCCTATCTAGGGGAAAGGGGTTGTGGAATCTCGGTGAAATAGGCTGTATGAGGTTTCAGAAAGAAGTTAGCATCAGATTCTTCTAGGGGTTGTCTCCGATTTGTCGCTTAACGTCACCGCGTCGCGATTGATACTTCAAAGGCGTGCAGGAGAGATGACTGATGAGTTGGACGGTTGCTTGGCTTTTTCGATGATGGGATTAAATCGATAACCGCGAACGCGCGTACACATATTGTTAGAGTGATGGGAAAATCGAAACCCCGTCTCTATTTCTTATAGTTTCCTTAGAGTGGTGATAAACCGCACGGGTGCATTTAATTCGCTTCGCTTCGACAATCTACGACGCAGGGGCGTCGTTTCCTTCGTGACTATACCGCATCCCTTCCATTTCTTTGCTCTTTCTTTAATGGCCACTTTTCACGGTGCTCGTATAACATTAGAACCCTATACGATGAAACGGAGCCGCAGGTTGTCCTTGCGTTATACAGGGTGCTTTTGGAAGCAACATTGTTGTGCTGTAAAGTCTGTACGAAATGTCTGGCATTTAATCAGGGTATCAATTAGGGCTGATTAAATATATATGTAAAATTTGATTAATTAGATATGCAGACGTTTATAGGTTGGTCAAATAAACTTATCGTTTCCTTGTGCAACATGGCAGTAGTATTGTGGTACATAAGTTAATATGTCAATAATTTCGCGAAACACAAATATCATTTGAAAATGTGAATCGTAAAGAGTGATTGTATTTACAATGTTTAACGTTGTCATGAAATGGAGGAAAATAAGGTGCATCGTATTACTATTGTAAAACTGGAAATGCGATACAAACCAAGAATGATAAAATGTACTAGTACTGATAGATCTTCTCATTCTAGATCCTCAATTAAATGATTCAATTGCAAGGAAATTGAAAAGTCTGTAAGTATTTTATTTCATACTTTAAATTATGAAATTCAAATATTTCATTTTCTGGTTTAGATCGACAAAATAAAATACTTAATTTTACATTATAGATTTTAAAAATAAAAGCACTTTATTCTCTGAATTTTTACTTCTTATTATATATACTATTTTACTTGAATTATAAAGAGTTTATTATGTAAAATAGTATTTGAAATATTTTTCCGTAAATTTTACCCAGCTCCAATTTTTAATTTCTAGCCACAAAACAACAAAGGTTAGTCATCCGAGCTTCAGACATTTTCAAGTCATTCATATCTAAAATCTCCAAACCACCATAATCCCAATAGCTCGGTTCATTATATGAATTGGTACCATTTATGTGAAATGTTCAACATTTCGTTAAATTATCGAATCAGATCAGACGTTAAAGTGCGAGAAATAGAAGAAGGAAGAAAGAAGAAGGGGGAAGAAGTCTGGTTTCTTTAACAGTGCCACTAAAGGAGCAGCCTTACTGGCATATGGCTCGGTGGCCTCTTTAACGCTGGCATTGCGTTGCGCTTAACGTTTACGGCGGCGTACAAGCCAGACCGACGGATATTTTATATTTTATAATGCCTCCCACTAAAGCTCGCTGTGGCCAGGTTATACGACGCATTCCCGCAGTCTTTAAGTCTGCGTCTTGCACCCTCCTTGACGCCGTCAAACTGCGCGTCGTCGTCTCGAATTTTATTCGTCCAAGGATACCTCTACTCGGGGAATCTCGAGAATCTTGATTTTTCTCCCGGTTCCATAAATAATCGGATCATCAAGCCCTTCCGCTGAAAGCGTTTTCACAGCCCGTGTATTATAGTTCATAGAAATTTATTTTGTTATACTTCCACGCGAAGGATAAAAGTGTCTGGGTTTTACACTCTATAGTGTACTTTTTAACCCTCTTAGTGGTAATAATTTTGAGAGGTCAACATGTTTCTAGATATCATTTAAAGCGGTTACGAAAAGTTGTTGCGTCGTACTTGATTTTTTCACCGAGTCGATTTTTTTTATTAGGTTCTACTAGGTCATTCCACGAGTAACGGCGTTTCTTAGATTTCTTTGAATAAGCGTATCGAATATTTTTCTAAAGGGGAAATCCAAAAATTTATTGGGAAATTAGAAAATCATAGAAAGCAGTGCCTAATAAGGCGATGATTAAAAACAAATGGTTTGGAAAGTTCGTAACAAAATTTGAGAGTCACCTAAGGGTAATATGTGTACAATTATGTTTATTGAATAATTTTGCACGTAATATTTGTTTGTTGATAATTCCTTTTTTATTATTAAGCTTCCAAATCTCAGGTGAGATTTATTCGCTATACAGTGCAGTATGTGTACTTAACCATAAACTATAAATAATAATTCACGGGTTATTTATAATTCTACGACCATCACGAAGTACCATGGTTTCGTTTTCCAAAAAATTGTATCTTTCTGCGAAATAAATTCTTGCATATAATTCATATTCTTAACTAACAAAATTAAAAAGTGGAACCTATATGGAAAGTTGGTTCACCCTCTTGTATTTTACGTTAAATATTTTGTATATAAACGTATTATATAACCTTCTATCTTTTTGCACATTCAACTTTCTTATAAATGCATAAAAAGTAGCCATCTAATAATAAAGTTGCTGTATTAGTCTATTTTAGTTTTCGACTAAAATAATTTTTCTTAACTTGTAGTTTGGTTTAAACATTCGTATCAGATATTTGAAACGTATTATATATTTAAAAAATTGACTTTATAAGAGGAAATTCAAGAAACGAAGGTATACACTTTTATACACAAGTATAGCACAAGAGGCAGAGGAGCTTTATATACTTCGAAGCTTTATACCTACATATTCTGCGCAAAATTACACATTAAAGATCAAAGATGCTGCGGAGCTTCATTTTAATAATACACAGAACACGTGATACAATTGCAACTCATTGAAGCAAGCAATTATTGAGATTCCGAATAAGGTGTCTGTGGTTCGTTAAACCAAACCTAATAGATCCACAAAAAGAGCATATTTCGCATAATATGCCGTGAACCATATTTTCGACTTCATCATTTTGGTAGCTGCAGCACTTTTCTCGCCGAACTTTTCCGCATTTTCGCTCTCCGCTTAATTGCAATTTAGGCTAGAAAGGGCGCGTTACACCATAGCGAGATTCTCTTTGTCGGCTGAGTGATAGGTGGGAAAGAAGTGTTCTTATCGAACACAGGGGTACTTGGAATCGATGCCATGGAACACAAAGCCCTGTACCTATCACCGTTTAGCTGTATCGTTGTTTAGCTGATTGCAAAAGAATCGAATTGCGTGTCGAATTCCCTGTCCAACGAATATCCCTCGAATTATCATGCTGCCTGTTGGAAATTGGCGGTTCGCTATATACCTGGCCGGCACAAAGGAGATTTAATTAATGGAATTAACTTGAAATGGCTGCCGTCTCTCTGGCCGGTTTGCAATTTCAATTCCTCTTCGGAATGTCCATCCCTGCTCGGGTGAAAAGGTGACGCGCGCCATCGTCGTCGCTTACACTTAGATTAAATGCATTTTCTAAATTCCGAAACTCGCGACGAGCCTCGTAAATCACCCCTGGCAACTACTACGAGGATGGACAACTTCTTCGTCGGCGTTCTCGGTGTGCAGGTGGACCAGAGGCCGATGAGCAGGTGCGCTTAAGTTTGCCTACAACGTGTTACGAGATGAACTCTAGCTAACATGCGCGTAAAGCTTTGCAACTTCGCGACATGATTCGCAACGCGCCCATCGCGCCCAGAATCTTAGGATTAGTTGACACTAGCATTACCGAGGAGATCGAAATAAGCCTGTTCGTAATTTTTCATTAACCCTAGAGCTGCCAGTAATTAAAAGTATACTTGTTTGTAGCAAGGTAATTAAAATGGTAGGATGTTTGTGGAAATACGTAATAGGGGAAGAGGTGCCATGAATGGGACACTTTTATTTCAGACGAAGCATAACTAAGCGACCTATCTAATTCTGGTTTCGAGCATTTGAAAGATCAGTTCTTTTATTATCAGAATGCATGATACTAATAAGTTCTTCTCAATGTTTGCTGGCTTTATTTTTCACCTTTTAAAATAGTGCATTTTGTCCCATTCATAAATTGATCGTATAATATAATTAATAATAGATAATATTAATTAATGTAATAAATAATATAATTAAGAATTGTCTTTTGCTTGTAGAAAGTCCAATTCTTTTTTATTATAAAGATTTTCAGATCTTTTTAGAACCTAATTATTCATATTAGTCAACCCTTTGTACACAAACCTTTTTGAATAGTTTCATCTTCCGTGAATTTTAACACGCTTTTGTGAGTCTTTATTGCGAAAAGAGAAATATTTGCTTTCAATTATGTTTATTTTAACACGAATGGAAATTAAATTGATAAAAATGAGTATATAACTTTTAAGAAAATTAAAATTTGTTGTCGTAGCAGAATCAATGGAGCGCAGATATAAATTTGTTAAACATGATCCAAACATTGTTTATTTGGTCCCACTTATTAAAATTTTCTCTTTATGGTATTTGAGATTTTTCTCAGAAATGAAAGCTCTGAACAGTGTTCAAAATCAATAGCCGGTGAATGCTGAGAAATTTGCGTATCCGTGACTAGGGGCGGTAATTAAACCTGTCATTGTCCCGAGACGTAGCCGTCGTCCAAGCAACGGCTGTAGTTGTCGTTCTGTGTAGTAGCCTTTTAAAATATTTCCTTCGATCTACTATATTTTGGTCGCCTCTTGAACCCATTTTAACGTAACAATCCCTACGCCACTCACGGGTACGGTTATAAACGGGAAAAATCTACGATACTAATCGAACAGTCGAATTTTTAGCTTCAAAATGATTCACTGACCTGAGCAATGTAATAGAAAAGCTAATATTCTTGTAACTTATAAGATTTGTAACTTAAATACCTGGAGAAATTCAATCTTATAGGTAAAGGAAATATTATTGTTATAGTATTCACTGTACGAATTAATTTGGCACTTGCTTGCACAGAATTCCACGTTTAATTGGTCTTCAATAAATGATTTAGTGTTCTATGACTGATTTTACTTTATTTACTATTCATATTTATTTACTACATTTAATGTTAGATTGCCGCATACCAAAGTAGAACTCGAATCCATTAAGGACCAGTATTGCATTAACTCAGTATTTTATTCTTGGCTTTTTCAAACTTTATAAGATTGTACGATCTACATAAATGGAGAAAGAGTAAAGAAAAAATTATTACACAAATTTTTGGAGCGTCTTTTGGTAAACCAATCGTGAAAAAACGGAATTCGGGGATGCAAATTAACTGGAGAAAATTTTAAATGAAAGAGCGCGTTGAAACGCGTTGGTCCTTAATAAGTTAAACGCAAGCAGATTCTTTAAAATGGTATGTACTTAATTCAAATAACTTCTATTTAATTTTATTAGAAATTTTTGGTATCATTGGTACTGTTTGTAACAATTGATCAGCTTCATTATTCTATACTAACACTAGTCTTGAATTTTGTAACTCAACATTCATATATTCTAATATTTAAATAAGCTTCCCTAAATATTAAAGTTTTCAATAATTTCCGTACTATATTTCGTAAGCTCGAACCTATCTCGATTAAAATAATTTTTCCAATTTATACGCGTTCCTTTTCCAAATCACTCCTTCCCGAACCGAACATCCATCCACCATATTGGAGAGTATATCGAATGCTCATCCTTTCTTTATCAGTTTATTTCCGGAAGAAACGGACTCCTATTTTATTCTGGCCGTGTTTATTCTTCGAGTCCCTTCCATGTGCTTCCGTCGAGCAGAAATGAGCCGTGACAAAATCGCTAAATTGAACGCTGCCGCGGCTGTGTACGCGCATGTACACACATACGTACATCAATAAATAAAGGGGGAGGGCAGTTGTGCATGTAGCTCGTCTCACAATATGGTTTCCAATATTGTCCAATATGTATGATTCACCTTACCGTTTGCACGAATCGTTCACCAGCTATACTTACAAGCGGGTGCATCCGTTTCACCTATGTGTGTTACCGTTGCTCTACGTTCCTGAAAGATGGGTTATTGCGCTTCCCGGAAACCGGTAGGAAGATTCTCTGTGTGCAGCCTAGTTCATCTCTCGTGTCATTATCGTTGCGTTTTATTGGCTGTTCCGCCGACACTGTTCGATATTTTATTGGCATCGTAAACGTTTCCTGTTATACTTTTCGGCTGCTGTGTTTTCTGGGTTGGCGAATTGGTTTGAATGGGCAATTTTTCGCATTCCAATTCGGTCGCACGAATCTCTTAGCTCCTCGTTAATCCCATAGATGTAAAAGAATATTGATGTAATCTTGTGTCATCGGATATCAGATTCATCCCCCAAAAGAGAATAATAAAAGATGTCAAATGTTTACGATACTTACCAAATATCTTGACCACACGATTATAAATGTACGCAGTAAATATTGAAATAAAATTATGAAAATTTAACCATTCAAGGATCAACTACTTATTGCATATGATTCTAAACTCAAAGGTGAAAACTAATAAACTGCATGTGATTATTTAACTCTTGTCGTACGATTATTCAATTACTGCAATGACGTTAGTTGGAATTATTTAGTGCTTTAATCCTTTGTCAAATGCAAAACGTTGATTATTGTATTAAGGGTGGGAATTAATTCGGCGCCTCTTTCCCACAAAATTCAATATTCATTCAAAAACAGAATATACATAATTTTAATGTTGGATGAACGTTGGATTTTATATGACTGTTTTGTATGGCATCTGGCAATCTCCTATTCTGAAATATGAAGGTTTTAAGTTGGTTAATTCAATGTAAAAGCATCCAATTAATTTCTGCACCTGATGGTAATCGTTTATCTCGTAAACTGAAAGTAGAATTGAGATTGAATTAAACTTTAGTACAATTGCTGCGTATAGGAATAGGTTGAACAAGAGGGGTTACTGAAAGCCATAACTTTTGCACGCGATTTTGCTTTTCTGATGTACAAGTCTCACTGTCTTTAACAATTGAATTTGTCTCTTTCCAGAAGAGCAAAAGAATACTTTTAGATCTTCAATTGTTCTGAAATAAGTTTCAATTCTTTCAACAAAATGTTCATCATATTACACTACTGTCGTAGACACTCCTAGTAATTCCATTGCAGAATCAATTATATCCAATTAAATTATGATGTTGTGGATCACATGATTAAGATTGCTAATTTCGACAAGGATTATTTTTTACGTGAATTTTCCAATTGTACTTAATATGTTTGTGATCGGTATCGCTTACTTATAAAACGTGTGACAGTTTATGACTATATAATTTTTGTTTTCGATGCTTGGAACTGGTGGCAACTAGGATATCGAATAAATAATAAAACGAACAATATTTATGGGATATGCAATAAATGCGTCTGTGGTAAATGCATTGCTACAACGCATTTAACGTAACTAAAATTCATATTTAATTATATTTTCACAATTATTGTTATTATTATGTCTATTTTTAATATTCGTCAATTGAAACCTCATTTTAACCATACTGGTAAAAGTAAATATGTTGCTGTAGAAGCCTGAAAATTAGTAAATTCTAGGTTTTCCCTGTAAATGCTAGAATTTACCAATATATATAGGCAACAGTCCGTTTTGTCCGATTGTAATTGTGCTATTTAAATGAGTGTAGGCTTTTTAGGTTTTTCAATACATTTTTAGTACGCAAGTTGTAAAGTATTATTCCAATAATTATTTATCTTACGTAGTTTTATGAGATTCAAATTTTATATAATATCTGTTGCACTGGATGCGTATTTTTAATTATAATTGCTTATTTGGAAACTATATACATGGAATAGGAAATTGAAACAGTATTGTGTCATGAGGTAAACTTGATAAAACGTAAAAATGAAGAGGTCCACGAGATGTTTTCGGACTTTTACCACCCGATTATGGTAAATGCTAGTATTGTCCTGTAAAACCTAGGATTTACCAATTTTTGGGCTTTTACAATAACAGATATACACAAACGTTAATAGTCCTAATGTTAAAGCGCATAATTAAAACACAATTTTTGAAACTTGAATTCTTTTCGCATATAAATTTCTCCAGTGTCTTCCGACAATGTCGAACGACTTCCTTGCAAATCACATTTAATATCATACTCCTGCAACGGGTTTGAAAGAGAAACAAAGGTAATAACCCGAGAGTCGGCTACGACAAAGGATATTACGATTCCGTTAGCCAATCTGCTATCAGAAAGCCTGGCGAAAAGAATATCTGCGCAAGCAACAGAGACCATTCGGAATACTACACGCAACCGGTAACCAGAAGAAATAATTAACAAGTCTACCCCCGAAGGAGTAAAAAAGCGGTCGATTGAATCTGTCTACGCGTGGGTGCAAAAGTGCCTTTATTTTCAATTTTCATAATAGCCGTATCGACCGGAGGCGGGCCAGAACACACAAGACTATAGAATAGTGTGCATATCTGCTGTGTGTGTGCGTTTGTGTGTGTGTGTGTATAGAGGAGGGACGATATAATCGAAAAGGGGATATGCAGCGTAGTAGTTTACTCGAAAGGAGGGCGTACAGAGAGAAGAGGAGGAGATAGATATCAATCATAGGGGTTCAAGCTTGTCAAACCCTCGCCATACTGACTCTGCTCCCCATGATAAAGACACCCGAATCGAATGAAACAATGATACTGAGGTTGTCTTCTTTCTTTAATGGAGAATAATCTTACTTGTACTTATTTTAGAGCCGGTAAAGTAATTTATGGGCAAAAAGTCCTGGAAGTATTTAGAAATTGATCGCTGTCACGGTGGAGTATTAATTGGTGTTTTGGGGGAGGGGGGAGAGACGGAGCTTTTGAGAGAAGTTCCGATAGTGGCATTTTTATAGAGAATACCTACAATATTTATGAGAGCTTCAAGTAAGAAGCAACGCGTGTAGTTCAATGATTATTTAGAAATTATTAGCAACAGTCACAGTATTTTTATTCGATATATTGGATTGTAACATACATTCATTTTATTACGAGAAAAGTTCGTCTAAATATGGACTAATTAAAGTATAGCACTTATTAAACCTTTGGTTGCTGCTGAGATCCGCGTGTTTGTGATTGCAGAGCATTGGCATAATTAGAAATGCACACATGGTTTACGTGTGCAAAATAGTTACCTGTTAATAAATTAATCGGAAGCGTAAAATAATAAAATGTTGTAATAAACTTCCAAATATATATATATATATATATATAATGGTAAATTAGAAAATTGATGTATTTTTCAGAGCGTATATATACGCAAAACTACGATCGAAGATCAAATAAAGTACAAAATAAATAATAACCATCGTTTATTGTATTAACGTGTCCTATTAAAAACTGTCATTGTTACGAAGTTCGCGATCGTAGAAGTTTTCATAGGTACGTTCATCTCGTTTTTTTTTACAATGATCTGTTTAAGTAAGAATTAATTAGCTAAGTGCACTATATTGCTGACATCAAATGTCTTCTTTACTTACTTTTAATAAAAAGCATTATTTTCTGAATAAAACAATTTTAGCCTGCTTGTTTAACCTACTTGTCTAATCAAATTCGTGCCTTTTTATTATCAGCCTAAAATTGATCTATATTACGAGGTACTGAACTTTTAAGTCACTGATGAATTTATGGTAATAGAAATGGCAGAATAGAGATATCTATAAATCTCAGGAAGATACAAATCAAAATAAGATTTAATACGTTTTTTGTATTTACCGTAACGAAAATACTGAAAAGTAGTATATAATAAATGTATAATCAGTGTCATTGTTTAATTTTCCTTTCAGTCTGCACAGAATTATTCCACGAATATGTGCTGGCATCTTTACAATTCGTTGCAAAGAAATAACAATGTATTGTTCAATCTTTACATAACGGATATTTCATTACCGCTTGAATACTTTGCTCACAGTATATCAGCTTATTTCGTAACAATTTCTCCATCAAATTCTACCTCGATTCGCATATTCCTGATACTAGCCACCAGAATTTCTACTTGTATGCATTTAATCTTTAATTACCAACTTAATA
Organism: Eucera pruinosa; assembly: GCA_028830335.1. Taxonomy (NCBI): domain Eukaryota; kingdom Metazoa; phylum Arthropoda; class Insecta; order Hymenoptera; family Apidae; genus Eucera; species Eucera pruinosa. The sequence continues at coordinate 8,640,492 of JAMYCR010000009.1, read as the reverse complement.
ATCGCCTTATCATTTCTCTGCGAATAATAATTCTTCAAAAGAAATTTTTAATCTTAACGCGAGTCTGTAACAAGAGAAACGGCTTACTTCTTAAATCACTTAAATTCTTCAATTGCATCCTACGAAAAGGAAATGCTCCTCCTTTGGTATCTTCTCTGAGGGAAATCGTCATGAATGTAATACAAGATATTACTGTTCTAAAAATACCCTGGTGTTTTGCTTGTAATACGTATTTTTCAAGCGGAAGAATGTTTCCGCGAGGCAAGGTTGGCAAAAGATTTTCGTCTGCCGCAGTTAAGAACTTCGGACGGGCCAGGAGGGACTATGGAAGGGAGGTAGAATGGAAAACAATAACTTTTTCATTTACCAGGGCAAGATATTACCGCGATATAAGCGCGGCTGCACGATAAAACTAAGGCAGCGTCGTACGACGACTACGACGTCTACGACCACGTCGTCGACGTCGTCGCATACCGAGTTTTACTTCCTCCTTTTGCGACGAGGAAACCCACGATCGAGTATATTATTGCATGGTTATATATCGTTCTCGTATCAAGATTTCTGTTCTCTTGCTGTTACAGAAAACCCTTCATGGTGTACCAGCGAAGAATAAGACCGACGACAGCTTCCACGATAGCCGAGAACCCGTTTCCCCAAGCCGTATACTATCGGTGAGTCCTTTGAAAATGTCTACGTAAAATATTTCTTGATCGTGGTAATGGATGGAAAATAACCTATCGCGTATTGCCAGTCGCGAAATATTTATTGCTCGCCACCTGATTCTACTTTACTGCCACTGCTTTTTTCCCTCATTTTATTAGGTAATAAATAACTCGGATTACGCAATGATAGATTATTTTTCTCAGGGAGTTTTAAAATTAGTGGAAATTCTTCCAGGACGATATTTAAATTATTACTTGATTGCTAGAAACAATCATGAAACAGGAAAATAATAGTTTATCTCACTTCTTTCGAGGGAATGTAAAATTAGAGAAAATTCTCTTGGGTAGTTAAATTATTACTTGATTGTTAGAAGCAATGATAAAGCGATAGAATACTTATTTGCTTCAGTACTTCTAAGAAAATTTAAAATTAGAGTAAATTCTCAAGAATACTCAACAAATTATTGCTGAATTACGAGAATCAATAAAGGAGAAATAGAATATTCATCGCGGTTGCAAAAATTGAAAATAAAATAATATTTAATTTTTTATTGTATTCGATTCATTTTTAAATACGGAACGATGTTATCAAGTTTATTGAAATTAAATATTTAATATGATTGGCAGGTACGTTATGAACATATTACAAATTTTCTCTTTTTTTTTAAATGTGAACAATTTTTCATAATATTCAGTTTTTTGGGAGATAAAAAACAAAATAATGATATCTACGTAAGTTAAATGTTTCATACGAATATTAGTGTGTCAAATATTACGTTAAAGTAATTATTCCTTTTCTATAAATACTAAGGACAGCGTCAGCACAATAATATGGCAATATGGTGGCCGGAAATTGTAACGTATAACAATTATTGTCCTAGTTTGAGGTCCTATTACAGAGTACTAATAGCGCATTCGGACTTAATCTACGTTAATCCTGCAGAAGGTGCAATTTCGATATGGAATGTAGGCATTACTATAACTATAATATCCACGCACGTTCTGTAGCATTAAAATCGATTTAAAAAATAATCCATCCGAAAATTTAACACCATATTGTAGTTGTTTGCTGTGTAAATTAATTCGGTAGCTTTGGATTTACGCCTTTTTCTAATAATTAAACATTCAAGTAATCTTCAATTTTACAGCAATATAACTCTTTCACGGTTAATTAAAACTACGATGCCCTGCAATTCTAAATGGTTTCAAGCCGCATAAAATTTAGAGAAGAGGTTCGTAAATTTTGTGCTTCTTCATTATAAATTGGGAAAACGAAAGCAATCTTGAATCTCGTCTCTTGCGATTTAAGCAGCAAAGGGTTAAATAAATGCTGTCAGAGCTTATATAATTTCAAATGATTCAGTTGAATGCTAAATGTTGAATGTTAAATTTATGATGGTTGCTGAATTTTGTTTAAAGTAGCAGCAAAATATTGGGTGGCAAAATTTTGTTGGTTTCTGCATTTCGTACAGCTAATGTATACTGTATATAAATATTTGAAATTAAGAGCTTGAAGAGGGAGAGTGCTATTTGAATACATATCCCTACCATTGGATCAGTAAAAATCATGATAAACTACCGAAAAATAATATTCATAATTACTGTGACTTTAAGTATGAAGTCTCAAATGCGTCAAGTTGACGTGTTCCCTAAATCTAGTGTTAATATTTACACGAAAAATCCTTTAATATTACTTTGTTCCGTTTAAAAAGGTTAATAATATACGCACCTAATATATTTGAAAGATTGTGATAATCGAGGCTTCCCATAAGTAGAACAATAATTCCTGGTGAATTATATGGATCGAGATATCGCACCAGTTTCTCCTCGTTTATACTCACCCCAATAGAAACATCTGACGCTGATATCTCCCCGTTTTTGACCCACCCCGTACATCGTCGTTGTGTAAATGCGCAATATCCAGCGCTAGCTGTCTGCTATCAATGTCTTCGCACGATTTATCGTGACTTTACACGCGAACCCTTCGCGAACGCCTAATGCCATTCCGCCGGAAAACTTTTTCAATTCGTGTTAGTTTCACTTATCAGCCAGCGTGAATTTGCTCAGCTATTAATCCTACTTTGGATCTTTTTTCCGCGCCACATCCGCCGGAAAGATCGAACGATGTTTCCGCGATTCGCAAATATCAATATTAATTTCAAAATGGCCGCGTGTCGTCGATTTTAAAACTCGCTATTAAAATTCTTATAATGCGAGATTCGACTGGTTAAATTTGCAAGCCCGATTAAACGTTTTTTAAAGCGCAAACATTCCGTAAAATTTCGGAACTTCTGCGGATTGTTCGTATTTAGCAGGCAATAATACAAGTTCTATTTTTAATTATACGACCAGTATATCATAATTCGTACTTTGAATATTTTGTATACTTTCACATTTTACGTGCATTCTGTGCACTTGTGCATATTTAAATTTCCAATAAAAACATAAACATCCGCAGTTTAGTAATAATATTTCACAATGTTTTAACCCTTTGACGACCGAGGCTGCGATTTCGAAAACTGCACTTTTCCCATCAAAGCAACTAATTACTTTGAGAAAATTAAACGTTGAGCGATAGATTTGGACTTTTATGTCTTGTTAGTGTAGAGAGGGTCAGTATAAAAGGTCGACCGCATAATCTCGTATTTTGTAATAGCGCGGCACAGGACGCATGCGAAAAATTTAGAATCCGTACGAAATACAGGTGGTCGTCAAAGGATTAATGAAACGCGACCGAATTTATTACTCACTATTTAATTCGAATACCTTGAAGTTTGGAAGTATAGAGTTTCGTATGAAACAGATTACATAAGGGAGTTTTTTTTTTATTAAAAGTAAAAGTCAGGAATAAATAGGAAACGGATTAATATGGTTCCCGTGAAAGTATAACAGCGGATGTGAATTATCGTTGTAAAAGGTGTGCTCTCTTTGTGAGAGCCACTGATCTAAAGCGTACACGAATATTTTATAAAAGCGGGTAATTTTAATGCTTCACGGTGCCATTTCGTGTAATTAATAGTACCATTTCGAGCAACGAATTGCCTTTTTATCGACTTCTCTTTCTGCCACCATTGGAATTTATTCGAGCAATATTCCTCCGACTGGTATTATTAGTATACCATTTTGGCAATATTTCCAAACCTATTCCCGAATTTTAAGGTACAAATATTATACACGCGCGGCAGTTTTTTGTATCCCTCAAAAGGTTTAGAAAAAAAGAGGAATGCGATTGCAGACGTTTCAATGTCGAACACGGAAAATAAATATTGACATGTTTCAAGAATGTCGAAACTTTTCATTTCCGAGTTCTATATTTTTGGTATTACACTCGCTATCCTTTCTTTCTAATTTTATCGCGATTGCTATCTTTTCACGTTGTAATAAAAATTCTGTTTACCGTCAATAGATAATATATCGATTAAATATTGTTCTATTGCATTTTTATCGTAAGTTAATCCTTTCGCTAGCAAAAACGTGTATACAGTGGCTACCATTTCGTTCAGATTATAGTTTCAATGCTATTTCAATTTAATATATACGTTAATAAAAGTTACAGTGAAAATATAATACTTAGTAAAAATTCTATGGATGGGCCATTATTACTAGACTGCGGATTTGTATGCATTGATGGCAAAATTTATATTCACAAAAGGGTGAAAGACGCACATACTATGCACAAATATGCAAAAGAACCGAAGTAGAGTACAAGTTACAATGTACAATTGCTGAAATCGATTTCTGTTAAAATCCTATTTCTTTAACCCTTTTAAATTGTCCACCATTTTCTACAAAATGCGTATTTATGCGCCGAATGGTTTTTATATGATACAATAAATGTTAATTTCCTAACTTATAGTTATATGAAAACGGTTGGAGGTTTATTTTAACGGCAATATAACATTCTATTATTTTACACTTTCTCATTTACACGTAACTATGTTGCGGATGTAAACTATGTCAGCATTTTTTATTATAACAATGATCCATAGCGACGATAACATGAATGTCGTGCCACAGCAAAAGTGTTAATCGCGCTCGTAAAAATATGAATTTTCATAAAAATGCACAGTTTAATTATTTCACGGAAATCGTTAAAGAATTCCTTCGTCTCAATTATTAATATTAAATTAACCTGATCTATTGAGTGACCATAATTACGCTGGAAAGGTTAAAGAATTCGTACGTCACAACTATTGCTTGATCCTCTAATTGGGAAGTAATATCTCGTGGTACAGAGAGCCGATTCTGAATGCATGCACGCCACATTAATGCACCCACGTGCGCAAGTTTTCGATGCATAAAGGGCGCGGCAGAGATCTATAGGTGGGGGAAAATAATAATGCCAGGGATTAATGCTCTAAACATTCCGTTAATCGTCATTACCCATTCGCTGGTCGAATAATAGGAGGATCAACATTGCCGATAGTGTGTACATTGGTTCATACCGGTAAAATACGTGCTTTGGTAATACATAGCCACCGGCCTATCATTGCAATACCTAGTAGAACGAATTATTCATATATATATTTTTCTTTATTTCGATATTACACCAAAATTTTGGTATTACTCTTTTCATCGTTCTACGATAAAATGAGTGATTAGCTTATTTTGTGGTTTACGTAAATTCGTTAAATTTACGTAATTAGCGGAGGATTACCATCATTAATTAAAACATTGCGAACCTGTCGAGTAGGAAATATTTTATATCATTCTACTTATGTATGCCAATATTATGAATGCATCGTACGATGGATTATGCAAATTCATCAATTAAATGTAAAATTTCAGAAATTTTCCATTCTGCTTCTGCAATTTCTTGCAGATATCGGAGGCTTAAATTTTCCAAATTATACAATAATTTCGTATTGTATCCTTTGTTGTTACCTGCATTTTTAGTCTGAAAGTGAACATTTATGATTTTGGTATAAATAGGGTAATGCGAATTCACCAATGTTTAGTAGATTTCAAATCCTGTGCAATTAACAGAATAATTATCACTATTAACTAAAAAAACATTCGACTATAAAGTATTCGATACATACAAATACAATGTTACATATTATATTATATTATAGTATAAATATAATAATAATATAATACAATATAAATATAAATAGTCAGGTGTTACTTATTTCCCTTTTAAGAATAAATTGTTGTTATCAATTGGAAATTGGCTACTTTTCTATACTCCATTATTGGATGTAGCTTCCAGTCATTATTTTATCTACTAAAAAGCTTCCTCATCAATTTAGTTCAGGATTCGGAAATATTTTATGCGGTCGCTTATGTACTGCCACGTTTTCTACGTGATACCGCAGGCGAACATTGAAGCAATGTTGATTGATGAGTTACATGTCCGTTAGATGAGCAATTTCGAGGAATGATTTGGATCAGAGCCTTTTAGCACACACTCAACGAATGTTGATGTAGATACTGGCTCGTGGTAAACATGCTATGTATTAAAGAACGTGCAATAGAGTGACGAAGGGCTAGCCGCATGTTACATAGGTTTGCATCTACATGCATTTATACACACATTAATGCACACTCACTATAGAGAGATCATGCTGTACCTCGACCATAGGGTGCACCTTTGATCAACAATTCAGAATTCGGAGATCTAAGTTTCTTGAATGTCAGTAATTCGAACAACAATGAATTTTCAAGCAAATGAAATATCGAACAAAAGATATTTCAAACAAGGAAAGTTCCCTTCGAATTGTTCAAATTTTACTTGTGCAAAGATCGAAGAGAAATGTTTTCTAATTTGAGGATTCTACAGGGTATTTCAGAAACACATGTGAATACTTCAAGAAGTGATTCTACATAGTAAAATAAGTAAAAAACATTGGAGGAACATATGTTCTACATAGCTTACTTTTCGAGTTATGGATGATTAATGAAAATGTTCGAAAAATTTTTATTAAAAGACAATGGTTTCTATATTCACCACAGAGTTATTCGCAAAATTTTTCAGTGGACGAGCAGTATGAGTCACATGAATAGACGTAGAATTATAGACAGTCACGTTCATGTTACAGAAGTACATATTTTTCAAATAAAAATCATATTTCGAATAATAGTCGAAATTAATATTTTTTTCTATAATTCATTTCCTAATTAATTGATTACTTCCATATTATTACATATTTCACGACTTAGACTGATTGGCTTCTGAGCCCTGCAATTAAGCATTTTTATTAAAATTTATTAAAATATAGTATCTTACACCAATTAAATATTACATATTAAATTCTGCTGTGGCTCCCGTAGCAAAGAAAACAAAACTCGCGTGTCAGTCAACGTGTTAAAAACAGTTTACATTTACGAAGTTTTAATGAGACAACAAATTTCCAATGGAAGTTTACGAGTATCCTTGGCGTGTGTTTGGAAAGTAAACTTCCTGAACCCGATTTTATCGAAAATAATTCAAAAGAGTTGCGAAGGGGAAACCATGGCAAAACTCAGAGATGTTTAGTTTCGATAGGAATGAACACACGGGATTGTTGAAATAAGAAATACGATATTTTTAGTCGAAACTGACCTCTTGTAGCGTTGAAACGCGTACGTACACGAATGCACGATAGAGTGGAGATTCTTTGTGTTACTGTACGCATCAAAGAGTGACGCTTGGAGCATTCGTGGCCTCTTTTGCACACACGAACTTGACTATCTGTGTGTTACATAGGCGGAGAGAGGTAGTCGAAGAGTGCCGTTTCATCGACGTGCCACAGTGACGATCGTAGCACATCCAACACCGGTCCATCAAACCCATTTCCACCGTACTATTACACCAATCAGCATCCTTTCTGTCATGTTGCAGCAGCGAGGAATTCGAGCGTGAATTCCTATTCGACGAGCTGAAAAATTTCTCTTGCTTGTTATACCCCTTGGTCATCGTGTGTTTTCAAGGCACCAAAATCATTTAGCTTTCAGAGACATTTTTCAACACCCGGTTATTCGATTGTTCTTTCATGAATTTGCTGCATCCGACACTTGCATACGAAATTCTCAATGGCATCATCTTACACGTTTTTTTGGATTAAATGCATTCTTGAATGCAAATCTCGTGCGTAAATCTCATTGTATGCTCTATGCCGAATAAAATTGTACATATTATAAAGTAACAATAAGTTTAATTAATACGAGCATTATTCATAGTGTCCAGCCATTATGGGTAATGACAAACGAAATCGATCGGTATAATAAATTTGATGTAGTTGTCACGCGTCGACATACGGTCAATAGTCCTGCAGACTTGGGCCCGAAGGAAACAACTGCAAGACTGTTACCTATTGTCGGACTACGTGAGGAAGCGTTTATTACTTTCGGGAGAATAAGCTCATTAGTTTATTGCAGATCGTAAACGGTGTGAGAGAGAGTTCCGTTACAGCTGAAAAAAATACCGAATGTTTCTTTTACCTCTACTCATTTGGGTTGTCCAATCGCAAACCCAAAATATTTTCAAACCAATCGCTCACTGTGACGGAATGAGTTTCCCAGGCCTACTTTGCACTCCCGAAGTCAAGATATGCCCCCCCCCCCCCCCTAACCGAGAAAAGTCTTCTTGCGATCGCGAAAACGCAAACAAAACGAGTCGCAACCGAACTAAACGACAAGTTAAAAAAGAACCGAACACCCTAATCCAAGTCCGTTGTAGTCTTTCCCTGTCGCGCTTTAAATTTGTAATCGCGCAAATCGAGACGATATACGCGACAGTAGTTTACCGTAATTTATTACCTTGATTGGTCGATATGAATACTGCTGTAGTGTGATTGGATTAGGTTCGGGTTAGGAAAAAAATTATGTACAGTGGTGAGCATATAAATAAGGAAACATTCGTAAATTCAATTGGTTATAGCATTCTAAATTTTGTTTCCGGTAATGCATCATTAATAAACATCTTCTTCGTAGATTAAAATCTGTAAATATGCGATTTTATAGTTTATATATTATTATGGTTTTAGTGAATTTAATAAAGAATTGATTATTCTTATTTATATGCTCGACACTGTAATTCTAAATGCCATAAAAATCTTAATTGTTCTAATAAGTAACTAGCAATGTCTATAGTTTTAATTTGATGTAATTGAGTCCTTATAAGTACTATTCGTCGATTGTCGCCTCACAAATATGGATTCTTATTAGACTTTATTTTGATTGGAAATATTGGTGAATTTTCTAGTGAAGAACTTTTTTGGGAAAGAATTCTTTTCTAAGGGAAAAATTGATAGACGCTCTTTGAACTAACGAAGTTTGTTCTGAAAATATTCATAAACTCTTTTAGATAGAAGCATCGAATAATGCTTTTGTAAAAAAATTCTTACGCGATTCGATAAAAACACGAAAGAAGCTAATAGTCTTCGCATTCACGCGAATCAGTAGTATAGGGCACTATTAGTCAGCCGTGCGCTATTTCAGTCAAAAGATCCTTGGATCAGTGGCGTTCCTTTCGAATATATTCATAAATTCCTTTAAACGAAGATATTAAACAAGTAAATCCTTTTATGATTAATTGCAACACATTAATATTGTATAGATTTGTGGAAATCAGTAGTATCTATAGGGCATTATTGATCAAATATTCTATACTCTTTCTAGAACATATACACTGATCTACCTCGCACAATTTTTTCGAGATGACTATAGTCCTCCACCATTTAACGCTTTTTGTATACCAAATCTGGCCCCTTGGAATTTCATATTAGTTAACCCTTTAACTGTTTTACCTATCTTTGAAAGCGTGCAACCGTAATCTTAATTATATTTAAACGATGACGAGTATACTCGACGAAAGCGGAGTAATTGCACTTGCTATGAAATTGAAATAAATTATAAAAGTATGGGTACATTTTTTTAGCTGTATTTTTTTTAAATTTATACTTTTATTGTTTAAAAGTTCATTAATACTTTTTGTAGAATTTAAAATTTGATTAGTTTGTAAACAAAGCAATACTTGGAATTCAAAATATGATCATATTAATTTTTAGTTCATTATTATTCTAAAATGTGTTAAAATTATGAATATGTTCCTTGTTTTACCTGAATTGTACTTTAAATAGCAAAAGCGAATTTTTCTTTCTCGATGACAAGTTAACTCATCTGTAAACAAAAAATTGCCATATTTTCATCGTGAGTATACTTAACATAAACATGGAAAGGGTTACAGAATCAAATTGAGGATAGTAGTATAGTTTAACATCCCTAGATTATCTTGCGTCGTTTTATGATTGTTTAGAATTCCTTACATAGTAATTGATTACAGAATTAGTAATTTTCAAAATAGTGGTTGTCGCACTATTTGAAACAGGAATGTGTAAACTTGCGCCACGAATAATTTTGTCGTAACAAAAGGGTTAATTTAGTCTCTTTCATTAATTCATTATCAAACCGTTCACTCAAAATCACAGCGTGTTGCTCTAATAGAAAACGTGGCATTATACACCAAGAAGATGTTGTCTTAAGGCATCTTTGACATTTATGAGCCGATGAATATGAAAACGGCTTATACGTTATGTAAGAACGCGTTCAAAGTATTATCCAGATTTCAAAGAGCCCGTGAAGTCTCTCCTAATATTATAGAACTAACGAGAGCCGATATTATGTAATCCTTTTTGGGTGATAAAGTCACCCTTAGGTTATGTGATGTCTTCTGACATATTTCTCGCCAAAATTTTGACTAGCAACCATAAAATGCATGTCCAATATATTGCAAATCCTTGCAAACAAAGGAAAAGATATAAATAGGAAAACAAAAATTTCGTTTCATATCATAACAAATAATTACTGTAGATTCTATTAGAAATTCATTTAACATATTAACAGATAATTATTATAGTTTGCATTAGAAATTCAGTTAACATTTTAAAAAATAATTATTGTAGTTTCTATCAAAATTCATTTCACGTCTTAAAAAATAATGAATATAGTTTCTATTAGAAATTTATTTCGTATCTCAAAAGATAATTATTATAGTATCTATTAGAAATTCACTTCGTATCTTAAATAATAATTATTATAGTTTCTATTAGAATTCATTTCACGTCTTAAAAAGTAATTATTATACAATAGTTTCCATTAGAAATTCATTTTATATCTTAAAAATGTTCATTAGGATTCCTATTACAAATTAGTTGTTTTGTTTCAATTAGCTTTTAATTCAGTTTGGAATTTTTCAGCGCTGCTATATGCTAGATATTTTCTCCTTTTACGTATATTTCTGTGGAATATTCGACTATTGCTCCCGAATTGTTAAATAAAAAAATACATAAATATTTACGGATACCTAAAAGTGAGGATATTAATATGCGCTTGGCTGATAAATGCGAATAACGCTTTCAAGAATACTGTAATCTCTTGAAAAATCAAGGAAATTCATTCTTCTGGAAGAAAGTTAAGGAGAAAGCAGGCTAAAGATGACAGCGAAGCGGTGCTAAAATACCGGCAGTCTTGAATAGTTAAAGTCTGTGCCTCCTTGCACAGCTGATCCATTCGGCAATCAATTTCACGAACGGCCAATTTCTCGCGCCGAAGTCTTCATCCGCCATCGGTTCCTCAATTACGCAAAATGGCAGGCAGTTCCAAGATGATAAATTATAGCGAACGCGACGTTGTCTGGAATCTGATCGATTTTTACCGGTCTCGAACACAGGAGCCATTACGGCCTAGAATATATAGATTTCCTAAGAGCTTTATTATTTCCCTTCTTCGTCTTCCCACAAGCAGCCATTTAAAAATGTAGGTAAAAATGTATTTAGAATGCAAATATTCGGATTCGATAATATAGTACCGTTAAACGACGGAGAAATATTATATTGGGTCATTCTTGAACCAATTATGTTTTCTTCTTTTAAAAAACATTCCCTAACTCTTAATTACGGTTGTTGGTCTGTGAAACTGCTAATAATTACTTATTCATCTCTACTTTCTTTTCTGCATGACTTACGAGCTTTTTACTCTGGATACTTTTTAATTGTAGTGTAATGTTCAATTACTGAAATCGAACTTGGGCCCCTTCATTATTGATGTGCACAGCTAGAATAATAAACATTATTATTATATTATAAGGCAATAAACATTAGAGGTCTCACCGTCCACTAATAGTGGTTACATAAGGAATGCGAAAATATGGCTATTAATACGTATAATTCGTAACTCCAATTTTATACTGAAGATTCGCTTTCACAAAAACGAGGAGACTCTTGTAAAGAAACAAGCGTATCAATCGGTCTGCAAATTTTTAAGATCGTAGCCGGGTTAATAAGTATAATACATTCAGTGATTGGAAGTCTAGAAGTTACTATTATTATTGCAACAGGAGTTGCAATAACTAACAAATAAGCACAGAAGTGAAAACTAACGATAAATGGAACGATCAGATGCTAATATTCTATAATAACGTAGCTTCGATAATCATGATTATGAAAATGAATCCTGCCTTATTTTCTTAATTTTATATCGTTTTGATTTTTCATACAATTGTAACTTCGTTGATTGTGACATTTACAATTGTTTCGTTTCTTCTACTTGAATTATGCAACGTGGTTTATCGTTTATCTTTAATTTCCTGTGGAAGCTTAGTATCCAATATTGGTTGACCCAATACGGAACTTTTCTACTTGCAGAAACAAAGTAGTAAGTAAACCTTTCAACCTGTCTTTAATTATAGTCACCCGAATTGTTTCCAATTTACAAAATTTATACTAATAATTTTACCGAACATTTATAAACCGTTCTTTCTATCAGGAAGATGAATCCCTGCTTAGCTAACATTCGTGTATAGTGGTGTAAATAGCCCTCAAAATGGAAGGAGTGGAAACATATGTTATGGAATATTTCGAAAGCTATTTCAGATAAAAGAACGGTTCAACTGGCGAAATTATGTACCTTTGAATAAGAAATCTAGCTGCGTAAGCAGATTTGTAAAAGCTCAATTTCTTTAAATAATTTATTAAAAAGTACCATATTCCACGAAAAATAATAACTAGGGGAAGAAAAATTTCCACTAACAAAGAAAGTGTATTAAAAATTATTTCAATATTTTCTTCATTTTACATTCAATAGCCAACTTCACAGAACCGATACGGTATGAAATAATTGCATGCAAAACTGCTCGATATAAACCAAACCTATCACGAGTCACACACCACGCGAACTGTATATCGAAACTATTCCCATTTATTGCCCATAACATTTACACGTATGTTAATATCGATTAATTACATTTGCCTAAAATGTACATTCTCAAAAATTCCATTGTCGACCAACACGCTGGTACGAAACTACTCTAACGGGAGCAGATCCGGGCAATCCGTTAAAAGAGAGTTGGAGGGGAAAAAAGTACGAAGTAATCCATCTGCTCATCTTCCAGTAATTAAAACTTATAATTCGCGGCAACCCTCGGCTCGTCGCTTCTGCTCGCCGGCCAAGCCAAGCCAAGCCAACCCTTGTCTTATCTTTCTTCTGCTACTTCCACTTGCTCTTCGTCAGCGTCTTCATTTTCATCTTTCTACCCCTAGGACTCACCCTCGCCCTGTATGGCCTCCTGCATATTTCATACTTTGTACCGCAATTACTTTATCGCGCTTCCATGGATTTCGGTTGCCGCGGGATGAAGGGCGTTAGAACAGGGCCATGGGAATACTTATCTTCCTGTCGACACCATCCTTCGAATACATTCAAAATACTTCTTCCCGTGTTCATTCTTCGCCGAGAGACGGAGCTCCTTCGCGCTTCCTGCAAATTCTGATTGATTCATTAATCCCCCCCCCCCCCCCCTCCCCCTAACCCACCGCTTGCAATATGCTGCCGGACTTATTATACCGGATGTATCTTCGTTAATTTTGCTGGTTTTCGTTAACGCTGCCTGTGTGACCTTGTTAATATTTTACTTGGGAAAAGATTCAGGATGCCGAGAGTGGATGAACCGTTCTGGTTCGAGATTTCGGGCAATGGTGGATTGTGAATAATTAGAGATATTGGGAAATTGGAAAAAGAGAATCCTAGTGAATTTTTTTCTAGCATATGCGAGTCGCGTTAATTAAAATTATTCGCTGCAGCCCTTTGGAATCTTCGTGTTATAGCAGCGTTTCCCAACGTTTGTGAAGTAGCCACACACTTTAAAGATAGTTTGGTCTTCGCGATACATCATAATTATTAGAATGAAACACTGCACTCAATGTAATAACTAGACTGCGCATGGTTATGCATTTATGGCAAATTTAAATGTGCAAGAATGCGCACAATGTACATAATGTACAAAAATATGTAAAATATTAAAATTGGGCAAAGCTACCCCTATTTTGGTTTCACTTCCTTATTTCTGTTCATAAAGAAATGAATTTGTATAAAGATTCACAGTCTAGTAATAACTAGGCAATTGGTAATAATTAGGCGTAATAAAAGGCACATTGCACTGCAGGTAACCAATGCTGATGACTAGTACACGAATCATATTTCTCGAAACATTAAATATATTTACCACAAGTGAAATTTTAATGAAATTCTCGCGACACAGCGTTTAGGAAACACTGTATTATAGAATTTCTTATAAAATTATAGTATGTTGTAATTTATACGAGGTTCGATCAAAAAGTTTGGGCAATTTTTTTATTCCTCGCGATAGAAACGTCTGATTGAACAATACTTATTTTATGACATCGCTACACCTGCCCTTACTACTGGAATTACGAAGAGGGTCATAAGGACTTGTTTGCAATTTCACATAAAAATTGTATAAACTTACAGTGATTCATTTTTGTAAATTTTTCATGATTTTATATAAAGGGGATGAAGAATGATTTACGTCCATTGTATTATATCCTTCTTTAAATATCTATTGCTTTCATTTTTTTGATATAAATAAGTACATTTTTATTGTCGGTGGTTCTAGTGTCAACGTTTGTTTAAATTTATGATCATATTAGATGCGTAGCTTATATTTGATAATAATCGATTAAATGCATTGCTTTTCGGAACGTTCGACAATTTTTTAGATTCCTGTACAATAATGCGACGTTTTTATCCAAAAGTAACATCATAATGATACTGCAACCACTGTATTCCCAATAATAATAAAAATTATGAAAAGACATTGTTTTGCAAGTATTGAAGACATAAAATAAAAATTACTCATGGAATTGAAAACTATACTAGGAAATGCATTCCAGAAATGTTTCGAAGATTGTCAGATAAGTTGGAATAAATTCATTTGATGCAGTGAAGATTACTGTAAAGAAAACCACGTAAATACTGATGAATCAAGATATACTTTTTGGGATAAACAAAAATTGCACGAACTTTCTGACCAAACCTTGTATAAAGTTAGCTTTAGTGAATCACGTAATTTTTTTATCGAGTATAGTAGTAAATTTGTGTTGTACAAATATCATCTTCCTGATACCAATACGATGAATTTGTGATGCGACAAATTATTAGAATTTCATCAAATATTTTTCCCATTGTTAAAGTAATAATTTTTAATAATAGATTTATTACTCCCGCTTTGTTCCATCGAATATGTTTCATTTCAAATCCAGCAAATATTACGTTCTAAAGTATTATACTTACGCTTTTTACATCACTTTCATGATACTTATTGAAAGGTTTGAATGCTTCTCTTTTAATTTTCATTCGTTGCTTGCAATCCGCTTCGCCATTAGAAATTAATTTTACCAGAATAAACAATTTTGAAGCAGGTACACGGGGGTGAGTTTTCGCGTTCAGTCACATAGATAAGATATTGTAAATGCGAGGATATTTCACTTGGTCGAAAGTAGTGGTGTACATAAGTTGTCGGTGATTTAACTTGAAAAAAGATTGGAAACGGTAGCGGAACGAATACTTATCATCCTGTCGGCAGTACTACGGAAACGCATTCAAAACGCTCCCCGTTGCGTTTATTTTCATTTTCCCGGTGTCGAAGTAGCGAAAATGAATTCAACAGAGAGAGAGAAAAACAGGCGAAACGAAGGAAAAAGATTGAATTAGGTGCATCAACTATCTTGTAACTAATCGAACAAAATATTTCTATAGCTTTAACAAAATAATTCTCTATAAATTCTTCTTATAATACCATTAATGCTAAAATTACTATGGTGGTCGAAATGATCCATCAGCAAATGTTTTATAAAAATTGTGCATTTCGGAAATTGTTTGTAAATAATAAAAGATTTATTTTCCTCGTATTATATATTTTGATGCGAATAAGTTTATTTTAATTGCCGGTTATTTAAGTGTTCAGTTGCTTCAAACACGTAAGAATTTCTTGATCTAAACCAGATTTCAAATAACAATAACAAGAGTGAAAGTATTCCATTATACTGATCCAAAAGCACAGCTAATTTATGTAGAATTGAACAGGAAAATGAAACACGAATAAATTAACATTGAATAAAAATAATTAGTATTTGATGCGTAGGAAAAGTAAAAATTAAAGCAACTTGACATTTGGATTTTTCGAAAAGCAAATTTATGGTTAACTATTTATTAGGTGTACCAGCAACTAGTTCACTATTTTGTTAATAAATATAATTTATATTTAAAATACGCTACTCGAATACAAAAATAGGTTAATGAATTTATTTTATCGAATAATCAAGCCTTCATTTTAGTAAGAATGTTTAAACCGGGTATTTCATTACGTTAAAAACGAATGGTGAATTTGACAAAAGAAATGTGGAGTATTCATTGGTACACCTAATATTTTTGGAGGAATTCTAGAGTTCCAACTGACAAAGTACGTTTGGTCCTCGAAATCCGAAACCATTTCGAGTTTCCCGACATTTCGAGGCTGCCATGTTTCGAGTATAAATTACGCTACGCTGTTCTACAGTTTTACATTTCCCATTAAATCTACAAAAGGAAGAAGGTTGAAACAACGTCGCCCGAAGGAATTAAAGCTGAACTGTGGCAGAAAAATGTATATTTTTCTGAAATCGTAATTCATTTTCGCCGGAGGAACAGCGTGTGTACTCGAGTCAATGAAATTTACCTTCAAAGCAGAGCGGCAGTTTTTCTTCCGAGCGAAGAGGCGAACGCGCCGCAAAACGTTTCGTTCCTTGAATTTCCGCACGCTATCGGGACGCTGTTTTCATAAAAAGAGCACGCTGAGAGCTCTGAATTTTTCTCCCCGCCTTCTTGCACATATCTGGTTGGTCTAAAAAAAAGAGAAAAAGAAAAAAAACCATAGAGTTTCCTCAGCGCGTGGAAGGATGAAAGAAGTCAGAATAAGGAAGAAATATAAGTCTTGGCGTTGGTATGGTGCAAAAGAGGAGAATGGTTGCGTAAGAATGAAAAAGAACGCGAAGCGAAAGGCGAAGAAGGAAAGGAAGGGTACTTTGGAGCGAAACAGAGAAAAGGAGAAAGCTAGAATATATTTCCTAGCTTTCTTGGCAAGTCAACGATATTAAAGAAGAAGAAAAAGACGAAAAGTGACCTGGGGAAACGAGACGACAAATTCCAAAGCGTGTGTTTTCCGCGTGTTACTGTCTTAGAGCCAGTATTCACTTCTCTTCGGTACATCGTTTCAGTTTTTCGGCCAAAAGTTGTTCTCGCGGAGACCTTTCACGGCTGTTGTCACGCTTTTTGATGGGAAGTTTCAACTCTCTTGCTGGTGTTAAACTTTAAGATAGACAATTTCGATGCTTTCAATTGTATCAATGATTCAAAAGTTGGAAGAATTTGTAAGTTTCTTTAGGATCGGAGTATAAAACGGATTCGAACACTTTGGATTTAGGTTTTGCTACACTGTGGCTACAAAAGGGATTTGTACACCGACGAATTTACTTCGATATTTCGGTACTAATTAATTAGACCCAATTGCGTTAAATTTTTTTATAATTTGGCAGGACTCTCTCGTGCGAATATCAAAATTTGGTGCGATGGAAATGAAATGTAGAACTTGATTAACGCACATATACGTTAGCTAATATTTCTATTTTATAAATGTGACACGAATAGAAATTATCGATGTCGACATAAGCACATATTTGGGAGAAGTATAAAAATATTCTATTAAATGCAGCGCAAGTAAATAAGTGTAATAATAACTTTAATCAGCGCTTTATGTAAATGTACTATTTTCAAATCAGAAGAGCTTCGCACTAGAAGGGTTAAAAAACGTTTGCTTGAAAATTGTAGATATGTGCAAATACTTCTAGTAGCTATTGCACACATCACCATTCAATCATAAATATCTATGCACTCATAAAAGACATGCTTATTACCAAGGATCCAAGGTGATATAGCTATTTGAAAAATTTGTTGGAAAAAATGGTAAAGTAGAAATTAATTTTTATTTAATTGGAGGGTAGTCATGATTAAATTCGGAGGAAATTTACCAAAAAATGAAACGGTTGAAAAGTATTGATTTTTAACTGTTCCGATTACAAATAACAATCGTAATTGATTACAATTTTAACGGTTACCAGTAACCGTTATCGATGACCGAAATTGTATTTTGGTTTAATCGAAAACTTTTTGCAAGCGGTAATATAATAATGCACGCATCGTGTACATTTGTGGAATGTACTTTGAGTGGTGAACCATAACGTACAAAGGGTCAAGAGAATAGAATATACAGTGGCGAGTATATACATAGAAAAATATTCGTAAATTTAAATGGTCAGGCCATTCCAAATTTTGTTTCTATTTCTTCCTGTAATATATCAATTAAAAATACCTTCTCCATAGATTAAAAACCTGTAAACATTCAATTTCGCAATTTTTATATTGATGTTATTATTGAATTTAACGGGATTAATAAAAGGGATTTTTCATATTAATGATTATATGGTGATATATTATTTAATCATTCTAAAGAAGATTCATAAAAGTTATATAAAATTATACGTTTTACAATAAATCTATCTAACATAATACAAATTAATATAATTAAACTATTTCAAGAAATAATTGATCCAATAGAAGATAAAGCATTCCAAAAAAAAAAT
The DNA here is from genome assembly GCA_028830335.1 of Eucera pruinosa. Taxonomy (NCBI): domain Eukaryota; kingdom Metazoa; phylum Arthropoda; class Insecta; order Hymenoptera; family Apidae; genus Eucera; species Eucera pruinosa. The sequence continues at coordinate 8,621,879 of JAMYCR010000009.1, read as the reverse complement.
ATGCATCAGGATAATCTGAATAATGACAAGGTATTCCTATCAAACCTATAAAATGTAATATTTACCCCTATAAATATTAATATAAATTGAATTTTTAATCATTTTTTATTTATTATTAATCCAGTTATTAGAGGAAATCAGTGAATAAATCTTGAAATAATTGTAAATACTGCTCCTATAGGTAAAACGTAATGAAAATGTCCAACTACATAATAAGTATCATGTATAATAATATCAATAGAATTAGATAATATAATTTCCGTTAATCCTCCAATTGTAAATAGTAAAATGAATCCACGTGGTCACATAATAGAATTATTAAAATTTAATTTTGATCCATGATCAGTTGCTAACCATCTAAAAACTTTAATTCCTGTAGGTACAGCAATAATTATAGTGGCAGAAGTAAAATAAGCTCGAGAATTTATGTGCTCGTCGCTTTAAATAAATTTACTTCGTTCTCTAAATACTAAAATTTTTTCTTTACTCTTTAAATATTTTATGCATTTCCGCACGTTTAAATGCATAAAGATCCGCAATCTATTAGTGAGTGTTAGGATATGTTGTCTTTGTTTCCGTGATGCGTCTTATACCATTTTCTTTGAACAATGTGACACAGTTCTCCGTGTTGGAAGACCTCCTTCTTCTCGCACACATTGTTACCTTCTCGATTTATTTTTAACACTCGGCGCTCGTAAACAAGTAGCCATGAAAAGATAATACCGATAACGATACGCACAGTCGGTCACGGAAATTTACATGCACGTTCTAAATTTAAGATATCTACAAACATATTTTAGGACTATGTGTCTTAAAGGATAAAAATTGATAACGATAAAATTTATAAAATATAAAATTACAAGTGGAAGGGGATTCTAAAAGAAGATTCATTCACTGACTACATGAATATAAGTGCTTCCTAAACGGCAGAAGATAATATTGATAAAACGTTACAAATGTAATTGTTATAGCCTATATTTTGTGTATTTTTATATATACAAAACAACTATACTTACGCTATAGTCGTTATAGTGCATATTTTTTTTCTTTAATTTTGTATATTGTGTGTAGTCTGCGCTGCTTTGCAGCTTCAAATTTACCATAAATGCATACAAATCCGCAGCCTAATTAAATTGCAATGTATTAGCTATAATGGCTTGACAGTAAAAGAAGGGGATGGAAATTAGAAAATTTAGCATATGCTAAAGAAGCATTCGTTGCATACGCATACGGATCTATGGAGGTAAGAGGAAAACAGTAGCGCAGATGGCTGATCCACTCAATTTCAGATTCATGGATGCTAGACTGAAAAATGGTGTCTACCCCTTCGCTCTTACTCTCTATTCCTCCTCATCGATTTGCTCTTTTTCTACTTCGTCTCTCTCCATCTTTTTGTTTCTATGTGTTCTTCTGCATATTCTTCCCGAAGGATCTGTTCTGACTCACCCATCCTTCTGGCTCGAATAATTATATTCCGCCGCGTTCCCTTTTACCGTATTATTAAGTTACCATATTGTGCATGCAAATTTGAATCGGCAGAATTCTAAAATTGGAGCAATCACTCCTATTTTCTTCCCCCTTGGGTTTCCCTTTTAAAACTAATAAGAAAAGAGGGACTATATTTTGTAATACTTGTAACGTTTAAGTAGAACATCGGCGATGGAAGGAATTTTAAATGATAAGTCTTTGCTGAAAATTATAATAATTACAGCTATACAGTTTTGAACACAAAGATTCTTTTTAGTTGGCAAAATTAGAAAATTATATTATATAGTTCAAATCAATCGTAATTAAAAACATAACGCTGTTAGTGTTTTTTACAGTAAAAGAATTTTCTTAATTAACGAAACACAATATAATACAATTATTGTTATTTATAAATATATAATAAATTATTCAGGTCGACCAAAATTAAAAACAACAATAAATCCCTGCTTAAATTAGAATAAGCACTTGCAACTTGCAACAACTTCTTATTATTTAAAGAAATAGAAAGATTGAGCGATTTTGTGATTTTATATAATTTCGTTATACAATTAGAAATGTAAAACATCTCTATTTAAGTTAAAGTAAATTCTTTCAGTATTTTTCACACCAAACGAGTTGTTTTAATGAACAAAATAAATATGATATATAGTAATTAACAAAATACAGTAGAAGACAATTCTATTCACAACGAAGCCAAAATTAAGAAAATAATATTTATAATATAATAATGTAGTATAACAATAAATCCTTGCTTAAATTAGAATAAGTACCTGCAACTTGTAAAAACTTCCTATTAATTAAACAACTAAACAAATTGAGAGATTTTGTGATTTTACATGATGACATTATACAATTAAGATATAATTAAAAGAATGAAATTCTAAAATTTGTTAAAACAGAAAAAGATATGAGCAAAAGCAGTTAAAATAGAAGATTGCTTTGAAAACTGGATTTTTCTGGGTTCGATCAACTATATTCGCCCCTGCATTCGATTCGATTTGTCTCTTCTTTTTTCTCCAGTCTTCTCCTCACTGGGAGATTCTCTTCTCGTGGGGTAAGCGGAAAGAGACACGTCTAAAATATAATAAACCTCGGCAGCGTTACGACATACGGACTCAGCCGCCCCTGTAAATACCCGAGTATGGATTTTGAATATTTTACAGTTCGCATAGGTGAGCACACGTGCGCCGGCACGTCTACATTTGAGATTGTGCCCCTCTACAGGGTGTGAATAAGGGATTTCCCACGAAACAAAGATGAATCTTTTCAATTTCCAAACTACAGTTGGCGAAAAGTAAAGCTCGGATACTTATAGTATCGCTCATAATTATTCGAACGACTCGAAAAGTCAATGGAGGCTCCCATTAATACAAAAGCTTGCGGTTGAAAAGTTTGGTAATCCAAAGGCTTGGAAATTAAAATGCTTGGAAATCCAAAAGTATGGAAATTGAAACGCTTGGGAATTCGAAGGCTGAGTAATCCGAGCGCTTGGGAATTCAAATGCTTAGAAATATAAAAGCTTGGGAACTTGAAAGCTTCGGAATTTGAAAGCTTAGGAATCCAAACGCTAGAAAATCGAAAAGCTTAGGAATCCAAACGTTTGGAAATTCAAATGCCTGAATTTATGTTACAACCCAATAGAAATCGGTATTTATGAAACTTTTATATTCCTGGCAATTTAATTACGTTTCAATTGATGAAAAATAATGTTTATGGGGACTTTTTGAGTAAAGTTTCATAGGCACACCCTGTACATGGAAGTATCTGGATATAGGTCGGTCCAGTCTGAATATTTTTCCGGTGGTAAAGAGGTTGGCGAGGGCAGAGGAGTCCTGATGCAATTTTCGTCGCGCTCGATGCTTCCTCGCCTTTCGGAATCTCGTCCTGCTTCCTCGTGTCCTATCGGGTCGGGTCTGATAATTTCATAGAACTCCTACCTTATATTACCCTAGAACCCTATAGGAAATAATCAGTTACGTTTAAGATTGACACTTTTTTTCCAGTTTGATCCAGCGATTGCTTCGATTTTCTTTGCAATTAGTCAATACGTTAGAAAATACGATACAGAATACGATAAAAATTTATTAAAACGTTACAAACATCGAATATTAAAAAGAAAAATGTGTTTTACAGCCATATATAAATAAAAGTGACTAGCACTGTAAAAGTTTTTTTCCTTTTTCCTAGCAGTACTTCTAGAAAGGTTTCAATTTATTTTTGATAAATACTGTACAGTATTATATTTTACTTGGTGAAATAACTTGATGGCATATTAGAAATATCACAATGTATGATACAGAATATAATGCAGATTTATTATGGCGTTTTGGAATATTAAATATCTCAAAGAAATTGGATTTTATTGTCATATTTAAATAGAAATTATTAACACTGTAAAAGTATTTACTTTTTCCTATCAGTACTTTAAAAAGGATTTAATTTATTTTTGGTAAATACTGTACAATATTATATTTTACTTAATAAAATAATTTGATGGCAAAATTAGGAATGTCACAAAGTACGATGTAAAATACAATATAGACTTATTATAGGGTTTGTAATTATTGACTATTCACAAGAATATGTATTTTATGGTCATATTTAAATAGAAGTGATTAACATTGTAACAGTATTCGTTTTATTTCCTAGCAGTACTTTTAAAAAGGTTTTAATTTTTTTTTGATAAATATTTTACAGTATCACATTCTAATTAATAAAACGATTTGATGGGAAAATTAGGAAAAAATACCTTTTTCTGTTATCTACCTATTTTTTTTTTTTTTTTTTTTTTGATGAGTTAATAAACGGAATTTAAAGAAAATTGGATGTGCTTAAATTTTTTCTACTTGGTGAAAAAAATTGGTGCAAATACATTTCCTTCGGTCCATGAATTCTTCTCAGCGAAGTGTTACACGGTGTTTTAAACAGCATCTATAATATTTGAAGCTTAACATTAAAAACCTGTGACGCCTAAACGGTGCTTCGAGAAAGCAATTTACAAGTTTTACCTTTTACCAATACCGTTGCAGTTGCAGCGTGCTTTTGAAATTCAGATCGTGTAGGAAGAAATTCAGATAGAATTTTACACAGCGCGTTATATTTTCTTTAAAGTTTGATAATATTAGAAACAGTTGAAATGTGACACATTGATTTCCATCTGTAGCAAATTTTCTGAAAATTAGATTTTCCCAATCAACCTTACGATTGCGTTATTTGTATTATATAACAAACTTCACGAAATAAATAATATTTTTTCCCATTTTACGTGATGAAACCTTAATAATTCTGAATAATTCTCGGCGGTTAATTAAAATTTAATTGAAAAGATTTGTTTTATAAACTAAAATATTCTTCGCTACAACTGAAAAAGATAAACAAGATTGAATCGCCAAATTCTTATTAATTATTCTATACACCTGCGATAAAAATATGATTATTCGCAAATCCTATAAAATAATCATTCACCTAAATATCCTATTTTGTAACAAATTTAATTGGATCCATTTAAATGTTTAATGAAATTATTGTTATATTTATATTTTACTATTACATTATATATTGTTAGTTACACTATTATATTTCATTAATCTGCGGTAAAGATAAGCCGGGAATATCGAATTGATATTATTTGCAACGTCTATAATTATTTTATAATTCCAACGTATCGGAGTATCTATTTAAATAGCATACTCTATAGGAAATTTAATTTGCTAATTGAATTTCAATGTCAGAAATAACACAACCAGTGTCAGTAACTCCCGTTAAAGGTACCGTGTTGAAGATTATCGTGCGGTTATAACTAGTACAAAGTAAATTATTGTGAAAGTTCCCTGGGACACCGTGCATCGGCTAACTGGCTTAACGCAAGCAATTAGAATAATGACAAAGTTCCAGGTTAATCTATAAAGAGCGAATTCACGCGAATTTCGCGTGCAGTCGAAATTGAGGCGATTTTTCGCGTCCCATCGGTTGTGCGAACGTTACATCTTGCGTTTCACAGGGAACGCAACTGGGAAGTTTGCTTCTCAATTTAAAGTTTGGAATTACATTCGACCCGCGTTCGACACTCTACGAGAAGGAATTATTATTCTTGGATCACGTATGACGTCGGGAAGAATAAATTTTTGCACACGATTATAACTTTGTATAAAATGCAATTGCAATTTTGCGTACAGATGGAAAAGCAACCGATTGCTGAAAACATAATCAACGAGGCAAGGAACTAGAGACGAAAAAGAAAAATTGTACGTATAAAATCAGCTACGGGCGGATGTTCCGTGAATTGCATTGGAAAATATTGGAAGAAGTGGTCCAAATATTGGCTAACATTTTTATTTTAGCATTTATTGCCTAACCTGTTGAAGATACCTATGTATGTATATTTATAACATGTTAGCTATCCGATGTAGAATTGAAATATGTTGAACGAAAGTAATGTTTCCAACAAACTACGAATTTAAAGTAACAGTGAGAATGCTCATTTTTGAAAGTGTGGTCCAAATATGGGCCACTCTTAAAATAATCTAAAATAAAAATGGAAACTATTGCTTTTTTCCAAAATGCTCATAGTATTCGAGAATTTACCAAATATTCAAAGTAAATCACGCGTTATTCTATTTGGCAAATGAAAGAACCCTTTATTTAAGTTACATTTGTTAATAGAAACATGAGTTTGCATGTTGCTTGCACGGCTGCTTTCATCCTCATATTGCTACAGAGAAAAGAAAGCATTGCAAACTTGCAAATAAAATTAAACTTCATGAAGCTTTTTGATGATGGATTGAGAACTTCTATAATTGGTAACAAGATAAAATTAACTAAAAACACATCAGAAAAGTACATACGTTGTGCATGAAGTCTACCTCGACTTACGGTTTTTTTTTTTACTTACATTAGCTACTCTGCGACCAATTAGTACGTAAGTTCGAGGCATGATTGGATCTCAAATACACACCAATTTACACTGGCAGATAAACCATTTATTATTAAATTGGTGCGTATGAAATGTCGTTTTTTCCGTAGTTTTGACGTTTCGATGTGAATTTGAGAGTTCCTTCAATTTTGTGAAATGGTTAATTGTAACGAACTCTATTAAAGAAGAAGAAATTAGCTGTAATATAGATATGTATGTATTATAATAAGAATGTAAAAACTTTAGGGTTTGACATCATGAACAATCGGAATATTTAAGCAATTACCATGAAAACTATTAAAACTAGGATTTGAGGGAGATTATATACATAGAGAAATAGTTCAACATTGGTTTGCAAAATTTAAGATTAATAATTTTTCATTGGACAGATAGTCAGCAGGAAGATTAAACAATCCTGAAATTGGTGATTTTTATAAATATATAACAGTCAAACTAGTTAATTGCTAAAAAAAAACAGAATTATGTTGTGTACAGAATTATGTAAAATTATTCGAACTAAATACGTGCGTTGTGACTTAAAGAATTCACTTACTTGACTAGCTTTTTACTTTGAAAAATGAGCGACATTTCATGCACACCAAGTTTATACAATTAATAGTCTGCAATAATCTGTGTCGAGGTTCTGAAAAATACCATCACAAAAACTAGATTACGTAGAATATTTGAGAAGCTTCCAGCCGTGACAGATCTTCTCCAGAAATGTCTTCATCTCTTCCCTAAATCCCAACCCTTCGAGCTATCGCAATCTAGAGAATCTGAGAAAATAACCAGCAAGGAGTCGAAAAGATTAAACGAAACTGACAAGTGTGGCCACACACGTGCCACTCTTGCTATCCTGCTGCCGTGACGTCGACCTCGTCGTCTTCTTCGTCGTCTTCCAGCAGTTCCTCGGCGTCTAAATTATAAATTACTCGCGTGTAATTTCGAGCCGGCGGAGGAGAACGGGTAGGAAAGCGAACTCGAGCAAAACGGAGGCGACTAACGCGGATTGGAAGGGAAGAGGCTCGAATAGAAGTGACGTAGAAGGTCGTTTGTCGGCGGGCTGTGCAACGGAATGGGGGACTAGTGGATGTAGAACGAGAAACGAGGGAAAAGGGCGAGTTGAGTGAGCGAAAAGTCTATTTTGGAACTGGCGACATTCGAAAAAGCAAACGCGTACGTTGCGGGAAGCAGTTTTTTTTTTAAACGAAAAAGGCGAATAAATAGGGGAGACTGGAGTAAGCTGTTACAGAATAGTTGAAATGTTTTCTGTTTAATGTAACATTCTGACATTGAATTGGACAACGTATTTTAATGAAAAATTCAAAGTTTAATTTCAGTTCACGCCTTGCCGTGATAGGTTCACGTTTTTGTGAGCAGATAGTAATTTTTTCGCAGCAGTTTCAATCTTTTCCGCTGAAAAATTTAGTAAAGATATGTAAATCAGAATTACCACACTTAAGCTGCAACTAGTTAACTGTAATTGTGGTCACTAATAGCGCAAAGTATGTGCTTTAAGTGAGTGTCATAAACAATATTGTAGATGGATAAAATATACGACAAAGTGAAATGGTATAGAATAAAGCATCTTCGTATGTTAGTTTTATACATTTTTATGCGCTAGTGCGTCTAAAAAATTTAACTGCATTTATTTTTTATACCATACATTCAGAGTTGGGCATATATTATTCGAAGAACATTTCGAATAAATCTTTCGAATAAAATTTTATTACATTCTTCGTAGTTTTGGTTATTTTCTCGATTCAATGATAGTTCCTCTTCGAAGATTAATCGAATAAAATGTTATTCGAAATGTTGTTCGAGTAAAGCTTTATTCAAAATATTATTAGAATAATCCCCAACTCTACATACACCACACTATTGAATGCACTAATCGATGTAACTTTCTCCTTCTCTATACCTGAAAATATCCAGCGACTTGTGCCTTAAAACTACTAGCTTAGAAGTTGTAGCAATTTAAAGTTTAGAGTAGATTCAACAACATCTACCATACTACCGATTTTCTACAAATTTTTTCACATTACGTTTGTTGCATCTTCGAACTTCCCACGAATGCACAATTTATAACGCAAAGTAAGAGCTGAAATGTTGTCTATCTCCCACAAATGCTCACGACTGAAACGATTAATTCGAACTTTCGCGTTCACATTAATGCTTAACTCATGATTGCTTCAAGTCGCGTGAAACGTTTCTCGAAATGAGGAAAGGTGATGAATAGGAAAATGAATAAGAAAATAGGGGTAGATTCAAGAAGGTGGAGGGGGTGGTTGCGTAAGGAGAGTAGAAGGTGGCTTCGTTAGAATCTTTCGTAGATTGGTTAATTAACGGCAGAAGTGTGCTATAATTTCGTTGGTATACTAAATCAAGATGCAACCCCCGGTTGCTCCCTGCCACCCCCCATCGGGGAACCTTCTGTTCTCTGGAACCAGCAACTCTCTCCAGGACTGAACGCACCTCGACCGAGTACAAAAGCCGCGTAGGTTGTCCCGAACCTTAATTATCCCCGGTGCTCTCGTATATACTCGCCGAGGTCGTGCTCGTGTTGTATTATAGGCCGTGGCAGCGTTACCGAAACAACACCCTCGGTTTGCCTAGCAAGCTCGTTTTGCATCGAGCAAAGGGCTTCGTCAAAGCTCATCAAAGGAAAAACCGTCGATCGCACCCCGGAATGTCGAAAGTAATTCTTGCTCGCTGCTTGCACCGCCGGAAATGGATAAATATTTGAAGACGATGGAATTTCGGAAGACGAAAATACAATTACGCCGGCGGTTATGAAAGTGGTGTAATTCGGAAGGAGAAAAGGATAAAGGGTTACATACTTTTTATATATAAATCGAGCTAACACAAAATAAGCGACGAGTTCAAATTTGTTAGTTTTTTGTTTTTTTTTATTACGTCGCGTTCATAATTATCGGCACGATGATTATATTGGAAATAAAGTTATTCATATTTTTATAACTTTGAAGAAGTTGGACCTAAATTGGAGGTTTCTTCACCGTTTAAGTATCATAATTTCTACTATGAATAGTTTGTATAGATTTCTAAATTATATGCATTCTAAACTTTTCAGCGCTCCTAAATATTTAATAACTGCATTGAAATCCGCAGTCTAATTATAACGTATACTGCACTTTGCGTATATATATTTTTTGATCTGACGTGCATTTTGTGCCATTTTTGAACATTTAAATTTTCCATAAATACATAAAAATTGGCAGCCTGCATATAACCACATATGTAATGTAAATTTGTCGTAAGAGTGGGGAGGGGAGTCTCAAAATTACACGGAACGTCGATGCCCTGAAACTCCGCGTACTTCGAGAGACAACTGCGTTTCATAAAATCTTTGATTTCTTAGAACGTCAAACAACGTACTGTGGGTTTTTAACTCGCCGGAGTGTAATTACTTGGATAGTGGAAGCGCGATCTTTTTACGCAATGAATATACTCGGTGTTGCAAACGGTTTTAAATTGAATTTAATTAAGTTGTACGTCTGAGTAAAAATTTCTGGAATTAATACAGAGGGAAAGAGAGCGAGAACAAGAGAGAGAGAGAGAGAGAGGGAGAGGGCGAGAGAGACAGCAGGGGCGTAATTACATTCCAATGATAGCCGGGGAAATAAAGGAAGTATGCGAAAATAAAACATTCGAAAGCTTTCTGAAATTTCTTTTAATTACGGTGTGACCGCACGACTCCGCTAAACCTGGTTTCGTTTCCAGCCCTGTATTACAAATTTACACAGTATCAGATAAAATATCCTACTTTAAGCAGCGAAGCAGATATCTCTGTAAAAAACGAATTAATGAATCCTCGATACCACCCCCTGGTGGTGAATTACGTTTCAACGGGGACAGAAAAAAGCTTCCACGTTTTATGAAATATTTTACTTCCTTTGGACACATTATTTAACTTCTAATTGCGTTAATGAAAACTGTTATGCATTCTTTCCTTGAATTATTTTCCGAGATATTTCTTGACCGGCGAAAAAATGTTCAATTACCGTTTTATTAACAGTAACTTTATTCCAATTCTACGTATTGTTAGAATTCACCTTGTATTTGCACGATGCTTGAATTCGCAATTAAGTTGGCTTATTTAATTACAGTTAACCTTTTCGTTACGGTAACTTTCAATTAGAGGTAAAAACTAAGGTCGTAGACAAATGATGCATTTATTGACATAAAAATAATACAAGTACGAATATTTAAGTACTCTATATGATTAATTAGTAGACTGTGAATTTCTATGCAAATTCATATTTTTAAATTAGCAAAAGATAGAAATTTGTTTCATCCCCTAAATGTAATAATCTGTGCTCTATTTTGTATATTTTATTTTTCTTGTGTATCATGCGAATCTTACATTTCTTCGTATATAAATGCATAAAAATCCGCGGTATATTTATTACACTTAAAATTCCCTTAATGCATAGAAATTCGCAATCCGTTCATCGTATTTCCCAACTGATGCGTGTATTATTTGCAATTACATCGCAAAAGTAATATTTATATCCAATTAAACGACCAAATTGTAGATCTCACCGAAGACTAACGTTCTAAAAGTCGACGATGGTTGTTCCTGTAGGAAGGAAATTCTCAATTTTAACAGCGCATATTTCTTAATTTCCCTTTTGCCTTCAATCTTCGTCCACGTCTTTCTTGTGCTAAAAACACAAGGAGGCAGGGAGAGTTTCATAAGTCCCACTTTCGCCGTTTCATTCCAGTGGAAATCGGCTTCGCACTTGTATTGCCCACGGTGGCGGACATTCGAGGCTGTGGGTGACCCGAAATTATTTGCAGGAATGTCCAGAATTGCTGGCCCAAGGGTGGCTTTCGTATATTCCGAGCCCAACCGCGTACACACGCTCCTAATTTTGCTGGTGAGAGCACGAGCCACCACCAAATTGGATTTTATTGAATGCGTCTGCTAGGGGATTGTTCCAGGACGGTTTGTGCCTGCTAGGACTATTCATTGTGGATCGAACATTATGAGAAATCGTTAAGACCTATATATACCCTGGCTTTACGATTTAGTTTAATTACCGAGTAACCCATATTTATCGCTGCTTTCCTGTTTCCTAAACCTTTGGGGTGGTTCACCTTTTGCAGAAAACTAACTCTTTGCTGTCGAATCACGGGTAGGGTAAGCGTAGGTAATATAGAACTATATAAAATCTCCTTATAAATAATAATAGAACATACTGACAATTAAGCGTCGCTAGAAATAGTCTATACATAAATAGTATAAGATAGTATAAATAAGAAAGCAATAACTGAAGTTTGACTGGTTTTGTGCAGGTAGTGATTCCGAGTGTCATTAAACATAATTTGTTAATATTAGTTCGGATCGTTAATATTGCTGAACCATTGAAATATGTATCGTTAGCCACGTTCTAATGGTTCGTAGAAATCTTGTATTTCTAAAACCCATTGAGAAAATTTCAAGAAACAAAGGGAAAATTAAAACGAGGGAGAATTCGCCGAGAAGATGAAGAAACAAAGCGGAAGGAATTGGCCTTCTGGATGAAGGTCAGCGTTAGGTAACGAGTGTTTAAGCCAGTCGAGGATCTCCCATCAGGAAGTCGTTAGATAAGCCTTAAAACAGCGGCTACCTTGCAAGTAATGGTCGTTCCATGAACATTGTGGAACGATGATGGTTACTGCTACTCGACGTTTACAACGTTACAACTAGAAACGCTTTGGACGAAATGTATATATACGTGCGCCTAACGCAGAGATGGACGTTACTAAGAGGAAGGTAAGCCGCATGGTCGAATGTACTAACATAAAAGCTAATGTAGCAAAGTGCGGTTATGTCTGCAATGGAACTGGCCCTCCTGGTGTACATTCGACCCCTTCCTCCTCCAGATCTCCAAGTCCCCTAATATCCTTCTCGATGCCACCCTCGTGTTCTGTCTTCTCAACCGGTCTTCTTTCAGGTGAACTGCTTCACTTACTTCTTTAACATCCTAGTCACCAATTTTCTTCCATGTTTCAAGTGGCAACGTGTTAATATTAGCTTCAGGCGTTTATTTCAAATATATAGAGTAGATGTACTAATTACTGCCACTTTATGGTCATCGCGTAACTGTATTTAACTATTTTAGAACGTATTCAACTTGAAAATCGTTCCAGTTTCGAGCATAATATTGTTCAATGTCCCTTTTATTCAGAAACATTTTTTTATGTGTTGAATATAATGGATTAATTATTACGTAATTGAAAATGTATTACAGAGTCCGATGTCCCTATTACTGTCACTTGAAAAGTTGTCATTTAAATAGAAACAATATATGTATATATATATATATATATATATATATATATATATATATATTAGCACGTCAGTTCGTGCGACACATATAAGATGTATAGTAAACGTATCGCCTCTACTGAATTATAACATGTTTCGTACTTCATAATTACATTGCACACGTTTTCATGTTCAATAGCACATCTACCTCCTAATATTTATTTTTAAATATTAATTGTAAACGAGTATACAACGTCTATTCAAAATTTAAAAGCTCCGAAATTCGAAGGTTTAGAAGACCAAAGGGTTGAAAATTCAATTGCTTGGAAATCTAAAAGCTTGGAAATTCGAAGGTCTGGAAATTACAAAGCTTGGAAATTCAAAGGCTTGGAAATCCAAAAGCTTGTAAATTTAAACGCTCGGCAATCGAATTCGAATACTGTGATCTAATTCAATTATAGCAAGTTTTACTTCATCCTCTCCGAAATAAAATTTTGCGACATAAAAGCAACCGTTTTAACTTACAAACGATTGTTTAACTTACAGATTTTTCGAATCATTAACGATGTTAATAATTACAAATCCATTTACGGACAAACTGTAATCCACTTAACAACCAAATGGAAAATCATAGCAGATTTAGTAATTCTAACGCATAATTGGAAAAATTTGCGAAATCTTCGAGCGCAAGGTGGCTTAAATCTGTCGATGGAGATTGAATGCAAATTGATTTATCGGTTGTTGGGTAATGACCATTCATTTCTTGATCGATCTCATCTTTGGTCGAAGTTAGAGAGGAAGGGTATCGGGCAGGATGCTAATGAGAGTGTCAAAACCCAGCGAGAGGGGAGTTATAATTAGCTATCCAGTAAGTGGAAATCGAAGACAATGGAAGAAGGGTATAATGGAGTTAATATCTGCTAGCCGGCCAATATAAACACGCGATTTATATTTCTATTGATGCGTGGATAATAATTACCATTCGTGGCTTTGAATTAACAACACTCGCATTCGTAATACAACAAGCTTGCATTGTTAATGAATTTCTAAAGATAGCATGCTGAGAATATTAATGGACGCGTCAGAGACTGTCGTGAGAAAGCAATTTTAGTAACTAATTAACTATAGACTTGCTACGTTTGGTAAGCATATATAAAAGAATATTAAATATTGATATTAGAATAATATCTATGATTAATTGACGGACTAAGATAAATCAACGTAGAAGAGGAACAGGTTGAAAGTGTTAGATAATCAATAAAGTTTAAACCATTTGAATCGATATAAATAAATGATACGCAAAATGGATCAAATAATACTTTATTCAGAAAAGCTTCTCTATTTTTATAATTGATAAAATGTCCGTTTATATCTATTCGCCTTCAAAATTAAAGGATCGCTAATCTTGGACCAAAAAGTTGTTAATCTTTGAACTACGACTTCAAAAGTTGGTGGGTGCTTCCGTTAATACAAAAGCATGAGATTGAGAAGTTTGGAAATGTAAAGGTTTCGGAATTAAGAAGCTTGAAAATCAAATGCTTAGAAATATGAAAGCTTGGGAACTTAAGCGCTTCGGAATTTAAAAGCTTAGTAATCCGAACGCTTGGAAATTCAAACGCTCATCAATCACTTCCTAAAGCATGATAACGTAAGTGTCCGAGTTTGACTTTGAGCCACTGTACCAATCGAGGGTTAAACAAATGTTAGGAAATACGAAACCACGTTTCTCTTTGCCCAATCAAACATTACATAGCGATCCAAAGGGAAAGGGGACGCAACGTTAAGGAAATAGTGGAAGTTTTTATATTTACCAATTATTCTCCGTGTTCCCAATTGTGTCCATCGTTTCACTCTCGGCGACAGAAGATCGAGGTATCGATATGGCCAGGATCCCGCACGTGTACGCACGCTTGATATGTTTTAATTCGTATTGGGAACACAGCGCCCTGATGTGGGTATAATCAGTACCGGTGAGCTCCGTGCAGTCTGAAACCGTCCATGGAACCCCTCGTGTCCCTTGGGATCGTGTACTCGTCCTTTTTTCTTCGCTTTCTCTCTCCGAAGAAATTCAGAGACAGCCGTGCACACGTTCGTGCACACGTTCGTGCACACTCATACGTGTTTGGTGTACGGTTGTATGAGTGATGGAGTGCAGAAACGACAGACGAAACGCCAAAAAGACACTCGGCACCATTACAGAGGGTGACGAGCGTATAACGGCGTTCCTCTGAATAATTGAAGTTCGATCCTCGCTTCTCGAGAATATTAATGGAAGCTTCCCCTCCCCTTTGGTTCCTTTCACCCCTCCCCTTTCTCTATTCACCCTCTTAAATCGAAACACCCACCCCACCTTGTATATTTCACGTCTTCGTTCCGAGAGAGAAGATCCTGCTAGCTGCCGGTTATTGCTGCCTTGATAATTCATGGTGAATTAAGTGTATGCTGATTTTCGTTGCTTTCGCGAGTCAAATCAAGCCTTATATTAGCGTTGTCGATGTAAACAAACGTAATTCTTACTGTATGGGATTTAACATTGAAGCTACCAGCGTGTAAAGTATATTTATTTTGTGCCAAAGATATAAAAATGATAGGTATTTGGAAGACGTATTGGATGCGTGCAAAGCTTTCGATCGGCTTGGCCATAAATATTCGTAACGTATTGTTAATATATAATTTCTTAAAATTAATACTCTAATTGGAATCAATTAATGAATATGTAAAGAAATAATCAAATTACATAGACAAAATGTCAATATCATAATGATAATTCGAAATTAAAATGAGGAATTAATGAGAAATGATTTATTAAAGATCGACTATAACCACTTGATAACATAATAATTCAAATTATTACATGTAATCCATGAAATCCTGTAATTAAAAGAATTGACCCATAGATTCTGTCATTAAAATAAAATGAAGCCTCATAATATTCAACATATTGGATTGTAAATAAATTAATTCCTAATTTAACGGTAATTGATAAACTAAATTTAAAATTTATACATTTTGAATGTGATAAACATTAATGATTTTAGGTAGCAGTAATACCTGATGAGATTAAAATAATCGAATTTAATGAAGGAATATCATATGGATTAAATGGATTAATATTTTTAACTTAAACTATTTTATTCTTAAAATTCACGAACGCTTTCAAAAAAAAATTAGAAGAATAAGTAATGTAACGGCAACTAAATTTTTTTAAATTTTCACGAACTTGAGAAAAACGTATATGCAATTGAAAAGCACAGTTTTGTTAATGGAAAATTGATTGAGAGCGTTTTCAATTTTAAAACGCTTTTCCTGTATAAAGCAAGAAATGTAACTTAATTATTTTCCCGTTGCTGTTTGTTTATTACAGTATATAAACTGTGCTGCTCGAACACTTAAAGAGTTTTGGTTTCGACCTACCCTTACGCTAATTCTTCAAAAATTATCGCATCGTATTAAACAACCCTGTATTTCCACTGTGCCTCCTTATTATTGGTTAATTATACTTAAGTCAATGTATTAACTATCGATATGCAATCTTCTACATTAAATTCTAATTATCATGAAACTTAAGATTACTTCTACTTTGAATCGTGATGTAATTTGTAGTTTAATTATGGAAAGAGAGACTGTGTTTTGTAGCTTGTTGTTTAACTTCCTGGGATTCCTTTTGCGGTGGAATTTTAGCAGCTTGATGATTCATGCAGCTTTTTTAGGGCCCGAGGGAGTTTTCTGGCATGGAACTTTAAAAAATGTACTTTCCTTTGTCTGCATTCGCTTCGGGTGAAATAAGGTTTTAGAAGTTAGAAACATGCTTTTGAAGCATAAAATTGAAACTTGACATGTTAATGAAGGTACGAAAATAAAAGTATCTGTTGGTCACTGTTAAAGTATAAAAATTTAACTGAAAGTTAAACATGAAAAAGTGTAAAAATTTCGATGTCTGCATCGGACGTGGAAAAAGGTTTCCAATAAATTTCCTCTATTTTATATTGAGTTGTAACATATATTCGTCCCGTTTCTCTATTGTCTCTAAAATCATTCGTTTTCAAATTCAGAAATAAGTTTAATCAATTATGTGCACATGATTTTGGTCGATGATTTGCAATCTTTTTCTGGTAGCTGAGAGATTCTTCTCTCGTAGGATTCTTGGGATTTAGAAAAACGATGTAAGAGAACAGGACGAATATATGTTACAACCCAATAATTTCAGGAGTTATCAAAAATAACCCTAGAACATAAACCTTCATAATCTTTTTTATTGAATTATTAAGGTTGCATCAATCGTAAAATAGGTTATTAGTAGACTATGGATTTTTATGCAAATTCAACTTTCTGTCATCAAAAATAAGGAAATAGAATTTAAGTACAAATTGGTTTTAGCCTTTAAGTATTATAAGGTGCATTTTGCTTCGAATATTTTACATAATTTTGCACATCATATGCATTCTGTAGTTTTTTGCATACTTAAGTTTCCTATAATTGCACAAAGATCCACAGTCTAGTCATTAGTAACCACGTTATAGATAAATTAGTGGAAAAGTTAAATTACGTTATACAGTCGAATATATACATTAAAAAAATTAATCATACTTCAACACGATTTCCTATTCTGAATGCTTCCACTAACATCGTATAGATTTCTTTTGTGTTAATACTTTGGATAATACTCTTTGAGTTATTAGGTGTACCAATGAGTAATCCACTTATTTTGTTAAATTCAATCTTCACTTCAAAGAAACTTAAACACGTATCCTATTTTATAACTATAATTGCTGTTATTCTGTAATACTATACGAAAATTTTTAAGTCAGCTATGGATTCTTATTCGAAAGAATGCTTTATTTTTTGATGAAACAAATTCCTCGACCCATCGAAAAATAGTGGAGTACTTATTGGTAAAACTAATAAATTCGTCGCAGCGAAATGGTTAACAATGTTTATTTAAGAATTCCAGAATCCAACGAATGCAAAAAATCTCACACCTGCGATTGGTAACTTTTTTAAGTTCCTAAAATATTTTTTAAAAGTTATAAAACGCAATAACTTTCATGCAAGCGTCGTTTATAATTTTCATGGCGATTTTTTTTTTACTGCAACAATAGCGACAACGGCGCGGTATAAACTACTAGGAAATTGATTCGAAAAAGAGAAACAAAAACTTGGGAAAAATTGGTGAAAAATCTCGCTTCATTCACGCCGCTTTTATTCGAACGGAAAACTATTGTAAATGGAATATAATGACCGGTCTGTTATCAAAGTTTCGCAGTTTTATTCTCTGCGTTGAAAAACTTTGTTTGCGCACGTTACAAACCTTTCTATTTATTCTCTTTTTTAACTAACCTTTTTAAAATGTATACTCATTACACGCGTGCATTCGAAGCTAATATTCATCAATAATAATAGCAGACTTTTATACTGCAACATGTGACACGTAAACTAAAAAACTAGCTTCTTATGCTGCAATATCTTCAAACATTCTGACATGTATCAAAAACGTAGTTATGCGACAATATGCATTCCGGATTTCCAAAGCTTTTATAGAAGAAGATCGCGAGTTGGTCGCGCGTAGGCAGATTCGAAGATAAGAATAAGGAAAGCAAAAGGGGTATCGCAAAGAGAAATCGATCAAGAAGGGTAGAACATCTTGTGACAAGGCTCGTGCAGAATCCTTGGAATTTCCTGTATCAGTAGCAAAGGATCCTTCCCTGGAAGCTGCGTCTTCTTTGAGATAGGGAGCCTTGAGCTTTTCGGCTCTTAGCGCGACTCACCGAGAATATGCTCAAGTATTTTAATATTGAGCCTGCCGACTGTGCAGGACTTGCGAGCTTTAGCATTGTCCAGAGGACTTTGCTGCATGTGTGAATGGATAGGAATGCCGTTGGGCTTTGTACGAAAGCCTTTATTGTTTGGCTGTCCGGCGATCAGTGGTTATCACGTGCCGTCTGCCCGACGATGGACCTTGCTTCATCTCGCATTTGTTAGTCTCCACGGTTTTCTTCCCGAACCTTGCACGTGAAATAATTTACGGAATGACGGGACGATATTTTCATGCGATGCCTTCTAACCGTTATTTCCCTTAAATTTATTTGCACTTCTTTATGCGGTATTATTAGACTGCGAATTTTGAAATGCATTCACGGGAATTCAAATGTACAATAAGACACGGAATGCGTTTAACTCCTTGACGATTAAATTATTCTTCGGTTCGTTGTGTAAAGGTTCGAAAAGGGCAAATTTTATTACAAAGGTTTACAACTTCAGAATATCGTATCGTGTTTTCTTCGTTCCAGTGATGTACAGAGTACGACCACCAAAATAGAGAATGGAGGGGTCAACGTACGACGAAGACACAAATTATTAATTAATAATAGTGCAAAGAAACGGAAAACTGACGATCCTGAGACACATTCGGGATTGCGCGTTAAATGGTTAACCCTTTGAGTGCTGTGGTCGGATACGTGTGAACGATTTTGAATAAGATTCATAGAGTTACAAATTCGGGATGTTTAGAACAATTGAAGAATTAATACAAGATATTCGCCAAGCATGAATTTAGAAACGTCGTAACGGTTAACAAATACGACGATATTGTAATTCATAAAATATTAGTATGAGAGTAACAATTGGATACTATTCTTTTAATTTTGTAAAGTAGTTAATGTAATGAACCACATTAATACTATTTTATCGTCCTTTTGTGAATACTTATTTTTATCAGGAGGGAAAAAATGGCCCCTTTGAATTTGGATGCAAATAACTGTGGAAATAAATGTTCGAAATAATAAAAAAATGATTTCTAATGTTTTGAGGTTTTTTAATTTAATAATTACGAACAAAATAACAAAAATTCTAATTGAAAAAGGAACCATTTCACCCTGTTGGTAAAAATAGTGTTAAAGAAAGATAAATTAGCCGTAATATGAAAATGTGTGTATTATAATAGCATGTATATCGTGGAAGCTATCGGAACTGGGATTTGAAGGAGATTACATACATATAAAGAGAGAAATAGTTGAACACTGATTTGTAAAATTTAAGATTAATCATTTTTTGTCGGACAAAAAGTCAGGAGCGAGATTATACAATCCTGAAATTGGCGATTTTTATATATATATAACAACGATACCAGTTAAATGTTAGAAAAAAGTGTACAGAATTATATAAAATTATTTGAACTAAGTGTATGCATAGTGTTTTGAAGAGTTCACTTATTTTACTTTGAAAAAACGACATTTAAACGACTTCTTAAAATTACTTAGCATTCTTTCATATTACTTGTTAAACTTAATTTTTAGCAACATCTTAAAAAAACAGTACGATGTAATCAGTTCCGGATTAATGAGTATGCAAAATAAGCTCGTGCCTAGAGCATTAAGTAAAGAGAGGCATCATATAAATATAAATAAAACAAAATTATGTAATAACATGTTAATGAGTAGTAGTAATAATTTGTCATTTTATTGTAATTTCTTGTAATTTCGAGGAGCAAAATTTTATTTTGCAAAAGCGATTAAGAAATTGTGTGTTGCATTGGGACTTTAAAATCCTTTAAATGCTTAACGCCTCTGAAAGTCTTAATCCAGCCCTGGATGTAATGCCTTTCTCGATGTAAATAATTAGCGAGCAGTGATTTCATTTATAACTATAGTATACATTTTTCTTTAAACTGAATTTATTGAATTCATTAAGTATATGAAATATATTAATTTGTAGAGGCACCTAAATGACGATTTTTTGTCTCTTTAAAGTAACATAATGAATTTCTAGAATAACCTTTCAATGTTTTGTTTATCTATTAACGAATTGTGTTGCGAGTGTCATTAAGATGCATCCTCACGGAAGCAACAACGAGGAACTTTTTGTTGCCTCTTGTTGCAGAATGTTCCAAAACGTTTGTAACCTACAGCAATATATAAAAATATTTCATCCATATTGAAACATCATGAAGCAGTTTTTGAAATAACGTGAAACCTTAACAAAACTCTCCTCATTGTTGTTGCAGTTTGAACGCGGCTTTAGAATTTCTCTATTGACGATTTTTTTTAAAACTCCACTGTATTTTACTTTAAAATATGAAAAAATGGCACTTTACTGGATCAGAATCGCTTAAAAAACACTCACTTTCTATTTTCTCGAATAAAAATATTCGTATAATATTTTTAACACTTTCCTTCTCGATTCTTTCTCACCTAAAAAAATTTGCAGTTAGAATGACATTAAATTTAACAGACGTTGCGAGTATTGATTAAAGAATATTCGAAACGTTGTGAATGAATTCTGCTGACGTGCAATTTTATGGAATTTTTGGTCGTTTTGAAGTTGAGAGACTCTGGCGAGCTATTGCACATAGTTTTTTCCATTCACACAAAGCGATACAGGTATGTGCATACTCCGAACTGCACGTAGTTCTCAGGCGAGGCTGCATTCTGATCCAGACAGCAGAAAAACTCGATACTGTTATGCCATACGTTTGCGTGTAACTTCCTTTATTTGATCCGACCGCATTGAAGAACATGGACACGGTGGTCTCGTTTCCTCATCGTTATTCCATCTTCACACTGGAAATCTGACTTGCCATTGCGTTTGTAAATGAACACCGTTGAAACACGAATTCTCGTTGGATACTCTGTGCAATAACATCAAATTGCCATTTGAAAATAATGCAAAGAAATTATTCCGCGTAAAGATGCAGAATTGTGGAATTTTTAGCAGGCAATGCTTGAGGAATTTTAACGCTAGAACTACCAGCAACTAAAATATACTTTTGCGTGTTGAAGAAATAAAAATGACAGACGACAAATTTTGTTACAAAACATTGTATCTTTTACAAAGAATTTAAGAAGAATACTTTTAATATTTGGTTCAGATCTTTAAGATTTCCTTTCTGTTATTACACTGCAAATGTTTATGTATTTGTGGGAAATTTATATGTGCACAAAAGTACAAAATGCAGTAATGTACAGAAATATACGAAATAATTAAAGTAAAATAGATTTTATCATATTTGGGAAGTAAACCATCCCACTAATTAGGTTCTATTTCTTTAATAACGTTAACATTAGAACTACCAGCGATTAAAATATAGGTATTTACTTATTGATACCAAAGAAGTAAAAATGACAGACGATTAAAAAAAGTGTGTGATGTAACTGAAGTTAATCTTTGTTCATATTTTGTCGAAAATTAGAAAATCATTGAATGTTCACAGAAATGTTCAGCTGCAAATTTATATAATTGTAATAGTGGTAACGTAGTGGCTCGCCATTTTGACGATCTTGGTAGTTCTAGTGCTAATAAAAATATGACTTTCTATAAAAATCCGCAGTCTAATAATTAAACTGCGGAATTGTATGCAAAATTCATATTCGTCTAAATCAAATAAAAGAAATGGGATTTAATTGTGGGCTGGTTTTACCTTTTAAATACCAAAATTTCTATTATACTATGCATATTTTGTATACATTTTAATTTATGGTAGCTAAAAATAGAATCGTAGGCTTCGACAAATTATTGGGTTATAGAAATTAACAAAAGGAGAAAAAGAAAATGGTTGCTTTTGAGTACACAAGTTTTTAATTTCGATATTTTGTATGATAGTTAGATGACTTCAAAATGTGCTTATACACTACTGTATTTATTTTGTAATTCAGGTACGAATTAATTAGGTCCACTGAATTAAATTTCCTACCGTTTAATAGTAACCTTATTCAATTATACAAATTTGTTAAGGCAAAATTAAAATGTGGAACCTGGTTAAAGAAACGTCTGACTGAAACATATAGCTATGTACGAATATTTTTTGCAATCACCGTATATTGATATCGAAGAAACTTTAACCAGATTCAAAATTAAATTCCATTAAATCATTTAGTTCTTTGCACTCGAGAGCCAACTCTGACTTGCTAAAATCAAGCAGCTCTGAAAACAATAATTATTACATCATGAAAGAGCATTATCTCTTCGGGATATTATTTTTTTCCCCCTAAACATTTGCTTTGGCGATTCAACGGACAGCAATCTGGAAACATTGAAAGCAGCAAAATGATTGGCGAATCGCAGCATGCGCAAAGCTTCCGCGTCATGAATTAATTAACGCCAGGTTGCCAGGTGCCCACGTTACGCTAGAGCATTGCATAATGCACAACATCGGAGATGCACCCGATCTGCCCATCAACCAGCGATCGCGAAACAAGAAAAAAAGCACATAAAAAGAAGGAAACTCGAACTCGCCGTATCGGAATTCAGCCGAAACGTCAATTACCCTTTCAGCTTGAAATGCGGTTGCATGTCACGATCTAACATGTACGGTCAGTTGCATTTTGCAAGGTATTCCGATCAGACCGCCTCAAAAACTTGATACCGTTATGCTGTACGGTTTGCGTACAGTTTTCACCCTCTTCGACATGATCTGCAGATGTTTCCGTGTCTGTCTGCATCCTGTTCTTCCCTTTTTTGTGTTTCATTCGCAACCCCCTGCAGAAGGGTAACACTGGCAAATCCAAACTCATCCCCCCTGAAGACTAGGAAGAGTAAAAGAGGAGAAAGAGGAGTGGGGACTTTCTCTTGTTACCGGCGTTCGACTGCTCGCTTCTGTGACGCAGACAGTGGAGGATTCGCGCGATACGTGCCGATACGCGGGAAAAAAACTAGGAGAGATAATCTGGAAGAAGCTGACCGAGATGAAAGGGAGCGGTTGACAAAAAAATCCGGTGTATACGAGAATAGGAAATTGCGGAAAATATCGATAGGATGCTGTGTTTCGAAGGTTGATGCGGTTTGCACAGTGATTTTGTAGTCTGTACAAAGTTATGGTACGAACTAAATAATTTAATGACACGGAAATGACAGATTGTTGAAGTTCCAAAAAAATAGACCTCGTAAGAACGAAATAGTAAAATAGGTTTACGTTTAAAAGAAACTGATATTATCGATAAACCGTTTACGGAATTATTATAACAAATTATTTCAAAGCAGTCGTATAAGAAAGTACAGAGTGTACACTTCCGTTCGTAAATCATTGGAGTCTCATTAGTTTTCAATTCAACGCTTGTTGAACTCGACTTTTAGTAACATCTTTATAATACAGTACCAATCAGCACATTTTCTGTCGTAAATAGATGACGAATAATAGTTTAGTTTTGTAATCACAACGTCAATTTTCCTTCATTCCAAATCTATTAATTGTCCAACGAATTACGAACTCGAGTGCACGTAATACGCCAAAATATACAAAATATACAAATTATGACACACGTTATAAAATTTAGAGAGTGAAACTGATCTCCGTTTAAAGCCCATTTCGTTAAAATCCGCAGTCTAGCGACATGAATATTTATGTGCTGTTATTTCATATTTTTAAACAGACACTTCATTAATAAAAGAGTAGAGAGTCGTTTGATGGACAAATAGAGGATTTTAAAAAATTAATAAGCTCCGAGGAAAAAAATTGTTATGGAAATTAAGAATGAAATAACATTTATTATGCACCACACGAAAAATAAAATAATAATTGACACGAATCAACGAAAGAATTATTCTGCAAAAGGATTATGCTACTGACTGTGATTATTTGTTTGCCAGAATTTTCGCGTGCTGAATCAAACAACTAATGGCGGAGGCAGTTTGGACACTTTGAAAAGAGAACGTTTGAATTGTTTTAAATTCTATAAACGAAAATTCTAATTTAAATGCTTACTTTCGCTCTGCCAACAGAGAGGAACAAATTGGACTACGTTTTTGCGAAGCGTCAGAAATAAACAAAAGTTCCTTGAAATTTCGACAACTTTTCGACACTGAAGCAGTTGTGCTCAGTTAGTACTCAGTCTGTTCGCGAGTTTTTGTGCAGCCAGAAATATAATGTAGCTAACCGATGGCATATTCCGATAGCTTATTAAAAGTTGAAAACGCCTAATAATTTACTAAGAGAGAGAAGAAAACAGAAATATGGCGAATATACGTGACTTTTCATGCTCTGCACGATATTTGAAAATTACTCGAATATTTTTATAAAAGATACCGACTTTCCATCGTCACATATTTCTATGAAAAGTAGAAACTTTGATATTTAAACGAAGCCAAATTTCAGACGAAAATTCTCTTTATTGACATTTAACGATTTGGAAATATTACTAAAGTTAAACTAGAAACAAATTTTTCATTTTACTACAAATTGGAATAAAATCATTAGTAGTTACCGAATATATAAAGAGTCAAAATAAATTAAATATTATAGATATAAGTTACTTATGCATAAATCAAGCGGTAGAAGAATTAATTTTCATACAGTGTTAACTTTAAAACGCAAGTATTACCAAATACCAAATTCACGAGGCTTCAAATCTTATTTCTTTACGTTACAATAATACAGATTTCTTTATCGAACTTATCCCTAAAACTTTATTAATAAAATATACATAATACAATAAACATTTAATCATTTGTTCGTATTCAAAATTTATATTATATATTTACATACTAAATCACATTGCAATGATTGCCATAAGCTGTGCTATTTCATTGAACAATTTTACACGTTTTCTAACGATTCTGTGCATATTCGGAAATTGAAAAATCCATAGTCTCTTTATTAGTTTTTGAAATTGACTTTTGCTTCGTGTTCTTAGCAATATTTAGCCCTGTATAACACGTTCTTTTAGGAACATGACTACCATGTTATACGGGGGTTGATTGTATATAATTTCAAAGCAATCCAGTGAAAAACGCTACGAACTTTCATTCCAACCTAATACTTTTCCAAATTTCCCAAACATATACCACTCGAAGTGTCGCCACTTCGAATTCAAATGTTCAAAAAATAGGCGGAATGAATGGAAAGCCAGAAACTGTGAAGGGTGAAAGCGAACCGCTAGTTTGCACCTACGATGCACCGCAATGCGTTTTCCCCGTTTGTAAAAACGTCACACGCGGCGCACGCGGTTTCACGTGTTATTTATATTCTAAACGCATGCGAACAGAAGCTTGTTGTAACACATGGTGCAAAATGTACGAGGGTAGCGTGTGCGCGCCATCACCGAACCTTGTTTCACTGGCCTCTGCTATCGTCCACGATCTTCCGTTGATGTTTATACTTAATTTCGTTGATCTACGCCGCTGATGAAGCCAATAAAATTCATCGTCCGCGGTCGATGAAGCCGTTTAGCATTTCTCGTACGGACCCGCCATGCGGGAGCGTTTAAAGGCGCATGAATAATAAGGTGCCGCTGGGAGAAACGTGGCTGGACGGAATATAAAAGCAGAAATAAGAGAATGGAAAAATACTTGAGCTACGTTGCTTCCTCTGTTTCCGTCTCTCTCACATTATTATTCCAAGTTTCTCGTTGTACACGTGGACCGGTGCGAGGTTGAACTGCTTCGGTGGGATATTAATTTTCAGCCGGTTCTAATGTTATTGTTAGCGAGGTGCGCTCGCGATTGGTTTCCTTCTGGCGAGGAAAATATTGCAAAACGAAGGCAATATTTCTTTTCAACAAAGACGATTGATAGTAATAATTATTTGTATGAAACGGTGGCTTGAGATTTCTTGAAATTTTCTGGAGGAAATTGTAGGTTGCTCGTTTCGCGAAGATAAAAGTTTCTTTGATACTGCTGCAAAAGAATATAGTACGGATTATTGCTAAAGATAAAAATACTAGTACTGGTATCTGGTATAATACCAACGTTGGATGGATTTAACGTGGATTATATTGGGAATGGGGAGGCATAAGATGGTTAATTCTCTCATAACGACTTTTATAAACGTATTCATCCTCGGGAAATATGTATGGGGAAGACAAGATACTACGTAGGAAAGTAAATATAGCAACTGAATCGGATGTTTTCGAGTATTATTTCTGTAGAAATTATAAAAACGATGGCATTACTTTTCATTCAACCCTCGTGTGTAAGATGATCCATAAATTGTAGTAGAATCCTAACAGGGCCGCGTTTATACGAATAGACGGAAAACGAAAAATCTGAATTAAAAAAATAACAATTCACCTTATGTATGCAAATTTATATCGATATTGCCGAAATTAAAGGGATATGACATTGATTGAGGACTGTTTCACTCTCAAAATACAATAATTTTTACTTTACTTTAAATATTGCGCACCTTTTTGCATGATTAAAAGTATTCTGCGCCTTTTTACAAGTTAATTTAACCAAGAATTTTAACAAGAAGAATAAAGATTGCGTATACGTTGGCCGTGATGCAAACGTACCTTATCTGTTTCCATATACTTATTAAGAAACTGCTATTTTGTATTAAAGATTAGTGCAATGTAGGGGGGCTTCTAAATTGTTCAGCTATTGGTTGATAGAAATCCTATACTATATCGTCGATTTTAATTCTTTTAGTCGAACTCTGCTCCATTCTTCTCTTACATTGACTCGTATTGAATTTACTAGATCTTGGTACAGGATTTGAGTTTTAATTTCATTTGATGCAAGAGATATTGCTTCCGTTGGGGTAGAACAATTGGTTTTCTCGCTACCAACCGTGTCTTTGTAAGAGAAAACCCAGGAAAAAATTATTTGTTTGCCCTTATCGGTAAGATCTACATAGCAACTACTAACATTAATTGAAAAGAATTCACACATTTACCTACTTAAGAGAATTCTTATATGGTTATAATATAGACACTAAAAGAAGAACTTTTGTAATTTACATATATTTCACAATAAGGAACAGAAATTCAATTTTATAGCTTCTGCAAGTACTGCTATTTTGTAGATAGCACTTAAAATGTCTTCTTTAAGTAACACAAACGTATTGGAAATAATAGAAGGCTGTAACACATTTTTATAAAAAGTAAAAGCAAGAGCACGTGAAAAGGTTATTACATTCTGTATTTTGTTTTATTAAAATGTCAAATTTAGTCCAACTTTCCCCTAATTCAGCAGCACTCAGATTTTCTCCCATTTCACAAGCTTTGTGTGAGGCTTGGATACTGGGTACCCATTTTTACAATTTCCTTTCACAATTCTTTATATTCTTGCGAAGA
Source organism: Eucera pruinosa (assembly GCA_028830335.1). Taxonomy (NCBI): domain Eukaryota; kingdom Metazoa; phylum Arthropoda; class Insecta; order Hymenoptera; family Apidae; genus Eucera; species Eucera pruinosa. The sequence continues at coordinate 8,594,203 of JAMYCR010000009.1, read as the reverse complement.
CATATTACAACATCGTTCCAGATTCCTATCGCTTTTGTTTGGTTATCTCTCCAACGATTTGCTCTTCCAAACTAAGAATCTATGCTACGAAAATTCAGCGTCGAAGCCTGAAACGATTACGAATATTTCGATTGACCGCACAAGAGCTACAACGTCCATGATCAGGCGCGATTCGTCTCGCGATACCTTTCGCCGTTGCAAGAAAACTTTTCCGCGATAAAGGACCAATGAGATATATAACCAAGGACCGATGAGAGACCATGAAACGGAGTTCGATAACGAGAGCAACAAACAGAGGGTTGCTTCTCTTATTACTCCCTTTCTCTCGATTTTCAACCTTCGAAGAGACACGCGTTTTAGGCTCTTGTGTTCGGGGCCATTAACCCCCGCGCGAGAAACTGTGCGAAGGAAAGTAGCCATGCATGGAGGAACATGTGGGTGGGACAAAGTGGGGTGATAAAAGTAAGGAAGGGAGAAAAAAATAGTCTAAATGCACGCAAAAATGTCATAAACCAGTATGGCGTAATAACCATAGTGTCTATGCCGACGCAGAAGGTGAAAGGGGGATGTAGAATAAGACTGGAAGAAGGGAGAAAGTAGGATAAAGAGTGGAAGGAGGGTTAAAGGAGGGAGTTGAAACGGTGACAAAGGGAAGTGCGATAGTCTTGGAAAGCCAGTTGGGGCTTCGCCACGCGTTATATTCAATAAAACCCAAATGTACCGCAAGAGACCCTTTTTCTATCCCCTTCTCGTACTGCTAGGCTATTTTTGCCCTCTATCTTTCTTTCTTGTTCCTTCTGCTTCCGTTGCTACTGCTGCTGCCAGTTTCTTCTGCCTTTTTTGGCTCTCCTGTACATGTATACGCAGGCTATAGAGTGTTTACGAAATCGTGGCACAACCAATAAGCAAATGAGTCGAAAATATATTAGAGAAGAGAGTGCACAAGTCTACTTTGGGCGGGGGAGGGAATGAAACGTGTAAAATGTGTAAACTGATACAGTAAGAGTCAAAAGTAAGTATACACTTCACAAAAATGAAATTGAGTGAAGTTATAGGATAATTAGAGTTTGATTATAATATTGCTTATAGCGAATAAATAAATATCGTGTAATAATAATGTGATTATAGTATTACTTATAGAGAAACGCATCATAGTATAATTGCGATACAATTTACAGTAAATAAATTATATCATAACGTTACTTTTGTAAATTCGATACTCGGTTTTGACATTCCTGCATTTCATACAATTTATAATGAAAATCAAAAGTGAGTATTTACCTCACAGAAATTTAATTATAATATTATTATGGTATTGATTACGGTACAAATGAAATTATAGTATAACTATAGTAGTATCATTTATACCAAATAAATAAATAATGTATAATAGTAGTACAATTTCAATATTATGTATAATAAATAAATTATAGTATAATTACGATATTATTTACAGTGAACTAATTATAGCGTAATTTTATTTTCTTAAAGTGTATACTTACTTTTGGGTTTTACTGTGATTATAATGTACGATGTTCATAATACATAACATAATTGTAATGCACGCGTAACATGTTCATCATTATACTGCGGATATTTATGCGTTTATATTAAATTTAACTTTGCAAAATGTCGCGGAATTCACACAGTGTGCAAAAATATATAAAATAGCAAAAGTGAGCTACACATTGTTACAGTTAGGGGGTGAAATAAACCTTTATCAAAGTTCCATTCCCAGTTCTAACTATCCTTGCAAAAATACGAATTCGCCTAAAAATCCATAGCCATTTCATCGCATAATATATGTAATACTCGAACGTTTTGAAAACTTTTTAATCTGATCTTCATAAGAGGTTGAACACTTTTAAAATTGCCAGGAGCCAACATTATTTTCCCACAAGCTCAATATAAGCAACCCTTGCTGCATTTCGAACGCGATCGAAGGAATTTATATGAACAAACTTCGTTCTATATGTTCGACTTACTTCCGCACGAGGAATCATCCCCTTTCTGTATCACGATTCGGGAAACACCCTATACGTGGAGGTTTACCTCGTGGAAAGGGAGGACCGTCAAGGCCATTCGTCGAAGTTTATTTTGCGTAAGCGACGAAACTTGCCTCGAGGCAGTGTAAAATGTTCTGGATTCTTTTGCCTCGCTCTTTTCCCTTCGCCAACGAACGCATCCCTCCTTTCTCCATGGTTTTTTGTCTTCCTCCTTTGGTGGCAAAACCAAGAAAGTTACCCCTGGGACAAAGATAATCCCTGTAGCGAGGAGCATCAAAGCGGCGCGCTCTCTGTTTTTGATGGGAATTAATTTGGATCTTGTTTTAATTAAAGAAGGATCGTCTCCGCAGGGGACTTTCCTGGGGGAGGGAGTTCACTTTTTAAGCGAACCGGAATGGCCTGTCTATGATTGTTTCCGTTTGAAGGAGTTTTTGAAATAGACCAGTAATTGATGAATACAAATTTATCTCGTCTGGTTTGCCAGAGCAAAGGAAGACTCAGTTACAGTCGACTATTGGCATTGTCGATGAATTATGTTCCCATTAATTAGCGATAAATTCTTCCGTCGATTACAGTAAGGCAGGTTCATTATTTAGATCTGAAAACTCAAAGTTTCTGGGGTTTCTTGCAGTTTTGGTGATTATAATTGATTCCGATAAGTTCATCGACTCTGTTTTCATTGTTTTATGAATGGACTACAAAAGGGAATGAAAAGGATGTAAAATTGTGGAATTCGGAAAAGAGAAAGATTTTGAAGTTAGATGTTGAAAATATTTGATAGGTACTTATGATTAATTTAGAGCTTTTATTCAATCTTTCTACTTTTCTATTTTGTTAGTGTTAGGAATTTGATTTATAAATGTGAAAATGTTGAAAATTTTGAATATTAAGATTGTATTTTAATTTCGTTTGTAAATGAACATCAAAAATTATTATGAAATTTCAAAGGGTCAGAATGAATTTGTACTCCTAATATATTATAAAGTATAGATAAAATAGAGTACCTATTATGAGTCTTGGTGTCTATTATTCATTCAGATACGTTCATCGATTTTACTTTGGTTTTGATTATTTCATGATTACATTACAAAAAGGATTGTAAAGGTTGTGAAATTTAAGATTTTAGGGAAGAAGATTCTTAAAATGAGGAATTCTAAAAAGTTTGTTAGACACATATGTTTTGGTAATGATGTATCGATGATCGAAAACTAGCAATGTTACTTTACACTGAGGAAGATTCATCTTATTCCCAAAAAATAATAATAAAATAATATAATAATATAATTCTCAGTTCTCATTTAAATTTTGAATAAATGAATGAACCTTACTTTCATTATTGTACTTTTTTAAAATCCAAAGAAATGTAAATCACAAACAAAGAATGTCACTGATATCAATAAAGGTTTCAAAATTGACTTCCTCAAGATTAATCAATTATTATTTAAAAAATCCACTTCATAAATTCCACATTTATAGCATTTGTGTGTTACAATACCTTATAAAAAGATCTGAATTATGTTTCTATTAATATACTTCCCTAAAATCCAAAGGAATCAAAATCACAAATAATGCATTTCACTAATACCAATAGAGGCTTCAAAATTTTCTTTCTCAAGTATAACATTTGAATTAACTATTATTTAAAAAATCCACATCATAAATTCCACTTTTATAGTATGTGCATACGAATTTGAATAATAGTTTCATTATTATACTTCCCTAAAATCCAAAGAAATCTAAATCACAAGCAAAGAATTTCACTGATATCAACAAAGGCTTCGAAACTTTCTTCCTCAAGTTTAACATTTGAATAAACTATTATTTAAAAAATCCACCGCACGAATCCCACTTTTGTAGCATTTGCATACTATAATGCCCCGCAAAAGTAACCGTATTGCAAGAAACAATACTGAAACTTGTAAACGAAAAGGAATCTTCAAACTTCGATGGGCGATTTCTCTTAAATAATCTTCGTAATACGAAATGGCTCGTTGCTCGAGTTTGCTGAGATTTGCGTGATAGCGATGAATTATTAGCATTTCGAGGATTTTTATTTCCCTTCGTTACAGTCGAGCCGACGACAGGGTATCCGTGGGCGATGACGGGGTAAAGGGGAAGCGAGCGAAGCTGGTGAAATTCCGTGAAGCTCCACGGGGGTTAAATGGTATGGGGGTGTTATTGGGTCGCGGCCACTTAATATGCAAATGCATCGTAGAGGCGGCTTGCTACTGCTGCTGTTCACCGTAACCGGAGCAGCCGACGACCAACGGGACCAATACTTTAATTTGCATTTAAAATCGCTCAAGGGTTGACAGCCACCACCTTGTTCTCTCGCCCTCTTATTTCGGCCAGACTTCCCACGAAACAAATACCCCGCGCGTAATCGTTGCTCGATGAATTGGAGATTTTATTTAGAACACTCTTTACGGTCTCTTTATCTGATCAGTATGCTATGAATATTTATGCAGATTCATAATTTTATACAAAGAAACAGAATAAGGGAATGCGAGCTAAACAGCTATTTATATAATGTTTGGATCGGCATGGATAAGTCGGAATAAATTTAATAAAATGCTAAGTAATTAATAATTAAAATTGTATTAGCATGGTAATGAATTCTTCATTTGGGGGGGGGGGGGGGGGGTAAATTCAGTCAAATAACTTTCCTGTCCTAAGTACACTTAATTACTAAATTGTGGGTTTTTATGCATTTATAGGAAATTTAACTTAGGTAAAAGTTAATAATGGGTGCATATAGTATGTAAAACTATATAAAATATGCAAAGTAAAGTGCATGTTATTGTATTTAAGAGGTGATACTAATTTCTATACAGATTCTATTCTATCAATCGTATATTGATCATATGATTTGTTATCATATTCAGTCGGTTCCAAAGCACTCTATATAAAATTAGTTTTATTTTACATGTAAGTTTTATTAGTTACATTTAATTCGCCTGTTATAATCAAACTTCGGTTATTAGTACCAATTATGATAATTACACTTGGGGACAAATGATTAGAATTCTTAGCAAAATCGTACTAAATAAACCTTTTCTTTAAAGTTTACTTTTACTCGAGACATTTGTATCTTTTATCTTTCATATGAGTACATGACAAGAATGATTAGAAAATACGATATAAATACAATGAAGGACAAATTAGAGAGACATTATAACGATTTGCATGTTCTTAACAAAGGTAGTGTACCCATTAAACTATGTACAAATGTGATAATTAAACTGCAGATATTTATGCAAATTCATATTTCTTTAAGCGAAACTAAAATAGTAGACTTTAGTAATCTGTTTGATCTTCTAAACGTTGTAATTTGTACTTTACTGTAAACACTTTATATATATCTTTATACTAGAAGCATCTTGCTACCCAAAAGGTCTTTCTTAAACTGAAATTGAACAGCTAAATTAAGGTACATTGAGATCTAATGGTTGGATACTTAAAAGAACATTGTGAAATACAATATAAATAGAATGCGGCACGAACTTGCTGTTCAACCCACTACTAAACTTTAATAAGGTGACGTAAAATTAGCTGCATCCCTTAAATTAACTCCACCGATATGAAAGCGCGTCGCGCAATAGTAATACGAAAATTAACTACATCGCCAAATATAAATCGACGACAGCGTTTACGCGAATGTCATACATGATGCGGAGTTATTTGTTTGGCTAACTCATTTAAATGAAATTTAATGCACGGGAGGACGAATGGGGGTAGTCAATTGGCACACATCGACGTTCGCAACCCATTTCAGCTCGATTGGTCAGGCTACCTCGGTTGTCGTTTAATGCAAACAGAGAGGAGCATCTGCGAGCTTTGGCAGTCGTGCTTTTTGTACGACGACGAGGATTTACCCCGCGATATTATTGCAACATCATTCGCGCGAAATCTCTGTAAAACTAAATTCGAACAGCACCGCGGCGCTTCTACGCGCTCGCGCGAAACTTGTTTGTGAAATTTCGTTCAAACATTTATTCTACGCGCGGCTCAATTGGAAAGCAAACAACAGTAGCTGGTCGGAAAATAATTTCGCCAACGACGACGTCTCGATTAAGCCCCCTGCGATCGAAGTTATAGAGATATATACGATGCTTTCAAATTATTCTACGGGGTTTGGGTAGTTTGGAAATTATAAAGACTTAAATTGTCTGGTAAATCGAAAAACATGCAAAATAATGTGTTTAAGTGTTAAGCGAGCAATAATGTAATCACAGGTAGCTTGATTAATTAACGGTGGAGTATTATAATGAGTTGACTGCGAAAGTCAAAACAAGATTATAGAAATGGAATCTAAATAGAGGACTGTTCACACTCGAAATAGAATAATTTGTATTATAGTTTGAGTATTTTGATTCTTTTTGTAAAGGGTCTTTCAACAAGAGCTACCAAATATTTTTAAGATATGTTATGGTTATATGTTTCCGATGATTATGGTGATACCTTTTATTTGCAGACGCTCACAATTTTAGTTACAGATCGTGTTTATACTGTCGAAATATAGTACGAAGCTGAGGATATTTATGCAAATTTATATTGATATCAATGAAATTAAAGGAGTGGATGCTAAATAGACGGCTGCTTCACCTTCAAAATTTAATAATTTGTACTTTATATCAAATATTCATTTTATTTTCGCATATTACGTGCATTGTGTGCCTTTTTGCTCATTTCAATTTCCCATAAATGCATAAGAATTCTTTAGCCTGTTTATTAGTTTATAATTACCATCACTATTGACATTTGCTATTTTCTTATTTTTATATTTCTATAATTTATAAGACTTTATATGAATACATTTTATATTTCTATATATTATTTGTGTACAAGGTGATTCAAACCCATAAACATATATATATATATTAAATTAAATTAAAATTACGATAATTCATGGCCCGTAAAAAGTGTGTCTTAAAATACGTAATTATTTCACATGTAGTAGTATGTGAGCAGTGATGAAAAGAGAAATTCCTATATCAACTATCATTTATATTAGATAATAGTTTCACGTTAACTAAACACGTTTTGCAACTATTTCATTTCACGATTGACTTTTTACCCCGCAACGCATATTTAAACACCGGTAAGATTTACATGCCCCTATATTCTTTACCTTAAAGCGACCACTGAAATAAGAAGAATTCGCTCAGTTGCAAACACAGAGAAATACTTTACTTCATATGTACAGTCAGCTAGATGCAACGTTCATGTTTACCGGAAGTTGACAAGGGCGGAGTGGATTGTCTGGCGGATGGAATCGTGATATTCGGTAGCCCATGAAACGACTACTGTAGAAAGCGATTTCACCGAAACTCCGGCGGAAAGTTCACCACGAAACGATACGTTCGACGTCGCTTTACTCTTCTCCGAGTACCACTTCTTCCGACTCCTTCCACTTCCGAGACCCGACTATATCTTTCTCCCTCTCTCTCTCTTTCTCTCTCTCTCTCTCTCTCTCTCTCTCTTCTTCCGTTGGCCCGTATCTGTTGCTTCTTCTTTGGATGTTTGAACCGAACAGGGTAAAGGGGTGGTAGTGTACTACAGAAAGGGTTGGCAGGATTGTGAACACACCGCAACAGGCTTGTAGTATCGTCGATCCCTTCGGGGCAACTGTAATTTACCACGAGGCTTCTTGAGGTAACGAGAAACTGCGGAAGCACGCGAAATGCACAACAAATTCGATATTCCAATGCCGACAATGGCGAATTCTTCTCGATATGTTATCTGATCCTAGATTTTAATTATGGTGGATTCGTGGAAAATTTCGAGAGAATTCTTTTTTTGTGGTAGTTGTTAATAAATAGACTTTGGATGTTTATGCAAGTGCGTAGTTTTATTGAGAACAGGTAGAGCAATAAGACCCGAACAGAAATATATTTTACAATTATGGAACTATAAAAATGTATTCTTTTTCCTTTTTAGTAAATTTATTGCATATTTTCATGTTCATGAGTAGGTAGGCCTAAATTTGACCAATAAATTAAAACTGTGTAAACAAGGCATGAAGGAATCCTGACAGCAAATTGAAACCGTGTTAACACGGTTTATTAATGGGTTAATTAACCGCATTATGTCTAATTATTATAATATACGAATGATTTTGACAGAATTGGGAAGTGATTAATAATCTATGTTAAAGACTGATGTATAATGGATTTTCTTTTAATTTAAATACCAAATTTATTTGCAATTTAATTTATGGTTTATTGTTGGAATAAATACTTGGCTATATTCTTTGATGTTATCTTTGTCCGGTTACAAAAAGATTACGTATAGAGAGGTAAAATGGATTGACTTTTTTTACTGGTCTTTTTCGTCAGAACGATCATATTTTTCCAAATTGACGGATAAAACACGTTTGACATTTTTTTTACAGATGAAAGATAAGAATGAATACGTTTGGAAGGTAAAATAAAAGCCGTATCAAATAACGTACCATTTTATTCGCTGCTATTCTCTTCGTTTAAAAAATTCATTTACTTTGCGAATTCTCGGATCTTTGCAAACAAAGACTTCTGCATATGCACAATTTTATCGATGTTGGCTAAATTATTATTTTTCGTTAATGAATGATATATTGCAAAATTAGTATCAATTAAGTTAAATTACTTCGTTTCGTATTCGAGAATTTATCTAATAGCTTCTTTACCATTAACTTTAATTTCCGATTCCAATTTGTTGCAAACACGTCGTTTTGTTTTATTTGTATTCTTGGTGTATTTCGTAGTGTTCATTCTGGGTGGATCCTCAGTTAAATCCGCAAGCTGTTGAACAATAATTTTCATTGTAACGTTCTTACCGTTGAGTGACGCTCCGCCGTTTCTCTTGTTAATTGTTCCCCGCATAATTTCGCAATTATTACCAGGGAAAATAATTACATCGCTTGAAACGCATAATATCGTTTGGTGGAAAATTGATGCAATTATTTGTATAATGCTGACATACGTCGGTGAATTAATAAACAATGTGATTATAATATTAAATCGCGTAGCGTGTAATGCGAATGCCTCGTCGGGCGAATAATTCGAAACAGCAGCCGAGGCTGTCAAAATTGGTTATTTAAATAGCCTTCGGAATCTTTCGCAAATTTAGCTATGCGAAAATATAAATCAAATGTTTTGCATAGCAGTTGCAACTCGTTAAAGTTACAACTATGATTACTATGTAAATTAACAATTAAGGTATCGAAATGGAAGACTCAGTTTAATAGATAAATTGTTACAGATAAACCGTAAGGTATTATTTAATTATAAACGCATGCCAGTTAACATTATTGTATGAATTAGTAAACATTAAATGTACCCGAACACAATTATTGAAATTAGATTTAGTTCAACTGGTGAAATTAAACTTTTACAAATAAAATTTGAAACATTATCAAATTATAAATGCATATTGTTTAAAATTATTCTATGAATCATTAAAAATCAATACATTGAAGTAGAATAATAATCGCTGAAAATTGAGACAATTACATTTAGTTTAACTCTAAAAACCAAACTTTTACAAGTAAATTTAAGACGTTATCTAATTATAAATGCATATTGTTTAAAATCATTATATGAATTAGCAAAAATTATGATATTACAGTAGAAGATTGATCTATCGCTTAGAATTGGTAAAATTACATTCGTCTCAACTCTAGGAGCCACATTATTACAAATAAAGATTGGAACAGTATTAAAATATCTTCAGTCCACCATTAAAAATAATATTCCAAAATTAGATTTCATTTCATACACTTTGTATAATATCTAAACGTTTTAAAAGCATTCATATATGTATTTGTTACTGCAATACATACAAAATTATTTCAAGTGTAATACTTGTAGAATTATCGATAAAAAGTTACTTGTTGTATCGCTTAAATTATAATAACAGTTGTTTTTCATACGTTTATTATTCACAAATTGCGCACGTCCAGAATGGAACGTCTCTCTATAACGTTCATTTAAATAAAAGGGGCCGCTAAATTTTACCTCGATTAGGTCTCAAAAATTCAAGCGCACGATTTTCCCAACCGTGAAAGGGGTTCCCATCGATTTGAATATTTATAAGGAAAGGAGGCCTCGGGAAATTTCCAAGTAGGTTTACGGATATTGGCACGATTTGGCCAACCTTTGAATACATTAATGCAACCCGGAGAACCGATTGCGCTCCACCAACTTTGTACATTTTCCTTTCTTCTTACTTAGTTTCTGAACGCTATTCCATCGTTGTACGACAAAGAATTATTGCTCAAGAATTACCGAAGAATTTTAATTAATTACTAGACTGCGGATCTTTATGTAAATTCGTAGTTTTCTAAAGACAATTCAAAGAATAGAATATAAGCAGGAATTTGTTTCACCCCCGATATATTTTGAAATGCACTTTACTTTGTATACTTTTATGTATTATGTGGATTTTGTTCTTTTTACCACATCGAAATTTCTCATAAATACATCAAAGATCCACAGCATATTAATTACAAATCCAGCTTTAAACTATGTTGCGCGAAAAAAGATGTAAAATATACTGATATGGCTTTCTATTTTAAAAATTTTAGACCAACTGAAAGCATGATGAAATAAAAATCCTCGATTCTCAGAATAAAGATTTACAAATTTATGATAATAAACAAAATATAATCACAATAATCATATTGTGACAAAGAAATGTTGCTTGAAAATTATCAAAAAATTTTAATTAATTACAAATGCAAATACAGATATATTAGGTTAATGCATTTGAAATGGCGTTTTTTTTCCAAATAAAAGGATTCAAAAATAAGTAAATTTTTTAAAACAGTACACATAAAATTTTCATAAGATTCTATACACTTTTTTGTAGCAATTAATTCCTTGCATCATGATATCACGAATTTCAGGATTGTCGAATTTTTCTCCTAAGTTCCTGTCGAGTAAAAATTAATTTTTCGATCTTGAACTATTCCTCTATTTCTTTATTCTTCTTCAAATCCTAATTTCCTAATAGTATCATTCTTAGCTGAATTGTCCCAATGAACACGTTTCAAAACCTACAAAATGAGATGTTTTCCAACATCTTGCACAAATCTTTAAGTAAGCTGCAGAAAAAGGTTTCTTCTTTAGTTTTGTCTTACTAGTTGAGCAACAAGGGGACGAATATTGAAAGCAACGCAGAGAAAATGGTATATTTAATTGTAGGATCGTCTCATTAGTACTGGCAGGATGAATTATGAGATTCCGCGGAATTCGAACCAGTTAAACGGCCCCGAAAATGGTTGCATAAGTAAAAAAGGTACAGCCTGCATAACAGGCTGCGTGAACAGAATGACAGAGAAAAAAATTCAGAATTAGAGGGGATCGCTGAATGTCCGAGAATAATAAATACGCACACAGTAGGATCTAGCTTTGGTTTAACCTGGCCGGATCTCGATTTATTTTCGAACCAGATGCGCGCAATTAACGCGATTCCCGACATCAATTCGTGATACCAACCGACCGATAAACAAGCAACGAAGAGCAGTTTATTTTTTTCCTGCTGCTGCTCTTTTTTTCCCCTCCCTTTTTCTCTTTTTCCAACGATTATTCGTAATAAACATTCGGCATTCGTTCGTACCTGAAACGTACTCGATAATTGGACGCTTTCAGATCCGATACACACGCGTGCGGTTTCATTTTTTCGATACACGCTCCCGATAATGCGTGTCCAGTTTTTACAACCGGTAACAAACTTGCTTTCCTTTCTCTTGTTTTATTTTTTGTTTCTTTCTCACGAGTGCGGTATTGCTCGATGGCGCGGAAACTTCGACGCGGATCGTATGGGAAGTCTACGCATTGATACGTAAAACAGGCAAAATGAATTAACATTGAGAGCGGCGAGTTCAGGAATCGAGCTTTCGCCCGTGTGAATTTAATTGAGGATTTCGAACAACAATCGTGCGTATATATATATATATATATATATTAATATCAGCAGAATGAAAGCTTTTATTGTTTCGCGGCATTTGGAGCTTTCTATAGCATTGGATACCTCTGTAATGCATAATCGCGCCGAATATAAACGAAATATTCCTGATCCGTTTAAACTTTTAAGTTTTCTTTGACATTTTAAATCTCTTTATCAGTATTAACTATTTGCGGATGGGTCAGCGAATAGTCGCTCGATCATTTCTAATTTTCTAAACACACACCGGTATTTAAACTAAAACTTTGCCGTTGATGTACAGGATATTCCAGAGCTAAACCGACAAACTTTCCCAACATGTTTGGGAAGTTATTTTGAGCAAAAGATATTATATACACTTTAGGGTAATTCATCTTCGTTTTCGAGATATGAAGGATAAAGTAACATAAGTAATTTTAATTTTGTAAATTGAGTACTTATTTTTGACTCTCATTGTATTTTGGATGTTTAGTATACTTCTGCATTTCATACAGTTTACCATGAGAATCAAAACTGAATGCATACCTCATAAAAATGAAAATATAGTATAATTATTGTATCGATTACAGTACAAATGAAATTACAGTATAGTCGTAGCATCGTTTGTAGCAAATAAATAAATATTGTATAACAGCAGCACAATTATAGTATTACTTACTATAAATAAATTATAATACAATTACGATATAATTTACCGTGAACACATTATGGTATAACTTCATTTTTGTAAAGCGTATAAATTATACCATAATATTATATTTCTAAATTGGAAACTTGCTTTTGACTCTCATTGCATAATGAAACCGTACGTACGTTGAAATCTGACCATACCGTATTGCTTCCATTGACTATACAAATTTCACTTTCTTCCCCATCAGCGACTAAAGGTTCGAGAAGATTTACAAAGGTTCATCTATTCGACAATGTCGCGGGATTAAACCGGGAAACTGCGAATTTCGATTCGCTTCTAGTCCTCTGTCCTCTAATGCAGTTTTCACGTTAGAAACTCGCTGAGAAGACATCTACTTTTCTCTCCTTCTCTTTGTATTCGCTTTTCCCAGTCGTAAGATGCGTTCACCTTAAATTACGCCACGGTAGTCTTGCACCAACCATCTCTCTCTCTCTCTCTCTCTCTCTCCTTTTCTATTCGTGAATTTGTCTCTCTTTTTCGTCGGGTTCCCCTCTCTCGTCGGGTTAAGCATCGAGTAACCGATTGTAAATACGTAGAAGGGGGTTGCGAAGACGCGGAAAAGGGGAATTGAAGTTTGCCGAGGTTGTAAGAGGAGACGCTGGTAAATATCTTCCTTACCTCTTCGTCGTTTTCCGGCTGGCGTCTTCGTTTCGAGACACCCGTTCCACGCGAACTCACGAACCGATAGTAACCCCCAATGTATCGCTTTGCCACCGCCTCAAACTGAATTAGTTAATCCTTAACATGTATATAAACTGAAGTCCAAGTGCCTTAACAGTTGTAGATATTTTTCAGATTTTTTTCATCTTCGTTTTACTGAAAGGCGTCTTGGAAAAACTATTAACTATTTTAAACAGAATCGTAATTTATTACATGATAAGGTTTATACGAAATATCCTGTTTGCGAGGTTTGAGATTATGGAGTGGATTGGATACTATTCTTTTAATTTTGTAAAATTGTTGGTTGAAATGAAACACGTTAAGGAAGAAGAAATTAGCCGCAATGTAAATATCGGTATATTATAATGAAATTATGAAATATTCAGTATTTGACGTCACGAATAATCGAACTATTTAAGCAGTTCTTTATGAAGGTCAATATTTGGAAAATATACCATGAAAGCTATTGAAACTGGAATTTAAAAGAGATTACATAAATAGAGGGATAGTTCAATATCGATCTGCAAAATTTCAGATTAATTATTTTTCATTGGACAGAAAGTTAGGAGGAAGATCAGACAATCTGAAATTGGCGCATTTTATAAATATATGATAATGAAACTAAGTGCATAAGTAGATATTTGTTATATCGAACGGTGACTTGTTTTTTTTATAGATTCTCTATATAAAATAATTGTAGTACAATTAAGCTATTGATAGCTTTTCATCAACACAATCGCATGAGAATGAACGCAGCTAATATTTAATATTAAACAGCGGAAGAGGAACTGATTGTGGAGAATTCTGTATACCAGCACCCTTTTCTCTAGAAAATTCCAATTGAATCACACCATTTTGCAGACACACAGAATTTGCCTGTAGATACTACTTACTCAGGACTCCATCAATATTGCATCTGAAGGACTTAAACATTTGTCACTGCGTTGAGACCGTCGCGGATTAAAAGTGTTGGAATCGGATTAAGGAATGCGCGATACAATAGAAAACTCGAATTCAAATATTTGAAGTTCCTCTTCCGGAAGAGGATTTTGTTCCGCCTTGTTCTTCGTTTAGCGAACCTAAATAACTATGTCTATGAGGCATTGTAGGAAGTAAAGCAGGTGCCCTGAGTTGTATTACGAGCTTTTACTTCGCTCGTATAATTCGTTGCTTCACTTCCACCGAAATTTAATACTCTGTATACAATTCAATTATTTGCTGTTTAATTTCCTAATGATCTTACGTCGAAATTGTGTGAATTTCATAATATTAATTACTCTTATTCGTGGTATCAATTTAACAGTTTTATTCATTATACAGAATTTGTAATTTAATAAACCATCTCGGTTTATTGTTATAATAATATAACATCTTAATTTAAGACAACCAGATTTTAGCAAAATTAACATGAAAATTTCTAATACAGAAAAACGATTAAAATATTTTAAGGAAATTAAAACCGAGCTTTCTTCAGCCGTCATAAAATTGTTTCATTAGAGCACTATACTTACATAATTACCACAAAATCTAATTCACATATCGACGCAATAATTTCGATTATTGCTGCCAACTTCATATTCTAAGGATGTTATAGACACAGTGAAGACATAAAAGCGGCAGACATAAAGGCAAATGCTAGAGAAGGGGAAAAGGAAATTCTTCGGCATGTCGTGGATCGTTTCTAAGATGCATCTCCCTCCTAAGACGATTATGTTACAAAAAAAGAATCGAAAATGTCAAGTTGAAAAGTGGAGCTTTAACGTACGCGGAAAACGACGGCTGCGGCGAGGGGGTTGGGTTGGTTAGCAGACGAAGAGATTCGGTGAAAGAACATATTGAAAGAAGCATAAAGAAGGGGCAACATTGAAGAAAGAGAAGGATCCCTTCGAGCAAAGATACCGATGGAATGCTGTGGTTGAAAAGACAGAACAGCTTGTTGGATCTTTGTTCTCCTCCATCGACCTTTTACACACCGATTCCCTTTTTCCCTCCACCCTTTACCTTTCCTTTCTACATTTTCCACCGTTTTATACTCTCCTGTATCAACTCTACTTCTCCTTCTTTCTTTAAGTTTCGCCTTTTCTTCTGCGTTCTCCTCTTGAAGGAACCCCGAGGAAGTCCTAGAAGATTCTGGAGGGGATTGAAGGAGGGTAGACCAACGCCCTCTTTGGTACCAGAGCCAGTTTGCCCTTTACATTACATTTATTTTACTTCATTTTTCGTGGAATAAATGTCTTCGGGGCTTTGCCAGTCGGTTAGGAAAATACT
Organism: Eucera pruinosa; assembly: GCA_028830335.1. Classification (NCBI taxonomy): domain Eukaryota; kingdom Metazoa; phylum Arthropoda; class Insecta; order Hymenoptera; family Apidae; genus Eucera; species Eucera pruinosa. The sequence continues at coordinate 8,578,651 of JAMYCR010000009.1, read as the reverse complement.
TTCATAATAGTTGGCTCCTCTTTTAGCCCTCCACGCAACGCGCTGTTCTTTCCTTCTCTTTCTTCGCCTTTGTCTCGGGAGGGGGGGAGCACGGTTTCTTTTCTCCGTGGGGGGTGGAGCCAAGGAATAAAATAATAAAGGGAACCATGTACCGCCGGCTGAACCGAGATGCGACACCCTTCACCCTCCTTTACGCACCCATGCCACGTTTTGTTGCGTCTACCGAGAACTAATATCGCGGATCTCAACGCGGTACAAAGGAAATTTTTTGGATGGCTTGTATGCCAATGTTATGATTTGCTTTCGGGCGTCGTATCATTTGCAACAAGAGATATGGAGATTTCGGAATTTTAACGCTAATGCTGGCCGATCATTGGTGTCAGATGATCCTATAAATTCGTGTCACAATATCTCAATACTACATCTCGCAATATTTTCGAAATGTTTAATGGTTAAGGGTAAATGATTCTTAATGTGACTCGCACCTCGTTTTTTTTAACAATTGTATTATACTTTTACTTTCATATTGAAATACTTGAAAATCCATAATCTTAATTCTTTAGATATTTACAAAGCATAATTATTTCCTAATTTTTATTTTCAATATCATGCAATGATGAAACCTTCTAATTGCATTTGCTATTAGTGGTCAACTCCCTTAATTCTAGTTCAGAATTATTAAAATATTTTCAATATCGGCTGAAATTCTGGGACACTTTTTACACTTGCAGTAATTGCAATCCTTTCGAAAATCTCGCTCATTCATAATTAATATTTAACCAAACATTCGCATAATCGGTTTCAATTTTCCTTCGACCATACTTATTAGAAACTAGAAATTAGCATAAAAAATTGAAATGTAAAAAAAGAATGTAAACAAATTTGGGAGGTGAAGAATTATTATTGACGATGTAAAAATATTTAACTGTTTAATGCCGAAATTCGTCGCGTAGCTATCGTGTTTCTCGAGAAAGGATCATTTGGAAGGGGTGAAAATGGTGGATTGGGGGTTGGTGGTTTGTGGATCCCACCGGAAACAAGAGGTTCCTTTCGTGGGTGGAAGGAGAGACGAAGATGGTTCCATTGACTCTGTGAGTCTCGACCGTCCTCGGTGGTAATTCGAGAGGAAGTTCTGAACGCCGATGAGAGTCGACTGATTGCGAGTCACGAGGGAGAAAGGGCTGCTCTTCTCTCACAGTTGAACGAGGTTACGAACGAAATCGGCAAAACAAGTCGGATATAGTCTCTGCTCGAGAATCATTATCCGCTGCGTGGTCTTCGATTTCACGTCTACATATAATAATTCAAAAAAGAATATTTCCAATTTTAACTGGAATAATCCGTATACGATTACTGATATTGGTGTTGATGTTTGCGATGTGCACCATTATGTATCGATCGTTTTAAAGATTATCATACTAATTAATAAAAAGTATAGTATCTATTCTAAGTTTATCTACAGTACATACAGAGTTTCCCACATTTTTCCTGCAAAACATTGTCAGTATATTTTATAACAATAAAAAAGCAGAAAATGTCATTCACTGAAATAAAGCGAAATCAAAATAAATTTCTTAAAGTTACAAATCCAACTTTTTAACGCAATCAGTATTATATTGACAAAAACAGTGAACGTTTTAAATTGGAGTATTAATAATTAATGATTATATTACGCGTCAACTTATTCTTGCCTTATATTATATTTCCCTTCGTATTTCATATTTTTGTTATAACTTGTTAATACGGCATCAAACGACCTATCTTTGTTTAACATTTTTTAACTTTTTCTATCTTTTTTAATTTCCTCTTGGCTTCCATGAATCGCGTAATTTAAATTATTTAAGTTAACTTACTATTTGAAACCAGGTTCCAATTTGTAAACTACGTATATGAAAAAAAAAAATTAAAGTGATGATTTGCAAAAAATGTGAACTCAAGTTGAGGAATCTGTTATCTTAATTTACTGGTTTAAACGCTACTTATTGTAACTAAGTTTGTCAGTGTTAAACTTGGCGAAGGATATTAATTCTTACATGTACATGATAATAAGTAACAAGTGTTTCATTGAAGTTACTTTTAGAATATAAATTCTTACATTAATGCGTTATAAGAGTTTCATAGAGCTTCTTAAAATAAATAATGAATTCCCTTAAGAGAACAAAGTAATAATGTGTATTGTCAACGAAAGGGTTAAAAACATAAATAGAGAATATTTTGAAAGCAATATATTAAAACAGACGAGCTGTTAGAAGTTGCACGAATAAAACTGCTCCGAGAGGTTCCCATTGTTCTCCACCCTCGCATATCTGTGAATTATGCTAATTAAAATCGTTAATAGTATGGGAGTTGTGAATTTAATTAATTAAAGTATCTTTCAGAAGCTACGTAACATAACTTAATTCAATCAGTTGTGACACATCTGACCAATCCTTTTTTTCAATCCTCTAATGTCCCGAAATTTATAAAATTCCTTATCAAAACTTGTGGTACTTTATACAAAAAAAAGGAAAAATATTTTATTCATGAAAATCTAACGAAATACAAGGGAAAATATATTAACTCTTCTCAACTCTTTGATTCCCAAATTATTTAAGAGTCACAATTATCTGTTTACAATTTTTTGTGTTATATTTCTTGGTAAATAAGTCACTTTGTAAAGATACCTTAATATTCGCATACGTTTATAAGTAAAATCAATTTGCCATATTTCATGACTCATATCTAATAATTAGCATATATTTATTTATTTATTTGAATATACGAGCAGTTGTTTGCTCATTATACAATTGTGCATACAGTATGTAAATAAGACTCAAAAAATGAAATAACACGTTCCATAAAACTAACTTAAAACTAATAGGAAATAAATGATAGTATATAGGAATATATATTTTCTTTAATTCATAGGAGCTAAATGATTAAGGATACCAATCTTCCTATTGTGTCTGAATTTATGTGTTTTGCCAATGGCTTTGTCTTACTTTGTAAAATTGATAAAAATTGAATTTCCTAACTTTCTTTGGAAAATAACTTTGTATTGTCAAATTTGTTTAAAAAAATGTACACAATAAACGTAAATTTTTGCGAATGCAAGAGAAAAGTTAAATTTAGGATGAAATTAAAGCAATTTCAAAATGGCACAAGTCCACGTCTATAAAAGATGAAAACAATCCAAAGATATTTAAGACAATACAAAATTTAATTCAAAAACATTTCTAAAGATATTCACAAGAATTGGCAGAACTAATGTAGAATTAAAGAAATCTTTCTTCTGAAAATATTGTCTATTAAAATCGTGCTGTTTCGGAATTTACGATTTCTATTTTTAATATAAAATATAAATCGACATTCAAATAAGTAAACTTGGTGTATTGCAAAGGATTGAAGAAAGAATACGACACTTTAAATAATTCCCTATGGGGGGGGGGGGGGGGGGAAACTTTGCAATCACGTTCTGGAATAGTTTCTCATTAGTTGAAGAGTGTTAGGGGATGCGTTTGCTGCACTTGGCATCTAAACTGCAGTTCGCTCTTTCCTAGACTCGCGATAGTTTGATATCGAAGGGGGTGAATCGAAGGAAGAAGATGTTGCTCGTGAACGCGGCGAACGATATTCCTCCCGGAATAGCTCGAGATTGCTATTTCCTTAGCTTCGTGTTCAACAATTCGTCCGCAATCGAAAATCGAACACGCGTTTCCTTTAAATAAAACACACATTATGCTGCGTTTAGTATGACGTGTTGCGGCAAATCATTCCTTTATTGGAGATATGTGTACTTTAACCCTGCTTAATTTTCACATTTATACTCCTTCGATTCACCGTCCAACAATGCACAAATATACGGCCATTCGGGAATATTCTTTCTTTTAACCCTTTCCCTACTATGGACGTATATATACGTCTTCAAGAATTAGACTGGCATTTGTTAAAAGTATACGTATATCTTTTTGTATAACGCAATAGAATACATTATAATTACAATATATTATAACGCAATAAAATATGGTACAAGTAGTTACAGGTATGTAAAGTATCCAAATATTTATACCTATATCATTTTTATATTAGTGCCGGTAAAGAAAGGTTTAATGGGGAATTTAACGTCGCATCAACAAATAGGTTATTAGCGACGGTATCATTAAATTATACGTTTGGTCGGTGATTTTGATTTCTTTAATGAACTCAAGCAGATCATGAATCTTGTTGATTTCGATGTTAACTTTAACACATTATCTACCGATTAGGAATTAAGACAAATAAAGGACCGGTTAATTCAAACTTACAATTCGGTAATACTGGATAATGTTAATCTTATAGAAACATATGAAGTAAAATAAAGATTTGAAGTATTAGTTTGTCTATTGGTTGAATTATGATTGACAAGATGGAAAAAGGCCGTTTTATATGGACTTATAGGATTTATACGAAAAGCCTATTAATCGGCTTCCGTTGAATAATTTTGGATCCAATTTTGTATTTATTACGATAGACATTGAATTTAGGACACGAAAGAATCAAATGGTCTATTGTTTATGTGAAACTTAACAAAATTTTCAATACAATGAGTATAAAGGAAAAATATTTAGAAATATAGTACCAAATAAAATATAATCTTCGAATTGGATCATGTAGACTTGAGGAGAACAGCAGGTATAAATCTGACTTGATTGAAAGAAATTTTCATTTTGGTTCAATTAATCGCATAGTTCATCATTTAATTAACATAAAATTAAATCCCCTTATTCCATTTACATAACAATTATAGTTATATACTTATTTTCTTGATAAAATTATTACAATATGCATTTACGTGCTCTAATATAAATATAAAATAATATAAAATACATTAATAATATATAAAATAATTAATATAATATAGTATATAATGTTACGCCAAATGTCTCTGTATTTTATAAACGCGACATGATTAAAAATAATCAATGTTTTAAAGAAACACATGTTCGGAAGAAGCATAAATAGTCAATTTAATGCTGCGCAAATAAACAAGTATAATAGCAACTTTATTCAGAAGTTTATGTATAAGTGCAACTTTTAAATCGGAACAGCTCGGCACTCCAAGGGTTAATCAAAGATCGCCAGTAAGCCCTTCAAAAATGATTTCTACGTTGCAAGATGATGCGGATGAAATGAGAAAAATAAAGACACTTCGGATGCGCTTGCCACCAGGGTGTCTCGTTAATTAAGCCGTGCAGAGGTTACAATGACATATCGGAGATATCCAGCGTTTGAACTTTGATGAGAACGATGTCCGTATAGGGGTGGTTAATGCGGTGACACGCACTGGGACACCCCAGGAGGGAGTGGCCCAGCCCAGCCATTCTGGTCATTGCTCAGTCGATAATTACTTACCCCCGGCTTAATGTGGGAAGCTCATCAAACTGCCTGTGAAATATCGTTTTCACGCGCACATATGCGCCTGGATCAACGACGTAACATCGGGACACGTATTACGGATACCGGGGCCGAAATTTATCATGTTTGCCCGCAAAGGGTACCCCATCCCTGATGAAACTTCACCCTGAGCTCTCTATGTGTGTCTCGGGGATCAAAATTCTATGAAGATTTCACGTTAGATAAAAGCTATTTCGAATTTCGAATTTAGGATAGGTAGCATTTTTTTATGAACACTTTTGTGCAAGTGTATGAAATAAATTCCAGTTTACCTTTTAAATTGTACTTATTGTTAGGCAATTAGCGAGTATTGTTTTAGCGGCGCTTAATCTGTGTGCAAGTTTTTCTTTCGAGACTCTCGTTACTAGACTGTGGATTTTTATGTATTTTATTTATGGGGTATTTCGATGCGCTAAAAAGAACAAAACTCATATAATACGTAAAAATGTACAGAATATACGAACTAAGATGTGTTTTAAAATGTTTAGGGGGTGAAACAAATTTCTGCTTATATTCTATTCTTTGAATTGTGTTTAGAAATGTATGCAAAAAATATTGCAAAAAATTGTGTAATCCACGTAGCAGGCAAAAATATATTAAATGTCCAAAGTAGTCTATAAATTGTTACATTTAGAGGGTAAACAGACATCTATTAAAGACCCATTTCTTTAATTGTTCTTGTAAAACTGCGAATTTGCACAAAAGTACGTAGTCAAGTAATCAACGTTGCATTGTACTCTAAATGATTGTGTATCTTTACTAAATACGTAATTAATATTTCCAGCGGTTTCCGATGTTTTACGTCGCATTTTGAACACATGAAAAGAAAAATGTATCGCTAGTGTTGTGTAGTTTTATAGAGTAAACTAATAACAAATGAACTGCAAAAAGCAGAACTGTTGAATAGTAATACGGCGTCTACGCTTCAAATTGGTATGCTGCATAATAAATACATATGAATATTTATGGTACACAAAGCTCTAAATATGAGACTACAAAAGACCGCAATTTATTTCCGCAACTTTAATAATCTAATAATTTAACGTATTAAGGACCAACGTTACGTTAACACATTTTATTTGCAATTTCCTGAAACTTTACGACATTGTAAATAAAATGTTGCGTAAAAGCATGGTGATCCGTAATGGATTAAATATCGAGTAATGTAACTTGGATTTCGTTGTAATGTGAATAAAATATAGTTTTAACTGATAAAGTATTTTACGCTATTGGACTTAATTTGTATGTTTTTCTTTTTGGTTTCAGATAAAGGCTTCCACGTCAAGAGTTGCATCTTTGGACTTCATATGTTGGTATGTACTCTACAAATTATTAATAGTGTTGACGTGGCCAAAAAGTAATTATTAAATATCAGGATTCGTCAACACATACGGTGGTGCACATAATTGATCAAATGTTGCGTATAGCACTAACAAAATAGAGAAGCGTTCGTGTTTTACTGTTACAATAATTTTACAGTAACGCGATAATTTGTTAGTTTAATAGTAAGTTGTAACTAAAAAGTAACATTAAATTTGCATTTGAACTATTATGTGAGTCACCGTATAATTTTTATTCATACTATTATTACTTCTTACGCGATGATTACACCTTGTAATTCATTTTTCGAATACCAAACTGTCGTATCAATATTTCTACAAATTCTTCGAAAAATTCGACCCACTAAATTCCCAAAATATACTTCTTTAAATTGCTGCCACTCATTACTGTGACAAAGTTTCTTACGCTACACAATTTCTTTTCCATTAACATTGCAATTGCTAAATATTTCTACACTGTTTCTATTATAAGCTTCATTGAAAATGCAATAATCTTTCGAAACTTAGAAGGTGTTGAGTTGGTCAGAACGTTCTGTTGTGTTTTAAGGGTGCATAGAAATGAAACTTTGTTAAACAATGTATCATTAATTTTTTTTTAACGATCTTTTACTATACTAGGCAGTTTCATCATTTTATTCTCGAGGAATTTTCACGTTTGTAAGCGAAGAACTCGTCTATGCGAGTTTCACATGCTGCTAGATTTTCCAATTTTCTACTAATTAAAAAATTTTATTGAGGTCCTAAAAAATAAAAATCTGTCAGCATTTCCACCGTGGTTTGTACTGCATTCTTATGTGTACAGCAATACTATAATTGTGCTGTAAATGCGTCTTACTTTCCTCTGCTTCAAGGCTATGTTAAACATGACAAATACAATCAATCTTTACGACTTCTTTGTTCAAATGATACTTCGAAATGTCTACTTTCCAATTTTAGCTGCGTTTGCGGAACTTCCTGTCGCATTAACCTATGTACCGCAACACCGATGCCACGTTGCAAAAAAGCGACGAGACTCTTTGACCAATCTAATAGTTTGCAAACATCACGAATACAAAACAAGTTCCGAAGTTGTAAACAATAAACGGTTCCATTAGAAGCCCAACCAATAATCATCGTGAGGCATTTCTAATAAAGAAATCGGCAAATCAGTGAATAGTTTAATGGAAGAATAGAAGTGCGATTTGATGCACGATGGAAAGATGAATTGAAGAAAAATAAACGTAGTAAACATCATTTTATTTACGGTGAACGACTGGCTGTGTTTTCTTCCTCCTTTATGGAACGAAGGTTTCCAGGCTTTTTCAATTACAGACACAAAGTTACATTGCAGATTGATATTGGGGTCGAACCAGGCGGTCCGCCTTTAAAACTAGCCCTGGAAATAATTAAGGATTCGCGAAATTAAAAGTCTATCCTTAACAACATCAGCATGATTGCAGCGATTCTCTTAGGCCCTCTTCTCAGGCTCGAATATTTCTCCTTTTAACCGCTACTTTCCGTGGGCATTAAAACTCGATGAAAGAGATCCTCTGCCCACGGAGCCACTCCCGCGGCAGCTTATGCCCTTAATTAATAACCCAATTGCATCCGGAACGATACATAGTCTATTGGCCACGCTTTCTTCCATTCCCTTCCTTGCTTTCTTCTCTTTGCGAAGGGCTTCTCGGCTGCCAGACGTCTCTGTTGTTCCCATTTTTTTCTTGTTACTCTTTTTTTAAAGGTTTTGTAAATTGAAAAGTTCCATAGGTTTGATGTACAGTGGAATGTGGTTATTATAATCACGGATAATGTTATCACGTGGTCTCAAAACACTCTGTATAAAATTCATTAAAAATAATTCGCTTCTTTTGCTGGTAGCATTGGTAAATTGAACAAATTTTGTAAATTTCGTAAACGGTGTCGAATCGTTTCTGATTTTTGTATCAGTACCGTAGTGCCTATCGGAAATTATAAGAAAGTTTGTATGAAAAGTCGTTCAGAGATTGTGAATGTAAAATCGGTGAAAATGATTCTGAAAAAATTTGTGGTACAATCACAGAGTAAAATTCAATTAAAAAGAAATACGCGTCTCATTTGCATATAATATAGCTTTTTGGTTTTTTATCATCAAATAGCTCCCACAATTATTTCGTTCGTCAAATCTATCTTTTTGTATACTTATGCTATTGTAGCACGTATTTATTTTTTACTAGGATGCTCGATTGACAACTCGATTTCATAGAGAAGTGATTTACTGCTGTGTTTAGGGTCCTGTTAAAACGATGAAGCTTTCACTCGTTATAAAGTGAATTTGGACGACCTCTTTTATCGATCAGTTACGATCTCCATTCAGAGATCGTTTATTTTCATGGAGAAACTCACAAAGAGGTCTCGTGATCGCTGAAAGTCGACGAAGTTTTATTGGTCAAAGCACCGTACGTGACGGGAACAAAAATCAAGGTATTTCGATACCGTCCACTTTACGTTTCTGCGAACTATAATGTTGCAATATCTTATCTCAGAAGATACAGAACAATTACAGACTTTCGCAAAATTTCATAAGTATACAGTCCAATTAATTAAGTAAATACCCGCTTCCAAATAAGATACACTTAATACTTATCGAAACGCACGCGGGACGCAAAATAATCTTATTCACTCGACACTCATCGATTCTGTATTCGTGCAAAATTTACTCAATCCTTCATTCCTATTATCTTTTGACATTTTTATCGATATTTTTGTATACTTTATGAAACATTATATATTTTCAATTGGGAACAATAACTTTTTTCATTAACTATAACTAAAGTTAACTCCACTATGCTAAAAACTGTGTTTTACAAAAGGAGAAAAGATATTTAGTAGATTGCAAATAATTCCAGCTCAAGACTGACTAAATAATAGTGATAAAATAACAAAGGAACAAGTAAACAATTTCAAAGGCAACGCGTTCATAAAGGAAATAAGAGATCCAAGACTAATAATTTTAAATAAGATAAGCTGCATCGAAATTACAAAACTCATTAAAGTACTTTGTATTATATTAGGTGTACCAATAAATAATCCACTATTTTTAAATGTACCGATGAATTTATTGCATCAAATAATCAACATTTCTTTCAAACAGAAGTCCATGGCTTGCATTAGAGATAACGTTAAACATTAACTTTATTATTATAAAGGAAATTGTGTATAAGACAGGATAAATATTTCATATTATTAAAACTAAATGCACATTTTAACAAAACATGGATTATTCATTGGTTCACCTTATATTTATTAAAAATTCGTATATGAGCTATGAACAAAATAAAGCAAGATAATATTCAATGGCAACTTCAAGCAACTATGAATGGAAAGTTTGTGCCGCGTTATATTTATGTCACAATGTTCTTTACATATCCAACGATTAGATCTGAATGTACCTTAATTTAGTTGTACAAGTTCAGTTTAAAAAAGGCCGTTAGGGTAGTAACATGCTTGTATTATAACTATAAAACTAACTATAAAAATATAAACACGATCACAGTAAAAACTTCAATAAAGAATTGGCTTTTCGAAATTCTTTAAAAGTCGGTTCTACGTTTAGAAAATTTGAAAAAATTGCAATATGTATACGTCACTGGACAAAGCATCTCTGATTTTTCTTACAACTTTTTTCGCGATAGATCAAAGAAAATGAAGCTTAAACTGTAAATTACGTTTCCGTCTATAACTAGCCTAATAATTGAAATAAGGGGTTGAAATTTTCCTGAAAAGGTTTTATTTAAAAGACCTATTTATTAACATGTCACAAATTGAATTTCATTTAACTATGCTCTCACTATGCTTATTCGACTACACCTTTCCAATATAAAATGCAGCACGAACTTTTCGTTCACTCTGATAAAAGTAACAAAGGATTACTTTCGTTTTTGTGAAGCAAAAATTCGGACAGAAGTTTCACCCTTTAGATTACCCGTTGTTCCGTCGAATAACACGCGATACTAGGCGAATTTTCCGCCGCAACATGCGCCTAACAACGCGCCAACACGTCTACCCAGTAAGAACATAATTTCAATGAACAAACACAATTACTGGCCTATTACGAGCGGCCTGTTTGCCCGTCGAACGGTCTCGTCGAGAGGCCTAACTAGCCGAACAGACTGCATTGCCACCCCACTGCACCCTGTTGCATTATGCACTTAGAGTGCCGTTCAACGCACCCGTAAAAGCCATAGCTTTCTTCGTCTACTTTGAAATTGCCCTGCGTTCCAGCCTGTACTTTGCCTCGGTGAAGTTCAATGTAATTAATTGGTGTCCACCTTAACGAAAGCACCAGCTGTCCTTTTACATCGAACCTCACGTAAACAAGCCCTTATGCACAGAAAATGGAACGGAACCCCTATTTACGCTGCAGGGAATTCTACCATTCACTGTAACATGAATGGTTGAATTTTTCAAGGAATAATTGGTTGCATTTTTACACTCAAGTAAAATATTTCTTCGCAAACTACCACTCAAAAGTTTCCGGATACTTGAACGAAACGCTATCAATGATTGAACTGTTGTAATTTCGTGAAAAATAATCTTGCAATAATCTTCGTGAGATTATTTTAATGGTTGAATCCATTACTTTCGCGTCTCTAAATTGAATATTCCTGAAAATCATCGTACCCTAGGAAGCGATTGAAAACGTAAAAATGGTTTCCTAAAAGACAATTAGAATATTCAAACTGGTCCAAATTGTTTAAAAAATCTTTTACGTATCTAAGATTACCATGAATTTAAAGATTGATGTCGTCTCTCCTTTGCAACGATCGCTAAAACTTAGGATACGGTTTTTATTCGTCCTGTTATTCCACTTTAAACGAGAAGAGTGCCTTCGACATTGAAATACGGTTTGGTGTCGACTAATTGCTATAGATACTAATTATGTGGGCTCAGAAAACACAAACGAGAAGATAACTTGTATGATTTGTGTAGAGAATTATGATGAAAGTTGAATTCAGTGTTTAAGTTGCGAAGAATAGAATTACGAGTCGTGTGCCGATATTTCGAAGCGTTCGGATGATTACAATAATGTGTACATATGTTGTCATTACAAATTACGTTGAAGTTCTTCCATGTTATGTCACAAATCTTTACTGCGTCTTCAAAAACGTATACCAAAGTTTAATATTAATTTAAGATAACATTATAATTAGACTGTGGATTTTTATGCAATTTCCTATTTTTACAAGCATAATTAAAAGAATGGAACTTCAATAACAATCAGTTTCTCTGTCTAAATATTATAATGTGTGCTTCACTTTGGATATTTCGCATATTTTTTTCCTCCTTTGTGTGCAAAATTTGGTCTTTCGAAAATTTCAATTTCCTATATATGCATAAAAATTCGCGATGTAATGATGACAATTATCTTGATATTAATGCAAATTAAAAACGTGAAGTATAATTCTGTTTTTATTTATTTAAAGACAACCCCAAGTGTCTGGTAATAAGGAAAATCCCTCTATTCTTCTCAAACCTCGCCCCTTCCCACGTTTCTCTGCCAATTGACTTATCAGGTTTGCACGGTAACTTCAGTGATTTGACGATTTTTCAGTCATCGGTTGAAAGAGACTTTTTTATCTAATTTCACAAGAACGCATCACCCACGCAATATATATATCGTTTTTATTTTTTTCCGCCTAAAAATCGAATCAGATTTTCATTTTTCGAACGACAAATTGATTTTGTGTTTCGTGTACATATCGCGGATCTTGTTTGATGTTTATATTTATTCGCGAAATTATTGTTACTCTCGCTGGATTCATTTTACGCGCACTAAATCAACGTTTTCATGAAACTCTCGGTGAATCTGGGATATTTGTGTTACTAACCCTTTCCGTGAATTTTGCTGACCTGTTTTTTTGTTTGTTTGTTTGCTTTTATACAATTTTCCCTCGATATACACAAGCTTATATTATTCTACTCCAGCATGACAGCTGTCATCATTTTTAGCAGTTCTAATCCTTCAACCTATTCGCTGAAATTTTTCTCTAATCAAAAGCTGCTTTGAAACAACGAATTCTACAGTTAATTAAGGTGGATTAATTACTTTGGCTCTCACAAAAATTAATGCGATAGTAGATCTTTTACATAAATGTAATTAAACATTAAAAATGCATAAAATTGATAAGTAAAACTATATAAGAGGTAAATTATTATTAACCCTCCAGGAAGGATGCAAATTCTCTGTCAAAATCTCAAATACACGCGTTTGATACAAAACGTATTTCATCCCTCTAATCGTGCTTGCTTCACTATAACTTTCCCATTTGCTAACATTATGTAATTTTCCTTTATCGAGAATATTTTTCTTGCATCCCTGAACAGAATAATTAGACTGCGGATTTGTATGCAAATTCCTATTGCTGTTAACAAACTTAGCGGAGTGAAATCTGAATGGAAGGTTGTACCACCCTTTAAATAAAATAACGCGTAGTTCACTTTCGATGCCTTGTACGTTCTTCTGATATTTTGCATTCTTCTCTAACTTTTTGCATACTTAAAATTTCCCACAAACGTATAAAAATCCACAGTCTAATAATAATAAAAAAATTAAAGAAAAGAAAATCGATGTTCTTGCACTCTCTATTCCACGTTGCATCAATTTCGTGCTGAAGAAGTAAGGGGTGCACTGTAAGGGTGAGAAACAACGTGGATCGGGAAAAGATGTAGGAACAGTAGTCGACGGTCATTCTGGTCCTTATTATAAGGATACAACGGGTATTGCGTAAGCAGCTTGATCTGTCGACCCCTTGAAATCGAAGAAGATTGTAACTCTAGGGGTAGCTGTTGCCTTCGGGGCGTGTTTCGCTCACGACTCGCTTTATTACATCGCCTTCCTTTTGTTCCAGTATTCGCTCGACACAGCGACACCTTCGTACTTCGTTGCCTCACACCCCTCGTGTCCTTTATTCTTCCACTCTATCTTTCCTTTTTTTTCTTCTTGCTTTTCTCATCTTCGAAATCTTGTGTTTCAAATCGATAGACACTTTTATGCAATCGCAATCTTCCACAGTTCTCTCAGAAGAGAATATACCCTAAGACTCTAAGAGATTTCTTAGTTTCATTCGTGCAGGATTAATAATAATAACAAACTTATTGAGTATTTACTCTTTCAGTTGTAAGCAATATAGAGCAATGAAAAAATTAAAGATTGCAAAAGGTGGATAGATGTATACATGTAAATTATGCTAATCACACGATATTAATAGTTGTTAACATCAGTAAGGAATAATACATATTTGTTTGTTTAAAATTATCAATAAAACGATATTTCAGCTAATATTTATTTTACCTAATATTTTGCAATATTTCTACGATCACATATGATTACTTTGATGTGTTGTAGCATTCATACTACGAGATTTTCGCAGTCTGTAAATGGAATATCTTTTTACAATAATTGTATTGCTTCTTGAAGCTGATTTTCACATTTGGGGACATTTTCATTAACTAATTTTTCTCTGTATTGTCTATAAATTTTCTATTAAGTTTCATAATTATACAATAACAATTTGCATCACAAATACATTAGCGTTTTTAGCTGCGTTCATATTATCGCGTTTGGCCGGAATCTTGTTGCCAGGGGTAGTAATATCTTCTTCTTTAATGCAGTTTATTGCAATTAACGATTTTACGATATTAAAATATGCACCAATCTAATATTAAAATTCGCACATCCTCTTCTCTTCAATTTGCAATTTACATTCAATCTTCTGCAATCTTCTTTTGTCGATAACTATGTCCCTTAGAAGAACTTGTATTCCGTCTTTTTGTATTTTAAGAATCGAACAAAGCAATTCTACATCGAATTTCGCGATTATTTTATTCGATTTTCCGTATCACATTTCCGTCTACAAAGAACATACTTTCCTCCGGCCAGTAGACACAGCGCAGCAATTGTGAGTATTCGTGCCCCGTTCCAGGGATCCTTTTTCCGTATGCATTGTATTTCAAATCAATGGTTCCTCCTTTGCAATCTCGCCGTTCGAATGAGATGGAAACATTTCGAAATTATATACCGCAGCCGCGTTCGTTTGTTTGTCGAATGCACTATTTCCTCGTATTTCTTTGCGTTACAAGAATAATAGCAGCATTACTGTATCCTGTTACGCTACCGTTTAGTATGCATCATGTTGCAATTGAAATATGCAAAAAGATGAAACAACCTTCGTTATTAACTATTAATTATCTGTGATGGATTGATTATTATCGATAATTATCGAACTTTATATAAGTTGGATATAATTGAAGGTTTCATGGTATTAAATTACGCGGTTCTTATTTCAAGTGGAAACTGAAAATATTATAGTGAACGCAAACATCGAGGTTGGAATACTTAATTGCGAGGTTCTAAAGTAATTAACAGTTTTATGAATTCTATAAGCAATACATTATTTTTTCATTCATGGAAAATTACAAATTTCATTATATAAATTCACAATTTGTGGATAGTGTGTCGCGTTTCCTACGTTTTACGGTGTACCGAATACTTTTATCAATATGGAGAGCGGTGGAGCCAAAATAGAACGAGAAACATAAATTATTAATAATAATTAAATACAGAAAAACATAAAACTGTCAAACCTGTGTCGCACACGGGCTTGTGCGTTAAATGGTTAATAATTAAATGCAAGAATGATCAGAATTTGCACTCTGAAGCAGTGAAGCACTCTTTAGTGTAATCAATAACTAAAGTGATGATTAGACTACGGATCCTTATGCAAATTCAGATTTTTATATTTTACTTTTAATTTGCGTTTTGTATTTTTTTACATATTTAAATTTCCTATAAATACATAAAGATCCAGCGTGTTAATAATGTTCTTAAAATTATCAAAATTCTTGTACTTCATTAAATATTTAATGTTTTCAACATCGCTTTCCGCGCTTAGCTTCCCTACGTATGGGACATCCTATGTCATTATTAGACTATAACTATTCACCGCTTCAAACTAAGCTAAATCTGCTAACCCTTGAAAAGAGACGTATAATGCATGACATTGTATTTGCATATAAAGTCCTATATGGCATTATTATTGTATGTCCTGAAATCTTGGCTCTATTTCATATAAACTCCTCACCGGCGTCCACTAGAAATAACATCCTTCTTAGACAGGAATTTCACCGTACACAATATGGCGAATTTAATTCTATAAATCGCGTAATTATTAACGTTAACCTAGATTGTGAAGCATTAAATATATTTTCATCGTTCAATTGTCTTAAGCGTCAATTGATTCGCGATTTATCTGCCGACGACTAAATACTATTGTACACCAAAGGGTTCTCTTTTTCCCCGTTTAAATAAATAAATAAATAAAATTTGAAAGTGTATGTAGAGTTAAATTACCCAAACAACCCAACGCTAGCCTAAAAATCTGTAATCTATCGGTCGCATTCATCCAAGCCTTATAGTCCACGACTTCTGCGCCCCTTAGATTGATATATTCGTTCATTTGGAAATGCGAAAATGTCCGCTACAATGTAATCGCCAGCGTTTCACGACGCCAACGCAAAATTGTCCGAAACTTTGTTCAACGTGTAACGATCGGCAGACATCGCCGACGGGCCTGTTTTTCGGCCGATACGCTGGAAATTAAGCAGACCGTGATATCTGATCATTGTACCGTTTTATATATCGTTCGCTCGGCAGCGTTGATTTTGATTTTTTTTTCCACCGGTTAGCGGTCGGCTGGGAAAAGCGACAGGGGTTTCGGCTGAGCGCGCGAAGGGTGGTTAGTAATTAAGGGTGAAGGGTAGTTCGGCAAGAGTGGGTGGAACGAAGCGTTCGTGGCAATTAATTTTCGCACCGTTTCAGTTTACAGTACCACCCATAGCATCCGGACCACCCCCTTCCAATCCCCTTCACGCCCTGTATCTCTCTATTCCTTTACCATAAACGACGAAAATACAAGTATATATATATATAGATATATATATACATGTATATATATATATAAAGAGAGAGAGAGAGAAAGCGTAAAGGGTGGTATGGAAGACGATGTGTGACGCTTTTCAACGGCGTCGACCACGCTGGTTTAGGCTTTTGCCCACAGTTCAAGTGTTAATACCATGATTAATATGCGACGCCTCGCTTTTCACCAGATCAACAACTCCTTCCATCCCTGTGGAAGCCTAAAACCAACCCCTTCCCTCGTCCCGTTTTCTACAGAGAAACCACATCCCCCTGTTTTCAGTTCGCATTCTGTGCATGCTCGCTACAAATTCCATTTGGAGTTCATTAAACGCGGATGCTACGCTACTTGCTCCCCTGCTACGGATTCTTATTGCGATAATGAGGCTACAAATGTTTATACGCTCATGAGAAACCAACCCTTTCAGTGTTACGCTCGCATACGTGCGGTTAACTCCTCTGTGGTCTTCGAAATTCTGATCAATTCGATCACGACATGAATTCGTTTGGGAGGTTTCGGGATACCTGGGAAAAAGGAAATTCAAGTTAGAGATTGAAACCTAAATTTACAAATGTTAACCCTCTATTGCATGAATTTTTATGACCAGTTAAAGTATATGTATATATGGATGTTGTTCTATTTAAATGTTAATATGGTAACGAAATAAATAGCGAAATGTTGATGAACAATGTTATTTATTGAATTTGATGACTATTCTTAAATGGGAACTTCGTACATATACAGGTATAAAAAATGTTCACGCATTAAGCTATGGAAGATTTCAAATTAAGTTCTAAATCGGGAACGGGATGCAATAGAGAGAAAATTCATCGAATTATGAATAAAGAATTGAACGTTAGTTTGAACAATTTGGTATTAAAGCTATAAATCTTATATTTATGTTATATTATATTATAAATATAAGAAAATTTGAATTGAATCTGACACTCATCAAGTGTAAAATATATTGCACAGAAATTGAAACGTATTTTGTAATCACATAGCGACTAGAAAATGTTAAGCTACATAAAATCCATCATTTCATATGTAGCAACTTGACACAACATAATTAAAGGAAAATATACATTGTAATATTTAGAATTTTATTAATTTCACATTTCTGCGCTATTTACAGCTTTCTGCTCAACTAAAATATTCGCAATGTAATGATTGAATAACAGTTAAGGTGGAATATAATTGATATTGAAATTCAAATTGTAACTATTGCAAAAATCGTTTTAACTTATTATAAAAATATTGAAACTACCTGTTTACCAGCTAACAAGTAGTCGCTTCATTAATCCTTCATTGGATTATGGATGTTGCAGCGTTTCTACACAAGTTTAATCTAAGCATGATTTAAATGTATGCTGGTATTATTGATGGAAAATTTATGTTGTTCCTTAAAGTTTCGGATGCTGCAAGGGAAATTGGTTTGCATTTTCCAATTTAAAAGGGGAATCAAGAGGAGGTGAACTCTGCAATGGAATTTGGAAATCCAAAGAAAGATTAATATTATCACCGAATTAAAAATTGAGAGAAAATATTCGATGCAATTTACTGTAAAGCGCAAAAGAAATAATTGTGCTTGATTCGTTGATGTTTGAAATAATTTTGCATTCGAGGTCGATAAGAAATTGGAAGCTGACCGTCGAATTACACGATGTATGTAGGCACGTTCTGATGTAGCTTTCTGGTCGGTGCACATAAAATTTTCGCGGTGACTTAACTCTCGAACAACGGAACGCGATTATAAAGGCGAAAGGATTTGCGTGCGAGGATTTTAGCGTCAGGTTTTAGTAGTATCCAAAAAGCGGTGACGAAAGAACCAGACTGTTTCGATATTTTGCTTAATACTTTCGCCAAGTCAACCACGCATTTTCACGCCACGCTAAACATTTACCAGTGCTGAAATATGCTTGAATATATGTATTTAGGATTACCGCTTTTACCTCGATTTTTCTTCATTTCTGAAGCAACTTCAATTTTCAAGCTTGTCATTTCCTTTCAATACTTTCGTTATATATCTATACTATTATCCGTAAATCAACGGACATTTGGTACTTCTTAACAAAATACTTATCGATGAAATTTTTAGTAACATATAGCAGTAAATTATTAGCTAATTTTAATAATTAAAAAGACTGCTTAAGTATAGAAATTTTCTTTTTTCTAGAAATGCTAAAAATGCGGCTTAGGTGCTCCGTTGTAGAGATTATGACTGCATGTGAAAATATTTGCAAGGAATTTTTGTGCAAACGAAATACGATTTATTAGTTAACGCGTATTAACCCAGCTATAGTCCTCGGTTTTTAGCTTTTAAACAAATTTTCTAGTTTTCTGATAAATATTACGTTGTTCGGAAAGTTCGTAGAGATATTTTAGTATATTGTTATAATTATGCTTCTATCCTTGTTGGACATTTTAAACCGTCTGTAAATTTCACCAATATAAATAAAAGAACATTTTTCATTATACGTTTAGAGGTGATTGCTTCATCGAAGCATCTTTTAAAAATGATTTATTTCTTGTGTGTTAGTTTATACGTAACCATTTCTCAACCAGCTTTTCTAAAATATCTTTCATAGCCTACAACACTAATTGATATGGTGCATTTCAAAAGTATAGTTTCTTCAAAATAGGAATACAATGCTTAAGTTTGAAAAATCTGTTTTTTAGGATATACGGGTAAAAGGAATGCTTCAAATTTTTATCATTTTCAATGGGGAATATTTTCGTTAATATAGTTTTAAAATTGAATTAAATAAAAGATAATTAAATAAGAACGTGCAAATAATAAACGACTTTTTTAATCCTTAAGAGTAAGGGACATTTTTAGTCTTTAATAACTTTTACGAGTAAAATTTCACCGCAAAAGAGTATCTTTTAATATTTTGGCAAAGCTTAAAGATCAGAATTACGTCAATTTTGTCGGTATGTAGATAAGTTATCAGCCAGTGTAGACAATAATTTCATACTGTTATTTAGTGCTAATTATTGTAATCAAAATGCACGATTACATTTTTTCTTACTGACTGTGATAATAACTTTTGACTAATTATCAGAGTACGACGTACGTATGAGTGGCAGAAAAATGTGTACCCATTAAATTACCGAATTAATTAACGATATACAGTTTGAAACTTTTTTCAACGAAAATGTATCGTGCAATGATTTCGATTGACTATCGCTTAATAAGAAATAATAATTCAGTGCAATATAAGTGAAAATTTAAATAATCTATCCCAGATTCTGTTTCATAAAAATACTGATAGACTATAGATATTTCTGAATTGTTTGTATTATACAGTAATCGATAATTTGTTTATTATTGAATATTTTATACTGAAGTATAGTTAATGATAGGGAATACAGAAAAGAGTGCATTTGGCAAAGTGATCGATTAGATTCGTTAAAAAATTCTTAATTATTTATCGTAAGATGTACGATGATAAATGCCACTCGTAAAACAGCAGCGCAGCTTTGTTACGATAAATTAGCTTTGAAACTCGCTGCGGGATCTGAAGTTCGCGTATCAACTTTGAATATTAAGGAAGACTGATGAACACTTTTCGCAACCTATTTATAAACATTTTAGAAGTTTCACCAAACTCATTTCGATGTATTAAAGGTTATTATCCCGTCGTATGTTAATCAACAGTTCCTGGGTTCCTGTCCAACGAAAAATTACGAATCTTAAATTTTGAATCATTATTCGTAGCCAATAAACAAATATTGTACAATAGTAGTACAATTATAGTATTACTCACGTTATGTAAATTATAATGTAATTACGACATAATTTACGGCTAACAAATTATAGTATAATTTCACTTTTGTAAAGTGTATACTTACTTTTGACTCCCAATGTATATATGCATTATTGCAGTTATTGAGTTATAAAATAAATTACGAATGTCTCCGTAGAGCAGACAGCGGATTGAAAGGGGTTAATATCGAACTCTGCAAAATTTACCGATTTCACATGCACCGATCTAGCAACAAACAAACTTCCAAATTCACCGAAGCAAATTCCTAAAGCTTCCAGCAATCACGTCCCTTCTCTTCCCCTCTAGCAGTGTTCAGAAAAATCGCAACAAACCGGCACGTTGCTCAGTTGCTTAATAACAATTATTAACCGAGGTAATCCTTACATTGGACGCGATGGTGGCGGCATAAAGAAAACCGAAGCGAAACATGGTGGGAGAGTTAGTTAGGTGTTACAAGGATTTACGAGAGGTCCTATTTCACGCACCTAACCAGCAACGGGGACTGGTTCGTGGGGTCAACAGCTATATGGTGAAGATACTAGGGGGTTGGTACAGGGTTACCTTCATAGTAGGGGCACACGTACGCCATGGGCAATAGTTTTCAGCTACCGGTAGTCATTTGTAACTTGAAGCCAGCGAGGTTGGCTTTATTGCTACCATAAAGATCTCGGCTTCCTCGGTCGACCGCGGTCTCTTCGTTCCCTCGCACCCTTCCATGGGGGGCAACATAGTTAGTTCAGAGTGCGGTGTGTGTTGCGATTTACGCAAATTAGCACACCGTGAACCGAGTCTCCTTCTTTTCGTTGGTTGAACAAATTGGAAATACAATCGGAGATAGAGGGTGGCCCACAGTAGAAATTTTAGGAGAGAATTGCCATGAAACAGACGCGTATCGAATGGAACCATAGGGTAAACGACCCAATTATTGTCACTGTTCCTATAACTCCCACTTTAATTCGTTTATTTAATAGGAAAGTAATGTGTAAATAATCGTAAGTAAACAAATTTTCGTAATAAATTTGGACTTCGGTTTACGTAACAAAACATAGACATTGTATATTCGTTTACCCTTAATATTTATAAATAAACATTAGGAAGTGAATGTGCCGTTGAACATTGAAACGTGATCAATATAATTATAAAGTATGGAACGTGTGATAATTCAGTAAGGCGATACGTTTATTACATATCTTGTATTTGTTACACAAACTGATGTGTTAATATATGTAAAAACGTGTTTCTATTTAAATGGAAAGTTTTCAAGTGACAGTACAAAGGATATTGGACTTTGTTATACACTTTGAATTACATAGTAATGAATTTATTATATTGAACATATGAAAAAAATGTTCATAAGTAAAAGAGCGGTTGAACAATATTGTGCTCCAAACTGAAATGATCTTTATGTCAAATACGTTCTAAAATAGTTAAATAAAGTTACGCGCGAACCTTAAAGTGGCAGTAATTGGTACAATTATCCTACTAATTATTTAAAAAATGATAAATTTTCCGATCTTGAAGTAATACTAACTTCAATGCTATATTATGATATGTTAACCATCTCTAATATGTTGCTAGTGGCAGTTCGTACGTAATTGTAATAGACACGCGTATTACATATATATTATTTATTTATTTAAGGTCGCATCAACTTTTATAAGTCATCAGCGACCACGTGAGTTATACATTAGTGTACAATACAATATATTACAAGCATACAATTAAGCGTACATTCGATTGGTTACCGTAGAATATTTCACTTTTGTTTAAAGAAACCCACATTGCCTCGTACTTTTTGCAAGATATCCCTTCCGTTAAAGAAGAAATTAATATGTAGTTTTTCCTCATCTACCTTTCGAAGGAATTTCAAAGGATTCCTCAAATGCAGCAAACATTCAACGCATAGTTATTAATTCGTTGAAATATTTCAAAGTTAATATTTATTCGAGCATAAACGAGAATAAGAGGTAATAAAAGATCCCTTGGTATCGTACCTTGCATTGGTCTGCCTTGAAATAAAGCTATTGCGAAATTTAGTTGCCACAAAATCTAAGGTAAATATATATGTAATGAAAACGGCAAGGGAATGGTAAAAAAAGGAATTTCAATATTTGCGTATGCATACGAAGCATATTATGATTCGTTGGCCGGTAATGAAATTCTGTTTGACTTCCCATCAACAGCCCCGGGGATTTGGTTTATACACGGCATCGCGATTGATGCAAATGCAGTAGTCATCAATTTATGGTATTACGACGAAGTACTTACGCATAGAGCTCATAGTTCACTTTGCCTGATCCGCTTACGGAGTTACTATCGACATCTTTGACGAGAGATATCGCGTAGAACTTTGAAACACCGACCAGTCCTCTCCCAGTAATTGCTGATCCTGTTAATTTGAACATGCGAAAAGCTGCAAAATATTATTACGCGCATGCGAAACTTTTGCTCTTGGTTTGACGAGTTCATTGACTTTAAAGCAACTTTATTTTTTCACCTCGAAGTCCGAAATTTTGCGAAAAGTTGGCAAAAATATTATAGGTACGAAATAGGGGGAAAAATATTTTGAAGATTAATTTGTAATATTCATATTGTATATAAATAAAAGAAGATAAGAATATTCAAACATTTACATACAGGTGTTGAATGTTGCAATTGAAATATTTTGTATAACGGAGCTTTTCTGATTTAAAAGTTACTACTTTTACATAAAGTGGTAATTAAAAATACTATTATACTTATTTACTTACGCAGAATTAAATAGGCTATTTATAATTCTCCCAAACATGAGTTTATTTCAAATATCGATCATTTTTATTCGTGTCGCGTTTATAAAATAGAAACATTCCATAGCAATCAAAGGGTTAAATTCACTCGCATGTGATGTAACTAAAGAAAATGAATTGGAAATTTGTACTACTTACCAATTTGCTTTTATGACTAACTGTAGCTTCCTTAGGATATTATAAAAATCGAAAATTGTAATAACATCCCTAAATAAAATCACAACCATAGAGAATGAAACATTATAACAAATATAAACAAAGACAATGGAATAACAATTAGGAGCATATATGTATGGGTAACAGTGTTACTCTAAGGTGTCCCATAAATACGCTAATTAAATTCATGACGTCATATCGCAGGTTTTGATCAATCCGCGATTCGTCTTAGCATTTTCAGTCGATGAGAACATGACGAAGCAGCTTATTAACAAAGTTAAATTGAGCAAAGTTTCCGACTCTGATTACCTATGGCCCGTGTGACGCGGGGGCCAGTTTTAGTTTACCCGACAAGCTTGTTTCTCGCCGGACGATAAGCCACCTTCTCGACATTATTTGCGAAAGTTTTATGCAATCGATATTTTTACCGATGTCTGGATCATCTGCATATCGGTGATAAACATTTCGAAGAAGCAATAACGCTAGATTTACGGACATCGTTGGTATGATTTGGCAGGTTCTGTGAGAGTGAGGTATATTTTATATAAATACTTGAAATTATAGAATCGGAGAAAGTGCGTAATAAATTGTGATATGTATTCGTATCATTGCATCATTCACGGTCAACGTAAATTGCTAAAAAATTATATTTACAGCTTTTGTAATTTGAAGTAAAAAATTTGGGATTGGTCAAATTGACGAGTTCGATGTAATAGTAGTTGCTGTTAATGCAAAGAATACTCAATTTTTTTAAGTAAACTGTACCTGCAAATTATTAGGTGGTATTTTCAGATTTTTGGTTAAAGAAATAAAAGCATTTTCGTGGGATCTTCCTTTTGGAATTTTGTCATTCACTGATTGATTAATTTATTTATTTACTAGAAGAACTTGTTAGTTTATAAGAGCATAAACGGAAACATGTGTAGGTGATATAAAAATTGCTATGGCACAGTGTTAAAGCAGGTAATACTTTGTGCTATGATTCAGCTACTGACAATTTTGTAAATTAAGGACGTAATGTCTGTAAGGGAATATAAGATTAAATAAATGAATAGACAATAATTCTGATTGGATAAGAAAACATTCTGATAGTAAAACCTTCAGGTATCAGGGTATTCGAATGTGAAAGAATCTACTATATTTTTTTCCTTTAACATTCAAATTACCAAGGCAGTCAAAATGACTGGTTACAAATTTACTATAAAGATTACATAAATCTGAAACGGTTAATTTTTTGGGGGATATTCCGTGTTTATCTGTACAAGATGTAAATGAAGATTTATTGTACTTCAATTACATGGACTTTACAAGTGTCTATTATTTTTATTTCTTTGGTACGTTAAGTTATTAGATGTGTACATTTGTGTTCAAGTGTTACCATCACCATCTATCGTGACTGATATTAATTTGAGTCGATGACAGAGGGCACGCAGATCGATAAAAGACAAAGGAAGTTATTCACAGTGCATAGAAAGATAAAAAATAATGAATGAACACATGTAAAGAATTATACTGTTATAAGAAAACAAGTGATAAAGCTTATCCAATAAGGAAAATAAAGGATATTGTTTAATCCTTGCCATATTTATTTGTACAAGTAACACTAGAGGTACCATCAATTAAGATATAATTACTTGTAAACACAAAATTAAAGCTATAAAAACCTCCAGAAATCCAGATAAATCTTTATTTATTCTCTGAGTAGAAAATCACAGCATAATTGCAAAAAGTGCTTCCCAATAAGTTTATACAATTTTTCTAAGAAATTGCAAACAAGTCTAACTGGTGTTAAGAATTATCTCGTCAAGAATAAAAGAGCCAACAAACTTTTTCTGAAAATTAAGTTACAATGCTTTATTAAACCCAATTACATGAAACCAATTATTTTTGTACATGCTACGTAACATATGGTACGTATTTTTAATTCTTGTTTATATTTTTGCATCGGTTTTTAAATATATTTAAACGATCACAGAACAGAGGAATCATATTGTTGGCGACTACGGTATAATTTGGGTAATATTGTGTTGCAGTAATTGACGATCGAGCTGAATTAAATGAAAAATGCTCGCGGCCACGCGACGGTTCGTTCATCAACTCTCGCGTATTTAATCGAGTCGAATCGAAGCGGTCCGTACGAATTAAGCGATAAATACAATAATAGGGGGGAACAAGTCCTAGCTACTTGAATATATATATATATATATATACATTTATTCCATTCATAGGGGAAATCTTGCGCGATTAATGAATTTTAATGAGCTCCCACGTTTGTCAATCCGATTGTTTCACTGCAGCACATAATTGATGTAAGTATATTAATTCTATCGAAGATGACGCTGCATCTTCTTTGTGATACGGATCTTCTTCTAATGGATTTTGAACAGCGAAGAGAGAAATATAAGAGTAATAGAGAGGAATATAAACTTCTTTGAAAGATAGTAACATGATGGATTAAGAGGCTCTTGAATTTCGACGTGGACATTTGCTTTCGTTACGCGTTATATGATAAGTATTCATGAATAAGAGTCGAAAATTCTACAAATTTTGCACCTATCAATAGACTGTGAATATTTATACAAATTCATACTTCTATAAATAAAGCTGCAGAAATGGGACCTAAATAAGGGGTTGTTTCAACCTCCAGATACTATAACGCGTACTTTATTTTGTACATATTTATGTCACATGAACATTTTGCAACTTTTTGCACGTTTAAACACATTCGTTAATCGTATATAATATATCACCTTACACAATAACACCTTATTAAATTTACATAATAAATTTACGTAATACCGGATAGTTTTAATCTCATAAAAACATACGAAGTAAAATAAAGATTATAAAGTATCATTTTGTCTACTGGTTTAATTATTATTGATGATATAGAGAGCAAAAGGCCGATTTATAGGGATTTATAGAATTCATAGGAAGAGCCTATTAATCATGTGTTAATAAGCCCTCTACTTTAACTAGCCTATATTTGGACCACTTCCTCTAATGCTACTTTGATGTAAAAGTGGAATATTTCTAATAAAACGATTTATTGTATTTTATTCGGTCAATGCTTCAAAGTTATCAGTATACCTGGTTTTGGCAAGTAGCGTGCGTTTCACAATGTTTTTACGAAACTATAAAGATAAATGAACAATCTCATTCGCCACGTGTCTACAAACGTTAATCTCGAAAACGTATACGAGTTCTCCGAACTTTGTCCCCTTTTTGCTGGCAAATGAAGACAATTTGTGAGCTTAAATCGCCAAGCGCTCGACCTTTACCCGATCTTTACTCTCGTTGTGCAACCTGTTGCCTTCCTTCGTGGCACGCAAAAAGATATCTCCCCTGTAAGTAGAGCTGGTGAATTTGCGGTGAACTTTAACACACTTCTCCTCTTCAAAGCCTCATTACCTTCAATTAATCCTCGCCACATCAATCAATCAAAAACTAATTTTAATCTAAAAGCACGATTTCTATCATGATTCTGATCTAAAATATGATTCTAACGCATAGATTGGCATAAAACCTTATATTTGCAATTGTAAGACAAAACGACGTGGATCACAATTTTCAACAAATTTGAAATTGTGCATATTATTTGAGATCCGGAATGTAAAATCTATAGCGCTTGCCAGAAAAAATGCAGGAAAGCAAATTTTCTCGGTTGATAAAAGGGTAAAAAAGGGAAAAACTTAATAAGTGTAATTAGGAAACTTTAAGCGAGAATATTTTGAAAATGAGAACACGTGATTCATGTTATTTTGCTTTGCGGTTATGCTTATATTCGAATATAATTGGAATATTTTCAGTGCATTATTTGCAGTACCACATTTTGATGATGTAACATTAGACTCGACTCGTAGCGATGTATAGTTATTGATTGCGAATGTTTCCCGGTAATTAATAATGTATAACAGCTTGCAGTGTAATTAATTGTGCTACGCATGTATCGGTATTTTGCAAATCACGGAAAAGTTTCAAAATTTCGTGGATAAGACGAAATAATTAAGATAAGAAGATCAGTGTGCCAATGTTATAGCACTCATTACTTTGAATTACTTAAAAACATGTAAATATTGATAGTAATACTGTGATACGCGTTTAAATAAGCAAAATCTCAAGCATGCTAATTACTGTTTGGCTATCCTTGCTAATACATGTAATTGCTCATTTCCTAATTAATATTTATTACCATTATCTATTAGTTATTAATTATATTTACAGCGTGAGTCAATATATATATATAATATATCCGAAATAATTTGTCTTAGTGAAAAGTAGTTCATTAATAGTTTAAAAGATGTGAGACATTAAAAAGTTAAAATAAATTCACTCAACGAATCCCATGAAATACAATATAATTCATGTAAAATATTTTTTTCTATTAAAGCAATGAGTAACGAGTTATCTTAGATAACAGCTTTTACTGATTCACTCTGTATAGTATTATTATTACAAGTTTATGTATGTTCATCGTATATACTAAATTATTTGATATTTCTTATTTCCATGTTCGTAACATTATTTATAATTTTTCACGCAACTTTCTTTAAGATTAGGGTTATTGTAATTCGATTACTATTACTCGATTAATAAGAATATAAATTTTAGCCATCTGAATAAGGTTGCAAACCTCAATAACGAAGCTAATAAATACTAAACCCATTCAATAGTATTGTACGTAATTAACTACGAGTTTCAAAATAGTACATCCAGGAGAGCTGTGAAAATATCCAAACTAACAGATCTTGTACAGTTCTCTATATCCAAATTCTACGACTTTTACTGCATAGCCTCTATGAAGACATCAAAAACTAAATGAATTTGATTAAAAAGATCTCGTTGAAAGTTATCATTAGACTGCGGACTTTTATGCATTTATAGAAAATTTAAACATGCAAGAAAGTACAGCCTTTTCCATTCATCAATCGTCCCTTGACCACAGGGAGATAATTCTTTAACACCGATCAGAAGTCAGGGTTCGGATTAACAAGTTTCGGCTAAGACTGTAAACGTTGCAATTATGTGGCTTAAAAATGATTCTGAGTATGCACAAAGTGATCGCAGATCACACAGAGGGTGGAATTGGAGTGGATCGTAGCCGGTGGCGATAATTTTCCGCATAAAGGAGAATTATGAGGAGAGACGCAGGTGACAGGCACGGTAGACGACGTTTTTGACAGTACGATCATTTTTCAGAGACGAGGCAGAGCGGTCGGCAAAGAGAAACGACGAATAAGCTGAAGCCGGTGCGAAATGGCAGGACATTTTTTAGCAGACAATGCTGAGTCCCCTATAAATATGTAATACCAATCTTCTAGCCGGCTGCTGCGTGCATTCTTACCCTTTCTACTATCCAGACATTTGTCAAATCTTGTCAAATTAAGCCTTGAACTTCCTTCTCCGTGGCAATGTGCGTGACGCATAGTAACATTCGTTCGTAAACGCATGATTTCGTTGCATAACACTGAGATATATGTACTGTGTGTTACGTTACTGAAACAATCAAATGGTTAGCACAATTGCACGACTCCAAAGAAAGATCTATTGACAGGATGGTCAAGATTGAGGCCAATGGATAAATTACCCTTGACAGTGAGCTTGTGATAATGATGGTAATAATACTTCTTGAAGCACGATAGAAATTGTCCTAGGCGACTCGGCTATTTGAAATAGTAAAGATTAGTAGAGGAAAATTGTAGAGACATCGTGATAATTGGATACTTGGGTGCTTTTTGGCGCTGGTAGCGTTTAGATATTAATGATTGATAGTTCGATAGTTATTAGACTGTGAATGTTTATGTACAGTGGAATTCGCTTATTATAATCACTGTAGGATTTACAGTTTTTCATAAGAATAAGACAGAGGATATCAAATTTTCACTATTCAACTGAATTTCCAATCATTTGGATTCCTAAGCTTTTCGATTCCCAAACGTCTGAATTTCCAAGCTTTCGAATTTCCAAGCGTTTAGATTCCTAAATTTTTAAATTCCGAAGCGTTTAAGTTTTCAAGCTCTTATATTCCTAAGTATTTGAATTTTTAAACTTTTGGATTTCCAAGCATATGGATTCCCAAGCGTTTGGGTTTCCATACTCTTGGATTCCCAAACCATTGGATTTCCAAACGTTTTAATTTCAAGCTATTGCATTAACGGAAGCGTACATCGACTTTTAAAGCAGTTGAAATAATTATGAGCGGTACTGTAAGTGTCCGAGTTTCACTTTAAGTCACTGTAATTGTTATCCATATGTATCTTGTACTGACTACGTCGGTCTATTTCGGCTCATTTAATAATTCCCAGCGGCAGTAAAATAGCTATTTAGGTATGACGATACCTGTTAGCGTCCATAAAGTTCTACCTGCGAGGCACTTACTAACTATAATAAAATATCGTTCCTGGCCGATCGTAATATTTATGAAGGGAATAAAAGAAGGTGACACGTTCAAGAATTGAACTATCGATTATAATTATTGGATCGTTAGCGAAATCTAACTGTACTTTCATTCTTAAAACGCAAAAGCGTCAAGTAAATATTTACATTGTTTCATAATCTTTCACTTCGAATTCTTTGTATTATTACTTGTACCCGAGTATTATCAATTCCACTTAATGCGAGTTACAAACCTAACAAACACTTATTGTTCAGATGGATAGGTTTAAAAATTTCCACAAACTTATATAATAATTCTTTCCTAGTGAAATATCTAATACTCAAGTAAATAGATAAGATAGACGCAATTCTTTTTTTTTTGCTTTATTTTTTTTCTATATCAGTGAAAAATCCAAGATATTTCATACGATTTGACGCGATTCGATATCTATTTTTACCAATTAGTTGCCAACTACAATATCGAAATAATCCTGAATTATATCATAATTTAATGTGATTGCGTAGCCATGTTAATCGACTACAGATATCCAGTGTAAGATCAAGTTATCTTCATTCTATAAATAATACTTTTAAGATGATTCGACGTTTTCCAATGTTTACGCATAAAATGCTTTTGATTTTTCACATAATCGTGGCGTCGATATCGCAATAGTCACGAGGCTGACGCACGAGTGCGCGTTTTGTAGACGAATTTGGGAAATGCACTAGCTGAATTTTCACCTTCGGCGAATCGCCTGGTCCGGTGTTTATGATTCCAGAAGGGCTTCGCTTTAATTACCACTCTGCGGTGTTTACACGAGCCGTAATATTTGATGCGACGAGATAGGATCTACGTTGACGTGGATGAACCGCGTATCGGCAGAGAAATATGTATATACATCACGATATAGAAACTTGAACGGCAATCAATACTTTGAACACAGCCAGAGAAAAATATTCTCGCGATAACGATCAGACGCAAGCTTGAACTATTTTCTAATCGCCGATTTTTAAGTGTGCAATGCAAAATTATATAATGAGTAGCATTTTAGAAAAAACGAAGAGAAAATGTTACGGTGAAACGAAAAGAAAGGAGGGAAATGTACAGAGGAAAGTTTGCAGAACGATGGAAAGGCGCCAAAGTCGAACTCTTAACTCTTGAAGTGGTTACTCCGTACGTAGTATACGCAAAACGAAATGTGCCTAAAATGTCCAGTACGTTCGTTATACTGGTTAGAAAGAAGTAAGAAAATAAATAAAATATCCGAAAAAACATATACAGCGGCTGCAAAAAGTATTGGAACACTAAAAATGTT
Source organism: Eucera pruinosa (assembly GCA_028830335.1). Lineage (NCBI taxonomy): Eukaryota > Metazoa > Arthropoda > Insecta > Hymenoptera > Apidae > Eucera > Eucera pruinosa. Next base: position 8,547,564 of record JAMYCR010000009.1, on the reverse strand, counting down.
CAATTAAGTGCCACTTACAATTATTTAGATTTAAATATACCAAATTTTGAATCATTGAATGTAAATGTGGTCACATACGATACTGTTAAACAGTAGAAAATTTACCACAATTAAATCTGATGAAGTAATACTTAAATGTGAAGAAACGGTGGTGTACGAATACTTTTTGTAGCCACTGTGTGTTTATATCATCTACAATAGTTAAAAGTGATTATCTTCATTAAAAAAAATAGGTGTTTTTGTTTTTGACAATCTTTTGTAATTTTGATAAGCACTTAAATGGTTGACCCCATACTGGCTATACCTGTTAACATGGTTTCAATTTTCTGCTAGATTTCCTTTATTCCGCGTTTACACGGTCCTGCTTTATTGATCGAATTTACGTAAATTGAGTATACCTACTCGTAAAAATGAAAATATGCATGTAATATATGTAAATATATTGTAAATTCTATAAGAAATCACCTTCCAATAAATATTGAATATTCATCTCACAATTCTCTATCTTACTATTAGACTGCGAATGTTCTATATATATTATAATTTATAATATATAAATTATTCGAATTTGTATATTTATTAACAAAATTAAAGAAGTGAATCCTAGATGAAGGGCTGTTTTACCATCAAAATACAATAATTTGTACTTCATAACAAACATTCATCTTATTTTTGTATATTACATTCATTGTGTGCCTTTTTTGCATATTTTTCCATAAATGCAAAAGAATCTGGAGACTATTTATTATGAAAATTCATGTCCCGTAAAAAGTATGTGTCGCAAAACACGTAATTAACTCGCATATAATTATAAATAATCGTATTACAATGTACGAAAAGAATCTGTCACGTTTTCTAAATTGATACGTTGTTTATTTACGGAAAAACTTCGAGAAGCTCTTGTTGAAAGACCGTTTAGTTAAGAAGATAATATAATGAATCATAAGGTACAAAGATTAATGTAATAAGTCGGCTGATAAAAATTATACGTCCACTTTATGACTCAATAAAAATATGTTCTGTATTCATCTTCAGCTACCTTATAATTAGAGTTTTTTTATCTTACATTATCTGACATTTCTTCGCCGACAACGAACTGCGACATCGAATTAATTCATTACGCAAAAGCACCTTGTATGGCTTACGTTGTTGTGCCATCTTAACGATACAAATATCTACTAATAACTCACGTTAAGGCGTCATCCTACTATCATATCTTGAAGAGACTGATTTACGTTCTATTAATTCCAGGAAACCGGTTTGCTTGCGTGTAATGCGATAAATCAATGAAGCGCCTCTACTCTCTGTTTACCGCCGATATGATACTGCCACTGAAAAAGGACGCATACCAATCAGAATATTTGCTTCACGTATGAACATAGCGCTTATAGCTTGCTAACAATGCAAATGACTTGCAGGCTGACAGAGAAGAAAGAGACAGAATAAAAGGAGGAGAGTGAGCAGCTGGTAAACAAAATGCAGAAAAATTGCTCAATCTCCGTAAACGGAGACTCTGTTTACCTCCTAGAACCAGAAAAGCTACGCGGCTTTAATAATTTATTATTTTATGCCTCTCCGGTTCGAGGAAAGACGTCGGTGAAATCTCGCGTGCGCCTAGGATACTGTAAGAGTCCTCTAATTACTCTAATTAACCGTGAGAGGCTGTGGAAAGATTATATTTGCGATATTTTCTTTTTTGTATGGTACGAAGAAAGTGGAATTTACGATAGACACGATAGGGAAATTTTAACGATGAGGATTGTTGATATTTTTGGTAAAGCACGAAAGAAAACAATGGGTTTCGTGTTGAAAAATTTTAACGAGTAATTATGATACATATAGTGACTGTCAATAATTTCGGATACTCTTTCAAAACCTCCCAGTTACCGGAATCAAATTTTGAGGTGGAGGAGGGAAGGAGAGGTAGATCCTAAATATAAAATTTTACCTTCAGGTATTTAAAAATTTGCGAGATGTTAATAAAAATCTTTCCGCACAATACATTGAATTCTTCAAACTTGTTCGGTCTCTAGTTTTATGACAGAATGACTACCAGAAACGATTTTCTTAATCCTTTCTTTAAAAAGGAACATGTGTCCGAAAAATCAAAGAGGTTTGTGCGACTATTTGCGACACTCATCTGTAAAGTGTTAATCATTGCTTTATTTAAAAATCGATTCATATTTTCATTATTATTTATTTTCTAGTGCTATTGGCGAACGCAGTATTTCGCACGCAATTCCTGCATGGGAGTTTAACAAAAATTTGTACTTTTAGATGTCCTATATTTTGAGGGACAATAGATAAACATCCAAGTTAAGGATTGATATAACACAAGTTGTCAATTTATTCCCTTAACCCCTTACCCTACAATCACGAGTAACACTCGTGCTACGAATTATGGCACACATTCGACATAAACGCAGAGTATTGAGGATAAAATTTAACTTGAACTCTATATTTGGCTTTATGTTATAAGATTGAAGGTTGTTAAACAAATATTGTCTCTAATATCCAAATGATTTGTACGTGACATAATGTGAATTCAGTAAATAACTAATGCTAGCGTACGTAGATAATAAGATAATCGTAGGACAAAGGGTTAAAGATCCTATTTTCTCTGTCAAAGTTCGTATTGGCTGAAAACTCACAGTAATATTCACACTTACCCTAACCATCGATAAATCGTATTAATGGAAACCATGTAAATTTAAAATCGCGTGAAAGAAGTACCGCATAAAAAGACGTCCACCGCGTAACAGGAAATGTCTCTTATTAATATAATTTTACCATCAACCATGAATAGAAGTGCATATTTATATAGCCTTGTCAAACGTATATTTATAGAATCTCAAACCGCTATCATATATTCCCCTAGATACAGTTTCGGGGGTAGCTGTCGCGAGTTATAAAGGAGCATTCACACGGTTGCACAAGAGATACACGTGCGAGCACGCGCACACACGGCAACGTTTCAACTGGAAAACTGACAGGGGTTTGTGATCGATCGGCTCATCAAACATCTTGCCATATTGTTGACTGAATCCCTATCCGCGGGGGTGCATGGTCGAGCTGGTGCGAAAGAAAGAGAGAGAAAGGACCCCAGCTAGAGTGTCTATTTTTATTACGTGGTTTAACCTGACGGCGATTGCGCGAACCGGAGACTGATGACGTTTTTATACACGCCTGCGAGGAGATAAGGGAAACGACGAAAAGATCATCTATCCAACGGGAAATTAATATAGGCTCTTCACCCTTTTCCTTGCTTTCTTTTTTGTGCGAGAGGAGAATTTTTTTTAGCAACAGTCATCCATTTGTACGTTTTACGTGATGTGACGGAATAGCATATGTAATGTTCAGTTTTCAATTCAATCAAAAACGTTTGTTGATGAAGTTCTGTGAAATATTTCATTTTAATCTATTATTGATTATTGTTTTTTTTTGCTTTGTTTATTTAGTCACTGTCACGTCTCCTGTTAAGGTATTAGTGACCACAATTACAATTTACAATTATTGTATATATATATATAAAACATAATATTTGTTTGCACAAATGTATGGTAAGATATATCTCTGTGATAACTTCATATTTGATCTAGGAGATTTATTTCTTTTAAAACGTTTCCTATCACATACATCATATATGATACACAATCGATATTAATTGAATTTTCTTAAACTAAAGTCCGCTAGAACTTATTATTAACTGCCATTTTATAACTGAACAAAATTATTATGAAGGAATTACAATAAATTGTTTTGTATAGTAGGTGAAAGGCAGGATTTTTCTGTTGAACACTTTGTTACTCTGCTAAATACACAAGAAGCGATTATGCTAGATGACTGGACAGTGAACGTGTTAAGAAACTTAAACTGTTGTTATATTGCTCTTGCTTGTCAAAAAGATGTTGAATACTATCAGATGTATGTATTTAATTTCCTTCTTGTGTGGTCGCAGTTCGACGACAATTGAACGACATAATTAGGTGGGTTGGATTAAGTGGAGCACCCCCTATATATACAAAAATTTTGTAAGAGAAGAAAAGAATAGTTTTATTAATTTTGTAGGAATTAGATTTCTTTCAAATCAGCGAGGCTTAAGCACGCGATAGTAGAAAAATAATTGAAAAGGTATGAAGAGTAATCTTTTAAAAAGCAAGACTGAAATCTGTCTCCTTTAATTTATTTCCAACAAGTAGATCGTTTTCTTTCTATTAGCTCTCGTAAAAGAAATTAAAATACATTCACGTGTTCCTTCTTTTCGTGAAAGACTATGAAAAAGGAGAAGGAAGCAATATAATTGCCTAAAATTGTGTAATACTAATTACGCGCTTTCTAGAGTACTTCTCTGTAGGTACTTAAAAAAATTAATCATATTTTCGAAAGAACAAAGGGAGATAAGAGCGTTATAAGTGACTAGTCATAATGATATGTATTTATCTTCATATCTAAATTTCTGATAAGATTTAATTAAATTTATAAATTTATTCTCGTACTAAATAATTAAATCCAAATATATTGACCTGCTAACTAGAAGTGATTAGAGTTAACTCATCGTGCAGCTCGCCGATATTTTCGGCATAATTTTGCAAAGACTCTTTTTTTTTAATCTTTCGACGGCTGTTTAAACAAAAACTAATTTCCCACATTATTAGTATTTAATTTGAGTCGACTTTTTTTATACGTACATTAATTATCATGCGCTTTGCCTCCAACTACTCTGAAACGAGTAAATTTGTTTCACTTCAAATTTACGAATGTTTCTTACATCTTGAGGTATGAAATTTGTCGTTATATATGTTAGATTAAACAAAATTTATGGCGTATCAGAAACGTCATTTAAAGTCAAGTGATTAATTGTTACATTTGTATTAGAAATTCAGTATACAGATTTATTATATTAAAAAAAATTTTTCAAACGGAAGTTCTTCGTTATTATGAGGAAAATTCAGTGCAATAATTATCTTTTTGCTGTTTCGCTAAATTTTATACAACTATTTCGAGAATCAAATAATTTACAAAAGTGAATTTTGGTGAAACAGTTAAATGACTCATCCTGTGTATAATAACTGCACGTGCAAAAGTTAAAAGTTGCTTAATTAAAATGAAGCCCTATTTTATTAATCTTCAATTATGTACACGAAGGAAGTGTTGGCTAACAATAAGAAATGACTGGTTAAGTACTCATTGGTAAAGCACACTTCTCGTTCATTTATCTTCCTTTTGATAACATTCCACGAAGTATATTGTCTCGATTACCGTTTGTAAATGATAGCAAACTATACTGATACATATTGATTGCATATCCCTTTAACAAAATGAATTATAATAGAGTAAAGGGTTGGTTAAACGACACAGAACCGTAAAATTCTTTCTGGATGCTTCCATTATTTTTCATCCCTCGACGAACACGCATTTTCTCTGTATATTTCGTCTCCCCCTTTGTTCACGTGTTTTCAGGGAGCAAAAACTGCATCGACTAAAACGCGCAGATTTAATTAATGCACACTGCAGTCGGCTCACTGCCTCTAGAATTAGTTGCTTTAAGGTAAAGGGTTATGTGTTTTATTTTATCATGTCGAACTTTGATGGAATATTCTATTTTTAATCGATACAAAACTCTGAAAGAGTATGTATTTTAATTTCCAGGTTTCATCAGCTTTCTGTACCAATATTCCGTTGTTGTCTTAGCGTATATACACGTTTTACATAGGGTGCACCAATCAAAATTACCAGCTCGAATATCTCCGAAATAATTATGAAAATAATAGATATTTTTCAACTAAAATTTATTTGAACCCATCATTGAAATAAGTTGTAGTTATAATATTGTTTTTTGTTTTTATTTGAGCCTGCAACTCTCAATTGAGAGTTATATTGTCTAACATAAGTATTTACGTATAGTTACAATTTTCTTTTACACCATAGGTTAGTACAAAATAATTATTACTATTTTATAATTATTACTATTAATACATAGTATCTCACACTTTGAATACTTAGCAATTTTGAAAGATAGTAATCTTTAATATCGCTATCGTTATCTCATTAATTATTATAAAGTTTCTGAATTCATATTTGATGAACATTTTGTACTAATCATTCATTATGTTAAACAATCCGAATTTATAGGCTCTATGTATTATATTTAAGTTTGACCGCATATACACGGCTCTAGCACTGAAAGGGTTAAGATTATAAAGTATAAAGTAAGTTTCCAAATTTGTAAGTTACATTGCTTTAGAAGACGGCAAAAAGATCATCTTCTTACAGCACGTGTTCGAAACAAAACTCATTTTATTCCTATTTATCCCAAATAAAATTAATATTAAATTCGTAAGTTACATTACTTTAGAAAACGGTAACAAGATTATCTTCTTCTTTTCGTAGTTTCAAATACAACAATTAACTTTTGTCTTTACTGTGAAAAATATCTGTATCGAAACGAGGCCTATCTGAAACCATCGTTTGATTTAATAATCTAATAAGAATCTAGCTTTCGGACAAAATGCGTTCGACATCTACGAATGTTTCAATTTGCATTACACAGAAAAATATATTGTCATTAAAAATAAAAGGTTTGTGGTATAGGAATGTTTTTTTTTATTTCTTGAAATCATTGTGTGTTCAAGGCGGTACTGTTTATTAGTCATTCCCATATAATACTTTACTAGCCTCCTAACTATGTATTGTATATTCGCTATACAAGGGCGTATAGAATTTCATTGAAAATAAAGAGAATGAAACAAAAAGAATGGGGGAGGAGGAGAAAATCGAGGAATACCGTGGCAAAATATTCGTTGGACGACAAACACACATTGCGCAGGGGACCGAAAATCAAATTTTTCAGAACTATGAGGGGAACGCTTTGTCCCCTGTGTTAATAAATGCAGTTTGTTATATGAGCGCAAAAACGGGGCTCACCTAAAAGTTACTCCGAAAACGATTTTCCATTGTGTTAATAGAACCATCCTCGCTAACCACTCATTATCGATAAAATTTCACTGAAATTCATTAGCAAACTGATAGTTAACAGTTGCTTTCATCAACGTAATTTTGATTTTAAAGGGTTCCTGGAAAAATTCATATTAGTATTTTATTTTCGATATACAACACTGGACAAACGAATTCGATCTCACATGTTTTACTTGTTGTTTGTCCTCGTGACAATGTTAGGAAAGTTTTACAAAATATAAAGTGAGTTTTATGCCTATCTAAACTCACTGAGAAATGTGATTTGTTTTAATATATTCATTCGATATTATTGAGTTGGAAAGAAAGTTCGTAGCATTTTTTAAACAAAATTTAACGATACAATTCATATAATCATACATAATTTTATTCTGCTATCTATTTGTGATCTTGTTCCACTGCTTTTTGACATCTACATATTTGGAAACTTACAGATTTCATCTTACCAGAAATTTGCATCTTTGCGAGCTAATTATTTCAACATCGCTCAATGAAAAACGTTACGAACTTTCTTTCCTACTCAACATATATGAGGACGTTCGTAAAATTAGTATTTTACTCTCTTCATATTAAACTTCTTTAGTAATTTGATCTACTGCTAAATTCAATACGCCTTTATGAAACATTATTATGAAAAGGGAAAATTTGCTTTCAATTTTGTCTGTTTCGAAAGAAATGAAAATTAAATTGGTAAAAATGTATATAAAACTTCTGCAGAAATTAAAGTTCATTGTCATAGCAGAGCCGAAAGAGTACAAAGGGTTAATTATGTAATTTCTAGGAAGCATTATAAGGCTTACTGTATTATTTGTGTATATATTTCACAAACATAATTTTGATTTTGGAAGACTTTAGCAAAAATTGGTGTTTCTAAATAATTGAGTTCGAATATGTGTGCATGAAATTGTGAATAAATAGATATCTTATTAAATTATTTAAAAGAGGAATTGTAAATACAGGGTTTAGGATTGGGAGAAATTTAGAATTTAATCGACGCTATCTTGAAAATCGACGAACGTGCAAGAGTAGCATCGTCGCGGATTCTAGGATTAGCAAGCTGATCTTCTTTTAATTAAGACATCTGATACTATCTTCGGCTGAATAATTCACCCCTAAGGAAAGGAATATTTCCTACATCAAATGCTGATAAATCTCGTATATTCGCAGTTACTTACAAACTTCAAATAATTCAATCTTTTTTATTTATTATGTATCGTAAATAAACCCCTGTTGGTTAGAGAAAAAAGAAGAAGAATCGGTAGATGCATACGCATACGTTTAGCTAAACTTCAGAAAAAGATTATGTTGAAATCACTTGTGGAGCATCGAATATTTTAGAATAAAGAATCTTTCAATAAGAGCTTCCGCATATTTTTAGAATATATTTAGTTTATGGTTAAATGTTTGCAATGATTATGGTGACATCTTTTAGTTGCAAACGCTTACAATTTTAATCATGGAATGATACACATTTAAAGATTTTATTTATACCGTTGAAATTTATTACTATACTGCGGATCTTTATGCAAATTTATATTTTTATTAACAAAGTTAAAGAAATGCAACTTAAATGGAGGGTCGTTTCATCTTTTGAACTTGAAGGTTTTTTTTGCTGTGGAAAACTCAAGCAGCTGGACAAAGATTGACTAGAAAATGGATACTTTTTTAAGCAAACATACTTATTCAACGAATATAATTGTCGCATTTCAATATCTAATGTATTCTGTATTGCACAAATTGTATGTAACATTAAATTTCAAGTTTTGTAATGTTTCACAGTAATATCAAAATCAGTTTAACCTGTAATGTCTATTATTCTTTTATATTATCGCGTTTAGCCGAAAACTTTTTGTTAGAATTAGTACAACGTGCAGTAAAAATTCTTCAAATTGTCTAAACTTAAATGCATTTTATTTCCGGAAAAACTTCCAGAAGCTCTCATTGAAAGACTCTTTACAAACGCGACAAACGAAATAAAAGCAATAGAAAAAGCAACGATTGGGTAAATGAATCTACGTGTGGGAGAATTCTAGCAAAGATCGTGCAAAGGTTGTGCAGCCTATGGGGGTGGGAGTCACGTGTCGTGACATAAGTATGCATGAAGTTAACTCGGGGTCGTCTGAAATATTAAGCAGCCAGACTCTTGGCCGACCGAGGACTGAAAACTGTTTACCGTAGGAAGCAGCTGCAGGATAGCAGCCGCCACGTTAAAATCCCGGCCGACTCTGGCTGCTCCCGCGTTTGATAAATAATGCGGCTCGCATTTTGCGCGGGAAAACTTTCGGATTGCACACCCGGAGTCTCGCGGAAAGCGGGAGAAAGCAGAAAGGGAGAAGCGAATATAGTAGAGGGGTGACGGAAGTGCGAGCAATTCAATTCAGACACCCTCGAAGCGAATTTTCATTCGAAAGTTTGCTGGGCTTTTAATGAAAAGAAAGACGCTATGATAGAGAAGTGGCGACGCGGTGCGAAACTTCTTGCTTGACTGCTCCATTTTACTAGTAGGTCCTCTTGTCCATTGGCAATTTGATATTTTTGTCGGAGATTGCATGAAAGTAAGGGTTTATGGAACGGTGGAGCTTCAGTTGGTAAATGTTTGAGGATGATTTGATGAGCGGAAGATTCTTTCAACCCCTTGCCGTATTGTTTTTGTAGTTGCTGCGTTGCAGCTCATTCACACGATACGGTTTTTTAGCCGATTCGGTCGTTTCGCTGAATCGGTAATAACCGAAGACAGCATTCGTATCATATGTGGCAGCAATCATACATTTGAGAATGAGGAGACGAAATCAAGCACCGAAAAGTCAACATCTTTTCATTTTTTTAGTACAATTTTTCTCTAGGATTTTCTTCGCAATAGAGCGTTAAAAGCTGAACATCTTCTGTTGGCAAATTTTCGCTCTATTCCGAAGCATTGCGAAGTTGTAAGGAAAATGAAAATCATTGCGAGTTCTCTAATGGTACGAAATCAGCTGATGTCAGCTGATGTCAGCTGAAATCAACCTTTGCAGCGCTATTTTCTCTTCTATTTTTCAAATACAACTTAGTAATGGTGCGGAGTAGAGCAAAACTTTTCCGATAAGAAATATTTAGCTCTTACTACTCTATCACTCTGTTGCAAAAAAGTCTGAGGAAAAATCGTATTAAAAAAATTCAAGAATGTTGAAATCTTCGAGACTTGATTTCACCACCTTAAAGAAATTTCCTGCGAACTTTTGCAATTCTTTTAATTGCTTCATATATACACTATCATTCTCTAGATTCTTGCAAACTTTCATTAAAATCACACTTTTGGGTTAGAAGAATTTCCTTACACGTAACGTTCGAACACTTTCGTGAGCCACTGTACACGTTTGCCGGTACAACTTTCTATTTAATTATCAAGAATTCACAAAGTTTGATATTACCTACGCTTACCCTATAGCCTTACATTCTTTCAATAAATCCTATCGTTAACACCGTAGACGCTAATTGTATTCGTTACGCCTACTTCTTTTAAATGAAGTCCACATCCGCGGATGAAGGCTATAAAAGCAAGGTGAAAACGCGGGTATCCGGTGAAATATTAAAAATACGTAGCCGACAGTTTCGCGTGGCAAAGATTGCGAAGTTTCGCGGAGGATTCCTTACAAAGCCTGACTTATTTAGCCTGGAGCGGGGTGTCTGCCTGTTTCCAGGATCTCCTCTAACCCCGCCAACCTACTTTCCACCCCCGTGATCCTCGATTCGACGAAGGGGAATGGGACAGAGGGAGTAGTGGAAGGTTGCAGGAGCGTAGTGAAAGGACGAAATGCTCTTTTGTGGCCGCCCTCCACACCGGGAACTTTATTAATTGCGCGTTTTGTTATGCAGATGCCTGCAGACCGAGCCAGCCACCTCTCCCCTTACTTTTCTTCTGTCTTCGACAGGGGTGAGCTTCCTCTCCTAGGCTCGTGTGTCCAGGACCTTTAAAAGATTACTTTCTCTCTCTCTCTCTCTATCCCTCCCTTCGCCTACGTTTCTCTTTCTCCAATTCGTCGCCTCTAATATCTTTCCTCTTACTCTCCATTTAGGCGCGTGCGAAAGTTTCAAGTCTCTGGACGCGGTCTTTTGCGAATTCTGGAAACGTAGAATTAGCCTTTCGGGTTGAAATAACATATTTTTGGAGACTTCTAATAATAGGTCTTCTCGTTGGTTTAGGGATTCTTAAACTAAAACAGATTATCTAATCATTTTCTATACTATTTATTTATGTGAACTTGTGAAGAATTTAAAAAAGTAAGTTTAGAACACATATATTTGTTCCAAATTAATTCTTGTTTAATATCATTTGAGTTTAGGGTAAATATGTTTCTTCTAGAATAATTCTTGTTTGATATCATTAAAATTATTTTATCATCGAATAAGTTAGGTTTTCGGTCAAACTCAGCATCCACTTTTAACAAAATCAAATGGATACTTTGTCTCAAATGTAATCACTTCTGTTACGTTATAAAATCCTATTCTAATAAAAGTGTGACTTATTATTTGGTACACCTAATATATACAATCATTTTTAAAGTCACAATTAAAACAGTAATTAAGTGTTCTGTTTTATGTGAGACTCCCTCCCTAAATCTTAAATCAAAGTTTCTCTTTGTATACGTGTTGATTTTAGTATATACATACCTAAATTTCCTATAAATACATAAAGATTCGCAGTCTATCTATAACCATAAATTCTCAGGGTGTTAATCAAATTATTGGACGCTTAATAAATGTCTGATCTATAAATATCCGAATGTCTAATTGAAAAGCAGAAATTATTACGGTCCTTAAAGATGGAACAGATTTCCGTTCACGTTTAAACGTCTCGTCAATGAAACAAGAATATCCGGATCTCTGGGGGTGATTCGAAGCTCAGCTCGTACATTATGTCAGCGTTTAAGAAGCGACCAGTGAGAAAAGAAATCCAGCTTTTGTTAAGTAACTTTGCTCTCGGGAATTCCAGACTCGGGACGAGGCAACATCCAGCTGCTTTTAATTTTCAACTGAAAATAAGAGGGAAAGGAAAGAATAGGTCCTCGCGTCTCCTGGCGACTATTCGTGAAAATTGAACGTTACTCTTCCACAAACGAGACACTTAACATTCTTCACGGACTTTTAAATGAACTGAGAATTGCTGGGAACTTCTTGGTAATGATATATCATTAATCAAAAGAAATTATTTATAATACGATTGGGTTCAGCGTGAAATTCGTATTTTTCCATTTTATTACATTCCATCGTATTAGTGTTTTTATAGGAAGTGACTTAGGTGTTTGATCAATGTTGCAGTTTCCATCAATTCTCTGTTACTTCTTGAGTACCAAATAAGAATATAAAGACAAAAGAAACAAATTACGAAGTAAAGTGATATTGAGTTACCTCGTGAAAGACACATGAAGTTTCCTTTTAATGAAATGATGTCTTATTGTGAAGACTATTTTATAATTGTATGATTAGTTTCTCTGTGTATAGTAATCCCCAATATTTTAATTTGCAATTATAAAATGTCCTACGATAAATGATAAATCCATGATAAACGATTAAATATCCTACTAATACCCTACGTAATATTGAGAAGAAGAAAAGGGGTATATTGATGGCAATATTAATATGCTTATAATAATGATTGCAGTCATAATATTGAATAGAAGTAAAGGAATATTAATATTAATAGCAATATAAGTATAATGATAATTACAGTTATAATATTGAAAAGGAGCAAAGGAATAATTGTGAAAAATCGTTGTCTAGGTTTTATTTTATAATCGACATACGCATGTGTTTTCTAAAATTTATATCTTTGCCTTTTCATTAGCAACCACAGTTACTATTTACATTTATATAGATTACAAAATTATGAAATACAATTTAGTAGATTAATACGCTTCAAAAAGTTTACTACATTAGCCTTTGTTTATAATACTTATAAAAATGTAGAGAGTATTACAGATGTAAAAAAATACGTAGCAATTGCCGAAAGTTGAGCAGAAAATGAATGAAAAAGGGGAAAAATGAAAAGGGAAGCACTTAAGAGGCAAAAGAAATGATTGAAGCGAAAGAGGCAGCAGGGATGAGTGCCGAAAAGAGAGGTTGAAAAAGGAAAGGGAGAAAGAGGAACGCTCTTAAGCTGTTATTAGGGCGTATTTCCCGGAGGCATGTTTAGTTTTAGCTCGACTAATGACTGCATCAGGCCAGAAACAAATTTTCACGAACACAACGACGCGACGTCGAGCTCCTTCCTCTTTCACTATCGGCTGATTTTTTCCCAAATCTTTCCGCCGTCTCTGCCAAATTTCGTTTAATAAAAGAGAGTGAAAATGTTAAAAAAGGGCAGGTCTAATCATAGTTTGTCAATAAGTCTATCTATAGTCTATTAATAATATCTCTATTTATTTATTTACCACTAATAAGTATTAATTTGCATTCTATGATTCAGAACTTGGAGAATTAAATGTTCGCGTCTATATGAAACTTTTTCACCAAAGCAAACGATATTCTGATTATAGGAAATTAATTACGAGCGTCTACGTATTCCAATAAATATTAATTTGCATTGTATGGTTCACAATTTGGAAAATTAAATGCTTGCATTCATATGAAACTTTTCATCCTGTTTAATATTACCATTCTTGACGTTATCGGTGTTTTTATATTTTTTATTACAAATACTTTCATTGATGCATATTTATTGAATTCTACTTTAATAAAGACAATTATAAAAATTGCTATATTACGATTAGAAAATCGTCGATAGTAAACAACAATGAAACGTCCCAAGATTGATTTGCAAATTTGTTCAGTTTATTCCTCCATCGTCTAAGAAACGCAGTGAATCGAATAAATTACGCGAGTTTGGTATTCATTATTTGTCGATACAGTGCACAGGCACGTACAAATTATTCAATAGACGACGTTCGGTTTACGTTTAATTTCTTGCATAAAATCAAAGTGGCGTTTCAACAGTTACAGTTGCACGATCATAGAGACTTGGCCATTAAAAGACGCGCAATATATTCGAAATGTATTCAAGGAGAATGCAAAACAGTAGAATCCCGTGATGAAATCCATTAGAACATTAAACAAAAAGAATTCCATTTGAAGGCTAAAGGGGAACGAATAGCAAGTATAATAATCAGAAGAACGAACCGAAACGGACATCAGATTTTCTCGATAAGACAATATACATATAATAAAGATAATATTGCAAAAATATGATCGATTAAAATTGAATGGTTCGTTGAATGCTTCTATTGTAGTTTTACAGATTGCTTTTAAAGCGGTAAGTATTTGTCTCGATAACAGAACAATAAAAGTTTCTGTATGAGTCAGTATAATGATATCAGTACCAGTATAATAATACTACGGTTATCATTACCATATAAGAAATTTTCCGATCATACACTAGAAACCAGTTCCCCTTCTTCAAACAAATAAAAACATGATTTCTTGTATACAATGATAAACCAAATCGATTTTTATGGAATAATGCAATGAAGTTTACTGCAAAATAGAAAAATTACAAACTAATCGGAGATTCTAAGTTTCTAGACAATGCGCATTTACTAAGATTAATCCATAGATATCTTGGAACATTATGTGAAATAGTAATCTTCTCCGACAGATATAAAAGACACGTTTCATGCAGCTTCAACTAATATCAGTCCAATTAACCCTTTGACTTCGAACTCTGTACGTTGCATGACTATGCATAATTAAATGGGCTAGTTTATTCTACGACTTACCACTCTAAAATTCATTTACATCAGCTGTTAGTTCATTTATACTGATATAAAAGGAAATCTAAGCAATGTGCACCCTCCGTGGCTAAAAAAATTTATGGAGCATATTTATAATCACATCTTGCTCAAAATACCACCATGACAACAATATGTATCAAATTATCTGTAACATTCAAGAAATAATCAAGAATGAAAAATAGAGATAGGTCGAAACCTAATTTTTTATATAATAAGGATCCATTATCTAAATATATTATGTATTGTAGCATGTAAAATATTTCATTAAAATGTTCGTTGAAAGAGTTTCATTATGATATCACTTAAATTGAAAAAGAATTATAGTTTGGCCGGAAACTTTTGGCAATTACTGTATATTGAACTTTCACACCATCATTCTAATGCACTTACTTTTTTAAATACAATCGCGGTACAGCAAAATTCCTGATAATCCTTTGTAATTTTAATCCCCTTAAAGGGTTAAAGTAATTATTGCATACCTTTTTTTTTAATCCTCGCAATTTATCTCGTCGTTTAATATACTTAATCGCAGCTTCAATAATGTCCTTTTCATTGTTAGTCAATTGTTTTTGTCGCAACAAAAATGTGGCTGGTTAAACCGGAGACCGGTTAAAGAGGGACTGGATAATCGGGAGTCTACTGCATTGACTTATACCACTTTCATAATCACTGCCACATTTTTGCTAGGGGTGGGCGAATCTCAATCGATTTTCTCAAGAATCGATTTTTTTCGAAGCGATTTTCGATTTTTTTTTAATCGATTCGTGGATATTCGATTTTGAAACGAATTGATTCTTTTACTTGCGAATCGATCTTCGATTCAAAGTCGCCATAATTTATATCACAGAACCATTTACAACATTCACTCTTCCTAAATTCATTGCGTTTAAACGAATGGTTAATAAATGATTACTGTATACTTAAATTATTGTTAATTCTTCTTTTCTCAAGTTTTAAATAAATAAATATACAAATCTAATTTAAAAGCTTATATACAGTATCGCATCATGAGATTCTATTGATATCTCGGTAGAGTTATAAATGTTATACATTTAGTATTAAATCATTTTTTTTTTTTTATTGAAAAACTTGATTTTGTAAATTGGCTCTAAAGTGCCATAAGAATGAAAGCATTATATTTTAGGTTCGATTTACAAAATCGGGTTCGGCGATGAAGCAATAAACAATAAAATATAAATATTATTACGATCAATTTTTTTTAAATTGATTATCATAGAATGGATTTTTCAAGGTTCGATTTTCTAGTAACTCGATCTTTCTCGCTGCGATTTAGAATCGATTAAAAAATCTATTTTATTGCAAGAATGGTACATCCCTAATTTATGCTGTCCATAGAGAAGTAAAAATTTGAAGATGTAATCATTTCCAAGTAACCAGTACGATTTTGGACAGCGAGGCGGAGGTTTCACCGTGATGAACCATCAGCGTGTCGCGTTTTACATTGATATCACGATTTATTTCCAATTTCCGAGAGCGTGCACTGGCATGGCTTTTCTGTCCGCGGAAATTGAAAGAAACCGAAGAAGAAAAGAGGTAGAAGGCTTCGCGTAAAGGTACAGGTCTCCACCGAAAGTGAGATGAAGGTCGCCAGAAGGGTGGCGGAAAGTAGGAAGGCTCGTGTAACAGACTCCATTGTTAAAGCTTATTGAGAATCTGCCAATAGCCTGAGATTCAATTTGACTGGCGAACCATGAACGCCATTTAATATACAACAGAGGTGAGGGTAGTAGTAGAGGGTATGGAGGTGAACACGTTAACGTTTTGCTTGTCAAATGATAAGATGGAGAAAATATTAACAGGGCATTGATCGTGAGAAGAATGCTTTTATAATATGTAGTCGACGTTAATCGAAGGGATCGATTCGCTGGAGAACGATTAGCGTATGCTAATTTGATAATTCTAGCCCCTTGATACCAGATACGGAGAAATAGAAAATTTATATTGTCAACGATTCTTTAGAATCACGATAAACGTTGGTAATATTAATTAATTTTAAAACCTTACCAGAAATAGAGGAATTTATCTTTTTTAATAAAACCAACGCGATGGGACAAATAAACTACTGCATAATCGTATTTAATTATGTAAGTGTGATACAATTCAAATGATTTGAACTTATAGTGAAATAAAGTTCGATATCCCTGTTCGATAAAGGGATATTAATATGAAACACCTCAATACCACCGCAATACTTCAATACACTTCAAATACCTCAATAAGAAATTCAATAGATTTTATTGCTGTTACGAAAAATGAATATTTATTTAAATTATTTTCTAACAGTCGTGGTTAACGATAAGCCCTCCAAAGGAATACTCTTTAACCCTTTGACTGTGTCGTGATATTCGTATGGCTGTTTCTGCGGAGCATTGGGGTAGTCAGAAACACTCACACAATGTGTATGTGCTAAATAGTTACCTTTGAACAAATTAATTTAAAATGCAAATTAATACATTTTCTCATTGCGGTTAAAATAAATCTCCAAACATTGCTATATGTTGATAATTTAGAAAATCAATATATGTCGTATTAAACAAAATCTGCTGACCACGTATATACGCCTTTCGTAAACATTGTTAAACATTTAGTGCATATATATACGCCTTTCGCAGTCGAAGCATTAATCTACCTTCACTAAAATATTTAACTACTTGACTCACCTTTCATAAATGTTTGCATAATGCGAAAGATTCTTTCGCCGTTTCTTTCTGAATAACGGATGTTCGGCTGACGCCCAATTGTCAGTATGATCCATTATTGTTGATAAAGAACTCATATACACGGTTATTAATAAAATTCGCTACTTAATTATCGATTACTGCCCAGGCCTTTTATCCGTACACATTCCCAAACATGTTACAGTACACAAAACAAAAAATCGAAAGTTATTCCGAAATCAACGTATCTATTATACTATACGAAAAAAAGAACAAGAAAGAAGGCAGAAAGAAAGCTAGGAAAGGAATAATTAAGCGATTACCGTTGGTGGTTGAGAAGGGATTTTTCGTCATAGCGGAGATTTAATTGGTCGAGATGTAGTGAGGAAGATAGGCGGTTGCATTGTCTGCAGGATGTTAAGAGGGTTAGCCCCGAAGTATAGGGGGAGATGTTGGGTCGGTGGTGGGTGTACCAAGGGTGCCGGTGTAATGAAGAGCGACAGTGGCGCCCGGAGCCATCGCTAATTTGCCGCTAAGTGGCCGGCTTTGTTTCCGTACGTTGATCCCATCGTTCGCAATATCCTGGATCTGAGGCGATGTTCCGCGTTGTTCAAGAGAGACATCCAAATAACCCGCGGCCGTCTCCTCGTCCGCAATTCACTGCTGGCTAATTTCGTCGACCTGACCAAGGAAGAAAAAAAGGAAACCGTAACCGTTTCCGATGGAAACTGGTTCTGTAGTCATGATTCATCCAATGGTTCAGTAAACAGATGATAAGAGACTGAAATTAATCTGCTTCTCTGAATCTGAGGATATTTTGGGGTACAAGAGTGTTTACATATAACACCTTACTTTTGACAATTTTTGCCTCATTACATAACTTCTTTATTGCTTCTTTAACAATCTTTTCATTTTCTTCAGCGAAGAACTCGCTTAAATGACCTTTCCAGGTTTCAGATTTGTGAATTGTTTTCGTATGAAAGGATTTTATAAGGAGAAAATCATTCAATATTAGCATATTCTATCGTTCACGTTATTAGTTTTTTACACTGCGTTTTTATTTTTGTCGTAGGAGTTTAATGCGATGGATCAAAGACGCATCGCATTTTCTTCCATTTCAGGGCTATGTTAACCAGAATAAATACAACCAATTTTTACAAGTTTTTTAGTATTCTAAAATATGTCCTAGAATATGTTAATATTTGAAATTTAAAATGTGTGTCAAGACTTCTGTGATTGATTGTGTATCAACAGTTATCGAATTAATTTATCATTGAATCTTTGATCATTGTATACACTTTCAAATCACATAGTATACAAACAAATAGGAACATAATTTATGATGGCATAACCAACAGAACGTTTGCATGCTTGCCGTAGTACGTAGCTCCTTTAAAGTGAAACAGGTTGTATATTATATTAATATTGAAACTATTTTCAATAATGATAAAGATCGACCGATGGACGAACGTTTAAAGGGAATCGAATATTGTTTTACGCAGACTGAGCACGAAGTAACGTTTCGTTCAATGTAGTGTAAAATAACATGGCCCCTGATAAGGGATATTTTTATAGTCTTCTATAATCTTTATACTACATAACTCTTTAGAACACTTTCACCAAATATATCTGAGAATATACCAGGATTATCATTCTTTTGGTATTTAAATAAACATACAGTCAGTCGCAAAAGTCTACATACACCTAAAAATTTCTAATATTTAAAATATTGCAAGTGTTTCAACCATTTCGATGCTATTAATTTACGTACGAATAAAAATTGGATGCATCCTCATAGAATGATTTCCTTTTCCTGCCTGTTCGCAAACAAATATGCATAAACCAAGAACACAACTTCACGAAAATCAACGTATCTGAATTAAAGTATACCAAACTTATCTTTATAACTGTGTTTATAAATTATTGCTCTTTTCAGTGTATCTCTAACGTGCTGTAATTTTTTTAGCATAACCAAGATAACGTTTCTCAAATCTCGTCTAAGAATCTTTCTTATTTGTAATTTTATACTTCATCAATTCTTGTATTACTTTTGCTATTCTAAAATATGTCTTAAGTATGCAAAGAATTGAAATTGAAATTGTGTATGTGAGTTTTTGCGACTGGCTGTAGTTTCATTTATGAATTTTAACAATTCCTGTAACTTGGCCAACGCATATTACATAACGACGCATCAAGTATCATAATAGGCGTTTAGTTTCTCACCAGGTTACGAAATGAATAATAATCTAATTGTAAGATCTAAGAAAACGCGCTACACATCAATGACTGATAAAATTTTGTAGTATTTGATAAATTGTAAATTTTAGATCGTACGCATTGATATTGCATCAAGTGAAATTACACATTATTGCGTAACTTCGCGTATTGGCAAGGAATGTGCCGATGAATTTCCATTGTTATAAATTTGTTGGGAATAAATTATAGTCATGACTCACGTGTGACATAACATGTGATTCCACGTGACATGATGGTAATGTGTTCGAATCTTTATTCCTCTTTCATTGCAATTTGCATTTAATAAAAACAAAAGATTGAGAGGTATATGACAAAGATAATCCCTGGCAAATCTTAATAGTTATGAGGTGCACAATTTCATAATTTAATTGATTATAGTTTTATTGAATACACTGTTGTATGGCAACTTAGCGCAGTATTATAAACAGACTGCGGATTTTTATGTATCTATGGGAAAATGAAACATGTAAACAAATATATAATATACGCATTGTGCAGAACCACATAAAATACTCAACTTCAATAACATATTTTGAGATTTTTCTAGAAATAAGGTAACAACAAAGGCCTTGAAAAAATATGATTGAGCTGCGAGTTTCTTTTATATAAGTGGCAAACCGTCAATATAACTTACGGAGGTGTTGTCTAACATGTTTCTTTGAAAATTACATTATTATAATGATTGTTGTTAGCGTGAATTGTTCTTTCATTTTCGAAAGAAGCCCCCGAATTTATGTATGATACAAATTTATTATTACATTAAAATGTATCCTCCTATATTATTATTACTTCGATTTAACGAATCACAAAATATTATAATTTGAACTATAAAAATATTTTTCTAATTTTTGCCACGTTTCCGGGATTTTGCACCACTGTGCGACGTTGCCGTATATTCTTCTCTATCGCGGTAAGCAAATAAGCAGCGAATTAATAAAAAAACACCTTGCATTTCGCTATTCAATTCACTGTTGCGCGTCGTTTAATTTCACTCGCAATCAGATCATTTTGCATATGCAATTTGTTACAATGAACCCAGACAACGTTGCGATATTTTGCGTTCAGCATCGCGGTAAGCAAATCGGCAACGAATGAATTAAAACATGGCTTAATCAGTCTAGAGAAAAAAAACGTACGCAATTTAACTATCACGGGTTAGTTACACAGTTGAGGTCGGGAGTTGAACCCCACGGTTCCGCTCCTGTACATGTGAGTATAAAGTATTTCACTACGTAAGCAACAGTGCTATCAGAGAAGATTCAGTCTTCCTAGTAAACAGAGACAGTGAACATCGCATTGAAGTTTCATCTCAGAACAAGAGTATTTCGCCAGGATGGTGTTCCTAACCGTAGCTCTGTTCGTAGTGGCAATAACCATCGCGATTTACTACTACGTTACACCAAATGAAAACTTCTTCAAGAAGCATGGCATTCTGCACAATCCACCATCGTCATTGCTTGGAAACGTGGGACCCCTAATAAGCAGGAAACGCGACTTGCATCAAGTGATCCTGGAACTGTATAATATTCACCCTGAAGCGAAATACGTCGGCTTCTACGAATTTCAAACTCCGATATTAATCCTCCGCGATCTGGATTTGATCAAGTCCGTCACAATCAAGAATTGGGAGTATTTTACGGACCATCGGTCGTTTACAAACAAAGAAACGGATTATCTGCTAGGTACGATGCTATTTAATATGGTTGGAGAGGAGTGGAAGGAACAAAGGGCCATGTTGACACCCATGTTCACCTCGAGCAAGATTAAGAATATTTTCAAATTGATGTCCTCGTGTGCGATGAGATTCACAGATGCATTGTCGAAGTTTCCGGAGAAAGAGCGTGAAATGGATATAAAGAACTTACTCTGCAGGTACACGAACGATGTAATCGCCAGCTGTGTGTACGGTGTTTCATTGGACTCCATGAAAGAACCCAAAAACGTGTTCTACGTGTACGGAAGGAGCGCCACATCATTGCTAGGGTTCAAAAAGGCATTAATCATGTTCCTACATCGAAACCTGCCCAGGTTAGCAGTGTTCCTAGGATTGAGGCTCGTGAACATTAAAATGGAGAAGTTTTTCATTGATCTAGTGAAGGACACGGTGAAGGCCAGGGAAGAGAATGGAATTTACCGACCGGATATGATACAACTTATGATGGACATCAAAAATAAAAAAGAAGGATTAAAAAATTTGACCTTGGAGAACATGGCTGCGCATGCATTCAGCTTCTTTTTCGGAGGTTTTGATACCGTGTCCACGGAATGCTGCTACGTGATGCATCTGCTAGCGGAACATCCAGAGGTTCAAGCGAAGTTACAAGAAGAAATCGACGAAGCTTTGGAGAATTCTAACGGAGAAATCAGTTATGAGGTTATGGGCAAGATGAAGTACTTAGACGCCGTGGTTAACGAAACGCTAAGGATATATCCTATCGTTTATTTCATTGATAGAGTCTGTATTAAAGAGTTCGAGATGCCACCAGCGTTATCTGGAGCCAAACCTTTCATTGTAAAACCAGGAATAAACATTTGGGTTCCCATTACGGCGATCCATCGAGACCCCAGGTACTACGACAATCCGGATAAATTCGACCCGGAGAGATTCCTCGATGATGGGAAGAAGATTTTAAATTCGAACGCCTTTATCCCTTTCGGCATGGGACCTAGATCGTGCATTGGTAACCGATTTGCACTGACGAACGTGAAAATTGTACTCTGTCATCTTCTTGCGAGATGCGATTTAAAAATTGGACCGAAGACACAGACACCTTTGGTATTAATGAAAGGAGTATTCAATATGATACCTGAGAATGGGTTCTGGTTGAAAATTGAGCCCAGGAAAAATCCTCATCCCTCTACCATGATTAACAGAACGGTTAATGGCGTGGCCAATGGTGTTTGTTAAAATAAAACTTGTATAATCTATTATTCTTTTTGCAGCGCAGATTGTAATTACTCGATTTCAATATTATATTTTTGTTACGTCATATTATCCTTTACTCTCTCCAATTCTTTGGCTAATTTCATATATCAGAAGGAGTTGTGTATTTTTCTGTATATTTCACTATTCTAAAGAATTGTAAAATAAAATGATTCATAAGATGTTTGTTTATTTAGCTATTTTCTTCGCTGTCGGATGACAGGAATCTTTTAATTCGAGAAGCGATACTGATAATTGTCAATAAGGATAAGGTAGAAGGATACGATGATAAACTGCGCAGAACAAAAGGTAAAAACTAGATCTATGAGAAAACATATTACACTGAGATTGATATCATCCGGTTATGTGTGTTATGTCGGGTTATCTGCCTAAGAAATTAATAAATTAGTTGTTCAATGAATGCGTACTTATTTAATAATAATTCCAATTGAAATGATACTTTATTCAAGGATTCGCTTTATTGAGGCAAAAAGTTAACAAAATATTCTACCAATTATTTCTACAGACTGCGCTCTGCTTTTTATTCTAATTACGAACACTTACGACGTCATGGAAATTTGCAATGTAATTGTATACAATTTCCCGGGAGATCAAATTTCAATGTTTGCTACGCGCACTAACTATCGCCATGTGTTAACTTTAGATAATTTGTATGCGTTGTACGATGATTACGCTATATACACACAGCAACATATTTGTATACACATTAGCTGGAACATGTATCACTCGTTGTTATCATGAAACGTTACGTTCAACTCGACCGATAATACCGAATATACATATATTACTCTACTTACACTACAAAAAGCATTGGCACATATGCATACCTTTCAATCAAATATTTTTTTATCAAATTTTACATTTCATTCGCACAACGGTGAATTTTTGCAGTCTCGTACTATTAAATAAGCCGCACATTTGCCAAATCGATAAAATAAATATGCAGTCTCTTTTAAAATCTCTTTTGAATGATTAGATTCATATGAACATTGTAGGATATATTGTTGGCGTAATTTTGATCTAGCGACATATAAAATGAGTAGAATAATCGTA
Source organism: Eucera pruinosa (assembly GCA_028830335.1). Taxonomy (NCBI): domain Eukaryota; kingdom Metazoa; phylum Arthropoda; class Insecta; order Hymenoptera; family Apidae; genus Eucera; species Eucera pruinosa. The sequence goes on along the minus strand of JAMYCR010000009.1, from coordinate 8,523,898 downwards.
ATTATTTTTATAAATTATTTATTATTCCATTACCGAAAACATTTTCCTCGATTCCCGATGCTGAGTCCAATTGTTAAGGAAATTTATTTTAAATATAAAAAGTTAAGCGTCAATAAAGTACTCTGCACTACAATTTAAAAAAACTCAAAAAATGTAGTTATTCACTTTGTCCTGTAAACGGCTCAGATAAAAATTGAATATATTTAGAATAATATGTTTTATGATTATAATTTTTCTTTAAAGCTAATCATAAAGAATACGTTTAAAGAATATTGGCATATAGGTCATATGTTCTTGGTTAACTATGGTCAAATAACGATTTTGACTAAATCATATCATTATTAAATCTTTGCAAAATTAATACACATTACTACAAGCCTGCAAATTTGGTTTCGGTGTTTCGCAATATTGCAAATTTTATTTTCGGTTTCATCTCTAAACTTTTATCAATAAAATACATTTATGGTAAACTACATTCAAACGCTTGTTTATATTAATCATTTATATAACAAGTTAGATCACAATAATTGCTACAAAGTTTGCCAGTTGTAAAATTGACGTACGTTTTCATTCTAGGATTAATCGTATTAGATATACAAATTAATTTTGAGCCCTCAGAATTTCATAAGATTTAATATTTATTCAGAAAAAATTAAATTCAGTTAAAATATTAAACATTTTCACGTTTATCAAGCATATTTGTCGTTTGAAAAATAATAAAGTAGTTATTTCGAATTGATAAAGATACCAATTATAAGAATGTAAAGATAAAGCCTCTGAATTAATTTGTACGCCTAATAATATCAAACTGAAGCATAGTACTACATATTTTTATCAGGGAATATTTCATAGTTACGTAAAACGAATGTTAAAAAGAAATAAATGTATAGACCAGCCTTTGATAAACTTCACATCAGTATTGTTAACACATTCGCGTCGATTTGATTACGACACAGTACAAACTAGATTTTTCACACATTCCATATATATATAACACATTGGGAAACTTTACTATTACATTCTATCGTATTTATATTTGTTAGATTTTAATCGCATATAAGTAAAAATCTGCCGTACCTTTTTGCAAGAATTTGAAAACAATAAGATCTGTGGTGAGATATCCCTTTACCACGTGGTAGTGAGCGTGTTAAAAAATCCCTGAAATCTATAAGGAGAAAGGAAAAGAAAGAAAGGGGTGGTAAGATTCGTTTTTCTTTTACCGACGTTGGTTCGCGCCTTTTTCCATTAACACGACAAGACAATACACTGCGCGGATCCACCCTTACGATCTTCAGTTCATTAATTCTGACCAAAAGCCGGTCTTGATGGTGTTGGTTCGATCACTAACCTCCGGTCTTTGGAGCCCTCGACTCTACCCTTGCACACTTACCACAGGCGGAGAGTGAATTACATTAGAGGAGGGGGGCAGTTTTATCGAGTCAACCTGGCAGATATTTCCTAGAACACCTAAGGGTTGTTGGATCGGAAAGGGGACTTTTAACAACACCGTGGAGGAAGTTGCGCGATAATCTGAAGTCGGCCAGATTGCTTCCCGCTTTGACGAACATAACTTGCTAATCGTTTACGAAAATCTCTGTGTTGCATTGTTTGTTAGATGCTTGATATTGTTAACCGCATGATTGTATTAGGTTGTCGCAAAAGTTTCTTTCGTTTTACAAGGAAATAATAGATGCACAACATTTTATTGAATTATTCCTCCCCCTAATATTATTATTAGACTGCGGATTTTTATGCAGGTACATATTCTTCGTATTACATTTGCCTTGCATATTATACATATATGATATGTTTCAAATTCGAAAATCTAAATCAAGAGTTAACATATATTCAAGCCCATTTGGGAATCATTTTAGATATGAGTAGATACATGTACCAATTACGTATTATGATATGCAACGATATTTTGCAACTTATAAACAAATTTTTTCAGACAGGCGATATCAATTCTCGAAATCTAACTCGCTTCTTAAAACTTACTTAAACTACCGTTATTTATGGTAACGCAAATTATGGTAAATGAATATACATAATAACGTGATTGATATTTTATAAATACAAATATAATGCGTATGTACTGTATGCCCATATATTCTACATAATTTGACATGTTTCTTACATATTAATTGTATACGTTAACACGTCTTAGCTGCATAAAAATCCGCTATCTAGTTATTATTATGGCTTCGTACGAATGCTGTGTTAAAGGTTTCACTGTTGTTTTACTATTGATTTCCAAAAGCTTTTATTTGTGTTAGATTGCGAATCTTATGTGTGGTTATTTTTTCATAGAGATTTAACCCATTTGCATCATAGACGCTCAACTAAATGTCTTTTAAATCTACACAAATTGTCTCACATAAACTTATCTCTTCATTTTTTTCTTTTTATTATCTTGCAATCAAGTAATTTATGCATTACATATAAATTGCTAAATTACTCGACAAACGGAAAAATTTTGTGAGTGTTACGCAATAAGAGAGTTGCAACTACTTTTACTAGTTTTATATGTATTTTAGGTACAATCTGTTAAATTATTATCAAAGTAGGATGTTTAGAAATACTCTACAGTTCGTTTATAATTTTTTGTGTTTCAAAATTAATTCACATATAGCAAGAGAAAAAAAATTCTCAGTAGATATGATTATAAATTAATATAATCCCGTATTGTTCCAATGTAATGTGAACTATTTAGTGTAATCAATATCGTAATGGTACTACCATTAAACAATATCTATTTAAATGTATTAATTACACTGTCAGTAACGAATCTCTTTCTATTGCATCTAATGCTTCTACCTAATGATCAGCGTGCATTTGGTTAATTACGTGCACTTGCAGTCATAGGAGGGACTATAATTCACGTATTACATTACAATTCATTAATAATCGGTGCAAGAAATCTATAAAATAGAGTACAGTATACAAGATACAATGAAATATTAATAATATCAGAATATATTTATCCTTCGTTACCATAATTTCAGATAATCATAATTATTAATTTAATTGAGTAAATTTCTACGCTTGAGCTTTACCTTAAATTTAATTATGAATATATTATTTCATTAATATTATTAATTATATATCATTTAAAGCAATAGATAAATTAAATAAAATATTTTACTAGTATAATATCTTATGTCAATACCATGAATGTGCGATTCGACAAATTATAAACATTCACAATCGAATGTAAAATTTTTGAAAATATTCTTAACGTGAAATTTCCTTCCTTATTTGAGAAACTGTCTGCAGTCATCAGTGTTTACTTCAAATTCAAATATAATTACAAAACAGTTTTTAGATCATCAATTTTTACTCGAAAAATGAATATTTGCGTATTCATCGTTTTAGTATAAGTATGAAGAAACATTAAATCGATCGAATAGAGATTGCAAATTGTTCCGAATATTTATTTCATATGACAGCTGAATAATTATAGTCGATTTATCAGTTAACCTGAATTCTCCTTACAATAAACTCTCTGTTCGAGTCTTCATAAGTTGAATGAGTACTACTTAGTAACCATATACAATTCAAAGTCATTTCAATCCACGATCATTCCAAATTGATATCTACAATATAAGTAGATTCTACGACAGTGTCTTCTAAAATTAAGATCAATGATAGGATGATGAAATTTAAGATAGGAATACACTATTGTCACGTCACGTGAAATTACTGTCTCAATTGATAATTGTAGAGCGAGAGAAAAAGATGACAACACAAATTACTGACTGACAAATTGTGTTTATAAAATTATGAATTTTCATAAAGATTCTATTAAAGTATACTATTAAACCACTAGCGAATGATTCATTTATAACAATTATTATTTTCTAGTTAGCAGATGGGAAATAAAGAGACTTCAATCAATTGCATTTTTTCCTCTCAAGCAAATAAAATTCAGGTTATATAGGGTTAAAAGTATGTTTTGAAGAAAATATCCATTTCGCAAAGGAAAGTTAGACATGACACAATTTCTGTATATATATATATATCGGTAATTATGAAAGTGGTGTATTATTTTCACAAGCAATCTGACAAGATAATAATGTAGAAGCTAGAATAAAACAATGTATTTTTCTACAATGGATATTTATTTTTAAATATTCTTCATCACATTAGTATAACAAAGTTTGGCCGGAAAATGCTGTAATGTCACTTGTTTTTATGTTTTGTTTGTTATTTTGTATTTAACGCACATTGTACGTTATTTTTATACGTATATGTATTTCTGTTTGAAAGAATGTATGATTCTTCGATCAACTGTATTAGGAAAGGCGGTCGCGATCCAAGAAAGGGTGAGAAACACTACTCTAAAGCCTTCGTATCCCCAATGCTTCCAATCGAAATAAAGCCATAAGTAGGTTACGCACGTTGTATTCGTATGATCTCTATACGTTATTCGAGGACGATCAACCTGTCCGTAGTAGCGTCCAAGTTTCTACACGCGCAGAACTCGTTCATTAAAGCAACATTCACAAGGTCGTATCGCGTCTTTGCCACTGGCCAATCACGTACTGGAATATATTATACGGCTGTTATACGTACCACGACTCCATGTTACGTGCTGGCCATGCAGACGAAGCAGACGTATTCAGCTAGGATGATAATTGAGATGGACGCGTAACACGCGTCCATTACTCGACCGGGAACCCCTGACAAGTTGATCCTCTTTTTTCTTCTCCAATTTTCTTCCTATTATCAAAGGGTGAAGTGAAACGGCGGAGGAACTTTTTGGAGGCTCCAAAAGTCGCCACAAGTCGAACTAACATTTATCGTGTTGCATTTTGTTCGTGATTTACTTCGTCAAATTTCGATTAGTAGACTGCGAATCATTATGGAAATTCAACTTTTTGTAAACTAACATGAGGAAGTGGAATTTAAGTACAGATTGATTTCATTTCTTAACCCATTCACTAATCTCTTAATTTGTTTTATAAGCTCGAATTGACTGCTACTTTCCACGGAATAAATTTATACCTGCATGAGTTAGGAACTATAATAGAAGACGAACGATAATTTTAAGGGGGAAAAAACGATATTGGGGAAATAATAAACATCGTATCAATTTCTTATTTTGTTTTCTTTTAAATAAACTCGTGGCACACAGGGCAAAAGGTACTTAACCTCTTCGGCAGTGAACGGGTTAACTATCATTAGGTATATTCTACTCTGGATATTTTGCATAATTCTACTCATCACTCTGTATTTTTTGCACTTTTAAATATCCCATAAATATATAAAGATCCGCAGTCTATTCATTAGAGAAAATGGTTAAACGAGGAATGTTTTAGAAGAGTTCGGGTTAAGATTACTTCCTTATCTAATTTTTTGTGTTTATAACCAGGCGAAAGGGTGAAGCGTGTTATTTTATTACTATATTATTCAATTTTTTCCTCATTATCAGATTTACCATTTAGATGCCTATTAAAATTACAAAACGCGATAAAAAAACACGTATTTTTATGAAGGATATCGCTTCTATCATAAATAACATGAAAATATATATTTTGTCCGGATAATTTATTTATTTTGTTGCTTTTTTTAACCCGTATAACGCACAGACTAAACATTTTAGGCACCCTTTATTCTGCCCGTACGACGTACGAATTAAGCACTTAAAAAGTTACAGAAATTAAGTAAATTGCTACCAGTTGTAATGAGTAATTCAATTATAGTAAACATAAATGACAAGGGAAATTACATAATTAAAACAAAGTTTTCACCGACATTGTAGAACGAAGATAAAATATAATTTTTATTAATATTCCAGCAAAACAATTGAACTTTAACAATCTTTAACATTAGTATTTCAAAATAATGATCGAACTTCGAAATTTCAATCTTGGAGGATTGATTATTGTTTATAACTTCTACATTAACGGCTTGGAAATGATTAAATGATTAATTGACGTAAATAATGCGTCATAGATAAGGATACAGTCATAGAAGATACCTTTCTTCACATAAGACGTTTAAAAACAGATTTTACACAACGAAACTGAATTTATTGAGACGAAACGAATATTGAACCGAAAAAGTGAATGATATATCATGCCAATCAACATAAATTATGTATCAATATTTACTTCAATAGATATGGCCGATAAGAATAACTGGAAACGGTAATAAAGAATAAACCAGTAATCGAAGTGGAAAATATTTTATAGGAAATTCTACAGAAACAATAGTGGATTTTGGATAGAATTGATTACAAATTAAAAATATGATCAATTGTTTTAAAAAATCGAACAGTTCATTTATTTATTTCTTTAGTTTAATTCAAGAATTCCAAAACTGAAGAATTCATTCTATTTAATTGCAATTTATATAATTACAATTTGTATCATTTTGTACCTTTACAATGAGTACCCATGGTATATTTATCTTTGTACATGCAGTTGTTTCCATAGTATAGACACATCTGAAATGCGATGAAATTATAAAGCTAGGTATTGTACTGAAAATATTCTTCAAATTATTTAAAAACAGAACCTATATGACGAAAAGTAAATAATGTTAAAATCTCGTAGGAGTTCTGTTTCCAACGAATATGACCGTGACCATCATTTCTAATAGAGCAATCTACTTTATGCTATCAAGTAACACGCAGCATGCATGCAGCAATCTAATCAAATAGACCAAAATTGCCCATTGTATCAATTCCTCGTGATGTCATTGTTTTAACAAGGATTATAAAAATATCGTTTCTTATTATTCCAAATTCTACATTAATCTTTCACTTAGAAGAAACTAGCAATAAAATTTTAGTAAGATACATTTTTCACTATTATTCTCTTTGTAAAGGTAAATTGATCGTAGAAGTATCAAAGCAACAGAAAATAAACTGTAAAAACCAATAAAGGCAATAACAGGTTAACATTAAAAACAAAGTCGTTGTCGCTTATGTAAGAGTTACCTTCCATCATTATTAAAGATTGTCTCCTGCATATTTGACTTTGACACTGTAACTATGGCCGATCAAGACATAGAGACAAGCATATAAATAGGCAAAATCGGAATACAAAAGTAGAAAAGGGGCAGGAATTAAAAAATTTAATGTCTTTAGTCTATTGCGTGATATCACACTTGTATAGTAACATGATTTTGAAATTGCTTGTAATACGAGCAATCTAATCTACGGTAGTATAGCCAAATAAGTACACATTTACCTATTTCTGTGCTAGCCAGTGTATACTTATTTGAATAAACATAATGCAAACGGTAAATGTTACAAAATTATACAACGCAAGCGATATTATTGATTACTATAAATTTATAAAGTTTCGACGTTATAAAGTCGCATCGACAACAAGGTCATTGGTAACATTTTGTTTTACTACATTCAGTTATATTGATATTATAGAAACTGTTTGTAGAAATTAATTTCCATTAATGCTTATTACTTTCCGATTACTCAAAGCAAATGCAAACATATAAAGATAACTACTATCAACTTATTATAGGTGTGTCAATAAAGTTCACTATTTCTAAATGACTTAACAAATTTGTTTTATCACAAATTCAAATAGGCACATATAATTTCCTCGAAACGTAACATCAAGCATTACAAAATTACAACAATTATATAAAAAATCGAATAGATGCCTGATTATTTCAAAATAAATACTGATTGGGATAAAAAAAGTAAATTACTTATTGGGACACCTAATATATAGAAAAATGTTACAGAATTATCTCGATTAGAAAACTCACGAATTTTAATATTAAGGAAAGTAGCGCATTTCTTATTTTTCTGCAAAGTAACAGACGATTAGAAAAATCATGTTGAAAAGATTTCTGTAGAGGTATCAAAAGGTATACCTTGCCGTGTCAACACGCTTGCTTTTCTTCTCCGATTCTGCTATTTCTATAACATTAACATTACAATATTCATAGTAACTTAAAACATTTCTTGCACGAGTGAAGTGATCTTATCCAGAAATCATCGGCGATTCCAAAAGCAATACTTTCTCTGCGGTCTCCTTCTTTTCTCTCGGCTCGATGTTAAACCAGAACCCTTTGTCCGCTGTCATGGCGAAACCCTTTTTGCTCAGCTTCATCGGTATGGTGGTCTTCGAACACGGAACCAACTTACACTTCGCGAAAATTTGGAACAGCAAAACCTTCGCCTCTAACATCGCAAACCTATTACCGATACACATTCTAGGGCCCATACCGAACGCCACAAAAGCGCCTGAATTAGTCAAGTGCCTGCCAGTATCACCGTAAAAACGATCAGGATTGAATTTCCGTGGTTCTGAATAATACTTAGAATCGTAGTGAAGACCATAAATTGGCAACCACAGGCACTCGTCCTTTTGGACTACGTATGGTTTGCAACCTGGTAAAGCTGGAGGTAGTTCGAAAGGCTTTACACATACCCTATCCGAAGCTACAGCGACTGGATGTATCCTAAGAGCCTCATAAATGATCGCATCCAAATACTTCATGTTATTAATAGCTTCATAGGTGACTTCTCCCCCGCAATCCTCCAGAACCTGATCGATCTCCTCTTGTAACTTCGTTTGTACGTCCTTATTGACACCAATCTCGTACGCTGCGAAACACATCAAGGTAGAAGTACTCTCGAATCCACCAAAGAAGAAAACGAAGGCTTGGGCGGTTATATCCTGGATGGTCAACTCTTTTCCGGGTCCCAATTTTCCTCTGGATTCCATCATTAGTTGAAGCATATCCGGCCGAATGATTCCTTGTTCGTCTCTGGTTTTCATCGTAGTGGCCACGAGGTCTTGGAAAAAGTTTACAATCTCGGTTCGAATTATTTTGATACCTAAAATTCCAGCAAGCCAAGGCGCGCCTCTTGCCAGGAAGAATTTTAAAGACTGCAGTCCTCCAAAATTGGTGGCTTCTCTGCCATACATGTAGAACTTGTTTTTCTTTTCCTTCATGGAGTTCACCTTCACACCAAAGGCACATGTGGCGATTACGTCATTGGTATATCTGGTGAACGCATCTTTGAGTTCTGTGGTAGATTCCCCAGATTTTAGGGAAGCTAAGTAATCGCCGTATTCCTTGGCACAGTCTCTCATCAAAGTGAACATAGCTTTCATTTTGCTGGCCGTGAACGCTGGACTCAGCATATTTCGCACTTCCTTCCATCGGTCTCCACGCAGAGCAAATAGATTCTTGCCGAAAAGAGGCTCTTGATTGTCGCTTGGACCGTTTCTGTGGTCCGTGAAGTGTTCAAAGTTCTTTACCGTGACGGATTTTATAAGTTCCACGTCACGTATCATAATTATCGGTGTCATGAAATCGTAGAAACCCATATATTTGGCGTCGGGATGTGTGTCATATACCTCCTTCACTGCCTCAGCGAAGGCGATCTGTTGAATTACCACTTTCCACATGCTTCCTAGAAAAGGGAATGCTTTGGAGTACGGGATTCCACGTTTTTCGAAGAAATCGTAGACTCTGGTGAGACGGTAACAGACCGCCGCTAGCACTGCGACAGCAGCTGCGATTATAGCCCACCAATCCATGATTAGGCCAATCATTTTTAATGAAGTGGTGGACCCTTCTTTGTACTACACTGCACTTTTAAAATCGTTCTATGATTATTAATTAAACCGGAGCCACGCACATTTGTTGTTGTTTTGGTTCTCTAGGAAAGATCTTGAAATTTTCTTTAATTTTTCAAATAAGTTATTGTAAAGTTTATAAATCACTGAGATAATATCAAGAATGCTCTGAGAAACCTGTTGCTGCGTGATTGTGGATAATGATTGGTGACGATGTTACTGGTACGCTGCCTGAGTGACAACTGTTTGCGGTGGAATGGTGAAATCCATGTTTTATAATCGCGCGAGTAGAGAGCCTTTTACACTTTCAGAAGAGACTCACCTTATCGTATTTGTGTGAATGAGTATCAAGCGTCAACGTAACGTTTAATTTGCTTACTATATAACTGTCCAGTTTTCCGTTCCAACGGAAATGTTTATAAACATCCTCCTTCGACGTCCCACGATATTTCTTATTTCATCGTTGAGACTGTGATTACGATATTATCTGATCGACTTTAAGCATAAATGTATTTTCCATCTTTTCGCATTCCCTAACTTTTTTACATTTTTCTTTGCCCGGAATAATCGGACTGTGTAAGTTATGTAATGTGATTAATATAAACTAGTTTAGAGAATAGCGGCATAGATTTTTTAACAAATTATACTTAGAATTTTGAGTAATTTTATCCGTATATCGTTGGAGGCTGAGATCGAGTTACGTGGCAGTATTTTTCAATGGTAGCTAGACAATTGTGTTATAGTATTTGGAACATGCTCGCAAAATAATTTTATAAATTACAAATCTTTTAGAAACTTTCTTTTCCATCATAGAAAATTGGCAGTCTACAACTTCTCCAATTCCCATTTTTTGTGTAAAATAATGTATTAATTTTGTCCAAGAATTATTTCATTTGTGTCATTACTCTTCTGGTCCTTATCACCAGATCGTATATATATACGCAATCTCATCGTAGATGAATAATCTTCTCAAATTCTACCATATTGTATACAACATTTAGTCTAGATTGCTCTTCTTATTATCAACATATAGGTATATATATATGTCCTCTGACTCGCATACGAACACAGGCAGTGATCGTTATTGGCCGAAGACTGTGACGATGATCAACGGCGATCACTGCCTGTGTTCGTAGACGAGTCGGCGGACCGTAACAAGAGTGCAAATGTAAACACGCTATGCCTTCTTTCCATGGAAGAATAGTACGACTATAGTTTGGTTAGCATAATGATATTATCTCTTCTTGACGTAGCCTCTCGATTTTCTTACGTAACGATTCAAAATCCATTTTTGCATGTACGGATGAATAAAATCATCATACCCATGACTATCTGTTAATTCGAGTACCTTTAGGTCGCAATTGACGGCAAATTAATCAAGATTGTGTTTTATTTCAATTAAATTATTTATTAATCAATTCATCATCCTGTTGACTGCTTGTGTCATTTCTTAGATAAGACCCCTTCGCATGTGTAGAATTAAAAGAGACTCAATCTTAGTCACTGGAAAGATAGAAAGGATGATGTAAATATACATTTTCGATTTAAATATTATACTTTCTAATGTAAATATAGGGATTAAAACTGTAATGGAGAAAAAATATTTGAGAAGATATTACATCCAAGTAATGAAATAAAATTTGAATGCAGTAACTAATCTTTCTTATTGTTAGTCAACTAATTACAGAGTTTAAATGATAAATAAAAGTAAGTGCCCCAGAAATATTTAAATATTACTTTTGCAGTACAAAAGAATGTAGATTCATTGCTAAGTGTGATGGTGAATATTGCAATTTCTAAATTAATTGACAAAAAATAAATAATGAAAACACTATTTAATAAGTATTTAATAATTATGAGAGGTACCAATGCAAAATCCATTTCTTTTATTCACGTCAGTATTTAGTTTGGACAATTTTTCGAAGAAACTGCAGATGCCTATTTGAATTTTTGATAAAATAAATTTGTCAGGCCATTTAAAAATAATAGATTACATATTGCTACACCTAATAGCAATAATTATTAATTATTTCTCTAGTTTCTCTCATTATCTACTGTTTGGTTCATACTAAAAATTTCCGTATCTAATCCTTATATTACTTACCATCTTTCCTTCATTATAAGAATTGATGTAGGGTAACTAATTCCAATTACTTTGCTTATCCCGAAACATGGATACATTCCTTAAAAATCAAATTAAAAAAAAGTGTTACTGGAATGCCTTTTATTTGAAATTGTAAATAAATTCATAAAGCTTATCGAAAAAATATATTAATTTTATAACTGCATGCTTCATGATTAAATTTTAAGAAATATATTCAGTGCTCGATAATTGGACCAGTTATCGTACCTGAATAATTTTCGATAATTTTTGCACAATTGCTCGAATGGTTTGACTCGAGTAGTCTGTACCCTGCATCAAATTTTTTCCCGACAATTGGAATTCCCCTTTATCTTCTTCCTTCTCTATTTTTCTTATCTTGATCAATTTTGTTTCGCGATATCCTTCATCGAATTTTTCTCAGTAGACAGCGAATCTTTATGCAAATTTAACTTTTTGTAGCCCAAAATAAAGGAATGGAATTTAGATACAAATTGACTTCATTCCTTAACCCATTCACTAATCTCGTAGTTTGTTTTCTAAGCTTGAATTAGCTGTTACTTTTCACGTAAATTTATAGCTGCATGAGTTAGGAACAATAATAGAAAACAAACGATAATTTTAAGAAAAAAACTTATTGGAAAAACAGTAAACATCGTATCAATTTCTTATTGTGATTTCTTTTAAATAAACTCCTGACACAAAGAGCAAAGGTGCTTAATTTTTCGGCAGTGACTAGGTTAAATAGTGTAAGGTATGTAGGTTTGAATCTGGATATTTTGCTTATTTCTGCTCATCACTCTGCAGTTGTTTACACATTTAAATTTTCCATAAATACATAAATATCAGCAGTCTATACATCAGATAAAGTGGTTAAACGAAGAATCCGTTTGAAGAGTTCGGGGTAAGATTTCTGTCTTATCTAATTTTTGGTGTTTATGACTAGGAGACAGGGTGAAGGAAAAATACTTTAGAAAATCTAGCAGCTCGCGTTAAGTCGAACATTATTTCTCTTACCTAAATATGTTTTTCATGATCAAATGAGTGTTTGCAAAGGAAATATTTTTGGAAAATTCTGAATAAGTTTTTATCCTTAGTTAATACTTACACTTTTTTTGTGTATCATTAGGTGAAAAAATGAAGGGAAAATTCATTGCAGATCCAAGCGGTTCACGATAATTCGAAATTATTCTTTTTTTCAAGCATTCTACACGAAATGAAGAGAAAGTGTTATTTTATTACTATGTTATTCAACTTTTTCTCCTTTCTTAGAGTAACTCATTAAGTGCGTGTTAAAATTGCAATATTCTACATATATTTAATAATTATGTATATTTTTTTATTTTCTATTTGTTAATGTTTCTTTTAACACATATAACGCACAGACTAAACATTTTAGGCACCATTCGTTTTGCCCGTATGACGTACGGACCAAGCACTTAAAGGGTTAAAGAAATGAGAACGAAAATTACTTGGATGTTCCAACACTTACAATAACTTCTGATCTATTTCACCCAGCCTATTTCCTTCCTTGATTTTATTCCAATGAATAATGAAATGAAAGAAAGGGTAATTATTACAATTGAAGACAGGAAAACAATTATTTAGAGACTCCAAGCATTTTTTATTCCGCTTCCGAGTACACTGTAATGAAAATATTTTAGTTGAGAGAAAGTTCGAAACATAGTAAGTCAGTATTGCATTGTAGAGTGTAGTAAATTAATACTGCATAATAATTAATATTTAGTAAATTAATATTCTGCCCAATTTCGTATAAGTTAAAATTTGGATTGGCTACCTAAAAATCGTTACCAGTTGTAATGATTAATTCAATTATAGTAAACATAAGTGACAAGGGAAAATACATAATTAAAACGAAGTTTTCTCTGATATTTCGAACGAAGATAAAATATCTTTTTCATTAATATTCCAAGAAAACGATTGAACTTTAACAATCTTTAACACAAGTATTTCAAAAAAGTGTTCGAATTTCGAAGTTTCAATCTTGGAGGATTGATTATTGTTTATAAATTCTATGCCAACGGCTTAAAATGATTAAACGATTAATTGACGTAAATAATGCGGTATAGATAGGGATACAGTCAGAAGATAACAACGAAACGGAAATTTATTCAGACGAAACGAATATTGAACCAAAAAAGTGAATGATACATCATGTCAATCAACGTAAATTACGTATCAATATTTACTTCAATAGATATGACCGATAAGAATAACTGGAAACGGTAATAAATAATAAACCAGTAATCGAAGTGAGAAACATTTTATAGGAAATTCTACAGAAACAATAGTGGACATAGGATAGAATTGATTACAAATAAAAAATATGACCAATTGTTTTAAAAAGCCGAACAGTTCACTTATTTATTTCTTTAGCTTAATTCAAGAATTCCAAAATTGAAGAATTCATTTTATTTAATTGCAATTTATATAATTACATTTTGTGTCATTTTGTACCTTTACAATGGATAACCCATGGTATATTTATCTTTGTACATGCAGTTGTTTCCATAGTATAGACACATCTGAAATGCGATGAAATTATAAAGCTAGGTATTGTACTGAAAATATTCTTCAAATTATTTAAAAACAGAACCTATATGACGAAAAGTAAATAATGTTAAAATCTCGTAGGAGTTCTGTTTCCAACGAATATGACCGTGACCATCATTTCTAATAGAGCAATCTACTTTATGCTATCAAGTAACACGCAGCATGCATGCAGCAATCTAATCAAATAGACCAAAATTGCCCATTGTATCAATTCCTCGTGATGTCATTGTTTTAACAAAGATTATAAAAATATCGTTTCTTATTATTCCAAATTCTACATTAATCTTTCACTTAGAAGAAACTAGCAATAAAATTTTAGTAAGATACATTTTTCACTATTATTCTCTTTGTAAAGGTAAATTGATCGTAGAAGTATCAAAGCAACAGAAAATAAACTGTAAAAACCAATAAAGGCAATAACAGGTTAACATTAAAAACAAAGTCGTTGTCGCTTATGTAAGAGTTACCTTCCATCATTATTAAAGATTGTCTCCTGCATATTTGACTTTGACACTGTAACTATGGCCGATCAAGACATAGAGACAAGCATATAAATAGAGAAAATCGCTATGCAAATGTATAAAAGGGGCGGGAATTAAAAAATATAATGTCGCTAGTCTATTGCGTGATATCACACATGTATAGTAACATGATTTATATAATTGCTTGGAATACGAGCAATCTAATCTACGGTAGTATAACCAATTAAGCAGGCATTTACCTATTCCTGCGCTCGCCAGTGTATACTTATTTGTATAAAAATAATCCAAACGGTACATGTTACAAAATATACACAACGCAAGGGATATTAATGATTACTATAAATTTATAAAGTTTACTGTAAAAATCTAAAAACCAAGTAGTTCTATTCGGTTGACCGTAAAATTCGTAGGTTTTTTTCATTTTCTTAAATAAAGTTTAAAGTCGCATCGACAACAACGTCATTGGTAACATT
The DNA here is from genome assembly GCA_028830335.1 of Eucera pruinosa. Classification (NCBI taxonomy): domain Eukaryota; kingdom Metazoa; phylum Arthropoda; class Insecta; order Hymenoptera; family Apidae; genus Eucera; species Eucera pruinosa. Next base: position 8,508,699 of record JAMYCR010000009.1, on the reverse strand, counting down.
TTGTTTTACTACATTCATTATATTGTTATTATAGAAACAGTTTGTAGAAATTAATTTCCATTAATGCTTATTATTTCCCCAGAATACTCAACGAAAATGCAAACATATAAAGATAACTACTATCGACTTATTAGGTGTGTCAATAAAGATCACTATCTTTAAGTGAGTTAACAAATTTGTTTTATCACAAATTCAAATAGGCACCTATAATTTCCTCGAAACGTAACATCAAGAATTACAAAATAACAACAATCATATATAAAATAGAATAGATGCCTGATTGTTTCAAAATAAATGTTGATTGGAATAAAAACAAATAAATTACTTATTAGGACACCTAATATATACAAAAATATTACAGAATTATCTCGATTAGAAAACTCACGAATTTTAATAGGAAAGAAAGTAGCGCATTCCTTATTCTTCTGCAAAGTAACAGACGATTAGAAAAGTAATGTTGAACTTTTTTTTTGTAAAGGTATCAAAAGGTATACCTTGCCGTCTCAATACGCTTGCTTTTCCTTTCCGATTATTCTACTTCTATAACGTTAACATTATAACATTCATAGTAGCTTGAAGGATTTCTTGCGCGAGTAAAGTGATCTTATACAGAAATCATCTGCGATTCCAAAAGCAAAACTTTCTCTGCGGCTTCCCTCTTTTCTCTCGGCTCGATGTTAAACCAGAACCCTTTGTCCGCTGTCATGCTGAATCCCTTCTTGCTCAGCTTCATCGGTATGGTGGTCTTAGAACACGGGACCAAGTTACACTTCGCGAAAATATGGAACAACAAAACCTTCGCCTCTAGCAATGCAAACCTGTTACCGATACACATTCTAGGGCCCATACCAAACACTAGAAACGCGCCTGAATTACTCAAGTGCTTGCCAGCATCACCATAAAAGCGATAAGGATTGAATTTCCGTGGTTCTGAATAATACTTAGAATCGTAGTGGAGACCATAAATTGGCAACCACAGGTACTCGTCCTTTTGAACTACGTGTGGTTTGCAACCTGGTAAAGCTGGAGGTAGTTCGAAAGGCTTTACACATACCCTGTCCGAAGCTACAACGACTGGATACATCCTAAGAGCCTCATAAATGATCGCATCCAAATACTTCATGTTATTAATAGCTTCATAGGTGACTTTTCCTCCGCAATCCGCCAGAACTTGGTCGATCTCCTCTTGCAGCCTCGTTTGTATGTCCCTATTGACTCCAACCTCGTACGCAGCGAAGCACATCAAGGTAGAAGTACTCTCGAATCCGCCAAAGAAGAAAACGAAGGCTTGGGCAGTCATATCCTCGATGGTCAACTCTTTTCCGGGTCCCATTTTTCCTCTGGTTTCCATCATTAATTGAATCATATCCGGTCGAACGATTCCCTGTTCGTCTCTTGTTTTTATCGTTGTGGCCACGAGGTCCTGGAAGAAGTTTGCAATTTCGGTTGAAACTATTTTGATGCCGCAAATTTTAGCAAGCCAAGGCGCGCCTCTTATCAGGAAGAATTTAAAAGATTGCAGTCTTCCAAAACTGGTTGCTTCTCTGCCATACACGTAGAACTTGTTTTTCTTTTCCTTCATGGAGTTCACCTTCACACCAAAGGCACATGTGGCGATTACGTCATTGGTATATCTGGTGAACGCATCTTTGAGCTCAATGGTAGATTCCTCAGATTTTAGGGAAGCTAAATAATCTCCGTATTCTTTGGCACAATCTCTCATCAAGGTGAACATAGCTTTCATTTTGCTGGCCGTGAACGCTGGGCTCAGCAAATTTCGCACTTCCTTCCATCGATCTCCACGCAGAGCAAATAGATTCTTACCGAAAAGGGGATCTTGATCGTCGCTTAGGATGGTTCTGTGGTCCACGAAGTGTTCAAAGTTCTTTACCGTGACGGATTTTAGGAGTTCCAAGTCACGGATCACAATTACCGGCGTCATGAAATCGTAAAAGCCCAAATATTTTGCGTCTGGATGTGTGTCGTATATATCCTTCACTGCCTCAGCGAAGTTGACCTGTTGAAGCATCGCTTTCCAGGCACTTCCTAGAATAGGGAACGGTTTGGAGTACGGGATTCCACGTTTTTCGAAGAAATCGTAGACTCTGGTGAGACGGTAATATACCACCGCTAGCACGGCGACAACAGCTGCGATTATAGCCCACCAATCCATGATTAGGCCAATAATTTTCAATGAAGTGGTGGATCCTTCTTTGCACTACACTACACTGCACTTTTAAAATCGTTTTATGATTTTTAATTAAGACAAAGCCACGCACATGGGTTGGTGTTTTGTTTCTTTAGGAGAAATCGTGAAATTTTTTTCAATTTTTCAAATAAGTTATTGTAATGTTTATAAATCACTGGAGTGATATCAACAAGGCTGTGCGATGCCTGTTGCTGCGTAATTGTGGATAATGCTTGGTGACGATGTTACCAGTACGCTGGCTGAGTGACGACTGCCTGCGGTTCAATGATGAAATCCATGTTTTATAGCCGCGCGACCAGAGAGCTTCTACGTATCCAGGAAAAATGCACCTTTTCGTATTTGTATGAATGAGTTTTAAGCGTCAACGCAATGTGTAATTTGCTCATTATCTTTCAATCTAGTTTTTCGTTCGAACGGAAATGTTTATCAACTTCATCCTTTAACGCCCCACGATATTTTTGTATTTTATTTTTAAAACTGTGACTACGATATTATCTAATCGATCTTTATCATAGATCTATTTCTCCATCTCTTTTCATTCTCCAACTATTTTAAAGTTTACTTTACCCAGAGTAATATGATTGTGTCAGTTATATAATGTGGATAGTATAAATTCGTTTAATGAATAGCGGCAAAGATTTTTCAACAAATTATACATAGAATTTTGCATAATTTTAGCCGTGTATCGTTGAAGGCTCAGATCAAGTTACGTAACAGTATTTTTCAATGGTAGCTAGACAATTGTGTTATAGTGTTTGGAACATGTTCGCAAAAAAGATTTAGAAATTACAAATCTTTTAGAAATTTTCTTTTGCATCATAGAAAATTGACAGTCTACAACTTTTCCAATACTGATTTTTTTGTAAAATAATACAGGAATTTTTTCCAAGAATCATCTCGTTTGTATCATAATTCTTCTACTCCTTATCACTAGAACGTATGTGTATATACACGCAATCACATCGTAGATGAGTAACTTTGTCAAATAATCATATTGTATACAACATTTAGTCTAGATTGTTCTTCTTATTATTAACATATATATAATACATGTACATTACAATCTCTTTGAATCTTTTTTCATTTTATACAATTATTTATGTTTTAGTTACATTTTCTTTTTATTAGCGAGATGTTGATCTTTATCACGCATATATTAAGTTTTTATAATGATACTTTCTCAAATATGCGTACTTAGACTGAATAAAGAAAAATTTGGTGATAAAACCATACATAAAATTTTGATCAGTAGACAGCGAATCTTTATGCAAATTTAACTTTTTGTAGACCAAAATAAAGGAATGGAATTTAGATACAGATTGACTTCATCCCTGAACCCATTCACTAATCTTGTAGTTTGTTTTCTAAGCTTGAATTAGCTGTTACTTTTCACGTAAATTAATAGCTGCATGAGTTAGGAACAATAATAGAAGACAAACGATAATTTTAAGAAAAAAACTTATTGGAAAAACAATAAACATCGTATCAATTTCTTATTGTGATTTTTTTTTTAAAATAAACTCCTGACACAAAGAGCAAAGGTGCTTAATTTTTCGGCAGTGACTAGGTTAAGTAGTGTAGGTATGTAGGTTTGAATCTGGATATTTTGCTTATTTCTGCTCATCACTCTGCAGTTGTTTACACATTTAAATTTTCCATAAATATCAGCAGTCTATACATCAGATAAAGTGGTTAAACGAAGAATCCGTTTAAAGAGTTCGGGGTAAGATTTCTGTCTTATCTAATTTTTGGTGTTTATGACTAGGAGACAGGGTGAAGGAAAAATACTTTAGAAAATCTAGCAGCTCGCGTTAAGTCGAACATTATTTCTCTTACCTAAATATGTTTTTCATGATCAAATGAGTGTTTGCAAAGGAAATATTTTTGGAAAATTCTGAATAAGTTTTTATCCTTAGTTAATACTTACACTTTTTTTGTGTATCATTAGGTGAAAAAATGAAGGGAAAATTCATTGCAGATCCAAGAGGTTCACGATAATTCGAAATTATTCTTTTTTTCAAGCATTCTACACGAAATGAAGAGAAAGTGTTATTTTATTACTATGTTATTCAACTTTTTCTCCTTTCTTAGAGTAACTCATTAAGTGCGTGTTAAAATTGCAATATTCTACATATATTTAATAATTATGTATATTTTTTTATTTTCTATTTGTTAATGTTTCTTTTAACACATATACCGCACAGACTAAACATTTTAGGCACCATTCGTTTTGCCCGTATGACGTACGGACCAAGCACTTAAAGGGTTAAAGAAATGAGAACGAAAATTACTTGGATGTTCCAACACTTACAATAACTTCTGATCTATTTCACCCAGCCTATTTCCTTCCTTGATTTTATTCCAATGAATAATGAAATGAAAGAAAGGGTAATTATTACAATTGAAGACAGGAAAACAATTATTTAGAGACTCCAAGCATTTTTTATTCCGCTTCCGAGTACACTGTAATGAATATATTTTAGTTGAGAGAAAGTTCGAAACATAGTAAGTTAGTATTGCATTGTAGAGTGTAGTAAATTAATACTGCATAATAATTAATATTTAGTAAATTAATATTCTGCCCAATTTCGTATAAGTTAAAATTTGGATTGGCTTCCTAAAAATCGTTACCAGTTGTAATGATTAATTCAATTATAGTAAACATAAATGACAAGGGAAAATACATAATTAAAACGAAGTTTTCTCTGATATTTCGAACGAAGATAACATATCTTTTTCATTAATATTCCAGGAAAACAATTGAACTTTAACAATCTTTAACACTAGTATTTCAAAAAAATGATCGAACTTCGAAATTTTAATCTTGGAGGATTGATTATTGTTTATAACTTCTACATCAACGGCTTAAAATGATTAAATGATTAATTGACGTAAATAATGCGTCATAGATAAGGATACAGTCATAGAAGATACCTTTGTTCACATAAGACGTTTAAAAAAATATTTTACACAACGGAACTGAAATTTATACAGACGAAACGAATATAGAACCGAAAAAGTGAATGATACATCATGCCAATCAACGTAAATTACGTATCAATATTTACTTCAATAGATATGACCGATAAGAATAACAGGAAACGTTAATAAATAATAAACAATCAAGCAAAGTAGGAAATCATTTTCTAAGGAATTCTATACACACAATAGTGAATTTTTGATAGAATTAGTTACAAATTAAAAATGTGATCAATTGTTATACAGAATTGAAGAGTTCCTTTATTTCTTTCTTTAACTTAATTCAAGAATTCCAAGATTGAAGAATCAATTTTATTTAATTGTAGTTAATATAATTACATTTTGTGTCAACTTGTATGTTTACAATGAGTAACCCGTGGTATACTTATCTTTGAATATGCAGCCATTCCCATAGTGTAACTACATATGAAATGCGACAAAATTATAATTCTAGGTATTGCACTGAACAAATTCCTGAAATTATTTAAAAATAATGTATATATGACTAAAAGTAATTAATTTTACAGTCTCGTAGGAATTCTGTTTCCAACGAGTGTGGCCGTGACCCTCGCCTCTAATAGAGCAATCTATTTCATGCTATCAAGTAACATGCAGTATCCATGCAGCAATCAAAATAAATGGACCAAAATTGCCCATTTTGTCAGTTTCTCATGATGCCACTGTTCTCACAAGTCTCGTATTAATGTAAATTCTACATTTATCGTTCACTTACAAGCAATTAGCAATAAATTCTACCAACATACATGTGTCTACTATTATTCTATATTACTAGTACTCTGCACTACTATTCTACTATTTATCTTGTAAAAGCAAATTGATCATAGAAATATCAAAGTAACAGAAAATAAACTTTAAATACTAATAAGGAGAGTAACAGATTGAATAACAACAATCATACATAAAATAGCAGACATGCCTGATTTTTATCAAAATAAATGCTGATTTGACTAAAAAAGTAAATTATTTATTGGGACATCTAATACATAGCAAAGCGTTTTACGATTATCCTGATTCGAAAGCACATGAATTTTAATATCAAAGAAATTCGCGTATTTCTTATATTTCTTCAAAGTAACAGACGATTAGAAATATTATATTAAAAAAATTACTGTAACGGTATTAAGAGGTATACCTTGCCGTGTCGAAACGCTAAGCTTTCTTCTCCGATTCTTCTAATGCTATAACATTAACATTAAAATGAGCATCATGTATAGCAACTTAAAAACTTTCTTGCGCGAATGAAGTGATCTTGTCCAGAAATCATCGGCTATTCCAAAAGCAAAACTTTCTCTGCGGTCTCCTTCTTTTCTCTCGGCTCGATGTTAAACCAGAACCCTTTGTCCGCTGTCATGGCGAAACCCTTTTTGCTCAGCTTCATCGGTATAGTGGTCTTTGAACACGGAACCAAGTTACAGTTCGCGAAAATTTGGAACAACAAAATCTTCGCCTCTAACATCGCAAACCTGTTACCGATACACATTCTAGGGCCCATACCGAACGCCAGAAACGCGCCTGAATTAGTCAAGTGCTTACTAGCATCATCATAAAAGCGGTCAGGATTGAATTTCTTTGGTTCTGAATAATACTTAGGATCGTATTGAAAACCATAAATCGGCAACAACAGGCACCCGTCCTTTTGAATTACGTGTGGTTTGCAACCTGGTAAAGCTGGAGGTAGTTCGAAGGGCTTTACACATACTCTATCCGCAGCTACTATGACTGGATACATCCTTAGAGCCTCATAAATTATCGCATCCAAATACTTCATGTTATTAACAGCTTCATAGGTGACTTCTCCCTCGCAATTCTCCAGAACCTGATCGATTTCCTTTTGCAGCCTCGTTTGTATGTCCCTATTAACTCCAACCTCGTACGCAGCGAAGCACATCAAGGTAGAAGTACTCTCGAATCCACCAAAGAAGAAAATGAAGGCTTGGGCAGTTACGTCCAGGATGGTCAACTCTTTTCCGGGTCCCAATTTTCCTCTGGATTCCATCATTAGTTGAATCATATCCGGCCGAACGATTCCTTGTTCGTCTCTGGCTTTTATCGTCGTGGCCACGAGGTCTTGGAAAAAGTTTGCAATCTCTGTTCGAACCATTTTGAGACGTAAAATTCTAGAAAACCAAGGCGCGATTCTTATCAGGAAGAATTTGAAAGATTGCAATCTTCCAAAATTGGTGGCTTCTCTGCCATACACGTAGAACTTGTTTTTCTTTTCCTTCATGGAGTTCACCTTTACGCCGAAGGCACAAGTGGCAATTACGTCGTTGGTGTATCTAGTGAACGAATCTTTGAGCTCTATGGTACGTTCCTCTGACTTCAGGGAAGCAAAGTACTCTCCGTATTCCTTGCCACAGTCTCTCATCAATGTGAACATAGCTTTCAATTTGCTGGTCGTGAACGCTGGGCTCAGCATATTTCGCACTTCCTTCCATCGATCTCCACGCAGAGCAAATAGATTCTTACCGAAAAGGGGATCTTGATCGTCGCTTAGGATGGTTCTGTGGTCCACGAAGTGTTCAAAGTTCTTTACCGTGACGGATTTTAGGAGTTCCAAGTCACGGATCATAATTACTGGTGTCATGAAATCGAAGAAGCCTATATATTTGGCGTCGGGATGTAAGTCATATAAATCCTTTATTGCCTCAGCGAATGTGACCTGTTGAAGTACCGCTTTCCAGATACCTCCTACGAAAGGGACCGTTTTGGGGTACGGGATTCCACGTTTTTTGAAGAAATCGTAGACTCTGGTGAGGCGGTAATATACCACCGCTAGCACGACGACAACAGCTGCAATTATAGCCCACCAATCCATGATTAGGCCAATTATTTTCACTGAAATGACGGATTCTTCTTCGCACTACACCACTCTGCACTTTTATAATCGTTCTGTGGTTATTAATCAAAACGAAGCCACGCGCATTGGTTGTTGTTTGGATTCTCTAGGAAAGTTCTCGAAATTTTCTTTAATTTTTCAATTAAATTAGTGCGAACTTTAGAAATCACTGGAGAAATATCAACAAGGCTGAGAGAAGCCTGTGACAGCGTAATTGAGGACAGTGCTTGGTGACGATGTTACTGCGATGCCGTCCCAGTAACGACTGCTTGCGGTTGAATGATGAAATCCACGCTTTATGGTCGCACGACGAGAGAGAGTTTCGCATTACCAGGAAAAATACAAGTTGACGTGCTCTTGTGAATGCGTATTAACCGTCAATGCAACGTGTAATTTGCGTACTATTTTTCAATCTAGTTTTCTGTTTCAACGGAAATATTTATAAACTTCCTCCTTGGATGTCCTACGGTATTTCACGTATATTTCTACGTAATAATATTAAAAAAAAAATATAAGAAGAATTATGGAAACTGTTGTAGGATTAAAGACGGTCAATTAAAGAAGGTAATTTAAATAATATAATATAAAGGGCCTTCAACAAGAGCTTCCGCACGCTTTTTGTAAATTAAATGAATTTAAATTAACGCAATTTGAAGAATTTTTACTGTACAATGTAATGCGATCCTTTATAATTATATGTGAAATAATTACGTATTTTGCGACGCGTACTTTTTACCGAACATGTATTATTTTAATAACAAATAGACTGCAGATTCTTATGCATTTACGGGAACTTTAAATGCACAAAAAGACGCACAACGCACGTAGTATGGAAAAATAAAATGAATGTTTAGTATGAAGTATAAACTATTATATGTTGGGCATGAAAGAACTCTCCATTTAGGTTGAATTTCTTTAACTTTCTTATTAAGAATATAGATTTGCATTGAGATCCACAGTTTAGTAATAAATTTTAACGGTACAAACAGGATCTTTAATCGAGTATCGCTGGATTACTAAAACTGTAACCGTCTGCAAATAAAAGATGTCACCGTAATCATCGGAAACATGTAATCATAAGGCAAATGTACTATAAAAACATGCGGAAGCTCTTATTCAACGATTCCTTATCGGCGATAGAATTGAACAAGGTAAATAATAGTCATTTTTCTTAACGCTAGAAGTAACAACGATTGAGATATAATTACTTGTATTAACAAAATTAATGCGATAAAAAGATGAAGACTGTGTGTAATGTAATGAAAGTAAATCTTTGTTCATTTTTTTTAATAGAAAATCACAACAAATTTTCAAAAATACATTCGTGTGAATTTATACAATTTTTATAAGAAATTATCGAATAGCATAACACGATAATATGGAACCACCTAGAAACACTATGGTTTTCGAGATGCGAAATGCTACTCTACAAATAAAAAGCATACGGGAAAAGTGAATAAATTTAATATGAAAGATGTGAGAAACGGAAAAGGAGCAGAGAGGAGGTATTATTTGGTCGGCATAAATATTGAGAAGAGTACTCGATAATATAAATTTACGAACAGATAAACAATACTCTACTTGATAATTATATTACCTAATATTTTCTATTATTTTAATGTCCACGTATGGATGTTTTAATACGTTATGGCATTGATACTATAAGGTGTCTACAATTTATCAATGAAATATCTTTCCACGATAATTTTACAATCTTTCGAAGACTATTTTTACTTTCAAGCATATTTTCCTTAACTAATTTTGCTTCGTGTAATCAACAAATTCTTTATCAAGTTTTACAATTATTTGAATAGTACTTTGCACCACAAGAATCTGTATGTTTCAAATTAATCTTATATCCTTGCGTTTGACCAAAAAATTGTTGCTAAAGATAGTAGTTCTAGTGTTAAGATGTTCTATCATCTTGGAATTCATGATTCAAATTCTTCGTAAAATTCGCAACCAAAATCCTCCCTTCGCAGACAGAAACACGCCTCTCTTCTTCAACTGCATCGGAAGCGTCGTCTTTGAACAAACTTCGAACCGACACCTCGCAAGAATATTAAACAACGCAACTTTAGCCTCAATCAGTGAAAACCTTTTACCAATACAATTTCTCGGACCCAATCCAAACGGCAAATATGCACCAGAATTTACAATATTGTTTTCTTTATCCAAAAACCGATCCGGATCAAACGTGTTCGGTTTCGTAAAATATTTAGGATCCCGTTGGATCGCATAAATCGGGAACATCAAATGAGAACCTTCTTCCATAACATAGGATTTCATTCCTGGCAGAGCTGGAGGTAACTCGAATCGCTTGGAACATTCTCTATCGCTGGTAGGAATGGTTGGATACAATCTGAGTATCTCATTGATCACTGCATCAAGGTATTTCATACTATTCAACGTTTCAAATGTAATCTCACTATGACCACTCAAAACTTCATCAATCTCAGCATGAAGCCTCTGCTGAATTCCGGGATTCGCTGCTAATTCGTGGGCAGCAAAGCAAAGAGCACCGGAAGTAGTCTCGAAACCTCCGAAAAAGAAAACGAATGCTTGCGCGGTAATGTCTTCCACTGTCAATTCTTTACCCGGTCCCAATTTGCCTCTGGTTTCCATCATTACTTGAATAAAATCTGGCCTACTTATATTCTCTTCCTCCCTAGTTTTAATATTCGAAGCCACAACATCCTTAAAGAAATCCATCACGTGTCTGCTAAGCAGAGACATATCTAACTTCTTCGCTAGTCGTGGGAAGAATTTAATCATTAAAAACTTGAGAATCATTATACTGTGAATATCTAACATCTCTTTGCCTAATAAATAAAACTTGTTCTCGCGATCTGTTAGCGAATCGATGGAAATACCGAATGCACACGTGGCGAAAACGTCGTTGGCGTATCTGGTAAAGATATCCTTCATTTCTACAATGTTCTGATCAGGTTCGAGGTTTGACAAATATTTCGCAACATTTTCCGCAGTTTCTTGCATTAATTTAAACATGCATTTCATCTTACAGCTGGTAAAGGCGGGTGTAATTAATGCTCGAACTTCTTTCCATTTCTCGTCTCGAAGTAATAGAATATTGCTACTGAAGAAACTGTCAACGTTTTCAGTGAAATTCCGGTGGTTACGGAAATGATCAAAATTTTTCATTGTGATGCACTTGATGAGTTCTGGATCACGAATCATTAAGGTTGGAGACCTTCTATTGTAGAATCCCACGTATTTTGCGGTTGGATTTAGATAGTAGATGCTTTGGATCACTTTTGCGTATGATTCTAAAGCGAGTAGCGACTTCCACGTGTTGCCGAGCAGAGTGAACGAACTCTTGTACGGTAAACCGTGTATCTTAAAGGGATTCCGTTGTTTGGAGAAATAATATACTCCAACAATCGCAAGCAGAAGCGATAATATTACGAAGAAATCCATGATGGCTGTCTCGAGTTGAGGTTAAGCGACGTATCACTTTTGTTAATTGCTGCACCAATTCTTTATGCAGCAGTTCACTTACGAATATTCAAATCTGTAAAATTGATAGTTGATTCTGAATTAGCTGATTGAGTTACAATTGATGTTTGGATTCATAAATAAAAGAATACATATGTATATCTTATACATATAAGAATATATATATATATATATAAGAATAATAATCTGGTGATTATGAACAAAGATATTGGTTTAATAACAGAGTAATTGTGACACGTACAATTAAGCTTGAAAATTATATTGTTAGTTGGGAAATTTTATTGCCAAACAGAGAATTATTAATGGACTAACTTTAACAATAGCTATGTTGGTTAATAATACTTACGACTATAGTTTGGATCGCATAATGATGTAGTCTCTTCTTGAATAAGCCTCTCGTGTATCTGACGTAACGATTCAAAGTCCATGTTTGCATGTATCAATGAATGAAACCATTGTACCCATGGCTTAATTTTATATCTTAATTTTAATATCTTCAGATAAATAGTGATAGCAGCTCAATCAAGATTGTTTCATTTTAATTAAATTATTTATTAATCAAGTTACCATCTTGATAACTGAGTTATTTTTAGATAAGATTTCCTCAAAAAGAATCAATTTTAGTCACTGCAGAGGTAAAAAAGATCATGTAAGTGTAAATTTTTTATTTAAATATTATACTTTATACTGCAAATATAAGGATTAAAACAGTAAATATTACATCCAAGTCATGAAATAAAACTAGAATACAGTAACAAATCTTTCTTATTGTTAGTTAACTAATTGCAGAGTTTAAACGATAAAAAAAGGTAAATGCCCCAGAATTATTTTGACCTTACTTTTGCAGTATAAACGAATGTAAATTCCTTGCTAAATGCGATGGTGGACATTACAATGCCTAAACTAATTAACAAAAAATAAATTATGGAAGCACTATTTTGTACTGAGTAATTCAATTATAGTAAACATAAATGACAAGGGAAAATACATAATTAAAACGAATTTTTCTCTGATATTTTCGAACGAAGATAAAATATCTTTTTCATTAATATTCCAGGAAAACTATTGAACTTTAACAATCTTTATCACTAATATTCAAAAAAGTGTATGAACTTGGAAGTTTTAATCTTGGAGGATTGTTTATTGTTTATAAATTATATGCCAACGGCTTAAAATGATTAAACGATTAATTAACGTAAATAATGCGTCATAGATAAGGATACAGTCATAAAAATGTTTATATAAGACGTCTAAATAAATAGTTTACACATCGAAAATGAAATTTACTACGCGAAACGAGTATTGTACAGAAAAAATGAGTGATACATCATGCCAATCAACGTAAATTACGTATCAATATTTACTTCAATTGATATGACCGATAAGAATAACTGGAAATGGTAATAAAGAATAAACCAGTAATCGAAGTGGGAAACATTTTATAGGAAATTCTACAGAAACAATAGTGGATTTTGGACAGAATTGATTACAAATTAAAAATATGATCAATTGTTTTAAAAAATCGAACAGTTCATTTATTTATTTCTTTAGTTTAATTCAAGAATTCCAAAATTGAAGAATTCATTTTATTTAATTGCAATTTATATAATTACATTTTGTGTCATTTTGTACCGTTACAATGGGTAACCCATGGTCCATTTATCTTTGTACATGCAGTTGTTTCCATAGTGTAAATACATATGAAATGCGACGAAATTATAAAGCTAGGTATTGTACTGAAAAAATTCTTGAAACTATTTAAGAACAGAACACATCTGACTAAAAGTAACTAATGTTAAAAGCTCGTAGGAGTTCTGTTTCCAACGAGTGTGGCCGTGACCTTCATTTCTAATAAAGGAATCTATTTTATGTCAGCAAGTAATTCGCAACATCCAAGCCGCAATCGAAACAAATGGACCAAAGTTGTCCAATTTTTCAACTCCTCATGATGTTATTGCTCTATCAAGTCTTATAAAAATGTCGTTTTTTATTAATTTAAATTCTACGTTTATCCATCACTTACAAGAAACTGCCATTGAAATTCTACCAAGACATTTGTTTACTATTATTCCTCTTACAAAAGCAAATTGATCATAGAAATATCAAAGCAACAGAAAATAAATTGTAAAAACTAATAAAGGCAGTAACAAATTAACAGTAAAGACACATTCGTTGTCGGTTATGAAAGAGTTATTTTCCATCATTATTTAACACTGTCTCGTGCATATTTAACTTTTAAACCATTACAATGCTCGATTAACACTTAGAGGCAAACATACAAACAGGAAAAATCGATATACAAATACGGGCGGAAATTAAAAAACTTAATATTTTCAGTCTATTGCGTGATATCATATATATTAGTATGATTTATATAATAGCTTGTACTGCAAATAGAATCTACGATACATTGGCAAATAAGTAGATATTTACTTATTTCAGTGCTCACCAGTGTATACTTATTTGTATAAACAAAATCCAAACGGTAAATATTACGAAAAATACACAGTGCAAGGAATACTATCGATTATCATAAATTTTTAAAATTTCTATAAGAAACTAAAAACCAAATAGTTCTATTCGGTTGACCGTAAAATTCGTACGCTTTTTCTTTTTTTAAATCATTTTTAAAGTCGCATCGACTTTAAGGACATTAGCAATATTTTCTTTTATTATCTTCAGCTATATTGTTTTTATGCAAACTATTCGTAGAAATTAATTTCTATTAATGCTGATTATTTTTGGATTACTAAACGCAAATGTAAACATCCAAAAATATCTACTAACAAATTACTAGGTGTATCACTAAATAATCCACTATTTTTTAATGAGTTAACAAATTTATTTTATCATAAATTTAAATAGCCACCTGCAATTTCCCTGAAACATAATACCAAGCATTACAGAATAGCAATTACCTATATATAAACTAGAATAGGCGCCTGATCTTTTTCAAAATAAATGTTGATTTGAATAAAACAGATTATTTATAGGGACACCTAATATTCTGCAACGTGTTACAGAATTACTTCGATTAGAAAACTCACAAACTTGAATATCAAAGAAATTCGCGTATTTCTTATATTTCTTCAAAGTAACAGTAAAAAAATTACTGTAAAGGTATTAAAGCGATAACTTGCCCTGTCAAAACGCCTGCTTTTCTTCTTCGATACACCTACTGCTGTAATATGAACAAGCATGATTTATAGTAACTTAAATCCTTTCTTGCACGAGTGAAGCGATCCTATCAAGAAATCGTCGGCGATTCCAAAAGCAAAACTTTCTCTGTGGTCTCGCTCTTTTCTCTCGGCTCGATGTTAAACCAGAACCCTTTGTCCGCTGTCATAGCGAAACCCTTTTTGCTCAGCTTCATCGGTATGGTGGTCTTCGAACACGGAACCAACTTACACTTCGCGAAAATTTGAAACAACAAAACCTTCGCCTCTAGCATCGCAAACCTGTTACCGATACACATTCTAGGGCCTATACCAAACGCCAGAAAAGCGCCTGAATTAGTCAAGTGCTTGCTAGCATCACCATAAAAGCGTTCAGGATTGAATTTCGTTGGCTCAGGATAATGTTTAGGATCGAAGTGAAGACCATAAATCGGCAACCACAGGCATTCGTCCTTTTGAACTACGTGTGGTTTGCATCCTGGTAAAGCTGGAGGTAGTTCGAAAGGCTTTACACACACTCTATCCGAAACTACTATGACTGGATACATCCTAAGAGCCTCATAAATGATCGCATCCAAATACTTCATGTTATTAATAGCTTCATAGGTGACTTCTCCCCCGCAATCCTTCAGAACCTGATCGATCTCCGCTTGCAACTTCGTTTGTATGTCCCTATGGACGCCAACCTCGTACGCTGCGAAACACATCAAGGTAGAAGTGCTCTCGAATCCACCAAAGAAGAAAGAAAAGGCTTGGGCAATCATATCCACGATGGTCAACTCTTTTCCGGGTTCCATTTTTCCTCTGGTCTCCATCATTTGTTGAAGTATATCCGGTCGAATGATTCCTTGCTCGTCTCTGGTTTTTATCGTCGTAGCCACGAGGTCCTCGAAGAAAGTTGAAATCTCCTTCCGAATTACTTTGACGCCGAAAATGTTAGCAAGCCATGGTGCGATTCTTATCAGGAAGAATCTGAAAGTCTGTAATGCTCCAAAATTGGTGGCTTCTCTTCCAAACACGTAGAATTTGTTATTCCTGTTCTTCACGGAGTTTACCTCTACACCGAAGGCACATGTGGCGATTACATCATTCGTATATCTGGTGAACGCATCTTTGAGCTCTAGGGTAGATTCCTCAGACTTCAGGGAAGCGAAGTAATCTCCGTATTCCTTGCCACAGTCTCTCATTAATGTGAACATAGCTCTCATTTTGCTGGTCGTGAACGCTGGGCTCAGCAAATTTCGCACTTCCCTCCATCGTTCTCCACGCAGACCAAATAGATTCTTGCTAAAGTAAGGCTCTTGTTTGTCGTCTACGAAAGATCTGTGGTCCGTGAAGTGTTCGAAGTTCTTTACCGTGACGGATTTTAGAAGTTCCAAGTCACGGATCACAACTACCGGCGTCATGAAATCGAAGAAGCCCGTATATTTGGCGTCAGGATATACATCATATATATCCTTCACTGTGTCAGCGAAGCTGGCCTGTTGAAGCATCGCTTTCCAGGCACTTCCTAGAATAGGGAACGGTTTGGAGTACGGGATTCCACGTTTTTCGAAGAAATCGTAGACTCTGGTGAGACGGTAATAGACCACCGCTAGCACGGCGACTACAGCTGTGATTATTGCCCACCAATTCATCATTAGGCTAATCATTTTTACTGAAATAATAGATCCTTCTTTGCACTGCACTACACTGCACTTTTATAATCGTTTTATGATTACTGCTTGAAACAAAGCCATACACATTGCTTGTTGTTTTGGTTCTGTAGGAAATTTCACGAAATTTTGTTGGATTTTTCAGTAAAATTACTTTGAAGTTTAGAAATTATTAGAGCAATATCAACAGGCCTGTGGGCAGTCTGTTGCAGCGTAATTGAGGACAACGCTTTGCGGCGGTATTACTAGGACGGTGTCTGAGAATCGACTGTCTGCGGTGCAATGACGAAATCCACGTTTTATGGTCGCGCGATCAGAGAGCGCTTCGCATTACCACGAGAAATGCAAACTATCGCGTTTTTAATGCGTCAATGAAACGTGTAAGTTGCTTATTATTTTTCAATCTAGTTTTTCGTTCCAAGGGAAATGTTTATAAACTTCATCCTTTGACGTCCCACGATATTTTTGTATTTCATGTTTAAAACTGTGACTACGATATTATCTGATCGATTTTTATCATAGATCTATTTCTCCATCTCTTTTCATTCTCCAACTATTTTAAAGTTTACTTTATCCAGAATAATAAGATTGTGTAAATTAAATAATGTGGTTAGTATACACTAGTTTGGTGAATAGCGGCAACGATTTCTCGAGATATTATTCTTAAAATAAATAATTTTATTCGTACATCGTTGAAAGTTGAGATCAAGTTACGTGGCAGTATTTTTCAAAAGTAACTAAACAATTGTGTTATAGTATTTAGAACGTGTTAGCAAAAGAATTTTGTAAATTACAAATCTTTTAGGAACTTACTTTTCCGTCATTGAAAATTGGTAGTTCACAGCTTTTCCAACACTGACTTTTTCTGTAAAATAATACACGTTTTTTTTCAAGAATTAACTCATTCGTATCACATCTTGGGTGAATAACCGTGTCAAATACTATTATACTGGATATAAAATTTAGTCTAGGTTACACTTCTTATTATCAACATATATATAGATATATAACAGTCTCTTTGAAACTTCTTTCATTTTACACAATTATTTATGTTTTGGTTATTTTTACTTTTTATTACCGAGCTCTGGACCTTTAGCACGACGTAATCGACACATGACGCACACATGAATTTCTTCCTTTTTCATTTTTATCTATCACAAGTCACGGGAACATTAAATTTTTATAATAAAAATTTTTCAAATAATCGTACGTATTTGTACTAATATAAAACTTAAACAATATGACCTTCCTTAAAATATATGTAATTCTATTTAAGAAAATAAAAAATTAGGTAAAAATTTGTATTGCTTTATCTTTTCTAAAAACTATAAAAAATTCAATTTCAATATAAAGGGCCTTCGGCACGAGCTTCCACACGCTTTTCGTAAACAAGGTGCATTTAAATTCACCTAATTTGAAGATCTTTTATTGTACACTGTAGTACGATCCTTCATACCCTTATGTGAAATAATTACATATTTTGCGACACGTACTTTTTAGAGAACATGAATTTTCATAACAACTAGACTGCAGATTCTTATGCATTTACGCAAAATTTAAATGCGCAAAGGCACAGAAACACGCCTCTCTTCTTCAAGTGCGTAGTCATCGTCTTAAAACAGACTTATAACAAACACCGCGCAAGAATAATAAGCAACGCAACTTTGGCCTCGATCAGTCAAAACATTTTACCAATACAATTTCTCTGAATTAAGTCAAACGGCAAATATGCATCAGAATTAATAGTCCGTTGTTTTCCTTATCCAAAAACGGATCCGAATCAGACGTGCTCGATTTCTCAAAATATTCAGGATCCTATTGGATCGCTTAAATCGGGAACATCAAATGGAAAGCTTCTTTCATAACGTAGGATTTTATTCTTGGCAAAGCTGGAAATAACTCGAGCTGTTTAGAACATTCTCGATCGCTGGTAGGAATGGTTGGATACAGTCTGAATATCTCATTGATCACTGCATCAAGGTATTTCGTACTATTCAACGTTTCAAACGTAATCTCACTATGACCACCCAAAACTTCGTCAATCTCAACATGAAACCTCTGCTGAAATCCGGGATTTGCCGTTAATTCGTGGGCAGCAAAGCACAGAAGACCGGAAGTAGTTTCAAAACCTCCGAAAAAAAACGAATGCTTGCGCGATAATGTCTTCAACTGTCAATTCTTTACTCGAACCCAATTTGCCTCTGGTTTCTATCATTACTTGAATGAAATGTGTCTTACTTATATTCTCTTTCTGCCTAGTTTTTATATTAGAAGCCATTACATCCTTAAGGAAATCCGTCACGTGTCTTCCGTTAATTGCTGCACGAATTCTTTATGCAAAAATTGACTTACTAATATTCAAATCTGTAAAATTGAAAGTCGGTTCTGAGTCAGCTAAGTGAATTGCAATTATGGTTCGGATGAATAAATAAAAGAATGATTAATCTAGTGATTATGAACAGAAATATTTGTTTAATAACAGAGTATTTGTGAAACGTACAATTAACCTTGAATATTATATTGTTAGTTGAGAAATTTTGTTGGTCAACAGAGAATTATTAATGAACTTATTTTGGTAATAGTTCGGTTCGTTAATAATACTTACGATTATAGTTTGAGTCGCATAGTGACGTCTCTTCTCGGCGTAGCCTCTCGGGCATCTGACGTAACGATTCAAAGTCCATTTTTGCATGAACACGCATTGTATCCATGGCTATTTGTTAATTTTAATATCCTTAGATCAGTATTGGCAGCAGATCAACCAAGATTATGTTTTACGTCAATTAGATTTTTATTAATCAAGTTACATACCTTCCTGTTAACTGAGTCATTTGTTAAATAAGAACTCCGCGCACTCGCAGCATTAAAAAAGAATCAATCTTGATAATCACTGCAAAGATAAGAAAGATGACGTAAATGTAAATTTTCCATATATATTTCACTTTCTAATGCAAATATAAGGATTAAAGGAATAAAGATGAAAAATATTTGAGAAAATGTTACATCCAAGTAATGGAGTAAAAGTAGAACACAGTAACGAATCTTTTGTATTGTTACTCAGCTAATTGCAGAGTTCAAATGATAAAAACGGTAAGTGCCTCAGAAACATTTAACACTTACTTCTGCAGTAGAAAAGAATATTATAGTAATTACATATAATAATTGATACAAAATAAATTAATAATACACAATGTAATAACTATTTAATAATTATTAGGTGTACCAATGAATAATCCACTTTTTTTTATCCAAAGCAGCATTTATTTCGAACAAAATCATATACTTATTCTATTGCATGTGTACTTGTTATCATGCAGTACTGCTTCAGATTTTTTTCGAAGAAATTATAGGTACCGATTTGAATTTTTGATAAAGTAAGTTTGTTGGCTCATTTAAAAATAGTGGATTACATATTGCTACACTTAATAGCATTAATTATTAATTATTTCTCTAGTTTCTCTCATCTACTTTTTGGTTTGTACCGATAATTTCCGTATCGAATATCTAAATTACTTACCATCTTTCCCTAATAATGAGAATGTAGGGTAACTAATCCGATTACTATGTCTATCCCTAATTACCGAAAATGAATACATTTCTTAAAATTAAATATGAAACAAAAGTTACTGCAATGCTTTTTGTCTGAAATTGTAAATAAATACATAAAACTTATTAAAAAAAATATATCAATTTTATTACTGCATGCTCCGTGTTTAAATTTTAAGAAATTTATTCAATGTCCGGTAATTTGGCTAGTTATCTTACATGAATCATTTTTAATAATTCTTGCACGATTGTTCTAACGTTTTGCCTAAAAACTAATCTGTTCCCTATGTCAAATTTTTGCCCGACGATTGAAATTCCCCTTTATCCTATTTTTTCTCTGTTTTCGTTTTACTACAGTTTCAATGACGCGAGCACTGATTACACTCAGGTAAATGACGGGAACCGGCGTTTACACTCCTTTGTGGTTTTGTATTTTGCCTTACATAACATACGCTTCTATACACGTGACCAATTGTTATCTTTGTAACCGACACATACCATTTGATACGCCCAATTAATCTGTCGATAACTCTATATTTCCGCGATAATAATTGCTATACGCATGTGATCGATTAAAAAACTAACTAAGACTATCGTGACATTTTTTAATTTTCATTAAAAATTGGTAGAGGAAACAAAATATTATTGCTTATTCCAGAACTCTCGATTAAATAGTTGATGTTATCGTTTCACCGTCAGAGAAAAGAGAACTTTAATTTTTTACCTTCTGACAGAATAATTATACTTAACAATTTCCTGGAAATACAATTAGGTAATGTAATACCTACTAATACTACCTGTAAATATTTACTTATGACAGTTGAAGGCCATTAGTAAAGTACACAGTGCACTACTATATTGATATGTGTAACAGTACAGAGAATACAGTGGTCTAGAATAAATAATTTAATTGATTACGAATACAATGTTTGATTTAGTAATACAGTATAATAATTAGTGTATAGGAAAACTAGTTTATATCAATGTTTCTCAACCTATAGGCCCAATATTGGACCGATTAAATTTTTAATATATCTTAAATAATGTTTCTTCCTGATTTAGAAAATTGTAGTTTCAATGACGAAAGAAAAATACTATGAAAATACCGTTTGCTAAATGCAAACCGAACGCGTGATACAATGAGAACTATAATTTCGAAACAATAATAAAGTAGAGTTTAGCGATATTAGAAAACGAGGCAGATTATGGAATTAGAGTTCATCCGGTACAGTTTCCAACTTATTTCACGTGTAATAGAATTTATATTAATTTTGTGGTAAGCCCGCATACAAATTTAGATTCCCGCGGATTATGGCCTATGCTATTCGCCGTGACATTTATTTAAACCGAACGAAACAGGATCAACATTCTAGTGAACTTAAAACAAGACTTGTTTAATTAAAATATTTGCATGAGATTTAACAACAGAAAGTGGCAACACGCTAGTTGATAAATGAAAATTCTCATTAAAAATTGACAGAAAAATTAATAAGTAAATTACGCATATTTATGCATATTCTAAATTTTATATAAATAAATAAAGAAACGAGACTAAAGATATTGAAACAGTTAAAAAAGAATAATATTTCCTTAATGCGAGAATTTGCAAATTTGATTAAACACATTCCTTTGTTACATTTTTCACTTAAAGAAAAGGAATCGCTAACTATATAATTTTTTTAGGTGAATATAACATGCAGTTCGATTTATTTGACTAACTTTACTTGAGATTTAATTGTCCTAAAAGGAATCATAATCAAAATAATTTTATGACATTGGTGTATTATTTTATAATTTAGTGAATCACTATAGCTATTATTTATTAGATTTGATAATAAACGTTATTACTTTGAAGAATGGCTAAAATGGGATATTTTGAAAATTATCGGAATCCATAGAAGATAGAATTGACATTATAAATATTACTGTTCTATTGATTTACAAAATTATACTATAATGTACAGTGACATAATCTACAATTACTAAAAATCTTAATTATTAGTCGTAATATAATTAATATAATCTTTCCCAAATATGATAAAATTTAACCAATGTTTTCAACTACCATAATACGTTATAGCGGATAATGCAACTGCCGATAAAATAGTCACATAAAAATAAACTCAAATCATCATATATACTGTCATACTGTCAGTCATATACGGATAAGATTATTTTCAAGGATTTTAAGGAACAAGAAACATACGTACATAAGTATACATAAGTTATATTCATTATAAAAAGTATTTTAATTATCTTTTGCCCAAAAATTGAATATACGCCATAAACACCTACAACCTACAGTGGACAAAATTTCTATAAAAACACCAAGCATTGGGCAATATTAAAGGGTTAAAAGATGCAATAAGACGCGAATGAAATAAAATCCATAATGATACAATTTTTTTCCTATTTAAAACAATTAAGCGGTACATTGACTGCTCGCCTTTTCTTAAATTAATTAACTCCAATGCGTATTGTAAATCGTTTAGAAATGCCTTGACTTTTTCCCGTTGATTCTTATGGTAACAATTTTAAATTCATCGACCCCTTTGTTAAAATACACAACTGCTATTTGCTAATTGCATTCCAAACCAAATTGACTATTTTAGGATCAATCATAAATTGTTTGAAAATAATCTTCAGAGCTACAAGTGCATAAAGTTACAATTCTAATTCACGCGGTTCATGATTTTCCCATTATTTTCCTTTAATTATTATTCACGCTACACTTATTTGTGTAATACATTTTCACCCTCTATTATAAATTTCTCTTACCATACACTATACCCTCCGCACACTTTATTAACGTACATTTTGTGGAATGGACTAAATTAAATTAAACTAAGATCGAGAAAACAACATTGTAAAAATTAGTTAATAGTATGAGAAATAGAATATTTGAAAGAATGACGATAGTATCAGTTACTCAGTTGCAAATTTAATCCTCTGAAACAAAGTGAAGAAATTGTTGTTATACAAACATCTCGTTACATTTTGGTGCATTAAATTATAATACTTCGTTTATAGTAAAGACGAAACAGTTACTCTCTATTCTGTGTATTAATTTTCTGTTTTCTATTATTTCTTAATTATTCCCTAGCATTCCTTTCATTATATGGCCGAAATTCTTAATATTTTTACTAAAAATAATAGTACTCTTATAGAAATTTCGTCCACTGTTTTAAAAAATACGAATTCCGAGAAGTTTAATATCGTTATATAAAAGATACTGATAGAAAATAAATATATAATAAATTATGCAATGCCAGTATCTACATTTAAACATGTAGTGGAATTTTTAATTACGTAGCAAAGTATTTTTTCTTTCTCTTTCCTGACCCGAGTAGCTTGATTTCAGTCAGACGATCTATAAAAAAAAAGACGAAGCAGATTGGACAGCATTCAAAACCTCGGAACTTGGATTTAATTAACATGCTCGTGTATGATAAGAACACTGTATTCTCCTTTTGTAAGTAATGCTACATATGCGAGCGGAATGGAGAATCAGTTGTGACAGTAAATGGAGAGAGTAAACATCGCATCGAAGAATTTCACGGTAAACTTAATCCTCTACGATGGATTACTTGTCTATCGTCTCGGTCCTAACAGCAGTAGTCGCCGTTATCTACTATTACATTACCAAAGACCAAGACTGTTTTAAGAAACATGGAATTCCGCACATTCCGCCAAAGCCGTTGGTGGGAAATTTAGGATCCTTGATTACTAGACAAACCAGCATGTGGGAGCTTCTACATACCGTATGCAACATAAATACCGAAGCGAAATATGTCGGTTTTTACGAGTTCCTGAATCCGATAATACTTATCCGCGACCTGGATCTGATCAAGTCCATTACCGTGAAAAATTTCGACCATTTCCAAGATCATCGTGCGTTCATAAACAAGAAAGTAGACCCTATGATCGGCCGTATGTTATTTTTTATGAATGGGGATCACTGGAAGGAGCAAAAGAACATGTTGTCACCAGTGTTCACATCCAGCAAGCTTAAACAGATGTTCACGTTGATGTCAACCTGTACGAAGAGATTCGTGGATCATGTGGTGAATCTACCTGAGAAAGAACGTGATGGTGACATTAAGGATCTACTCCGCAAGTACGGAAGTGATATAATCGCTAGCTGTGTGTACGGTGTCTCCGTTGACAGTATGAAAGACCCGCAGAATCCATTTTATGTGAATGGTTCGAAAGGCACTACTTTCGATAGTTTCACCACATCGTTGAAAACGCTTATACATCGAAACGCTCCAAAATTAGCAACAATTTTTAATCTAAAGCACGTGCCGCAGCAAACCTCGGACTTTTTCTTAAATGTTGTAAAGGAGGCGGTGAAAGACAGAGAAGAGAATGAAACTCATCGAGTGGATATGTTGCAAATGTTAATGGACATCCGGGATAAGAGGGGAGCTGAAAAAGCATTGACACCGGAGTCGATGGCTCTACACGCTTACGTCTTCTATTTCGGCGGTTTGGATAGTATGTCCAGGCAGACTTCTTTTGTGACGCGTATGTTGGCTGAACATCCAGAGGTTCAAGAAAGATTGCAACAAGAAATTGATGAAACCTTGAACGAATGTAACGGAGAATTGAGTTACGATATCATAAATAACATGAACTATCTGGACGCCGTGATCAATGAAACGATGAGGATGTATCCAACCGGTTTGATATTGGATAGATTATGCGTTAAAGATTTCGAGCTGCCACCAGTGTTACCTGGAGCCAAACCATTCACCATTCGGAAAGGATCGTACATTTTTATACCGATTGCGCCGCTTCAGATGAACCCCAAATATTACAATAATCCGGAAAAATTTGATCCGGAAAGATTCGTGAAAGGTGGGAAGGAAATTTTGGCTTCGGGTGCTTTTATGCCGTTCGGGACAGGACCCAGAGTATGTATCGGTATTCGCTTTGCTCTGATGGAAATGAAGATACTGCTGTGCTATCTTTTAGCCAGGTGTGATATACAAATTGGGTCGAAGACGGAAGTACCGTTGAAAATGGCGAGAGGAAGGATTCTGGCTGTGATGCCCACGGATTCATTCTGGTTGAAAATTGAAGCTAGAAAGAATCATCATCCGCTCATTCAGGTTAATAGAGAAACCAATGTTGGTGAAGATTCCAATTGATAGATTTATGTAGGGTAGACGCACCAATGAATGAACACTTAAGAAAATCTTTAACTCTTTGGATTGAATTTCAGGTATCAATAGCATTAACACTAGAATTGCAAAACCAGTCAAAATGTCTTGTCACAAGTATGCCATAAAAATTATATAAACTTGTAACGCTGCATTTTTTCGAATATTCTGCGATTTGCTGTACAAAATATTAATGAAGATTTATCGTGCTTCAATCACGTGCGCCTTGCAGATATCTATCATATCTATTCCTTTGGTACAAATATGTATACTTTAAACGTCGGTAGTTCTAGTGTTAATGAGTATTTTCATGATTCAAGCTCGATTATTTAATGTCTTCATTTTTATATAAGACGTACAAAAACACTTAAAAGAAATAAGAAGTATAAGTAATTAAATTAGGAAGCCAAAAATATCGATTTCACCAATAAATGAACATTGTTAGCTAATGAATACCAGTGAACAAACACTCTTAAGTAATACATGAATAATGCGTATTTTTGCATTGATCTTTGTTCTCTTTTAATAACTTTCTTCACTCGTTTTTATATGTTCATTTATTGGTGTGTGTTCATTTAGTGGATCATCTTCCCTATGTTCCTTTTTATCTTTGCTCTTTGATTCATTTTCTGTGTACGCGTATATGAATGAATGAATTAAGTTTTATTTATAATATTTGGATGCTTATCACTTTGTTTTTACACTATTCAAAATGAAAAAATTCATAGATTTGACAGTTCACTTGACCCACTGCTATTGATTATATAGTATGCGACATTTTTTGACTGACTACTTCTGAGAACAATAAGATAAGAGAATCACAAAATAATCCGAATCGAGCAACAGTACTTTAGTTATATTGTTTATTTTACCATAATATAAAAGAAACTTTTGTATCTTAAAAATGTAATAATTTCTTCATTTCCTATCTGTTCTATAATTACTGGAATGTAAAAAATTCTTTTGAATCATTCGGTTAACAAAAATGTAGTGTATTAATGTAGAATAATTAAGCGATTATTGTTTTAAACATTTTCACACACAGCACTAATTTCTATTATTATCAGGAGTAGCACCGTTTGTAACATTACAGTATAGAATATGTTTAACAATTAAACTGCAGTATGTTTGGATGAATCAATAGTTATCTTAATAGTGATTTAACCCTTAACTGGTATGGTGGTCAAAGACCCCATATAATTGCTTAAATATTTGTAGGTATTTTTAAGAAAGAAAAATCTGATGTTGTAAATTACTCTTATTAATTTACTAAGAAACCGAATAAATTGTATTTTTGACAATAACAGAACTCGACTCCACCTTATCAGTTAAATGTCAGATTATTGATATGAGTGGTATAATGATTTGTGAGTACAAATGTCAGCAATGCATCTCCTCAGATAGATGAACGTGTTTATATATACTCATGTTAATACGAATATATACATTTTACCGTGCTATAATTCCGTGTTAGATGTATTTTTCCTACTTTGATTAATTTTATATAACACATTTTAAAATATAACACAGTGTAAAACTCGTCAAATTATACAATGAAACTATTAATTCCAAGTATACGAGTTAATGTCTCATAATTAGGCTGTAGATTTCTATGCATTTACGAGAGATTCAAATATGCCAAAAATCAGAAAAGAATGAAAATAATGAATATAGAAGATTTGCAAAGTAAAATATATATTATTTTATTTAGAGGATGAAATTACCCTTTATTCCGAATCTATTCCCTTAATTTTATTAATAAAAATATGACTTTGCATAAAACTCTGCAGTCTAATAATGAGATATTAAGCTGAAACAAAAATATTAGGATTTTAATGTCTTCATTGAGTGTCATAAATTTTTATTAATGGTTGCCTTTATAGTAACAGTTTAAAAACTTTAAATTTTGAATTGTATTCTTATTACAGCAAATGAATAATTTATTCAAATATATTATTTACAAATAAAAATCCTATACTATTTTATGTAGCTTACAATAATAAACAAATCCCACCTTTTTCTGTCAGTACATTCATTCTCCTTAATCCCAAAACACAAACGTTATTCAGTAACAAATTTACGAGTCTCCAAACTTTTGTCATGCATTCCTTCTCTGAAACTTTTAAATAAAATATATTCCCAGCAAACTACATTTGAACGTTTGCTGACATTAAAAATTTATACGTACAATAAATCACAATGTAATAGTTACCATAAAATATTTGTGTTTCAGATTTGAAGTTTATTAAAGAATTTCGTAAAATTCTTAAAGTGTCTTAAAACAGATCTATAATTCTTATTCTGTGAATCGTAACAAAAAAATACTGTAAGAAGATATCTATAATTCTCATTTAGCGAACCGAATGCATGCGAATATTATCTCGTACATTTCTCCCATTTACCTTTCGTCTCCGAGCAATACAGAGCTTAGTCAGATCGCAATTTAATCGTAGCATCAACATCGTTATCGAAATTTTCACCGGACGTGCAAACAATGAGAACTGTCGGTTTTGAAATATGCACACATACACACATGGTCATATATTATAGGGTATAGAGGACTCGCACGTAGATACCAAGCCGGTTAGATCCTCGGCAGCATATTCTAAACGCAAGGCATAATCTCTGCCAACTTGATTTAGGCACGTATTCGAAAGTGGGCACCTACTGATTTCCAACAGCACAAACGAACCGTCTGAATACCGGATAATGTTGCACATAGTCTGATTACGAAGTTGTTTTAACAATACGGATCGAATATATACGAACGGTAATACCGAACTACATTGCTTGAAACTTCACCGTATCTGCCCCCCTCCTACCTTTTTGCAGCCTTTTGTTTTCCAAAATTTAATCCGATCACAACCGGCGGAAGATTAAATTCCTGCATATATGGAGAACGCGGGAAAAAATACAATCAATACAGGAGGGAATTTTATTGAATGCATCTGGCCCCTTTAAAAAAAAAATACCGGAACATTGTCAGAGGTATTAACTTTAGTGACAATATAAATTGTTGAACACGCTTGATTAAGTTGTTCTAATAATTATCTGATGAAGTAAGAATTAATTTGCAAGGAGCACTATATTGCTAACATTGAGAGCTTTTTTTACATATTTTCAGTAAGAACAGTTTTCTGAAAGAAAAAAACGATAGTTTTTACTTTTATTTTAGATTATTTTATGAGTGGCCCAAATTTGGACCTCACTTTCAAAAAGAAAAATCTTCATTGCCACTTTTAACTTTATAATTTGTAACAAACTTTACTTTTGTTCAGCATATTTCAATTCTACATCAGAAAGCTAACATGTTATAGATATACATTGATATATAAACGATTAGGTATGTTCAAAAGGTTAGGCAATAAACGTTAAAACTAAATCGGTAGCCAAGTTTGGACCACTTCTTCTACATATACTGTACTTTTTTCTACAATGTAAATATTTGTATTTGTACGTGAATGTGTATATTTATATCTGAAATTTCGTAAAAGTTGTAAAATGTATCTTAGATTGGATTCATTTGTCGGCATATAGCGGTGATCATATAAATAAGGAAACACTCGTCAATTCAACTGGTTATAGGATTCTAAATTTTGTTTCTATTTCTTTCGGCAATACATCATTAAGAAGCATCTTCTTCATAGATTAAAATCTGTAACTATACAATTTTACAATTTTTATGTTAGTATTATTGTTGAATATAATAAAGAATTAATTTTCCTTATTTATATGCACGCCACTGTACATGTATATGTTTTCACGTATTTTACGTTTGAGGAGTATGACCTCTCAAAAATATATCCGTAATTAAACGGTTAAATTACCCGTTGCAATTCCTCGTTGCAACAAACCAACCCCAAAACCCTGAATCTCACCCCAAAATCTCCCTAACCGCGGAAGAACTCGCGAATATAAAACTCCTTTCCGAAAATCCCGGCGTGCATCCGGTTTCTGCGCAACGAAACAAGCTTTCAGGCCGAAAGTTTGAGGCACAGGCTTGCACACGCTTGCGAGTGAAACAGAAAGGAAGACAGATATAGTTGCGGAGAAAGAGAAAGAGGAAGGAAAACGAGAGAGGGCTGGCGGAACAAAATTCATTTGGCCAAATTAAACAGAGTTTAGCAATTTGCGCTTAATCCATTTGTCGGGGATCCGAGCGTCCGTCAGTCCGTTCGTCTGCTTCATCCCTCTCTCTTCGTAGCCCTGCTCTTAACACGGCCACCACCACCATGCACCCTTTCCTTGCTAGCCCTTCCAACGTTTCACCTTACTCCTGTCGATACTAATCTCTCTGCGTCTCTCTTTCTCTGTCTATCCCTTTCCAAGGTTCTGCCCTCTGTTCCGTTCTCTTTGCTCCGCATGATTCGTCGGGTGCCACTTTGAAACCGGTGTCCCGCGAATTTCCGGCACTCACAAGGGCTGTTAATAAATTGCAACCCTGCTGTGTGTGCGATAGCTGCCACCAGGCGACAACATGTTAACGGAAATTTCGTTTTCAGGGAAAGGAACCGGAACTGGACACAGTGAGCAGTTTAGGTGTTTGAAGAAGGCCACACGTCTGTCTTTGCGGTTAAGGTGAGGATCAGATTTATCGTTAGATTGTATTTCTGTTATGTCGCTACATACGTATATCCAGCCCGTTTTTTTTATTGCTTTTAAAATCATTGCCAGCGGAGTCCGCTTATTATGATCACTTTGGGAGTTGGAATTTTTTATAAGAATAACCGGCTGATAGCATTACGCTACGCATACTTGCGCTACGCTACTATAGCATAACGATAATTTAAGTTCTTTCTGCATAGCTTTATCGATATTTTATCGATATTATTAATATATCAAAGTATCAATAACATGCAGATACTATCGAAATAGTTAATGTTAAGAGACTCGTAAATTACCATTTAGAATTTGTTTTGTAAGTTG
This sequence comes from Eucera pruinosa, assembly GCA_028830335.1. Classification (NCBI taxonomy): domain Eukaryota; kingdom Metazoa; phylum Arthropoda; class Insecta; order Hymenoptera; family Apidae; genus Eucera; species Eucera pruinosa. The sequence goes on along the minus strand of JAMYCR010000009.1, from coordinate 8,478,706 downwards.
ATAATTTTCATAGAGAGTTGTTAACATTCAATAATGCTATTGGTAAACTGCAGATCTTTATACAAATTCCTATTTTTATTAACAGAAGTATAAAAATAGAACCTAAATGTAGGGTTGTTTGACCTTTAACATATCATTATTTCTTCTGTATTTTATATATTTTAACATGTATTTTATGTCTCTTTACATATTTAAATTTCCCATAAATGCATACAAATCCGCAATCTAGTTATTAAAAGTTCAAATGGGTAATGTTCACGTTTAGTTAATTATTTCTTTGAAATGAAATATCTTATCGACGCAGCGTATTTTGTAACTTTATATTAGAAAGTTACTGGAATTTTTCTTATCAATTATTATCAATTTTTGGAATATAAACTTATCAATTCTTAATAACAAATCTTCATTCATCTAATCTAAAAATTTAATAATTTGCCTTACGAAGACGCAAGGATAGAATTTATAGCAATAGAAAATTAAACACAGAGTAAACTGATTCAAAGGCTGACCTATGGATCGCGTCAGCCTAATTTCTCGAGTGCCTCAGGCGCAATAAATCTACAAGCAGGACGTAAAGATATATCGTTTCGACTTTCTTTCCTATCCACGCCGAACTGCGTTATATTCTGCTTGCCCTAAAAGTCATTCTTTCATTTCCCAAAAAATTAAGCTTCGCTTACTTATTGGTACACCTAATATTTTCAACGTATTATTATGATTCATAGATAAGATATCGATAAATGACATTATCTCTACTTAGAAAAAAATATACTTAGAGATTAAAAACATAATACTGTGAGATAATAAAACAATAATATTTAGAGATTTCTAGATAATGTCTCCTTTATAACCCAGTTTGATTCATATCGATAATTCAATTACTTTTTAAAATATAGGCTTTCAAAGTGCAGTTCGAGCAGCACAAGAATTTATGAATAGAAGGTAACGTGACTCACATTTTTTCCTTGAAATGCGTTCGTCGCGTGGTAACAGTAAAACATCTGTCACCGACTGTCTTACGTGTCGCCAATTTAGGATAGGTCAGTAAGAATAAGTGCGAGTGAAAGATCGGAGTGTAAAACAAAAAAAGAGGAATAAACGTCTTAAGATTTACGATTCGCTTTAAACGACGATTTCATCGAAATGGTATGCGTTAAACAGGTTAAATAGGAAACATACCAATTTCTTATGCCACCGATTTAATGCAAAAATGTTGCATAGTTTTTTATTAACAACAGTTTAAGATTCTAATAACTTGAGTAGGTTGTTAACAGGTTTGGCGCTACATTATAATAATTGTATGCAGTTTTTTAAAGAGTTTTTTATGCAATGACTCTGCTAGCTACCTTCATGAATATGTAGATACGAAATTAAGTAAGAACATGGGAAAACAATTTACAGTTTACTAGAAGCTTCCGATCAGAAGATAACACGTTGTTATTAGACTGCGGATATTTATGCATATTCATATTTTTCTAATCGCAATTAATGAAATGGAACCTAAATGGAAATCCATTTCTCCATGTAAATAAATAATGCATAGTTTACTTTGTACATATTTGCACATCATATACAGTTTTACACTTTGTTGCAAATTAAAATTTCCCATAAATGCATAAAAATCTTTAAAAGAACTCTTAAGAATAAAGACTCACTGCACAAATATATTGCGTACTATAGTTTATAAAGCATCATCTTCTTAAATTAATTGCATACCAAAGTTGACCAACGTACAGGTTGTTTAAAAAAAATGTAGGAAACACTTAGCAGGTATTTGATACGTGGGATACATCATTAAACTGTGGAAGAGTCAGCGTATCAGCATTCGCTGATTTTAACGAATCGGCCAAACAGTCGTATAATGCGAACGAGCTGTTTGATTCAATTATACATGGAAATGGGCAACTCTGAAATCTTGTTCACTCTTCGTGTCACATCGCGTAATCGTAGTAATGAATTCTGTTAAACTTATACAATTAAGATAACACATTCCGTAATACATCAAAGCACATTTGCGCTTCATCGACGCGCCACTACAGAAAAACATAAGAGACGAAGAACGAGCTAGAACTCGAAACTCGAGCTCGTTCCATAAAACACATTTTATCCTTCTCCAGCCGTACCCTTCACGAATCGAGTCTTTTAGCTACTGGTTTACATCGCACGAACCAGCTCCTATCTTATTATCACGGAATTGTTTTCAACCCTCCTTCTTTATCTCCGTTTCTCTCTTTTTCACCGTCTTCTTCTTTCTCGTTGTCGTTGAATCCTTACCCCAAGATCCCTGTCCTTCTCTTCTTTATCTAGAAGGATCCTGGAAGCAAGCAACGGCGAAGCCAACTTAAGTGTATTGGCAGTTGTGTCCACCTTTTATTTTCATCCAATCGGGCGAGGACCTTTAAGATCACTCCGTTGGAAACCATAGACTGCTCTTCGAACCGAATGTTTTCTGGTTTCGGGGACTCCAGAGACTCGGCTGGAACTCTTAAATGCATAGATCTCGCTCATTTTAAAGCAGCACTGAAAGTATCAAGAAAGTGTTCTTCCTCGAAACACCCTAATTATCGTCCGTTACTTACTTCACGTTTCATTGCTCATCGAATATGTATATTGCTTCTTGACAAGCTTTTAACAATAGAACTACCTATCGGTGAATTTTCCATAAGCGTCAGACGCATACGATTGATCGCATAGCGTTTCCTGTACGTTTACACTATTCATGAAAAATCTTCACAAATGCACTGCTGTAGGTTTACACGATTTTTATATGAAGTTAAAAATGGGCCATTTTTAGTCATCTTTTTCATTTAGTGATATCACACATTTAGTCATATAGTTCTAGCGTTAAAGAAGCAAAAGATCTACGTTTGTCTGGAAAACTCTTTCTCATGATTTTGAATCATCTTCGCAGGGATTTTTCTTTTGGTTGTTCCCTTGCCAACTATGGAAACAATGTTCAATGGAATAAGTTCCTAAAGAAATGTTTCATTTGGTGATCTTTCACTGGAAATTAATTAATTTAATTAAACTTTGGAATATCTGAGCTCGAATCATTTTGACCGTGTAAAATGGACTATGAAACTGTTTATGTTATTCTAAACCATATTAAGGAACTTTGATAAATTTATTGTTAACGTTTCGATCAGTAATGGAGTAAAAGTGTTTCGTGCTAACCAATCACGCGATAGAGAAATCCAAGTGATTTTCAATGTAGAAAATGTGTTTCACGTCGAAGTTCAAATTAGAATTCCTCCACCTTACCATCGTTTCCTCTCTCGTCATTACCTATATCCGGTCGAGATTGGAAAGGACGAAGCTAACTTGGAAGCATAACGATGGAATTTTTAACGACGTTAAATCGAAAAATTTCCCTTCTCAATTCTTATTACCTATCTTGTCCATAATTGTAAGAATTCAATCGCAAAATTGCAAATATTTCCTACTTTTACACTTTCATTTAAGAATTGCCTTTCGATAAGAACACAATTTTCTATCAATCTACTCTCCTACGATTCTTATGATCTCAACTATTAGGTGTATCAATAAGTAATCCATTCTTTTTAAACGAGTTATCAAAATTTATTTTATCAAAAATTCAAACAGGTAACTATAATTTCAAATATTTTTAATTAAATCAAAACAATTACATATAAAATAGAATAAGAATCTGATTTTATATACAGTAAAGAAAGGTGCATTGTTCATTGACATACCAAATATAAGGTTTGATTGAAGTTTTTGTGCTTTCTACTGAATGTCACCCATAACAAGCTATTATCTAATTTTGTACAAAATTTAGTTTTCTATCATGTGTTGAGTTTTACAGTTATATTTTCAATGTTGAGTTACTCGTCGATTCCATATCTTTTAGCTTTTCGTCGATTCTGTTTGCGTCTGAAGCAATTTAAATCCTCCTTAAATTTCCTCCTCGAATTCCCAAGCTTTTGAATTCTCAAGCGTTCGAATTTCCAATACTTTAGGATTCTAAGCATTTGAATTTCCAAGCTTTTGAATTTTCATGTGTTCGAATTTCCAAGCTTATAGATTCCTCAGCTTTTGAATTTCCAAGAGTCCAAATTTCCAACCGTTTAAGTTTCGAAGCTTTTATATTCCTAAGCATGTTAATTACCAAGCGCTTAGATTACTAAGTTTCTAGATTTTCAAGCGTTTCAATTCCCAAGCTTTTGTATTCCCAAGCATTTCAATTCCCAAGCCTTTGGATTCCCAAACTTTTCCATTTCAAGCTTTTGTGTCTGAGTTTTACTTTGAGCCACTGTAGTAATAAAACAGGCACACCGTATAAGCTATGAACTGAAAACTTAACGCGTCCCATAGGTTGAGAATCGCTGAATTGCCACTTATTAACGAAACACCAAACGCGGAGAATCAGCAGTTGCTTCTATCACAACAAACAGGACAGTTTTCCCAGAAATACATTTCATTATTCTCGTTTGCTGCAATCAAGAGGATCGTCCTCTTTGCGATGGCATCACGAATTTCAACACCATGCATCGTGTGTATCGAAAGGGTCATCGAACAAATGGTCCACTTTGTTATCGCCTGCGTTGCTTCCGTTTTCATCGATACTGAAAATTAGTCGACACGCGACACGTGCGATGTATTCTGACAACGCGTTCCGATTAATTTTTCGGCATTACAACCGTGTGGCCATTCGCGTCTCTGTAAATCGACACCCTGGCCCTCGACACGCTCATGCACCCAGCTCTCTCTCTCTCTCTCTCTCTCTCTCTCTCTCTCTCTCTCTCTCTCTCTCTCCGTGTCTCATTATCGTCGCCGATTTCGTCGGAATTCATGGAGGTTGTATGACGTTCTATTATCAGTTTGCGTCACGGGGAAATTGCGACCCCGTCAGCCCGTCCTGTAATCGCGCTTGTTCGCCTGTAACGCGAGGCATTCGGTACGTTTTGTAATCGAAGAACGATCGATCTATGGTTTGAAACCGATCGGCTGGAAAAACCCGATTGCTACTTCTGCGGTTGGTCTGCTACTTTCGCAAATCGGCGACAAATAGCACAGCCGCAATGAATCGTTCAGTAGAATAGTAAAACGGATCGTGTAATTTTTTTTAAACGTTTGTACTCCGGAGCTTCTTAATCCTTGCGCTACGGCACTTTAAAATTGAAAGCATTTTCAGCGCATAGATGGGAGCAATTTTTATTCGTATGGATACAGTATGAGTACAAATACTTTTGCTAATCTTTGGCGAATATAATGTAATTACTAGAATGCGGATGTTTATGCAATTATGGGAAATTTAAATTTGCAAAAAAGGACAGATCGCATATAGTAAGCAAAATTACGGTAAATATCGAAGGTAAGATGCAAACTATTGGGTTGTTCGGAAAATTCGTGGCACCTTTGATAATATTCACTTATGTTGTATAATTTGTGAATTGGAAGGGGATTACTTTTTAAAAGCTTTAGCTAAATAATAGCATTCTTAATCTGAACAAATACTGCTCCTATTTGGACCACTTAAAATCGGATAATTAATGGACAATGCATAGTTAAAAGCAATGGCAACTTCTTTCATTGGACAACATTAAACAACCTAATGATTCAATAATGAGGTAGCAAGAATTGTTAATCGTTGCCTTGGGATATACTATCGTCATCATTTTTTGTAATGTTTGTAAAACTTTATTAATGGTCAGACATTGAATAAATTAGAAGCCTGGAAGAATTACTTGCATGCATTTATTTCGGAGGAAGAAAGTGTGCAAAAAGCGGAAACTTTTTGGAAAAGGAAATTATGAAACTTTCTGATAGTCATACAATTATCAAATAATAAATGCTGCATGCAAAATTATTTACCAAAGTGTTCATTTGCACATATTAACATAGGGTGTTTCTAAAATATTTCAATGAACTTTCCGAACAATCTAATAAAGTTTTAGTGAAGATTGGTTGAAATATTTAACTCTTTCCAATTAGATATTTCTGATTCCAAATTGTTAACCCTTTCACTCCAGCACGATATTCGTATGATAGTCACTGCGGAGCATTGGTATAATAAAGAATGCAGACATCATAGTTGACATCTGCAAAATAGTTACTTGTAAATAAATTAACAAAATGAAAGTATCAAGTAATAACTGTTAAAATAAACCACAAGATATTTTGATATAATGGTAAATTAGGAAATGAATGTACATTCATACTGTTCAAAGCTTTTGTAATTTCAAACCATCGAAACTGCTAAACCTTTGAATTATGCAAGCTTTAGATTTCTGTGCCTTTGAATTATCAAATATTTGAATTTCCAGACGCTTCAAATTTCAAGGTATCAAATTTCAAACGATCAAGCTTCCAAACCTACGAATTAGCAGAGATTTCTACTGATTTTTGAATTCGTTTGAACAATTATGAACGGCACTGTATATTCTAATCCATTGGTGCATCCAATTGACCCAAAAAGACCTCGCGTAAAAAGAGCAACAAAAAAAGAACGACAACTATTATATGGTCATCAATAAAGATCGACAAATATAGAAATACAGATAGATATCGTGGACAAATGGCAGAATCGCTAGTGGATAGCTATAGATGGATAAAAAGCGAGCGACGAAACGCGCACGAAAAGATTTTAAGCTCGTAAAAAATGGTGTATCGCGGTGCCTGTCGGTCGCCGGCAATAATATTCACCTCTGCAGCTATAATACCCACGACACGACCCGTATTTCCGCGCTTTACTGTCCATTCGCGCTCGGATATGCTTAAATCGTGAAGCCGCGGATACTCGAACGTGAAACACGCGATTCAGAACATGTCCACACGGTTGCACAAGTACGCAGATACGTGTATACCAAGAGCAGAACCTTTCATGGGACCTTGTTCTGGTACAACAATATTCCATTAGTTTTATGCACACGGGTAACGTGGGTTTCTATGCGTTCGAAAAAGAAGCGTCAAGAAGGATATTGTGATAATTGGACTTGGACGCCACTATGTGTACGGTTTTGATTAATTATTTTCTGATTTATTCCAGTTACCCCGCCGCTTTTCTTGTTACCAGATTGCGTATGTTTGTGCAACTATGCTGCATTGAAATGTGCAAGAGGTAATTAAAATATGATGAATGTGACAATTATACTGCGGATTTTTGTGCATTTATTGGAAATTTAAGGGTGCAAAAAAGTGCAGAATACATATAATCTCTGCAAAGTTATACTAAATATCCAAAGTACAGTGGAAATTATGATATTTAGAAGACGAAGCAACCACCAATTTAGGCCCTACTTCTTCTTTATAAAAAGAAGTTAGCCCCTAATCTTATTTATAAAAATATGAATTTGCATATAGAGATCCGCAGTCCAGCGATAATAAATGAGTCTCGTCGAATCTAAGTTAACCAATATCACTTTTGGCAAATTTTGCGATATCGTTAATATGTGTTAGGTTGGCGAAAAGAACTTGTCGTTCTTTTCTGTTTTTTTTATAGCGCGTGTTTGAATTGTATGATACACGAGTAAACATGGCAACAATTTTAAAATTGCAAAAAGGATATAAAAACAAACACTTCGCTCTATTTTCTGGAAAGTAAAATCGTAAAAATTGATTGTATTTATTCCGGCTAACATAGTCTTGAAATAGAGGAAAATGAGATGCGTTTTGAATAATCGAATATACTAATATTGAAAGATTTTCTTCGTAGTAGGTCTTTGTAAAATTCTTTAATAGAAGAAAATTCACATATCTGAAACCTGGAAAAATCGTCGAAGCGAATTCTTCGCTGAAAAAAATAAAAAACTTTTCAAAGAAGCCATGAAGAAATTATATAATGTGGCAAAAAAATTTCGAAAGCAAGTCGACAATACATTGTTTATTAAAGTTTTGTTTCTATCTGTCTGTAAAATACGAAGATATTTGGTCAACCTCATAACTAAGTATATTCTATACGTCGGTACAATTTAATACAATATGAATTAATTTATTGCCCGAGTTTCTCTGATATTACAATGTAAATGGGTTAAATAACGAGTGTAAATTCCAATTTTGATCTACATTTCAATTCTTACCCTTCTATGAAATTGGTAATTAAAGATTTTCAAGGAACTGTCAAGAAGTAGTAGTAGAAGAAGAAGAAGAAGAAGAGCAGTGAGGAAAGAAGATAGCAGATCTTTGCGAAGGATGACATCATAGGCCTGGTTGGCGACGCGTATTCTTGGGGAATTAACACACATTTGCGCTGTTATTGCTTGAGAATACACGTAGTTTGCCAGGCTGTTCACTTCCAAGTACTTCACAACGATGCAACGATTTTCTACGTGATACTTTTCACCTAAAAACCTAGAAATATTTTATATTAGGTCATCCCATAAGTTTGTACTGCAATATGTTAATACTATGTATATCTCGAGTGCAAACCGTCTCGAAGTACGATTTGTAAAGGGACACAACATTCTCTGCACCCTTTATATAAGTTTCTTAATTTTCATAATATAATTCAAGTCAGTCTGATTTTTAAAATTTGTACATTGTAAACATTTGGGCCGTAGAATCATTATAAACAAATATTCGGTTGAACGGAAAGTTTTGTGACGCGTTATATTTATATTGTATTTCACAATGTTTTTTTAAATATACAACGATTGGATCTAAATGTACTTTAATGTAACTGTTTAAGTTCAGTTTAAGATAGGCCTTTGAGGTAGCAAAGTGCTTCTATTATAACTATAAAACTATAGATATAGACACAGTCACGTGAAAACTTCAATAAAGAATTGACTTTTCGAAATTCTTTAAAATTCACTAAGTAAAGTATTTCTGAATTTTCTTATAACTTTTTATGCGATAGATCAAAGAAAATGGGACTTAAACTGTAGATTACGTTTCTGCCTGTAACTATCCTAATAATAGAATTAGGGGGTTGAAACTTACATGAAAAAATTTTACTTGGAAGATCTATTTATGAACATGTCATAAATTGAATTTCATTTAATGATAGTCTTACTATGCTTATTTAACTATACCGTTTCAATGTAAAATTCGGCACGAACTTTCCGTTCAACCCAATATGTTGGACTACGCGATAAAAACGGTATAGAAACACTGATTTATATTAAATTTCTATCCCTATTAAATAATTTTTTAATCGAGATCTTATATCTCGAAAATATAATTCTCTAGAGGATGCTTATATTGCATACTTTATACGTTGCACGATTTGCAATGTCCTGTGTTGGGCTCTCAATCGATCCTCTTGTTATCGCGAGCAGAAAACAAGCAATTCCTGTAAAAGAATAAGTTGTTGTGTAAAAGGAAAATGAACAGAAGGGAGTAAAGGGCAAGATATCTTCTCGATATTGCCCCCTTAAAGTTCCCTTTGTTCCCTTTAAAAATCCTTCCCAGGCATCCCCCGAACGAGTACAACTAATAAGGGCTGGTAATAATGGCGACGACAGTAATATATATACATATATATATATATATATTTATCATTGCATTATGAGCGTGAAACATGAACGATGAAATAAAATTATTTCACTTTCTACTACTAGTCTACCTTCTACGTTTTTTAATTGACTTGGTTTGACTTTTTACAAGCGAAAGGGTAGTTTCTATATTATACAGAAGTTAGTATATTATTTTTATTGTAGTTTCTTTTAATTTACACTATGAATGATTTCATTTAACCTTGCTGCAATCTTCGAGATTCCGTACAATTCAATCACAATATCTTTCCTCTAGAATGGTTTCATTGTTTTCGAAGAAAGAACCATCGACATAAAAATTGGAATTTGAATTTACAAATATTAATAACACCTTCCTTATATTTGTCTCAAAACTAGGAAGTGTTTCAAAACAATCAAAGCACGATTGGATCGAAAATGTCTCGAAAATCACAGCAGGGTTATATTGTAGAATTCATAGCAACTTGCCTGGAACGAAAATCTTCATCTTGTGGAAAATTATTCTAATTTATTTCATTCTTGATTGCGCAATGTTTATCCTTTTAGCTAAATCGCTTCGATGAAAATCAATATTTGCAAATATATGATATTCTAATTATGTGCAATTAAATTCTACAAAAATAGCAAGAATTTCAGCATGATTTTGCTAATTACGTTTATATAAGCATACCTGATAACGTAAAAGCTAATTAGGTAAAACGAGTGTTTCAACGAGGTTTAATTGAAGAGTCCTACAGAAAATTTTCTATATATTCAGTATACTTATAGCAGGATTTTCGATAGGTAATAATGTTTCGTATTTTATACAGCATTGTACATTTTCTTTTACTCTTTTACGAACCAATTTTTGCTACTAAATATTGTAACTAGTTCCCTCAAAAAATTCACTTGTACAAAGGAACTTCTTTGGTACTTACCAACTATATTCGACTTTTTACTAAATAATATAAATTATTTTAGGGTCAATCGCACAGATAATACCTATATAGAGCAATTCATTCAATTTTAGTTTTTACATAAGATTATTAAAAACTTATATCCATTTGTAACACAATCTCTATCAAACTAAAATTTGAATTAAATACCTAAAAGAGTTGTTAACTGGAATTATAAGAACCTTAAGGAAAAGACTAATAAATAACACCAAATGTAATTGCAGTACTAAATATCATCATGAATTCATGTTCACTTCTGTTTTTTAAAATTCTAAACGATCCTTCTTGTCTGTCGCAAACGAAATCCAAAAGAAACAATAAAAGAAAATCATTTGAATAGGAAATTCTGAAGAGTAAGGCAAGAATTTTCACCAATCACCCAACATTAATTTTAAGTACAAATTATAATTAGTTAAGCTATAATTAAGATTTATTTAAGTCCCATTGTTGTAATAAATTAATATGTAACGTTACTGCTGTGTTAAACGATTGTTGTACAACTTGATTTGCAAAAATAAAGCTATTCAAATATGTTGTAAGGTTAACTGTAAGAACAATTGTAAATTATATCTCATTATGTTATATACCATAACGTAATTTTATTTGGTTATACATTCTTTAGAATTGTTATTTTTTTTGCTTTCATTTGCTATTTTACATGATTTCATGCTATGCCATACGTATAATGTTATACAATCTACAAATTAATGGTTTAACAATTAATTTTGCACAAGATGTAGTATTGTATTATTAATATGCGCATCATTATAAAGTTAAGTATAAGTGTAAATTACTGTACATTTCACTACAATTTATTAAGTAAATAAATATTCTAAACATAATTGAACTGTTTTGCTATATGTCTTCAAATTTATGCTCTCCCGATCCTTTTTCCTTGCCATTTTCACAAAATAAAGTAAGATCCACTTGGGACTCTTTTTATACAATTTTAAAATTACGTGATTTTCATTAACACGATTTATTCACAGTCGCACGATTATTCTGCTTTCACTTTGCTTTAATTAATTAACCTTATAGACATCACTTCACTACTTACTCATATTTCCTTTACTTTATTGCACTTACTATACATATTATATTTATTCACTAATATACACATACACATATGTACTATATTTATTAAATAAAGTGCTTCGATAAATACATTCCTATCTTTCAAATAACTTTTCATATAATTTGCGTTTTCTAACACAAGTTTTATACTTAATTGCCAATTAAAAGATATGCCAAATACAGACGATTTTGCAATAGAGCAACGTAGTCATAGAGTATTGCTAGAGTTAATAAAAAATTGTATTATACACTTGAAATTATTTCAAGTACCACCTCCTATCGATTTATATTTGCTTAACCCCTTGATGCGTAAACCAATGGGTGTCACGGGTTCGCGTAATTTACGTTTCTTCGTTACTACTATTATTAGACTGCATATTTTTACGCATTTATGGCAAAATTCGAAAGCGCAAAGAAGTGTAAAAAACACATAATATCCAAAATTATACAAAATATTGAAGGCAAAATCACGTATTATTATATTTGAAGAGTGAAATAACCCTTTATACAGATTCAATTTCTTTAATTTTGTTCGCAAAGAAATAAATTTGCATAAATATCCGTGGTCTGATTATTATTAATGATTTGTGTTTCCACTCTATTTTGATCTTTTTCTATTTTTATAAATATACTGCTTATATCACAAAAAACGAAAAAATCGTGAAATATCATCAAACTATGAATTTAAACATGTAAGTTTGATTACTTTGATCGCTAGCTAGATTGAAGAAAAATTTTAGCGTCAAGGGGTTAATGAAAAGTGTTGGAATTGGCAACAAAATTTTCACCAACTTGACGATTTTCTATTAGACGAATATAAGTTTCGAGGAGGTATTCAGAACTCCCAGTAATTCCTAGATTATGACGTCACTTCCAAGAATTTCATGGAATTTCACTTCATTTTCAGATATTTCGATAATTCCTGGAGTTTCACCTGGATTCCGAAAATTACTGAAATTTTAGGAAACGTACCGACAAATTAAAGGGTCAATAACAACCACTCTTTTCCACTTTTGTCTGCCAGAGATAATCTAGCATCCTTAATTGTTCTATAATAGATTTTGCCTTTGTTTAACGAAATAATCGTTGTTATAAATATTATACAACTGTAGTTGAATTAAGTTGGTGCATATGAAATATCGTTCCTCCAAAGTTTAAGATGAATACAGCTCTCTAAATTTTGTAAAATGATTAATTACAGTAAATCATACTAAACCATATTAAATCAAATCTTTCGAGTTCAAAGGATTAAATATACTCATTAAAAAAAAAAAAAAAAAAAAAATGAAATCAAAATGAATTTCGCAAAAGTAACAAATTCAATTTTTTAGTGCTATCGGTATTATATCGATAGCATCGTTGAGCAAATGTTTCAAAATGTGGCATTAATAACTAATGATTATATTGGCTGTCAATTTATTCTTATTTTCTATCGTATCTCTTTTCGTATTTCGCATTTTTGTTCTAACTTTTTAATAAGATATCGAAACGATCTACGTATGTATAACATTTTCTGCTTATTTACATCGTAGTACATACTGATAAAATTTTTACGGAAAAAACCTAAGATATCCTGTATTTTCCATCGCTGGCTGCCTACAGGAGCACAAAGTAAAACTCGGATACTTGCAGTACCACCCATGATTATTTGAACGACTTCAAAAGTTGATGGACGCTTCCGTTATAATACAACAGCTTGAAATTGAAAAGCTCGGAAATCCAAAGGCTTGGGAATCAAAATGTTTAGCAATTCAAAACCATGGAAAATCAAACGCTTGGGAATCCAAAAGCTTGGAAATTCAGACGCTTGGGAATCGAAAATCTTAGGAATCCAAAATCTTGGAAATTAAGAACGCATGAAAATCCGAAAACTTCGAAACTCGAATGCTTAGGATTCTAAAGTCTTGGGAATTCGAACGTTTGCGAATTCGAATACTTAAAAAGTCAAACGCTTATCAATCGTTTCTTAAAGCATAAAAATATAAGTGTCCGAGTTTTACTTTAAGCCACTGTATAACTTTTTCGCCACTCTTTTCTAGCAAAACAAATTAATTCTACCAGGTATAAAGATATAAAGAATCTTCTACTAAGATTTGCACGCCAACCGACCGAAACACAGATGTATTGTATTTCATATAAATTTCTAACGCGACGTGACACAGAACAGGGAAACGCTTACGGTAACGAATTATTCCGCGTTTCGAGAGAAAAAAAAACGGTCAGAGTTTGCGAGTTTCTCCGGCAAAAGAATCACAGAGAACGGGCAAGCATGCGGATGTAAGGAGAGGGAAAATACGGGGTAAGTTTCCGTGACGTGTAAATCACGCTTTACCGAGAGCTTTTGAGTCTGGCAGCAAGGTTCGTTGAAAAGTTAACAGGCCGAGGAATGAGAGGACCGTATTCTCCCGTTCTTGTACCCGACACCGTACCGCTTTTACTTAATGCTTTCTCCCAGTTCTTCTCTAGAGGTGTTAAGTAACGAGCTTGTTGTATATGAATACCACAGGTAAAAACGAAGCAATTCTCACCGGTGATTCTGTTCAGGAATTTCTTATTCTCCACGGTGAACTTGTTTCCACTTGTAGCCACCAACACCACCATGTTTTCTAACGGGAGAGAAGAAAAATAGCGAGGGTAAAAGATTCATAGTTTATAGGCGTGTGCATATTAATCAACATAGGTGTTATGGTTAAGGTAAAGACGAAGTTGAAAATATATTCTGGGGCCAGATAGTAAGAATTAGGCAGCGGCTTTTTATGCTGGTAAAACGTGTTGAAATATTCAATTAACATGTAAGAAATATGCCAAATTATATAGAATATATGTACACGTTACATACTAGGGATAGGCAATTTTGAATTGATTTTTTCGAAACGAATTCTGATTTTTTTGGACCGATTCTTGGATATTCAATTTTGAAACGAATCGATTTTTTTTAGTTACGAATTGATCTTTGATTCGGAGTCATCGTAAATAAATATACAAATCTGATTTAAAAATTTAGATTCTGTCACAAATTATTGTAATTTTCATTATCGTACTGTGACCCAGATATTTCTTCCAGAATACATGCTTTTTACAAAATTCGTTAATGATTTCTGTCAACAAAGTTAATAACATCTTTTTCTTTTCTAATTTTTTAATAATATCTGTAAGGAATTCCAAATGGACTTGAATTTATTATTAGCTTTTAATTTAGATTTTATAATTTGAAATATAATATGGAAAATATGTATTTGCATAAAAAACCGCCGCCTATAAGAATACTTCATAGCAAAAGGTTTTTTTATAGTAATTATAATAAATTTTCGAGGTAAAAATAATGGAATGCTAATGCAGCGAGACACAAAATTATTGGCACTGACAGAGATTTAACAGAAATATGAAAAATATACTATACATGTGAAAACTTTTACGATCGCAAAATCCGTAACAATGACACTTGTTTGCAATGGAACACGTTAATACAATAAACAATAGTTACCATTTCCTTTGTACTTTTGTAATGTTGCACCGTTTCCCATACAGGGCAGCATTCGATAGGATCTACACTTTATTAGCCCATATTTAGACCCTAGCCCATATTTCGACCAATTCCTCTAATATTTTTTAACCGTAAACTCCAGAAAGATCAGACTTTAGATGCAGCCAATGAAGAACGCGAGGGGTGCGCGGGAAAATGTACAGAGAAATAGAGGTATCTTTACAAACACGTGTGTGTCGCGATTTCCTTGGAATCGAGCATTTTTCCCAGCTCACTGGCGGATCAAACGAAAAACATTCTTACCTCTGTACAATCGCGGGCAACGCACACATGGGATTTCTAAAGGATCTGCAGACGCGTCCTGACGAAAAGTATTCGAAATCCGATGAATTCCGAATAAAGACGGCGCAGCTGGAATCTCGGAAACCGGAGCGACGTAGTTGCAAGCCTGAGTGCAGTCGCGAGACATCGAATGCACCTGGAATTTCGAGCGTATCTTACGCCGCTTTCATCTTTATATCGGCGGAAATATTTACAATCATATTTAGCAAACGTTTGATCTATAGAAAAAGCTTCCCTTTTATTAAGTGGCCAGTCACGCGTTTACATTTCCTTTGTGCAGCAGATCTACGTGAAGACTACGGAATAAAAAACATGTTACTTCTTATAAGTAGCATCAATGACCTTTAATTGCAAGCATCAAAAATATAGTAAAATACAGTGGCAGAGGAAAGAAAGTTTAAAGGGCGAACGATATGGAAAAGTAGCACATGTTTACAAACATGAGCTATAATTTGCAATAGAAACAAATGTGTCTTAAATATATATAGAGAAGATGTCCCAATTACTGCCACTTTAAATTTATCGCGCAACTTCATTTAATTAATTTAGAAGTTATTTAACCTACGAATCGTTCCGATTTGGAGCATATCAGTTAACATTTCTTTTATTTATGATGATCTTTTTGTATGTTAAATATGATGTATTAATTACTAATTCATTGAAAATATATAACAAAGTCCAATGTCCGTATTACTGTCACTTGAACAGTTGCCACTTAAATGAAAATGATCCTTACATACATATGTATATCAGCACGTCAGTTTGTATGACAAATAGAAGATAAATCGTAAAATGCATCGCCTTTAATGCATTATAACAATTTCCGTACCTTCTACCTGCAGTACATTAGACGCGTTTTTATGCTCCAACGACAAATTCACCTCCCAATATTTATTTTTAAATATTAAATATAAACATATGTAGGGATAATTTTAATTTAAATCCCACGTGGCATGGTCTCAAGATACGGGGAGATAGAAAATGTCTCTTTTAACGATAAATAACAGTTTATTAAAAGTAAGATAACGCACAATCTCACAGGAAACTCTCACTTGACTCACAACGTCCTATAGCTCTGAATTCTCTCTCTGCACTCTCGCACCCATGTTTTCCACACATTCATCCTTTCTCATTCTTTCTCTCTGTTTCTTTCACTCATTTCAGACATTCGTAAGACCCAGTCAGTCACGATCACCTAAAATCTTCCATAGCCATGCACCTTCCGTTCACATGCCAAACTCCAGACACTCGATCCCAAACACTCTTCAGTCAGACGCCAGTTCATAAACATTCACGCGAAATTCTGTCTCCCACACATATAAATTTATGAGATGCCTATGTGTTGTTACATAACAATGAAGTCCAAATTCAGTATTGAAATTCGTTTAGTCTCAATTCTATTTTAGGCAATATGAATTATTTATTATATCTCTTAATCAGCCGTACCACTGAAACGATTAAATAAGAATCATAGTACATTGTTTCGTTGCCTCTTTAGTTTTCAGATTTCTATCAAATCTGTGCCTGTGCCAATAATTTGGCGATTCATCATCGATCCTTTGTAGACCTCAATTTGCCACAGATTAGCATCGTGTTTCTAATAGCAATGCTTGCCAAACGCAGTTCATCTGCATGGTTAGGAAACAAAATAGCGTCTACAGAGAGAAAGCAAATGGATTGGAATAGATGAATATAGTGGCATACTCAGGGGATGGTCTTTAGGAGATATCCTCAATTACAAATCATCAAAGGGATTTAGGAGCAAAACCCGATTAGTTTAGGCATCTTGTAGTAGCAGCTTGGAGATCGAATTGAGAGAGACGTTGTCGAGAGAGCAAACTGACAATGGATAATGCTGCATACACTATCGAATTAGGGACTAATTAAAGCTAAGTAGCTCTGATCATAACCGTGTATGTACTACGATGTTTACGTAACATAGTCTGATTGAAGATGTATTTAAGATCCTTCGCAGCTATTTATTAATGCAATCAAGATATCTGTGTACTGTGTAATCTCTATCGATCTGCTTGAGCTGAGAATTCCTCAGAAATTATCGGCTATTTTGATAATAGCCGCAGAAATCATGTTCCTACTCCCTATTCCTGAAATTTGGAACGTTTAACCGCTACCAAGGAACAATAATTTGAAAGCTTATAGAGTTCTAGAATGATAATTAGATTGCGGATATTTATACAAATTTGCACTTTTACAAATAACACTAGAGAAATGGGATTTAAATTGGGGGTTGTTTCACCCTTTGATTATTCTAACTTGTGCTTCACTTTGGATGACTATTTAAATACATATTTGCATATTACACGCATCCTGTATTTTTCTCAGCAATTAAATTTCTTATAAATGCATAGACATCCGCAGTCTAATGATAGCGATGAATCGATACAAAATTAATGATAAATGAAAGAATGCTAAAATAACGCTAACATGAAATTGGAAAGCTTTATCGAATATCTTTACTATTACGAATGATACTGCTATTACAATTGATACATTTATAGAAATACCAATAAAAATTGTGGGCTATTTTGTTAATACTACGAATAATAGAAATATTGGCATTTGGAAAGATGAAGTACCTCGGAAGTAGTTATACCTCGAACTTATGTATTAATTGGTTCCAAAGTAATTGACGTAAAAAAACGCAAGTCAAGGTAGTCTTCACGTAAGTACATAAATATATATTTTTCTCACGCAGTTTCTGAAAACTTAATTTTTCTACTAATTTTACAAGTTTTCAGTTTTTTTCTGGTGCTTTTCAGTTTTCAGAAGATTTTCCGATACATCAGTTCTAGTCACTTCGATCCAAATTGAATTCCAGAATTGCACCAAAAACCAATAGTCGTACTACAAAAGCTTTGAAAGTTGAAAGCTTGGAAATTCAGAAGCTTTGAAATTCAAAGGTTTGGCAATTCAGAAGCTTGGACTATTTGTGAATTTGAGGAGACAAAAGACTCATAGATTCAAGAGCTATAAAATTTGAAGGCTTAGAGTTTCGACGATTTGGAAATTCAAACGTTTGAAAATATGAAAGCTTTGAAATATGGAGATTTGCGTTACGTCACCGTATTGTTCTTAATTGATTGAAATACCCATAAAATAATCTGAAATTAAAAGAGAAAATTAGTTTTCTTTCAAAAAGCTGTTCTTTTTATTGAAATTGGGTAAAAAAAGGTCTCAAAGTTAGCAATATTGTGCTCTTAGCAAATTAGTTCTTAGTTTAACAGTTAATTATTAAAACAATGAAACAAACGTACCTGTGAAAATCTTTACGATCGTAACAATGACACTGTTTGCAACAGAACATGTTCATACAGTAAGCAATGGTTACTATTTGTTTTGTACAACTTTATTTGCACTTTAGTCGTATTTCTGCACCGCTCCTAACACAGGACAGCACTTAATAAACTCTATACTTTAACTAGCTCAAATTTGGTCCACCTCTCTTACTATTTTATGATAAGAGAACTTCATATATTTAAGCCTTGAACGAAAAATTAATACAGTAATACGTGAATACTTTTTATAGAGCCTGTAACTGCATCTTGAGACTTTTTATTAGATTTTCCAACGAGATTATCGATCATCTACCCATAGCTGATCCATTTCATCGAAACGATCATTCGTATGCAATTTTCGAGGTAATACACCGGTTACCGGATACAGGCCAACGTTCTGTGTTTCCGTGCGCGCTTCGTAAACCGTACTTTGCATATTTATTACCTTAGACGCTGGCACACGTCCCACGGGAAGCATTTGGCTTTAAACGGCCGCCCTTTCGTGCGCCTTATATTTGCCATGGCATTCCCGAGACGATCGATTGACAAAGATACGTCGTGCACGCGGCCAACAATTATCGCGACAGCCAAAGGAAAGAAAATACACGCAGTTTCCACAGAAACAACGTCGCCACCAGACCATACGTTTTTTACTCACGTTTATTTTTCCGTTCCTCGTTGGCCTGTTTCGTGGACGTTGTCGCTTCATTTTTCGCATCTTGTGTAATCTTTCTTGCTTGAGAAACGCTTCACCGAATCGATGGCATAGCTGGAAATTGGAAGGGAATAAATGTAGCTATCTGTCATTGATAGAGAACGTAATATGGATGACCGCGAGATCTCAATACTCGAGAAACAAAATCTGTCTGCAATTACATAAAATCGTTCCCTTAAACAATAGTTGGAAAACAAGTTATGTAACTCGTCATGGATATTTAAAGGCGGCGCACGTAAGCTTAAGCTCGACTGATCACTGGGAAAATGAAATAAATCTGATGTGAAATAAATGGCGAAAGGAAGAGAATAAAAATGTTCGTTTATTATTAAAAGGAAGACAACGAGGGAAATAAATCTGCAAAGAGATAAACGATACTTTGCTGAATATTTATATTACCCTATATATTTTAATATTTCTACGTCCACGTGTGATTACTTTGATATGTTGCAGTGTTGATATGTTCATACTACGAAATTTCCGCAATGTGTAAATGGAATTCCTTTCCATAATAATTTCACTATTTCTCGAAACTGTTTTTCACCTGTGGGAACATTTTTATTAACTAATTTTGCTCCGTGTTGTCTCTAAATTGTCCATTAAATGTTATAGTTATACAATAGCATTTTGCACCACTTAGCTGCGTTTATATTATCGCGTTGGATCGAACAATTTTTGTGAAGAATAGTATATGTATGTATTAAGATATCCTAAAAGTTTTCGCAACGTTATACTATTTATGTATCTTGGAAGAATACTTTTCAACTGATTTTGGATTATCATGACCTAATCTTGAATAATCCTCACAAAAATTCGAACTCTTCAAACGACTTGGAGGATCGTATTCTGTTTTTGTTCATAGGCAACTTTCTTACAAACACTTACGTAGAAACAACAAAATATAAAATAAATATTCTAATACAGTGCATATAATGAATGACATAAAAACCGTTTAATCTTCGTAAAAATTTGATATCATTCCTATTTCCCTATACTTAAAGATTGCGATGCAATTTCTTGATTTTATTTGAAATTTCTGTGCACATTTGTCTATATTTTATGGCAATGTTTCATTGTTCTACGCTTCTTTGGCGAGGATAACACGAGTTTTCCACCACTACTCTATTATATCGCGACGATCATTTGAGCTTCGATAGGTTTGGAAGCTTCAAAGGTTTCAAGCACGACATCTCTATTTCCAAGGAAATTCTGTAAGCATCGTCGCCGTAGCTTCGAAATGCAGCGTACAAACCAACCGGACAAACAATATTCTTGTATAATTTGTCTTGGATCGACTTCCGTAAACCTCTGCTCGACTCTCGCTATTATTACGTCCCGTAATAATGTTGGTAGCTAAAAGCAGCCGCGTCTCATTTAATAAGAGCAAGGAGTCCGCGCGCGCATCCCTACAAAGCCAAGCTGTTTACTAGCCGGTGTGCTGCAATTATAATTATAATGCCATTGTTCTTGCATCCGGTATGCACACGGGACAACGATGGCTAGCGAATAGGGTGTACGATTTTCGAAGAGACCGGGCAACGTCGCTGTTGAGTACGAGAACGATGATTGGGGCCACCGCACCAGTTGGAAACCGATGTCAAATTAGCAAATCAAATTTCCCAAGGAATTATTTCAATGCGAGCTGCAAAACAGCCCGCGGCAAGGCAAGAGCCACGACGACCAAGCCGCGGTATAGAAGCATGGAAAGCTGCTGAATTTAATTCCTGTTCATCGGGAAAAAGAAAATAAACACCGGCAGACCGTGAGCCGACGTAAACACCCTGAAATCACCGCGTTGTATCCTTTGCTGCGGTAAATTTTCATTAATCTAATTAATTGAGCTCTGCCAATTGATACGTCGCGCTTCTATTAGATAGAATATTGGTCATCTTGCGCTTTCATTGTAAGGGTTGCATACACGGTCGAAATAAAGTTTTTGAAGCCCGGGATTATTAACCAAGCGGTGATCTCCTTCTTGAAGAGATACGTCACTAAGACGGCCTATAAAAATAGGTAAATTTTAAGTTTCCTTCTTGAGATAATTATTAAGTAGAATAACGAAATCTCTTCAACTCGTGTTAAGTAACATTTTACCTTTATTTTCGCATAAAATTGATTACTTTAACCCCATATTGCATTTCGTTCCCGATCGCAAACTTAATTTCAAATGCCAAAACAACAAGAATGAACATTCTTTTGTACTTGTATATGGACGAAGTTCCCGTTTGGGAACAGTCATAGAATTTAATAAATATCATTGTCTATCAATATTTTGTTATTTATTTTATTGCTACATTAACGTCTAAATAGAACAATAGCGATATATACATTTTGTAACTCGTCATCAAAATTTTTACAATAGAGAGTTAGCTTACAAAATGACGGAGTTACATAATGTTATCTACCGATGTGTTAGGTAAAGTCTTGTCAGATGGCACCCAACAAATCTCAGAAACTATTCATCCGATTGATTTGAAATTACTGTACGTTATTCCTTGCAAGGTTATTTAAAATATAGTCTAGGATTTGTCAATTATTCTGAAACATAAGGAAATAGCGACTTTCTGAAGAAAAAGAACTCGTTTTCAATGTAAACATTCAACTTTAAATGCTCATAACTAGATTTCTGATTTTTGTTCATTTAAAACATGGTGTAAGTCAATTAAGTATTTAAAAGATATGTTCCCATGCAACTTATTCAGAAACTTTTACAAATTTCAAGTTAAAAGATCATATAAATTGTAAAATATATTGTTCCATAATGGAAAAATATTTTTTAATACGCTCGAACGCAGAAATCGAAATATCTCGAAACAAAATATGTATGACTTACATACATCACTTTCATAATCTCCGGCACAATTATTATCCAGAAAACTTTTCATAACTTTATGAATATTTTAATAGTAGGTACTATTTGTGTCTCCTTTTGTGGCTCGATTTCTTTCAAGTTGCTCAATTTTTTCGACTATTCGGATCTCTGCTCACTTGTTCGGACCGAGTATAGCACGATTCGCTTTATCCAAGCATTTGACACCTCTGTTCCCGATTCGTTCGTTCCGTTCCGAAGGAACTCGCGTTTGGAAAAGTCGTTCGAATTGGAGAAAATCTGTAGAGATGAGGAAAATTAGCGGCAGAATAGAAATCGTTTTCGCGGAGAACCGGGCGCACGTAACATTTCGTGTGGCTGAACGGTTCGAAAATTGTAGGCGTCATTATCTATTCAGGCGCATCAGCTCGCCGTGAGATATTGAACTGCACTATCCTATTTAAATATTCATGAACGTCTTTGTAATCGATGTAATACGGGTCTAGCGTAATCTCACGTGTCAGAAAGTAAATAGGCCTGCACTTTCAACTCGTAATTCGTACACCTGGCAAAATGTCTGCATATTAATTACATTAACTTGAGAGAAACTTTGAGTATTGAGCAAAAAAATGTGTGCACCATGTAGCAGGAAAGTAACTAATTGTAAGGTTTATATAGATGGTGTTAAGTCTCGTACAGTCTGCCAATCCATTCTTTTTTCAATTAGGTATCGCCGGCTAATTACCAATTACTATTTAAATGTTTCAGATTCGCAAATTGGATTAAACAAAATAAAAAAAATTAATATGTTAGGTGTAGAAATTAATTCGGTGCTTTTATATTGAATTAGAAGTTTTTTAAAATTAAAGTTTTTCAATTGTCCTACAAATGCAAAATAGTCATCTAAAATTCATTAGTCCAATTTAACAAGTTTA
The DNA here is from genome assembly GCA_028830335.1 of Eucera pruinosa. Taxonomy (NCBI): domain Eukaryota; kingdom Metazoa; phylum Arthropoda; class Insecta; order Hymenoptera; family Apidae; genus Eucera; species Eucera pruinosa. The sequence continues at coordinate 8,455,682 of JAMYCR010000009.1, read as the reverse complement.
ACGCAATGTTAAAGTGATGTTTGATGTTTATATAAATAGATACTGAATTTTGTAGAAAAAAGGAACCGAATTAATTTCTACACTTAATACGAACCACTCATTGGCTAAATTGATAAAATGAACGAAAGGGAAAATACAGAAATTGAAAAAATAATATATTATATATATTCCTTTTTAAAATTCTCTTTAACATTTGAATTCAAATAACATTGTGGAACGTAGTATATTACAGGCGTAGCTTTTATCTAATGGCAATATAAAAAATTATAGTTTTGGCACTTACATTGTTTTCTATAAAAACCTATTCAAATGTAGCTTTAATAAATCCAGTATAGTATTACTCCTGGCATAAAGTTTTCAGTCAAACATGAGAACCTGGAACTATCTAAGAACACTATCATTGTTGAGGTGCGAAATACTGCTCAACAAGTAAAGAAACATATGGGAACATTACATAAATATAACATGAAATAAATGAGGAAAGGAAAAGAATAAAAATAATCGTTTACTATCAAAGAGAAAACAGATAGGAAAATAAATCTACTTGACAATAAAACGATACTTTATCTAATATTTATGTCACCTAATATTTTCTAATATTTCTTCGTCCACATATTATGACTTTAATATGTTGTAGCATTAATACTATGAAATTTTCACAACGTGTAAATGGAATTTCTTTTTACAATAATTTTATTACTTCTTGAAGCTGACTTTCACTTTTGGGGACTATTTTATTAACTAATTTTGCTCCGTGTTGTCTATAAATTCTCTATTAGGTTTTATAGTTATAGAATAGCACTTTGTATTACAAAAACATTAGAGCTTTTAGCTTTTACTTTATATTATCGCGTTTGATCGAAAATTTGTTGCCAGGGGTAGTAATAAAATTTAATAGTTTCTTTCAAACGAGAAAAATAATAATTTAGCTCGTTGTATAAACTGTGAATCGTTAGCGTATTTATTTTCCATGGGATTGCTCTCGTGTAACGATTCTCAGTTCTGAAACTACGTAACTCGATCCACGAAAAATCATTTCGTTTCCCTTTCCTATTTTCGCGCTGGGCGAATGAAACTGGCTAACATAAGTGAATTCAAACATGTCGAATTTAGCAAGTTTGCCAACGCGACCGTCTGCCGCTCGATGTAAGCGCTAACAAAACTCTAATGAGAACGAGGCCTCGAATTAAGCGGAACTCAGCGTAATTGAAATTGAACGAAATTGGAATTATCGAGAATTCGATTAACAGGAAACTCGAATTCGCCGTGCGCTACTTTACACACTCTGAATCACCATAAGAAACTAACAATAAGTATTCTAAAAAAAGTCACTGACAATGAGAATTTTTCCTTCTATTGAAGCAATGTTTTAACATTTTTAAAAGCATCACGAATATCGCTTTATACCTTGAACTATTAGGTTGGTGCATACGAAATGTCGTTTTTTCATAGTTTGAGATTAACGAATCGATACTATTCTTGTAATTTTGTAAAATCGTTGATTGTAATGAATCGTATTAAAGAAGAAGGAATTAGCTGTAATATACATATGCATGTGTTATAATAAAATTGTGAAAATCTCGGTGTTTAATATCATGAATAATCGGAATATTAAAGCAATCCTTTATGGATGTTCAGATTTACCAAATACACCATGAGAACTATTGAAACTGAGATTTGATGATTATATAAATAGAGAAATAGTTGAACATTGATTTACAAAATTTAAGATTAATCATTTTTCACTGGATAGGAAATCAGGAGGAATATCAAACAATCACGAATATTATATATATGTAATAATGAAACTAGTTAATCGACAGGAAAAAGTGTACAAAATTATGTAAAATTATGTGAACTAAATATATGCGTAGTGTTTTGAAGAATTCACTTACTTTACTTACTTTTTACTTTTAAAAAACGACATTTCATACGCACCAACCTAATATAATTTAATTTGCAATTATTTTTACCACGCTTATTTGGCTGTACCTGTTCAGTATAAAATTCATCACGAATTTATGGATTAAGCTAATATTTCGTGTTCACAGAACCGTCATCATTTTCCCACTAACCCAAAACCTCATAAATGTCCAAAAGTATCTCATATTTTCAATTTATAATCTAAACTTCAGTATTTCCAAAACAAATCATCTAAGTAAGTAATTTTAAGAAGCTAATGAAACCCCAATTAACGAAAGTCGAAGCATTTTGATGTCTCCACCGCGGAAACCGAAACCTTCTAAATAAATGAAGCTTCTTTTATTTCAGGTGGTGTGTCAGCTATTGCATAAATGGAGGATTTTGGTTTATATAAGCCAAAATAATTTTCTTTGACGAGTTTTAAAGCGGCTACAAATCATGACGCCGATGAAAAGCCCAAAAAGACCGAAATTTCTGACGGAATTCCGTCTCTTGTTTCCAATCCGTTACGCATCGAATACAGAATTAGTGTCCACAATTACTGTTCGAAATGTCGTGCAATTTATGGCAGGCATGAATCGAATCGCTCGCATTTATAACACATGGAAATCAGCGAGCCTTTAGGCCGCCAGCAGAGCTCTGCAAAATACAATCGCATATCAATGCACATTTATCATGAAAACAGTAGCTTAAACGGAGCCAGGGGCCGTGGATATATTTCTGACAAATTATCTCCTGATTTTGACGATTCGAATAATCGCAAAAATTTCTTTCCTTCCCGTTCAATGAGTAACCATAATAAATAACCAATCGTTAGGGTGATTGAAACCCGTTTCCTTTCAATAAAAGAGAATCATATATGATTCAGCCATTGATTCGGCACGTCGAATTATTATACACTTTAACACTAGAATTACCAACAATTAAGATATAGAGTAAACGTTGGTAATATGCAACACCTGATGTTAAAAGCTTACCAAGAATAGAGAAATTTATCTCTTTTAATAAACCTAACACGACTGGGCGAAGAAATTAATATATAATCATGTTTAAATTGTTGAGTGCGAAACAGTTTAAATGAGTTGATATAATAGTAAAAAGAAACTAACAGATGTGAAATTCGGCAGGTCGAAGAAGTGGTATTTAAAATATGGAATACCTATAAAGTTTATAAAAAAGCCTATAAGAACTTTATGTTTATTTTGAAAAATAAATATTTGTTTGAAGAAAAGATAGAAAGAAACAAATATCTTTTAGGTACTCCATACTTTTTCGATGCAGCTTACCTTCATTAAAATATTTAACTATTTAACTCACCCTTTCGAAATTTTTGCACACCGCAAAAGAGTAAAACTTTCCTTTTTCAATAATGGATATTCTACTGGAAACAAATCTTTATCCATTCTTTTTACAAAAGAATACAGAAATTTTTTGAAACTCCATTAGTATAAATTTAAACACTGTTTATGAAAAATTACGAATGGACCATTTTGATCACCTTAGTAGTTCAAGTGTTGAGGGTACGATGTTTTTAATGAATTTTCTGTTAAAGGAAGATATTTACACGTTTCAGATTCAGTGTTCAAATTAATTCAGTGCCATCTTTCACAAAATGCAATATTCATTTACTAGAAATCAAATAGAGTTTCCTACAAATAATTAACGTTTTTTGGAAACAATACGAAAATACACGATATCATACAAGAATTCTACCAACAAATGCCCACCTGTAACATGACTAGGAAAGAAAGAGTGACAAGACTAAGAACAGGCCACTGCAAAATAACACATGAATACATACCTGCTAAAAAAGACAGTACCACCAATCTACAATTCTTCTAATATAAAAGTGACATCTAACCACGGGGAGAAACTCTAACAAAGCGAGAGACTCAAGCTAAACTCAACCTTGGCGCTGATATCACCGAATCACATCATGGACACCCTACAATTCTTAAAAGACACCAATCTGTTTAAAGATATATAAATCGTTGAAATCGATAATGACCTAGCACTCGATGCAACATTAAACGCCGCATATAAAAAAAAAGTATCTAAGTTTTGCCCATGCAAAATAAACAAATAAAAAAATATTTTTCTCAGATCCTCTAATGGAGAACCATATCTCTGTCAAAGTCCCATTTGTTTCCCGCGTTTCTCTAAACTACGCATTGGCATAAACTTCCGCAGTCTAATTATCACTGCTGTCTTCCCAAATGAAAGGTCTTCGTACAGATACTTCGCTTTGCAAACGGCTCCGCATGAATCCGAAGTAAATCAATTTAAGAGAGAGCAGAGGGTTAGAGGCTGGCGAAGAAATCCAGAACGGATAGACGAAGCGGATAGCAATAGAGGGTGGCGAGTAGTGGATCAAGAAAAGAGGACAGCCGAAGCACGTGAAATCATCGTCCCTGAGGGATCGACCAATCGTCGCTATACCAGCTTCCAAGATAAACTCTTGGCACGTCTTCATTAGAGTTTTCTAGTCTATTTACGGGCGAGGGGGGATTTCTCTTATTACTGGACCAGAAACAACATGCCGGCTCATTGGCGGCGTTCGATCCGCATAGTTCCGTTTCGTCCTGTGTTTCCTTCACCCTGTGTTTGTCCTTCACAACTAGGAATTTCCTCCCTGCGTTTTATTCTTCTATCTCGTGTACGTCGGCTCTCGTCATTCCTTGTATTTTCAAGATCGTACGGGGTACAGAGTGCAACGAAACTCTCGCTTAATGGTACTTTAGCCGAAACCATTTGTGACGGAGACGAAGGAAACGCTCGAGAAACGAGCCAATAAAAGCATTCGCTTTCTTTAAGTAATCGTCTTCGCGAGATGTTCATACCCCGTGGAATTCTCCGGCGATCCGGAAGATTGTTTGTTAAATAAAGTTGACGAAAAGTCGATGGATGAGCAAGGGTGGCAAGTCTAAATCTAGGAGAGTTGCCTATCGTCTGGACAAATTTCTGGTAACGAGCGAATATTAGATCGATAAATGCAATGGCTTGCAGCGAAAATCGTAGATTGCTCATGTTTGTTCATTTGGGCCGCTCATTTGTCAAATTGACTAACTCCGCGAAACAAAAAATAGAGAAACTGATAAAGTAAGTATACAGAATTTTATAAAATTCCCTTTAAAATTTAAGTTCAAATAGAGACTATACAATGTATTATTACATATAAAATGCACAGATGAATGTGTCCTTGGAATAATTGTTATTACTTTTATAGCTTGTTTATTATTCCATGATCAACAGCATTTCTCCCATTTTATGGTGCTAAGTCCAATTGTTAAGGAATTTTATTATGAATATAAATAGTTAAGCTTCAATCAACTGTTTTGGTACTAAAATTTTAAGAAATCCAAAAAGTAGAGTTGATCACTTTGACGTCTGAGTGGCTCATTTACCTTTATGGTGTGAAATACATCAGTGTGTCGCGAGAATTTCATTGACATTTTTTTACCTATTCTACATCGTAATTATGCGAATGGGGATACATTCAGCAATGAATACAATTAAAAATCCGAAGAGGAAAAGACTACTCTCTTTGGATGAAGAACACAACGTAGCCTTATTTAACATTCGTCTAGGAATACAGAAATTATTGTGAGGTATATCAGGCACATGGTTTGGCATTTAATGAAAATACAAAAAGATGTTAATGAATGTTTATTTCGTCTAGAATTTCACTTACTTGCAATAAAATCGGTCGGCATAATATTATAAAGGTAAAAACCATGTGGATGTAATTCGAAAGTATGGCTTTAAAGGGCATAGCCGGATAAGGGGGTCAAAAGTGCCCTTAAACCAAATTAGACTTGTGATGCACCATTCGATAGGGTATCCAAAAAACCCCTTCACACAAAGTTTCAACCCTCTAGCTCGATCTGGGGGGTAGTAATGGCGAAAAAACGAAATATCAGTTTTTGGCATATTTCTCCCACTTAGTGGCGAGTAAAAATTCTAAAAAAAATCTGGCATATTAAGTATATTGTGCCACATGTTCGAGAATTTTTTCGTATTTTTTTGATGTAAAGCTTGGGTACGAAAGATGAAAAACCCCAAAAAAATCAGAAAAATGCAGATTTCATAGTGAACTAGGAAGAGCACCACTTTTATATTTTGACCGTAACAACATTATAACATAACTATTATCCTCAAAAAGTTTCATATTTTTTTGAAATCAGCAACATACTCGGAAAAATGAAAAACCGATTCTGTCGACGTATTTTGTACGAAAAACTAGTTTTTACATTGAATATTTGTATCCTCTTTATTCAGTATGTATATTAAATGTTTCTAAACATTTCTGCATTCGTCCAAATGATGTACAATGGAAAGAAATTAAATTAATTCAATTAATTGATTTTTTACCGTGTCCGAGATCATGTGGAACAGGTAAAGAATTTCCAACAAGTTCGGAGGCGGAGTGGTCTAGGGCGCAGTTTTAGTTGTGGAACCGCTGCGTACTTTTTTGGTGTCAGTTCGAATCTCGCCTAAGATAATTCTTTTTTTATTACATTAACGATTTTTTTTATCCTAACTGTATAATATATGTAAATAGTATGTATCGTAAAACATTTTACAAACATCTCAACAATATTTTGACTCTAAACATACATATAAATAATTAAGTAACAATTGTGAGGCACTTTCAATTGCTACATTTATCAATTTTGTATTAAAGATACTTATCTTTACTAAATGTGTGTGATTTGCTGCAAAGACGATACATCCTAAGCACTTCTTCTTTTCACCATTTCTGTTTTCGCATGTTCTGTTGGTTAATAAATTGCTTATCCTTTTCTGCTTGTATATAATCGGTTTTGTATTAAAGATAATTATCTCTTCTTTTTCGCAGTTTGGAACAAGAACCGCATGTAGTATCTTCAGTCTTCGTCATTATTGTCATTAATCACTGGTATTATATTTCCTTTGTTAAATATTTTACATAATATTTCAGTAGGCCTGACAATTGTGGATAGGTACCGTGCGTGCGATAAGTAATAAATTATTGTTGCTACGTGTAAGCAGCATCCTATGGTACGATTACTATTTGCACATTCACAACAGTAGCGTTCTATTGCCGAAAATCCAATTGAATTTGATTTATAATGAATAAAGCACCGGTAAGATTTGCTATTAATGTAGCGCGATCTGACTTCATATGGAACAATATTGTTTGTATCCTTCAAACAAAGAACATTGTTGTCTTCGTCCATCATTTCTTAAATGGTTCCAATTATCCGCGTCATAAACATCACCTTCATAACATTATTAATAATATACGATGGCAAATACTTATATTCTTTCGACGCATTGCCTGTTAGTAAGTCTTGTGTATTGAAAAGGTGATAGGAAATGCAAAAAATAAATCTTTGAATGAGGAAGAATTTCTTTCCCTTCACTTATCGTTGTTACAGAGATTTTTAAAGCTTACCTAAGTTTAACTCAGAGAATACGAGGTTAGATAAACAATGGAATTAAAAGTGGCTCGCAATTATTATTTATTTATTTATATATATGTTTAGAGTCAAAATATTGTTGAGATGTTTGTAAAATGTTTTACGATACATACTATTTACATATATTATAGAGTTAGGATAAAAAAAATCGTTAATGTAATAAAAAAAAAATTATCTTAGGCGAGATTCGAACTGACACCAAAAAAGTACGCAGCGGTTCCACAACTAAAACTGCGCCCTAGACCACTCCGCCTCCGAACTTGTTGGAAATTCTTTACCTGTTCCACATGATCTCGGACACGGTAAAAAATCAATTAATTGAATTAATTTAATTTCTTTCCATTGTACACCATTTGGACGAATGCAAAAATGTTTAGAAACATTTAATATACATACTGAATAAAGAGGATACAAATATTCAATGTAAAAACTAGTTTTCCGTGCAAAATTCGTCGACAGAATCGGTTTTTCATTTTTCCGAGTATGTTGCTGATTTCAAAAAAATATGAAACTTTTTGAGGATAATAGTTATGTTATAATGTTGTTACGGTCAAAATATAAAGGTGGTGCTCTTCCTAGTTCATTATGAAATCTGCATTTTTCTGATTTTTTGGGGGTTTTTCATCTTTCGTACCCAAGCTTTACATCAAAAAAATACGAAAAAATTCTCGAACATGTGGCACAATATACTTAATATGCCAGATTTTTTTAGAATTTTTACTCGCCACTAAGTGGGAGAAATATGCCAAAAACTGATATTTCGTTTTTTCGCCATTACTACTCCCCAGATCGAGCTAGAGGGTTGAAATTTTGTGTGAAGGGGTTTTTTGGATACCCTATCGAATGGTGCATCACAAGTCTAATTTGGTTTAAGGGCACTTTTGACCCCCTTATCCGGCTATGCCCTTTCCTTTAATTTTAATTTCCCTCTACGGGTGAACCGCAATTTAATTTTCCGTTAAACGCGAGATGGGGCGTTAAGGTGAAAAGCATGCCCATTTCCGGTAAAAATAAATATGTGTGCTGCTTGCATTGTTTCCCCACCGTAATAAGAACCGATTTGCTCCATATTATACTCCACATTACCCCTTGCAGCGAGGGTTCACCTAATAACGAGCAACCTACTCTTCCGCGTAATACTATTATAGATTAACAATGTTAGACTGTATGCGCATGAAGCACTTTGTTATGAAACTTTCACCCCCGTGTAAAAGAAAAATTTAGGACGCGATATTCCGACACCTCTCATAACAATCCTCCGCCATTAATTATCATAATCACAAATTATACGAGGAATTCGCGTTGCAAAACATTTCCCAGAAAAAACTAAATGTATAATATTAATAGATTTTTCTGATATCCCTCGCAAATTGAATTTCTAAATTATTCTTCACCTTTCGAGAATTTTATTAGCTTATGAATTTCAATAACTTTGCGTTGTTTGCAAAGCGATATTATTTTTTAGCAATAATAGCATTTGGCAATAACTTGGTAGCATTTTCTTAAACACCTTTTAGACACGTTTTCATTATATATATATAATAAATATATATATATATATAATAAATTTGTTGTATATTATTATGTTATATACTTATACTCTAACCGTATTCAATTAAAATATATATTTATAAATATATACGTATATATAAATAAATATAAATATATTGTATTATACTTGTACAGTATGTAGTTATTTTTTCTATTGGAATTGAAGTTTATAAAATTTGTGAAATTTATGCTACTCTCCTATATCGATTCTAATGAATTTAGAGTGATATAGCTTTTTAGACGGATCTATAAAAAAAGCCCTTTATTTTGTGCTACTTCAATCATTCGATTTGCTAAACTTTTGTACAATTTCGTTATATAAGTTTAGTCCAAGTTTCACCAGGCACACAATTCATGATGTTTCCTATGAATGGGTGGGTGGTCTATCCTGTAGTTAGTCAATGCTAAAACTGTCCCAACCCTAAGCAACGAAAGAGCAAAAAGTTTGCACAGCCACGCGTTAACATAAACAACAACGGACGAAAAAAGTTACGATTACGATAAAAGCGCGATGTTCCGATAAGGAACATAATTATTGCGCAAGTAACACGACACCGAATAACCGGCGGAACAGTTCGGAAATTAAAAGAGACCAGGGTGAATCGTGGCTGAAAGCTCTGCAAAACGAAACCGTTCTCGGTATTATTATCAGTCTAACCCCCTTCCATCCTTAAAGCTACAATTCCCTAACGACTTTTAACCAACGGGAAAGGCAGAGGCCGTATCCTGCGACTCGGACTGGGAGATCGAGAGTACTTTAAAGTAGGGCAGAAAAGGTACGTGGGCGCGAGCAGAGAAATTGAACAAGAAAAATACTTCTTCCACGGGAAATTTCAATATCCTGGTTTGTGCTTTGCCTCTGCCTACCTCTACGATCCACGGGGGAGACGAGTGAGCCGAAGAAAGACAGAGAGGGATAGAGAAGGGAGTGGGGAAAAGAATCGTGGCCCCTCATGACACTCTCGAGAGGTTCTTCTTCGTTCGTGACTCCAGTAGACATCGGGGGATCACTTCTTTCTCGGTTCTCCGGCGAGAGCCGTCCTTCGTAGCGGCTAATTTAATTCTTAAACCGAGAATAAGGGTGGCCGAGTATGACGAAAAAGAAAGACCACGGGAAGGCTTTCTATGGGGAATGTTGGAAGCCAGCAAATGTTGAGAGAGACCGTTGCCTTTTATGACGCTCGGTGTTTATGCCAGATGATAATTGGTATAAGTGTTACTCTCGCCGAGGGGTGCGCTCTTTTGAGCCACGCTATTTTCACTGATTCGCTTTTTTATGTCGCACCACGAGCGTCTTGCTCTGTGAGATCAACGAGAAGGTATCTCGTCTCTTTCGTACGCGAGTCTGTGATCCACAGAAAGTGCGGGAGAAAAGTAGCGTGAAGGGTGGAGAGAAACTAAAAAGAAAAGCGAAATGATAGAAAATACTCAAATGGTCGCGGAATGTGTATGTACATTTAAAGTACTTGCATGATTGCTAAGGAAATGGAAGTATAGAAGGTAATTTCTCGATTGGGGAAGGGTGATACATCGTTTCTTGAAAATAAAAATTAGACTGTGGATTTTTATGCAAATTCGTGTGTTTATAAATAAGTTCGAAGAAATATGATCCTAATTGAGGGTTGTTTTATTCTTTAAGTAACGGAATTTTTACTATACTTTGGATGTTTTGTATAATTTTGTCTTCTGTACTTTTTTCACTTTTAAATTTCTAATAAATACATAAAAATCCGCAGTCTAATAAAAGTATTAGGTTTATAGCATGTGCGTAAATTCGATTAAGTAATTTCAAGATGACGCGAATTCTTCTTCAGAATAGAACATGATGTAGTAGATGTCAAATTAGGAGAAGTTTAAGTTATCATTTAACTGACTTTAAAATTGTTTAAAAAGTAGAATACTTAAAATTTTGTAAATTTATAATTATGAATTTTTACTCTAGACGTCTGTTTGCTACATTTAGTCGTTTTTCTCTCGAAATTATGTTGAGTCGAAAATTTCTGTCTCAAATTTGTTTCTAATGTCCAATTCGGTCCACAGAAGTTAGATTGTAGAAAACAACTGGTCGCGTTATAATCGATAGTAAGGGCGCCTCATTTCTAAAGCCGGACTATAGAAAACAGCAGGTCGTGTTATAATCGATAGTATGGCGCCTCACTTCCAAAGTCAGACTACAGAAAACAACAGGTCGTGTTATAATCGATAGTACCTTGCTTCGCGTTGGGTTCTTATCAGGAGCAATCTGGAAAGGAAGGCCGTATACGAGAGTGAACGTAACCGCGGATCGCGTAAATGCGTTAGACTGCGAAAATGGATTATTTACTCGCCTTTTAAGCTGCCTGCTGAGAAAGCCGAGGTAGACCCCCAAGACATTTCCTAACGACATTGTGGACACCGGCGAGACCGGCTCCTTCTTCAAAAACAACATTAGAACATGGAAATTAGAATCAAAAGAAGAAACGATAACTTGTTTAACAAGAATACATCGTGATTCGTAATAATCCGATACTGTGTATATGTAGGGGGAATTCCCCTATTGCCGGACACTTAAAGCTTTTTTTTAACCCTCGTGCAGTCTTCGTGTCTTTTTCAACACATAGCGTCCTTGTTTATTGAAAAACTAATGTAATTACAGGTAAAGTTATGATGAAGTTTATATTAATATGTTTGTCTCTCTCTTTATGTTGAAAGTTCGAGTTAGAGATTAGTATGATAAGTTGGCAAATAAAAATTGCTACACTCACGGTCCTCGTGTCTTTTTTGACCCATCATAGACCAAAATTAATTGCATTTAAACTGTCTAAAGTAAATACGAATATAATACGGTGAGCAAATATATTCATAATATAAGATGATTAGTATAAATTTAGTAATGTAAGAAGAATAAATTTTTACTGTCGATATACTAATGCATGCTAAGTTTAAACATGATTCATGAACAAGAAATTATATTTATTGATTGTTATAACTGAATGACATATTAAATTATTTATTACAGTGAGAATTCTATATAACATTTTTATATTTATGTTACTGCATTACTTTTGTTTACAGGAATAACAAGCGCACTGTTATCGAACCATTTAAAAACACCAAACAGTTTAAATAACACTGGATAGCAACGAAATATACAAAAAATTTCACTTGCAAAACGATAAGCAATCTGTATTCGGCATTTTTCTGCAAATATTAGCCTACCTATGCCACGTGTTTTATAGGGCGACTAAATAAAGCAGCAAATACTTAACAATTTAATTCGAAGCCAATATTACTATTTTATAACATAATTGCAGCTTTGTTTAATTCTCTTTTCCCAATTCTGGAAAATATAAAAAACACAAAAAGGTTTAATCTGCCAGCGACTGTGTTTAAAGATCCTAGTTTCTCTATTGCGTTTACGTACCTTAAAAATTTCAGGACTGACGGATAACGTTATCCGTAATTATAATAATCGAACTCCACTGTACATAGAACGAGTGTGGCTCGTTATTCTAGGGCAAGGGGTTAAACAATGTCTACCCTATGTTATGTACACCATAAGGTATCAATAAAAAATATTGTACATTCAGTTTTAGCCTTTCCCTGTGCACCGTTGATTCATGAAACGTACTCTTTTATAAGCTTCAACAACATAGCGATCTTAGTTATAGCACGGAAACTTTTCAACGTCAAATATGACGTTACAGAGTGCGTGGATTTATGTGCAATCGTTAGAGGGAGGGAAACAAGAAGTAGCACGTGTCAAAAGCACATACGCAAAGACGGTTTCGCTTTAACTCATTCAACTGCAATCTATTACGCGAAAACAATTTCTCTTTGAGGGAGTGCACTGATGAAAAACAATTCATAAACGATATTACTTTCGAGTATACGAAGAAAAATCTGTCTCTTCCCAAGGATTACTCAACTAGATAGCTAAATAAAAAATTATGCGAATAATACTATATGCAGGTATACGCATTATATTATAGATTTGGAATACTATAGAAAATAATCGAGATGAAAGTTAGAGTAAAGCGATTTTCTTTCATACCGATCTGCATAATTATCTATTTATTATCATTGAAAAAATAAAAAGACACAGGGAACGCGGTATACAGCACTTTTAAAGATGATAATTACTAGATTACAGGATATTTAAATATGTAAAAAGGTGCTGGGTACACGTAATATACAAATATATACAAAATATACAAAGTATAATAAAAATTCTGATATTTAGAAAGTAAAACGGTCCTCTATTTAAATACCTTTACTTTAGATTTATAAAGATACATAATTTAGATACAAATCCTCAGTGTAATTATTAGACTGCGAATTTTTGTTAAGACTAGAACTACCAAGGCCGCCAATATTAGAAAATATTCGTAAAAGACATTTCAACCTTAATACAGAACAATTTTCAAACAAACTTTGTTTTCACAAAAAATACCATATGTGTTTCGAATAAATATTTATCTAGCATAAATATCCAAATAAGTTCTGTTTAATCAGATATTTTATCCACAGAATAATAATTCATTGTCCGTAACAAATTATTCTGCATTTATTCGAATAAATAACAGGTTTAGTCAAATAAATCATTCGAATAAATAACGATGATTTATTCGAATAAATCTACATAATAGCAATTTTATAACCAACATCTTGGTCATTACCGACTTACCGATCTGTTATTTTAGATTTTGTGGACGAGATTGTTGTTTTTCAGAAGTGTGAGTGTGTTTTTTGTATGGCTCTTATCGTTAGAAGAAACAATAGTGTTCGGTTCTATGTCGTATGATTCAACAATGATTATTACTTCCACGATACATTGTGTTTATTTCCACCTACAGCAAGAGTAATTTCATCTGGTACAACCTTATATTACGCCTACAGACTTTTCTTGGGACCAATAAGTCGCAAAACAGCAACCTTTATAAAAAAAAAAACTATCAAACACGTGTCAATTCCGATACATTAAGACATCAGAAAAGCATCACCCACGTTACCACGAAATTTCACCACAAAAACGTCCTCATTTGCCGAAAGTCTATCGCGCGAATCATCTCCCATTACTCAGAGGGGCTAAGTCCAGCTATCAAATCGCATCAAGCACTCTTTCACCAGAACAAAAGACCAAAGAAGGGAAAATATTCCATAGTAATCTCGCAATTTCCCGCGTATTAGGCAACACACGGCCAGAGACACGCGGAGAGGGGAAAAGCAGCGGAGGAGAGAAGATGACGATGACAGGGCGAGGACGAGCACGTCAATGGCAAGGGCGGCATCAACGACAAGGCCGATGTTTGGTGGCGTGGAACAACAGAACGACAGGACGAAGACATGGCGGCTGCAACGGAGCACACCGGGACGAGATATTCTCTAACAAAGGCGACATAAGTTACGTAAAGTGGCCCTATACGCCCTCGCGCGACTGGCTATTCTTTACTGACTACCATACACACCGGAACACGGCCAAAAGACGCACACTACCACGTGCAAGCATTACTATACTCTACTACCAAAGGCCAGCGTACAGGTGAAACACCAGAGACACAATATACAAGGCACATGGTGTGGATGTGCCTCGTCTCTTCGGGGACAAGAGAATAGAGAGGGTAGGACGAACGGAGAGAGAAAAAAAGAGAGAGAGAGAGAGAGAGAGAGAGAGAGAATGAGAAAAGGAGAGTAATCCGTGTATATGTATGCCCGTATATAGTATATACAGGGTGTAACGCGGGTAACGAATGTTATTGATGTCCAGCACGATAGTACAGGATGGCACGCCCTTATTGTCATTTTATACGATACCTGCCTCCATTTTCGGTCACAAATATCGGATAACGGCGCGCCACTGTCGTACAGGACGTCCCTTTTTTCGGTGCGTCGTACACGACGACGGCTATTGGCTTCGTACGGCAAATTGGACGACGACGGATCGTTTCCGCGTAGGAAAATCTGTTCCCGCCGACACACAAGGTGGTAACCGTTTTCCTTTCGCCGTCTGACTTCTCGTTTCCTCTGCCTTTTCTCCTTTTTGAATCCTTTTTATTTTCCTCTCTTTATTTTCTTTACATTCCTGTTTGCGCGTGGAATTTTTTTCTGTTGGTTTCCCGTTTTGGTAATTCATTTTTTTTTTGTTGCCTTTTTTTGAAAGGAGGTTTTTGATTATGGATGAGAAGTAATTAGAGTACCTGGAGTTATCCGGTGCATAAAGGACTTTGTGTGTGCCTCTCCGATACTTCGATACATGTAATTACGTGAAGTCTTTATAAAGAGTGTAATGAGTGTCCGTCGATGTCGAGAAAAAAATATAGCCGATGATGCAATTGATACAGACGAAAAGGAATTATTAGTGTGTTGAAAACTGGTCAGAGACTTTTGTTGAACAATCCTAGGGAAAAAGATCAACAAATCCTTGACAGAGCATAAAGATTCGTCATTTTTACGGTTGACAAACTTCATGATTAGATTGCGAATATTTATCAAAATCCGTACTTTTATAAACCGAACTATTAGAAATGATTTTGATCCTTAGATATAGTGTAAGGCGTACCATAGACCAGACTGAATAGAGATAGGTGAAGATCTCCCAATACCGACCTAAACTATTTCTCGTCTCCACTATTAAATAGTGACGCTTTATTTGCATACATAAATGAATATAATAGTTCTGTGAAACATATTCCAAAGTCACACTGTTTAGTTCACTATTGCCGATATTGCCAAATATATTTCTTTAACTGTACTATAAATATTTTGATTAAAATAATTTTTCAGTGACAAAAGCAAAAATAAAATCTACGGTAAATGTGTACTGTAGCAAAGTCTGGGAGAAAAATGAACATTTTACAAAATTTTGTGTTCCGACAATAATGAATAATAACATGTGTGGTGGGATTAAAATAGCACTGTTCGTGTGCCTTTTTATCCGAAATAATTCTGAAACCAATTTTTCAAAGTAAAACAGCGGTGATGAACAGATCAAAAAGAGTCAACAAAAATAAATGAAAATAGTATAATGATGAAAGGAAATGCTGGTATTTTTGAATCCTTTTATCCGACTGATTCTGACCGGCGTATTGAATTTCTAAACGTGGCACGCGAGCGTTATTTGCGTGTTAAAATCGATATAAGCTGTCGATTCAAGCTGTGTAACGCGTCAGCACGCTCTCTATGAAAGTTTCAATGCTGAAACTCTATGTACCATCGATTTAATGTACAAGCGTATTAAAATCCCGATACAGGCAAATGAATCGCGATAGAAGAATACGTAAAACAAAAAGGGATTTACAAGTTTTTCAAACCGCGATTTTTACGGAATATACGCGAAACAACGCCATATATACAATTTCCTTTCTACTTCCTGTATTACAAATTTTCCAACGCAAATGAAAGTCTAAAACAAGGCGAGGATTATCGTACATGTCTGATTACGTTGCAATTAAAACAACCGCCGCGCCGTTTGGACAGTTTGAAAATCTGCAATAGCGTTCACCTTTTGAAAGTTGACTAAAATTGACGCACAGTTTCCGCTGAATCAAAATTGAAGAGTTAACACTCATTAGTTGGGATAAGGAAAGCTTATCTCGAATTAAACGCGAGCATCGCTGATACTGAATCTCAGTATATTCACGGTGTATGACAAAATCGATAGGTCTGCCGGATGAATGAAGAAGGTAACAAGTACCTAGAATTCCGGTGAGTAATTTTCGTGTAAAATCGAAGATACAGTAAGAATTGAAGTAAGTATACACTTCACAAAAATGAAATTGAGTGAAGTTATGGCATAAAAATAAAATTAAAAATTGTTAAATTGCTAAATTTTTAGTTTAATCTGCTTCATTATCATTTATTATAGTTTTCAGACACGACTTTAGCGATACCCAGTATAACTTTTCGAACAACCTAATAACTACTTTGCACGCGTAAGCTATGTGTACGTACTTTTGATTATACCAATGCTCCGCGGTGAAGATCACATAAATATCGCGGCGTAGTGAAAAGGTTGAAAGGAGAAGATTACATACTTGAATCTCAGTTATCCCGTGGGTTGTGCTACATGGGCGTAAGCGATGTTTGTCTGTGCGTAATATTTTTCCAATGAACGATCTCGCATAGGGTGGAGAGGGTTTAGCATTGCAGAAAATACCAAGAGAGACACAAGCGAAATTGGTTACACTAACAGAAAATTCGGCGACATTCGATGCCGGGCTAAAGCGAATTCTCGGTGTCTCCGCTGGGAGTTGGGTTCCGGCGGAAGTCCCTCTCGGCTTGTGAAATGAGAAAGCCGCCCAGTCCCCTGCAGCGATGCAGTCGATATCCGCCATCCATCAGCCTCGAGACACCAAAAACAACGACTATTGGGTTTCGCGCTACCGCACATAACAACCAATCACCCGCAAAACAATCGGTTGTATACGCGCATCCTACAATTGATCGATACGGGGAACAATAAAGTAATTAATAAAAATCCACTCTTAACGCTCGCACGCGAATGAGAATCTTCTTGTGAATGTAATCGAATATTAGCGACGAATGGATTTAGATAGGTGGAATTCTAGTGGAAAAAATTGCGGATTAATTGCAGGATTCAGCAGACGATTACAGTCTACGACAGAAAGATATAGGTTCAGTAATTTTTATTTATTTGGTGTCTCTTAGCCTTCACAGAATTATCCGAATTTGCTTCATACGTTGTATTTAAGATCATAATTATTATACTTATTGAGAAAAATAATTTATTCGTAGATTCTATGGTATTGTAAGTGAATTTGATAAATATGGATATTGTTAACGCGACAAAAAGATAGACCCGTTCAATTAATTAAAAAATTCCAGTTGCAATGTTGTATAATTTTTAATAGCATTTTGGTCAATGTTTGTCCAATTACCCTCAATCTAAAAATAGAGTGCGTTTTATAATATCTAGAGAATGAAGCTGATTAAGATTCAATGACCACTTCTTTATTTGCGTTCGTAAAAATATGAATTTGCATAAAGATCCGTAGTCTACTTATTAACATCCCGTTGTAAGTAACTCCTTCATTATGTTTATAAATATGTATCTACAAGTAAAGCGAAAATTCACCTTTCATTAGCTTGAAGCTGATTCTCCCATGGAAAATCTTTATAGCGGAGTCCAAACTTTTCTACTCTCACACACTTTAAAACAATGCTACGCAACGCGGGCTGTTTATCGAGGCTAACGAAGGCAAACACTAATAAGCAGAAATCTTGGTAGCAAGTCCCGCTGTATAATTAGATCCGTTTCAAACTTTAATATAACGAGAAAACTCGGGAATAAGTAGGCCATCCGTTTAGTGCACATCACGCGACATTTATTGGTCGGTAAAACTAGTAAAATGCCGCTGATGTTTACTTAAATGTTCTCTTTTGCTTTCATAAAATTACTTTGATTCTGAAAAATCAAAGTATCCTAATGACGAACATCACACCTTGTATAGCTAACCACTGCAACACGAATATATTTTTCAATCATTTAAATCCATATACTAAAATCTACATTTGCTGTAACAACATTAAACATTGTTAAATTGAAATATTCAAACCATAAATATGTACTATATTTATGGAAAAATTTTCCAGTTAGTAAAAGCTATGAATTAAAGATTTGCATCCGATTGCTAAAATTGAGAGCTGTTTTTAACCACTTTTAATAAAAAGAACAGTTTTCTAAAAGAAAACAATAATTGTTGCTTCGAAGCTTGACGCGTAGTGTTGAGTTGGAATAACTCGTCAACCCAGCTTCCCTCGAAGTAAATTAATACGTACGGAATCGTTGTTAAATGAATGCTAGGACGTTAACACTTCCACTGTCGCGGAACTTGTTAGTCACACTAGATTGATGTAGTGGACTTGTAAATGTTCGCTGGTGGCATGTTAGAAGCCGAGTATTCTCGCGTATATCGGAATTGTGCCCAAAGATGCTCCTGCTCGACGCGTCGGTGGTAAGCACGGTTTTTCGCTTGCTCGATGTCTTCGACCAATAGCAAAAATCACAGAAAAGTGGGGAAAATGTTGACTTCCCATTGGTGGGCCTTACTAATTGGAAGCAGTGGTCTGCGGGACCAACCTGTCCGGTAGACGTGGTAGTTTGCCTCCCACGGAACTCCGGTTAAGAATTTTTCCAACTTTCCCGTGACGTCACGGACAGCTTTTTCGGACCGTTTTTCAAGAGGGGTTGCTAAATCTTAGTATTGTTCTGCGAGCCAATGGTCGCCAAATGTTGATGGCAATTATTACGAGTGTCAGCGGCTGCGAAACACTTGTGCCCCCCGCTGACCCATAGTTAGAATATTTTGCAAAGACGGACAGCGGTTGAAGGGCCGGCAATATAAATTTAGTTTGATTGATTTCGAACGTCGAAACAATAGTTTTCATTTTTCTTTTAGATTACTTTATGAGTGGCCCATATGTACTATTAAACGATAGAAAATTTAGCACAATTGAATCTGGTTAAGCAGTGCTTAAATGTAAGGATACAGTGATGTGCGGATACTTTTTGTAGCCACTATAAGCAATCAGAGTGCAAATTAAACTGTACTCTGCAAAGATTATCTTACGAATGGAATAATTATGATCTATAGGTTCTAGCTCACAGATTAAACTACGAATCTTAGTCTTTGAAAATTGCGAAGAAAAAGTTAACAATATCGACCTCGGAAATTATAAATCAGTTAAGCAGATTTCCAGATTGCAACAATGTATTCCATTATTGTTCAAAAAGACGTCACAAAATCAGCAGAGCAGTAACGTCGCGAAGTACGTGTACAAACTTTATAGCTGTTTCCATAACGAATGCTGCAGCTTGAAATAATAAACATTTATAGACCGTAACAAGCACTCTTGTTGAGGATGCATAAACGTCATTACAATTTATGATCTGAAATTAGCCAATCTTTGTAAGAACTAGAAATTTTCATCATAATTCAATAACAATTTTAATCATATAGTAATACGTAAAATTACCGGTTCATGCCTTGAATATCTAATGATAATAATTAGACTGCAGATTTTTATGCATTTATGACAAACTTAAATCTGCAAAAAAAATACAGAATGCACGTAATACACAAAAATATATAAAATGTTCAAAGTAAATTACACGATACAATATTTATAGAGTGAAATAAATCTTTATTCATCTTCCACTTTTCTCGTCACGGATATCCTTCAATAATTTGCTAACTAATTATTCGCAATAATTAGGAGCACGAGAAGACCGTGTATTTCAGGTAAAATCGGTTTATCGAGTCACAACGACACGACAGAAGCTGTGCGACGTTATCTGTGAGTGCATCGTAAAAGTTGAGTGTAAAGGGGAAAAGTAGTTCCTTGTGTTGGCCTCTGTCTTTAATTCCTTTCTTAAGCGAATCCTGGTTCAGCTTTCGATGTCAACAAATACCAAAGCCAGATGTAAGCATCGGTTAAATATGGTGCAAAACATGTGTAATGTCCTGGACGAATTAATCGATTTCTTTTTCATCTATTCCCAGAACGTTCAAACTGTTTAATTCTCGTAATCACGTCCTCATTTCATTGGGTCTATAATTGTGTACCTGTAAATTATTTATGTTATTGCTATATTTTGTCTCAAATAAATGATATGTTCACCTTTGTATCATTATTATCCTTTTGTGTAATAGTTTTAATTTCTAGAAATTAGTATTAAAAAACCTGAAACATTCGAAAATTGTAGTGGTGCTATAGTTATGCTATGCAGTGTATCAGGTTTTCAATTTTGGCCCATAAAAAAAACAAAGGTTGCTTATCACTGTTCCAACAATAAGTTATTATTCACATACTTTCGACAGACTGATCAATTTTATATCGTTTTCATTTTTTTTGTAATCGACTGTTTAGTGATTCTTTACTAATTTTCTAAGGCAATTTTTTAATAAATTTGTGATGTAAAATTCATTTAGTTTTTATTATACTCTACCTAAACCGCACATAATTAATAATATGATTATATAAATTTGGGAAGCTGATACCAGTGCATCTGAAATAATATTGCAATTATTTCCAATCAATCAAAGATTCAAATTAGGAAAGGTTGATAAGAAAAGGGGCCTGCTAGAAGATAGTTGATGTTGGAGCGATTACACTAATTAGAGTGACAAATTGCTGGAGAGATAATAGGTGAGGAAACGAAAAGGGGAAAGAAAATGGCGAACCGGGGATTGGAACAAGGAAGATTAAATTAATAGATAAGATTGGGTGAAAGGTTTGAAAGATTAAGCGCAAGTGAGAAACGTAGGTATAGGGAATAACGTAGACATTTCGAGAAGAAATAAAAAGAAACAGTTATTTTGCAACTGGGAGAAATTTGAATAGCTAGAATTAATTGAAATGAAATTCGAAGTAACATAGTTGCAACAGTATTCTTCCGAAACAATATAATAATGTGGGTGCATTACTATTTAACAATATATTAAGAGATACGAATTTTCTAATTTTCATGGTATTGTTTACAATTTTGTAAAAATCTGGTCGTTCAAATATAACAATGAACGAAGGATTTTATTATTCATTCTTCCCACACTCTGATAAACGAAAAGTAGCACGAAGAAAAATTTATTTCTAATTTATTTCATTCCTAAATATGATAATACATTCATCGATGGCATATAAAATTTGTCTATAACACCAGAAATGTTAAACACTCACACGAGGAAATAACATAAATTAAAAGAACAGTACAATGTACTACTCCTGAGAAAAAGTTCTAAAATTAATTAAAACGCTAAGTTTCTTGTGGTGCAAAGTACTATTGTACAAATATAGAATATAATATAGAATATAATTTATTTTCTATAATTTTATAAATTTACACCTTATATTCACTCTATTTATTGCTATACTTTTATACTTTATATTTGCTGTAACTATGTCATGTGTATTACATTCATTTTTGTATCATTTATGTTAAGTGACCTTGACCCGTTAAATAAATAAATAAATAAATTTCGCATCTTAAAAAAACATCGTGTTTTTAGTTAATTGTATATTATTGCGTTTGACGGAATACTTTTTGCCAGAAGTACCAATTAAATTGTTTATTACAAGTTCTTCGAGTTACAAATTTCTGTTTGTAATTATGAGTTTAATAAATGGTAAAATACTAATACTGATACGCAGTAAATTTCCAGTGTTAGATCATTATGATACCAACTAAAAGGGTATTGTTAAAAATCAACATGCATGTAGAAATGCGAACGGGAATAATTCGAAAACAATGGAATATAAGAGATGGAAAATAGCAATACGAATAGCAAATTCGTAATAGAACAAGGATCACATTCTTGTGAACAAGAAATCTACTTATTTCCTTTCATAATTTCATTTGCTATTTTCTGTTTATCATAGTATAGAAGCTGTTTATGTAGTAGCCTTGGCAAATAGTTTTTGGTCAAACATGAAAACGCGGAATTAATTAATAACACTAACATTTTTGAAATGTGAAATGTTGCTCCACAAATAAAAAAATCATATGTAAAGATTAAATAGATATAATATTAAATAAATTGGGTAAGGAAAAAAATAAAAATAATCGTTTACTATCAAAAAGGAAACAACGAGGAAAATAAATCTACTTACAATAAAACGATACTTTAGCTAATATTCATATTACCTAATTCTTCTAATACTTCTACGTCCTCATATGATTACTTTTATGTGTTGTAACATTGATACTACGAGATTTCCACAGCCAGTAAATGGAATTTCTTTTTACAATAATTTTATTACTTCTCGAAGCTGATTTTCACTTCTGGTGACATTTTTATAAACTAATTATGCTCTGTCCTGTTTGTAAATTATCTATTAGGTTTTATAGTTATAAAATAGTACTTTGCATCATAAAAACATTAGCGTTTTTAGCTATGTTTATATTATCCTCGTTTGATCGAAAACTTTTGGCCAGATTTATAGCAGGTTTAAGATATATAAATTTGGTATTTTCCAATTCATAATAGTGGTAGCAGAGTCGTCTTTTACAATTTAGTTGAACACTATGATTGACTAGTAATTTATACCGTTTCACTTTGCTTCTCTTCAGTTTTGTTAAGTCAACCAAGGCGAACCATGTAGATTCGCTTTAAGATTTATACCGTATCACGTCGCGACGTTACATCATTAAATTTTTAAGGACCAAGCTATGTACTGCGTCGACGTAACGCAGTTATCTTTCCATTTCTCGTTTCACTTTCTTCGACTTGTACCTTGCAAACAAAAATTTCGTTGCCCCGTCGTATAACGACGAACGAAGGTAACGATATTAACCATAGCAAAGCTGATTCGCAATGCACGGCTAAAACTCGTCGATAGTAAACTGTGATTCAAATCTTTGCTACATACGATTACATTATTCCACGCGTAGTAATGAATATTACCTTATCGCTAGCAAAAATAACTAACCGAAGAGGAACACTTGAATGAAGCGAAGAGTAAATTAAAAATAGAGAGAAATTGGTTGGCTTGTAAAAAGAAAATATTTGTATACAAATTTATATTTTTAAAAACACGGTCAAAGGAGTGGAGCCTATATAGAAATTAGTTTCATCCCCTAAATACAATAATGTGCGCTCTATTTTGTATTAGTTCACTATATAAGCAATTATTATTTTACTGAATAATTTTGCATGTTTCTTGGTGATTCTATGGCTATTTGAAAGTTTCATAATCGAAAGGAAGGTTTATTTAAGGGAAAAGCTATTAGGAAGTTTCATTATTCGAAAACAATTTTTATCTTTTTTCAAAGACGAATTCTTTCAGGTAATTTTTCCTAACCACTAGTGTATTCATAATTTCCGATCGCTGATATGTTACTTTTCCATGTGGAATTATTCCATTGATGGAATAAATTACTGAAACATCCAGTATAAACTTGATCTATACGAAATTTCATTGAGATTTTCTTTTAGTTTTATGTTTTGTTAACTTCTTTAATTTTGTTGATTTCGTTGAAAATACAGCAAAGATTTAATTCATGTATGTCGCTTTATTATATAATGGTATATTATTTTGTTTAATTCATTTCAATGATGTTATTGTATTATTGTTAAAAGGCGAGTTGAGTAACAGTGTACGTGAGGATGTTTGGTATCGTTAGAGTGTGAAGTGTATGAGAATAAAGGATGGAAGGAAATCTTCTATGAACACCAAATAAAACTACTTCTACTACTACCATACAAGATTTTCTAATAGTAATTTGAAGTCATCAGTTTGATCAATGAACGATTGTTTCTTCTGAACTCGGATCGCCTACAATAGATTCTCCCTTCACGCATATTTGCTGTTCTATTAAAATCTTCTACCGCCTACAACTTTCCTACGTGTCATAATCATCACAATCCGTTTCTTCGAAACATTCTGCGTTGTCAAATTTCATTTACCTACGCACATTCCCACGCTACTTTCTCAATGGCGAATTGCGTTCATGTTGCAGAATCAATCAGGCGCAATTTATTCTCCTGTATATACATAGGTATGTCCTTCAATCGCTTATTCCAACTAAATCTAACTTTCTACGTTTTTGTTGCATTATACACTACCTAAAAACAAAATATTAAATCATGATCATTTAAAAAAATGAATGTTCATTAACTGACGAATAAACGGAAGAAAATTATAAAAACTATTAAACCATGAAGAATATTAAGATTTTTATGGACGTTCGCAGAACTTTGTGAAAAAAAGGAACTGAGCTAATTTGCATCCAGAATATAAATTACTTATTGTATTCTATGAACCCTTTCCTGAACTTTCTATGAACCTTCTCCCACAGTTAAATTTTCCCCAAAAAATCGCCACCTAATAAAAACAGTCGTCTTAAAATATTGCCTACTTAACCTACACCTAAACCCAACTCTGGTATGACCGTAGAACAGTGGAAGCACGTTCAAAAGGGAATCTAACTTCAAATCAAATGTTGCCAGTAGAGCAAATCAATTGTAAAGGAAACGTAACGGAAGCATTAAGTAGTATATACCGTAGAGAGTGAAACAACGTAGAAGATATTCGTGCACGCCTAACTTATGCCGAACCCTTTAATATCAGCCGATACATCTTCCCAGCGATTAAACGAAAGCAGTTGTTTCTGGTTCGCACTCACTTCGTCTAGTTTCTTACCCGGTGTGTAACAGATTGGAATCTACGGTTGCCAAATTGATTGTTACCGATCGATCACCAAGTTCGCGGCAGATCGAGTGGCAAGATATTGGTAGCGGCGACAAAATGCATCGCACTGCGGATACTTGGCGTCTTCGCGCGATCGATCATCGACAAGCACATGATCGATACGTTCACCGTCTGCAGGAAGGAACTTCCGCCGTGCCAAATACGCCATCCGACTGGACACGAGTTTGACACCGGTCGGCGAAGTATTTGGCAAATGACGATAGATAATCCATAATAATTCGGGGTCAAGCATCAAGCCAGCCTAATGTATTGCTACCGTCAAATGTTAAGCTGCTATTGGAAGTCTAGGTTACATAGAAGTTATACAGGTGGATTCAGAAAATGTTGCATAGTTTTAAGTAGAACTACCGATGAAAAATAGGATGGACTAGAGTAAATGACCCACGTACTGTCACTGTTCCTATAACTGTCACTTGAATTCGTTTATTTAATAGAAAAGTAATTGTATAAAGACTCGTAAGTAAACAAATTGTCATACTAAATTTGGTCTTCGGTTTACGTAACAACACATAGACATTGTATATTCGTGTACAATCAATATTTATAACGAAATATTAGGAGGTAAATGTGCTGTTGAACATTAAAACGTGACCGATATAATTGTAAAGTATGGAACGTGTCATAATTCAGTAAGGCGATAAGTTTACAATATACATATTTATCTTATATCTGTTACATAAACTGACGTGGCAATATATGTAAAACGTGTTTCTATTTAAATGAAAAGGTTTCAAGTGACAGTACGAAGGACATTGGACTTTGTTGTACATTTTCAATTACGTAGTAATGAATTTATTATATTGAACATATAAAAAAATGTTCATAATTAAATGAGCAGTTGAACAATATTATGCTCCAAACTGGAACGATCTTTATGTTAAATACGTTCTAAAATAGTGAAATAAAACTACGCGCGAACCTTAAAGTGACAGTATGTGGTACATCTACCCTATTCATTCTTATGTAGAATCACCAAGGGACTATCTGGCGCCCTTACCATTTTAGTGTTACATGCGACGTTACTAGTTTAGAGTGCCATAAGACAACAATGCTTTCAAAACGATGGAAATTATAACCAAATATTGCACTAATCGATAATTGTTTTCGACATAATTGATCTATAAAATCAAAATCAGTACATATACTGGCGAACAAAATTATAAGACGTATTTGGAAATTTTTGGGATAAGGACCTAATTTTGTATTTATAGTAAAGTGCGACACATGTGAAATAAAACCATTTATCGTATCAGTGACACCAGTTAATCAGTCAAATAGAACAAATTTTACGTCATAAATTTATAATTTGAGGATATTGCACAATCTTTTCTGCAGTTTTAATGATACGACCAAAACAGAGGAGGCCAAGAAGAAAACGCAACAGAAGTGCAAATTTGTAGTAATAATTGTGTGCATAATTGTATAAAGAGACATAATTCAAGCAAACTTGTGAACGTCACGGGCTTGAGGGTTAACCCTTTGCCCTACGAATTGTTCAGAGAGCATATCTTGTAACGTTAGCTAGTTATTACTTTAATACTGTGTCAAATATAGGACATTGCAATATTAGAATTAATTTGGACTCGATAATCCCCTATCTTGCATACTGAAACATAAATTGCAGCTGAATCTAAACTTTATTACAGGTACAATGTGTCTTCATTTTATTTAAATTACGATATTCATCGCGTGTGTAACTCATCATTATATGGCAAGGAGCTAAGGAAATAACACATTGCAGCACGTGTTTGTTACCTAATAGCAACTCATATTCCTGTAGTTACCAAAAAATATTCGTTAAAATTTCGTTGCAGATTCGCATCGCCTAAAATCGTTTCGGTGATAGAAAAGGACTACACGAAGGTAAAAGAGCAAGGGAGGGTCGCAGTCTTTATTTTGTTGGATGAGCAGGATATTATAATCACGTTGTACTATCGATTGACGTGTGCACGGAGGGTTGCACGGCAGTCTGGTATATACGGCAGCTGAAAAGGGGGTCGTGGAGAGAGTGTTAGGCGGAAGAGAGGAAGCCGAAGCTGTCAGGGAGAAGACGCTGCCTAATAGAATGCCAATATGATTATGTGTGCCATGCTGCATCCAAACCACGATCCATGCTGCACCTACTGGTGCTCTTGAATACTCCCAGCCAATGTAATTGACTAGCACGAAACGATGCTACGGATGAAACTGAATTTGTTTCATGTTGCCGCGACAGAAATTCACGTGTCTCCTTTTCGGTTCGCCGACGATCTTGCGGCCTCCCCCCACCAGACTCGCGTGCATACATTGAAATTTTTTTCCCCTTTTTTTCCCCCTTTGATACATTTGATATACCCTCTGCTACTATCATCATTATTTTTAACACCCTTTCTACATTTCAAAATGGATATCCTTTACCACAATTTTTTACACAGATTCTGATAAAGCTAATTTTTAGGAAAATGAAGAAATCTTTTGACACGGAAGCATTCATTTTATCTTTATTGTTGTGTAAATTGTACACGAAAAATGAATTGGAAGCCGACTTTGGTGGTTCCCCTTTAATTCTTTGGCTACAAAAAATACATACGGTCTCAAAAATTGGACCACTTTTTGCTAAAAATGTACAGGATGGTCCGCGAATTGGTCGACACGTTATTTAAGATGCTTCTAATAGCTTAACAAACAAATGTTTTAAACAAAAATCCCTTGGTATTAAGTGAAGAATCTACAGGTGTAAATGAATTGAAAAAGATGTAACTTGTTTCATAGAAAACACAATAAATAGAGACTTATTTGTATTTCTGCAGACTTTCATCGTTTTAATTTCGTTACTACAAATAATTACATCTTAATTGTTGGTAATTCTAGTGTTAATAAAAATTACTGTCACGCGTGCACTGGGAACGCTTTTGACTCGAAAGTGCCATCGCGAAAGAGTTAATATTCCCAAGTTACACCCCCATCGTTTCCTTAAATTTCCTTCAAATTCAATGAAATGTGCTTTGTTTTCGTAACCCCTTTAGTTGAACCTCAAACGATAGATCTATATCAGCGCAACACAAGCAATTATTGGATTTCGGAAACTTTTGCACCGAATAAATCGGTGGTGGCGAGGGAATTCGAGGGAGTGTGAAACGGTAAACTTTCGATTTATAACGTTTTCCAGTCAGACGCGTTAAATCCATCAAGTGCGCGTTTATCGGAAAATCAAGCAGTCATGTGCATTGGATGCATTGTCAGTGCATTAACTCGTACGTTCGAGTGGAAAATGGCATTACTTAGCCGCATTACCGCTGTATCATATACCCACGACGCCATTTCTCTTTGATGGTAACTTGGTTGAGACCCAAGTGTTTCATGAGAATACGATTTGTGAAAATCGCAGCAAACGAATTCGCCTTTTACCCCTCCGGTCGTTAGTAAAGGAAATTAGACACGGCAGGAAGAAGGAGGTTCTCGTTATGAATGAAACTTCTCTCGTTACTCGTCGATGTTCCTAGCAAAAATTGGAATTGGAATTATGTTTACAAATGGCGAGAATCGTATTTCGTTCAGTTTCCTCCTCGTCACCGGGTATTTTCTGCCTCGTTACGAATAGCGAACTATTGCCAGACTGACTCGGATTTCTTCCTTTCGTGCTTCGTTACTACCAAGAAACACGATTTGTTAGTTCCTCTCCCGGTTCTAGATAGAGCAAGATAATGTTTAATAAAATAGAGAAGATCTTAATATTCTTGGAAATGGAATTACGAATTCTAAGGAACAAATTATTTTAATTCCTCTTGATTTTATACATTGGGTGTACAAATTAATTCAGAACCTTTATCTGTAAGCTGTGGGTATCTTGATCAATTCGAAATCGCTGCTTCATTATTTTTCAAATGACAAATTTCCTTCATAAATGTGAAAATGCTGAAAATTTTGAATGTTAATCCGTAGTAAAAAACAGTATCGTGTGAACAAGTAATAGGGAGACTGCAGAACGAATCGAAGAGGATTTGGTGAATCGTATAAACGTTAGCAAACGAACAATTTTACAATAGTCTGAACACGGTCGAAAGAGAAAACGAGGAAGTGCTTAACCGGCGTCGAACGGAAGCACGTCTATAATACATATCGAAAGATACATCCGGTACCACATCGCCCTGTTTCCCGCGGCTGCTTCATCACGCTTGTATAGGGTTAGCGGCCGTCAAAGTTAACCTTTGTTTCGCGCATGGCTAGCCTTTCGGGTTTATCAGTGTGTAGCAGCTGGTGCCGCTTTATTTATAACGTGACGTCCCTTCGTTCCTTCCTTCCATCCTTTCCTTTCCTTTCCTTTCCTGAAACTAGCGTGGCAGACCGTGTTAAGCCGCGAGAACACTCCGTATATCACACGTTTTGTCAATGTACACGTGCCAGTAACATTTGTTAAGAGAACACGCTGTACTATCGGCATTTTTTGTTATATACTAAAAGGTATCATTTTATGGCTACGAAACTGGCACGAATTTTCAAGAATAAGACACGGTGTTTTTGGATGTTTCGTACTTGAAATCTTAACTACTATTGTTGGTCTGTGAGACTGTTAATAATTACTTATTCATCTTTATCTTCGTTTCTGTATGATTTACGAGTTTGTCACTCTGGATACTTTACAATTATAGTATAATGTTCAATTACCGAAATCGAACTTGGACACCTTTAGCATTGTTGTGCGAACCAAGAACGATTGATATTTATTTTTTATTCGCCACTTTTACGTAAATGATAACCGAAATAAATATTAGCGGCCTTTCAGATCATTAATAGTGGTTACGAAAGTTTTAATAGGTGTATTAGTTAAGGGTTAACACGTTCGCTACCACACCGCGGAGGAAAATCCCGTCACAGGCCTTGTTTCTCAAATTTATACAAAACACACAACATATCTTTACTTACATGTGTTTAAAATCTGATAAACTAGAATATAATAGCATAGTTTTCCAATGTGTCACACATTGATGGTTTACTACACGCATGTTGTACTTACACTTTTAGTCAAATTTGAGTTATAATATGCACTAAATAGATCGTACCTTCATCGTCTCCTAAGTTGCATAAGTATCATATACTTATATCTACCTGTTTTCCAAAATATGACTATTTTTTAAATGGGTATACGGAGAAATAACTAGACATATTCGTATGAAATAATTTGATAAGTTCATGAGAAATGAAAAAAGTTATTAATTTTATATAATTTCATTAATGAACGGTGGCTGCGGTGTGCAACCAAATCACCCAATAACAGAACCGTTTTATTAGTGTTTAGAATGTTTCAAAAATTAAAATTGTTTTCCTGTAAAATTAAAAAAAAAAAAAATGTAACTTATCAAGTTTTTCCTCTGTGGTCTTCATTTGTAAGGTCGTAAGGGAAACGTATTCTCCTTCACGAAGCCTAATCAAATACGCCTGACGTTATATCGAGTTTCCATGAAATTCGTTTCCACCATGAACGCGATTCGTTCGCAAATGTCATAAGTATCTGTGGAATTTTAATAAATCGCACAATGGAATATCCATCTAATCTTAATATCCGTTGCCGAACGCTTTTCACGAATGATCGCGCTTGAATATGCAAACAGACATTGAAGCGATCATTCACGTCGAAGGAAATGCAGTTCTCGAATCCCTCTTCGTGCTTATATTAAAAGTCTCCTCTCGCGTATTCGTGATTGTTCATCAGGAACAAAAAAGGGGAGGGGATAAAAAAAGGAAGACAAAAAATGAAGGAGAAAGAAAAAAAGAAGATTGTGGAAAGGAAAATTTGCAGTTATTAGGAAAGAAGCATTAGGAAGTTGTACAAGGATCCGCCTTTTCAAGGACATTGTCTACCGGGTTGAAACGGGGGTATCGAAAAGGGCACAAAGATGAAATTCTTAGCGACGCAGACAAGAATAGAAGAGCAACGCCCGTCGAGAATGGCGGAATTAAATTTATTCAGGCAGTGCCAATAAGTCGGAAAAGTCGTGCCCTAAAAGCCGGAATCCGCTCGGCTCCGACCCATCCCAATTCTCTTTCCTCTTTGCTCTCCTTCTTCATGCCTTGCCACTGTTTTATTGTGAACCGAACTGGTCCTTCTGCCCAAATAACGCTGTTCCAAGTGTTTAACGTCGAATATGAGAAGTTTCTTGGTTAGAAAAGGGTGAATCGTTTGTACAGTAGCTACGAAAAGTATTCGCACGTACGTCAGTTTTTTTAATGAGTCGTTCTTTGATTCGGTTCTATATTTCAATTCCATAACAGAGAATTTGTATAGGTGCTTAATCCTTAACAACTACATCTATTAAAACTTACGTAATCATTATTAACGGTCTGTGAGACCACTAATAATTTCTTATTCATCTCTAGTTTCCTCTGCATGATTTACCAGCTTAAGGGCTAATAGTACAATTAAACGATGGGAAAGTTAATATACTCGATCCTAATTAATTCGCACTTAAATACCAAAATAAATACAGCGATGTGCGAATACTTTTTGTAGACACTGTATCTACAGTTGTAAGACAAAAGGATATACAGTGGCAGACAAAAAAAATGTTTAAAATTGAGAATTATGTATACGAGTACGAATAACTTTCATACCAGACATTTTATATAACACTGTTTATTAGCACTTTAAGAAGGTGTCATATAGATCGACGAATCAAATTGTGAATTTTGTAACCGAATGAAAACACGAAAATGAACAGGGTAAATCATCCCATTGCCTCGATATCCTACATATTTAATCAACCATGGCAATTCCATTATGTTTACGAACTATTTTCTTGAGAAAGTTGTCGGAAAATTAAAACCGACGGAGGATTCACTTGTATTAATTACGCTAACACTTCTAACAGAAATCTATCGTAATTACTAAGGGGAAACGTGCTTGAAATAATGTATTTTTCAACAGAATAATGTCCCTAGATTAAAGTTCCACCTGAATTGTTTGCAGTCTGCTTATTATTTATTTTAAATCTGGAAACACGAAGTAAAATAATCTGCACTCGAAAGAACAGAGAATAGTGCATTAGCTTCTTCAAGAGTCTTTTAATCTGAAGCTTACGCTGGCAATTCATTATACAAATTCTGCCATTGTATGCCTGTGATCCGATTTGCAATTTACACGGAATAATTGGTCCATTAAAGGCAACAACTCGTTGCAAGTTCACTGCAGCTATTACAGGGATCCGTGTTTCAAGCTGAGTTAACAACGGCGGCGTGGACGATGCAAAGATCTAACATGTACACGCGCAGACTTAATAACCAGCTTCGCTACTATATTCCATTTAAACGGAAATACTCTTCATGGAAACTCAAAGGAATTGGACTGTGTGTCTTAGCAGCCAGCCCTAAGCTATAGTTGCTACTATGTGTTAATTATAATTATTATGACGGCTGAGCGCATAGGACTCAATGGCGAAACTCGACATACCATTCCTAATTGCAAGGATATCGTCTAAATTGTACACCGTTGAAGATAGCATTACGCATCTAACGACGACCTTGAATGGTAATGAGTGCCGTGTTATACCAGTCCTCTGTCTTATGCTACGATGACCATGAGATTAGGCTTCTTGAAGGTAGATCCCTGTAATTAGGGAATTTCTGAGCTAATCAAAACTATTACACTGACGATTTTCCAGGGACTTGGATTTGAAAGAAAGACTGAATTATGAACAATTACGGACTTAGGAACAATACAATACATTTTACTGGTATTTATAAAGCAGCGATTAAATCCGAACACGTTTCTATTTTTCTAAAATATTTGGTTACAGACAAACGTAGAAAAGTTGTTACAAATACTCGTAAACTTAAGGTTCTATTATTATATTGAAATTCTTTTTCCCATAATTATAGAGTATTATGGTGCATTTTTAAAGAGAAAAGGGTGCGATTGAATTAAATAAAATCTTGAAGATCGTAGCTGGATTAATGTGGCTTACCAATATTATAGAAAAATATTAGAGAGAGCTGTACTAATATTAAATATCCAATTTTCACGTGCTTTCAAAGGAATGATCGGCATTGATAAACTATCAGTTGTGGATTAATCCATCGTTGAGCGTGAAACCTGCACTATTCGACTTTTATTAATCAAACTACTCGTTGTATTTCGCTGATCCCACGGTCTGCATCTCTTTTTCCTGCGTTCGCCTCGTCTTGGATGGATAATTGGTTGTCAGAAGGTTCTCTATCAGAAAAAGAGAGAGAATCCGGCCAGATGCCTCGAAGCAAATTGCGAAGGGGTGATTCTGTCTATTGCAATTCGCCTCCAATATATTATCTTATCCTCAGGCTTCATCCTGCTCGGCCGTCTACTTTCTTAAAATTACTTTTATCAACACTTTGTTTCACCAATTATCAGATTTTTCATCTTTCTTCTAACATCCACACGCGACGCGCCATTGTTACCAGAATAAATTATTGTATTCTCGATACAGTCCACCGTCACACGACCAACTTTTCCGCTACATCCACCTTTGCAACGTTTGATAGAGGATTTTGTGAATTGTTATGTTACCGATTAAATTTTTCTGATGAATGCGAAGATTTAAACATGAATATCAATTGCTAAATATCGGACTTGGATCGGATATCATTGAGTTTTTGAGCATAGGAAATTTATTTCCGTACATTTTCATCAGTCAAACACGTAGATTGTACGTTCTCCAGTATAATTAATGCATAAATTCCAATTTCTTGGAAATATGATTTACATCATTTTGCCTTACAACCGCCGAATAATCAATCACTGTAACTATTTAAAGCTTTCCTTTATTAATTTCTCCTTTATCCTCTTTTCTTCAATCGTAATATTAGTTAAAATATGCACAAATTTTCCACGCAACAATCGTGCCGGTAATTATGAAAGTGATGTAAGTCAAAAGAAAAAAAAAGGAAAAACAGATTCCACATTTTTGTGATATAAATCAATGTAACGCAAAATAAGTGAAAAGATCAATACTTTTAGCTCTTTCACTTAGACCACTTTCATGATTACTGGCACAATTAAACACTTCGTATGTTCGAGTATCGCTTTAAACAAGCTAATCAAAGCAATTTTCCAAGATAAACGTCTACAAGAAGCCTGATCACCTTTTAACCTACGTAAACATCAAATAATTGATATACCATGAAAGCAAAGAGCAATGAGGAATAGGGAAAGTCGATGGAAAAGCATTTAACAAACCACACGCGAGGATCGGTGAGTAGAATTTCGGCAAACACGCAAGAGATCAAAAGTTTCAATTCCTCGCTTCTGACCGATTCGAAAATGGAGAAAGTGTGTGGCGTAGGCAACTTGTCTTTCGCAAATCTGTCAATATTAATCTCGCCTTCATTCCCCGTAACTTTTAAGCAGACACACGTATGAAAATACAGCTCGTGTGTGGAGTAAACGCGTCTGAATCTCGCAGCGCGGCCTCTCTCAAACGTTAATAAATACCTTTAATTTCCCGTGGAATGAAACCCGTGGCAGAGAAAATCGTTTACCAAGATCTCGCATTAATTGAGAATCCACGGGGAAGCAATCAAGACTGATTGATTTAAAATCAACATTATATTGAACGCAGAAACGGACACAACGAACAGCGAGGCGAGCTCTCTCTCTCTCTCTCTCTCTCTCTATTTCTCTCGCGCATACGCTCAAAGGCCATTTTTATCCGTCAATGAAATCAATTTTCACTCATCACGGTTCGTTTTTTCCGCTCTCGTAACCACGAAAATGGTACAAAATCAACGACGTACATACGTGGAACGTGGGAAATTTCACGTACACTGATTCGAAACGGTTATCCAGAGAGGCACCGCTAACGATAACGTGATCCATAAGTTTCGCTTAACCGCCGCTATGAAAACTACGGAAATGGGTTTATAATACGCGGGGTCTATATACTGCAAACAGTATCCATTTTCTACTCATACCGTTAGAAAATCTAGAATAAAAATTCTTTTAAAGAAAGGTGAATTTAAAATGTGGCAAATTTTATTTCTGAATATTCGTTAATATTGAAAAAGAAAGATTAATACATTTTAGACTGAGGATCTTTATGCAAATTTAGATATTTACAAATAATATTACAGGAACGAGATCTATTAGATTGGTGCATGTGAAATATTTTTCCAAAGTTGAAGATTAGAGGATGAATGGAATACTCTTCATTTTGTAAAATAGTTAATTGTAATAAATTATATTAAAAAGGAAGAAATTTGTTATAACGTAAATACGTGGGTGTTATATTAAAATTACGAACATTTCGGTGTTTCACATTACGAATAACCGGAATATTTCTACAATTCTTTATGGAAGTATAAATTTGGCAAATATACCATAAAGCTAGTGAAACTGGCATTTATAAAGATTATATAAATAGTAGAATAGTTCAATATTAATTTGCAAAATTTGGGACTATAATTTTTCGTTCGAGCAAATTGCGAGACAGATCAGAGAATCCAGAAATTGGCTATATTTATAATTATATGATAATTGGACTAATTAATTGTTTGAAAAAAGTGTATAAAATCATGTAAAAATTATTTTAATCAAATATACCTACATGTGTAATATTTTGAAGAATCTACTTATGCTTAACGTTGTCACTTCGAGAAACATTCTACACGCGCCAACCTAATAAATAAGGAGTTATTTCATCCTCTAAATAGTATAATTTGTATCTGACTTTTAGTATTCTCTACATTTTTTTAATATCATTTGCATTCTACGCCTTTTTACATATTAAATTTCCTATAAGTAAAACTAAATGCTACATTTGACAAACATAGTGAAAAATTCATTAAAATGTATGTCTAATACCTTCAAAGCACAGGATTTAAAGAGAAGCAAATGCAACGCATATGCCTAACAATGTGTACAACAGAGAACATTATGAATTAAAATAATGACTATGCAATGTTCTAATTAGTTTATCCCTATCTTTTTAATTAACCAAATTGCGAGTCTCCATTATGTCCTACATCCTTATACACGCGTCGCAATGTTCTTTAAATATGTGAATCACTCTCTATGAATCTTTTCAATCATTTAGGTTGGCCAAGGAGTCTTATCTTTTTACTATAACGTGGCGCTTGAATTGCAATACATAAGTAAATAAGCAAATAATTTTTTAAGCTCTGTTAGTAGATATTTCTACCTTTCATTTGGACAAAATTCTGCAGAATTGATTATATCTATCATGTTTAACATAGTCTTGAAATGGAACAAAATAAGATGCGTTTTTGAAATATTATTTTGTATTACAACTGTAAATTCATTATAAAGTAGAGAAAAATGGCACGAATAATAGAATAGGCTAATATTCGAAGATTATCGCCATTTTTGAGACCTTACGAAATTTTTTAACTAGAAGAACATTCGAAAATTTGGAAGTTGAAAATTTTGATTAAGCGAATGGAATGATAAAACTGTTTAATATAATAGAAAATTATTAAGAAAGATAGAAAGCACTTTGTTTAACGATAAATTTACGGATATCGATTGTATAATTTGACGGGTTTCACAAAAATACGTATTACACGACTGATTAAACTATAATAACTATTCGTCTCTTTATATCAATCAAAGTCGACATAAATTGCTTAAAAATAATATTTATAATTTCTGTAACTTTAAACATGAAATCTGAAATCCGTCGAATTGACAAATTCCGTAAATTTATTGTTACAGTTACGAAGGTTTTGCGTCTATACGTCTTTAAAGTACAACAAAATATTTTGGTTAACCCAATATATTTAATTCATACAATTTATTATATTAACTGATAATTACTGCAAACAGCTCGGATTCAGATTGCGTGTTTCGATGTCGAATTCGATAACTGTAAATTAATTGCGCCGAGAGCAAGAAGAGGCGAATAAATGAACGAGGGGGTGAATAAATGAGGGGCTCCATAGGAATCGGGATAAGGAAGGGTAGCCATAAAAGTGATGGAGTTGAAGAGAAATGCGCGGCCTTGTTGGAACGAGAGGCGAATTCATGTGATCGGTAGTGCGTAAAATTATTCGAAAAGTTATTATTCATGTTGGCTGTAACCAACGTGACCATAGCAACGCGTCGAAATATGAAAATTAGTACGCGTGCACGGGAAACTGAAACTTCTCAAGGCATTTTTCCATTAGCTACACTCTTTATCTCGTACGACCTGTAGCATTTTATTAGGCGAGAGAAATTCTTCCCCTTTAACACATGATCTACCAAAAGGGTCAATATGTACCACTTATTTCTCATTTCTTATAATCATTACTCATTTTCGGTAAAACTTATTTTTTATTTTTGGAGAATTTTATTGAAATATTTCAATGATTAATTCTATGAAGTGGTTCCTTTCTTTTTTTGCTTTTTTGCTGTCAAATTTATATGTAGTATACCTACGTGTTCTAAGATGGGTCATTTTAACCGCTTACAAAACGTAGGTAAATTTTATTTTGCTACACGTTTGCATATCTCTCGCTTACTAATAAAATGCGTGACAGTCTTATCCGTCGAAAAGTATTTCAGATGCGATGTCAATTGCTACAACACATTTAACGTAACTAAAATATATATTTGATTATATTTTCACGATTATTAT
This sequence comes from Eucera pruinosa, assembly GCA_028830335.1. NCBI lineage: Eukaryota > Metazoa > Arthropoda > Insecta > Hymenoptera > Apidae > Eucera > Eucera pruinosa. The sequence continues at coordinate 8,417,959 of JAMYCR010000009.1, read as the reverse complement.
TGCCATGCTATTATTGTTACTAGTAAGTGAATTCTCAATTTTCGTTAAATAAGATAGGAAAAAATAAAAATACATACCATTTATTAAATAAATTGTTTTCCTCACAAGCACATCTTTTTAATGTTGATAATTCTAGTGTTAATCTCTAACTTATGATATTAGCTCAATACAAAACTACGTAATTTATTCCCAATAAAAAATAGAATAAATAAAACCAGCCAATTTATTGCTAGCCTTAAAATTGAAATTGCGTCGAACTGGGTGTTTGCGTTGAAAGTTATTGTATTATGGTTTTGCATTAGTGATTAACTTTCGTACTCGCGATATTAATTTTCTATGTAACAATTCGTACTTTATAATGAACTAGGATCTTGTACAAAATGATCAGTTGTTTGAAATAATTTTGATAAGTCTGATGAACAAAAATGCACTGCAATATAGTTTAAATAATTCTTAATTGAATATGTCAGTGTCGTTATTTTTATAGAAACGTTTGTTATAAGATTACAATAATAATTCTTTTCTTTACGATGTTACAAATTCTTTATAAAATTTCAACCTACAACTTCCAATTTAATACGTTTGTAGTCTGTTATTCCTGAATAAAAAATTTGTCGTAAAATATATAATAACCAAGTTTCTTTTCTTTGCGGTGTTACGAAATTCCGACTTGCAAAATACTGTTTCCAAGAAATTAATACCCAATAATTAATAGTGAAGTTCAAAAGAATTTAGAAAAGATTCGAATGGAAAGTTTACAGAATGTAAATTAAATACAAATTTCGTCTATAATGTTGAAATTAACATTTTCAGCAAGTTTTATGAATAATCGGTCTAAAAAGCGCCCGAAGCCATAATAGATTATGAAAATAACATTGTGCGGGGCTGAATAGGGCTCGGTGTTCCATTAAATATTGCGGGAAATGGTGAAGACAAGGGATGATTATTAACCAGATCATAAATATGGAAAATGAATCACCCTTACACGAAGGCTCCCTCTATTCTTCATTCAGGGCTTCGACCTCGAAAAATACAAAAATTTGTCGCATAATTTTTAACACGATCGAAGCAACAGCTGTACGAGGAACGGGCATGAATAGAAGCGACGCGAATCGATAATGGAACGGTACAAGCGAAGCGTATAAAAATTGCATTATCTGTTCCTTGACGAACACCTCGTCGGATTTAATAATTTGACATCGACGATACGAATTTATAATTTCATTGCACCGTTTCCCAGCTGTCCTGAAATGACTTTACCAAACGGAAAATATGTTTAAAAAACAGCATGACTTCTTCGAAATTAAGATACCTTTATTAATGACGACGTACTTTCACGGAACTTATGTTTATTGCAGTGATGTCAAACTCATATATACGTAGTGATGTCAAGCTCATTTGAAAACTTTATATGTAAATACATTTTCGGGAAAAATGGTGGATACAAAAGTTTCTTGGTTTCAGAAGGGAAATACAACTACTTTGTTTATTATTTTGGTAACTTTTACAAGGTTATTTGAAGAACAACTTTGTTTCTTTTAAATAGAAACCTATATTTTTATTTACTGATTCGTATTCCACGTAAAAAAAAGAAACTGTTTTGTATGAAACATTTATTTTTCATTGTCTGATTTTATTTTAAGAAGATATTTCATAAAATAGGAAAAACTTTTCACTGATGAAACTTCTTTATTCTTTTGTGGCTGAATGATGATAAATCAGTAACATTTGCACTTTGTTACGCGACGTTTTTACGTAACGAGATACTTAGATGTAAAGTTTGTAAGTGAACGCTGTACAAACATGGACCAAATACAGTTTTGGGGGATCTGTAAAGGGCAAAGAAAGATATCCCAAAGTTTTAGCGATTCCAGATTAACTCATTTAAATTTTATGTTTTCCTTACTACATTTAGAAAAATTAAAAAATAATCCACTGAGAAATATGTTCGTTCTAAATATTGGTACTAAATGTTACAATAACATTTATGATTGTATTCTAGAGTCTTGCAAGCCGCGTGTTTGACATTACTGGTTTATGAACATTTTCGTTTCTTGTATCAGATCGTTAATAGATTTTATTGCAAAATATTAAGCTTACCAATAAATAATCCACTTCTTTTGTTTAATTCGGAACTTATATTTAACAAAATTAAGCCCTACATTGTCACAAATTTAATATAATTGCTGTTATTTGCTGCATTTCTCAGGAAAACTGTAAATTCCTACTTGAGAGGAAGCTTGCTATTTGCATAAAACAAATTCAATTATTAAAACTAGTGGTTTACTTATTGGTAGACCTAGCATTAATGTAATTACAGGGAAACTAGTATGAACTATTAAGAAGCATTTTTGAGAATCCTATAAAGCGCATACATATGTCGAGTGCGTGTACAGCGATAAAAAAAAAAGGTGGAGAAGGATCGAAGCAAGGGAGACAAACGTTTAGCATGCAAGAGCAGTAAACGCCGCTCATAAAGGGCAGGAGGAATCCACAATGAACCAATAAGCGAATAATCCTACATGAACAAACGAGGGTTGACGAACAGAATAGGGTTTGACACCCGCAATACCATAAAATCGAATCGCATTACCACTTATCAAGACACTTCATTTTTCAATCGAACCAAATCTTCATTTTCAAAGTTTCAACTACATTTACAACGAACCCATAGCTATCATCCTTTTAACGGTGGAATTTTGTTTTGAAAGTTTGCATGAGGGTGTCTCATATTTTTTCTACACAACTGTGTCGGCATATTTCATAACTATAAATAAGTAGAAAATGCTATATAACTATAGGTCATTTGAAGCTCCATTAAAAAGTTATGAAAAATACTGGGTCCATGGAAAAGTAATAACTCTTAAACCCCCAACTACTATTATCGATCTATGGGACTGCTAAAAGTTACCTACTCATTACCAGTTTGTCATTCTGGATACTTTTCAATTATGGTATAATGTTCAATTACTGAGATCGAACTTGGATCCCTTTATTATTGATGTGCAAAACAAGAACAATTGATTTTGATTTTTTACTTGCCACTTTTATGTCAATGATAACGCAATAAACGTTAATTTACATACATAAGTTATAATAGGTGTAATAATTAAGGGTTAATAATCCTAATCATCTCTTTGTAAATCTTAAAATTATTCACGTTTCTATGAAAATAAAACTAATGCGCTCTCAAGCTACTGAACTAGAACTCTATCGTATCGCGCCGCCCCCGTAAATAATTGAATATGATTATGTATTAGTTTATTCGTCCCATCGCGTTGATTTTATCAAAAAATGTAAATTCCTCTACTTTTGTCAAGGTTTCAAAATCAGGTGTTCCACATTACTAATGTTTACCTTATACTTTATTTTTTTCAAATCTTACAATTACCAAACAACGCCAGTTTGTCTCGACACGTTTCATTCAGGTTCAACTTTTTCAGTCGACGTTAAAAAGGTTAATCTAAAGGATTTCCACGTTCGATTTATAGGAATCTTAGTTACCAGAATAATTAAGATCTCGATTGTATCAGGAATACTCAAGTTAATGATTGTCGTTGGACTGGCATGAAGGAAGACTTATGGTAGCAGCGAGTTTCCAGGCTTACATAAGTAATTACCGCGATCGATGGGAACTCCGTTCATAGAGCATCTAGACGCAGGGAGCAAGTCGATTTAAGTAGAAACCCGAGTGCTTTGCCTTTACAGTATTTTTCCAGCGTTACTCTGAATAGGTAGACACTTCTAACAACCTACTCAAACATCAAACGCCTCTCTTTCACGTTCACGTCGCCGTCACACCTCCACTTTCCATCCTCCACCAATCTCTCCAGCCTTTTTACAGGCGTACACACACACTCCTCTATTATTCCGCCGTTTCCTTTCGAGATCGAGCAATTATATTCGCACCTCTGCTCGCAAAGGATATAACCTCGAGGATCGTCGCCAAGCGAAGGAGGGGGATCACAACTTCCCTCCTCCATTAGAAAGCTTTAAATTCGACTTTCAGGTGTGACGAAAAAGGAAGAAAAACGGGGAAAGGCTTCCCTTCCTTCGTTCCACGGATAGTATATCTAACAAGATACTGAAGTGGGTCGCGACCATGAGGATCGACGAGGTAAAATTGTACTGACAATATCGCTTTTTAAGAGGTAAGTCAACACGTTGGCTCCTGCCGCTATCCCTTATGAAACTTTGATACCTCTGGTCAAAGAAACGCGTCGAACTTCAGAAATTATTTCTGCGAATTCCGCTATGACTAGCGAGACATTTTGAAATTAACTAGGGGTCTCGATCGCAAACGTGTATTAAAATACACGTGCAACGTGTATTAAAGAATTACAAATCGGCGTAATTTATAGTTTTGAATAAAAAGGTATTTATGTTCGGTTAAAATTAGGAGATAATCCGTGAATGTAGGGGAAAAGGAAAGCGGTTGGCTAGAAATTTTAAAATATACTTCGAGGTGGGTATGGATGCAGTAAAAAGGAAAGCGAAACGTGACGCAAGTTCGAAAAGGCTGGATTACGAGTACGAAAGGCGAAACCTTCTCGCAATTCGCACCTTTATAGAGGAAAACTCGGCTCAGAGGAGCGAACTAATCGGTTTGATGTCGCCGCGAAGTTAATTACCAACGGAGACTCAGATCGTGGCCGTTAAATTTGTGTTAATCGACCATTTGATGTTGTAATTACAATATTGTTGAAGCCTTTCCTATGTACCGCGGAGAACCGTGGCTACCATCATAGTTTCCTAACTTCGAGAATGTTGAGCACCATTTACACCCCCCCCCCTCTTCCTCGTTGATTCGACAATGCATTTTACAGGTATCGTACCGAGAAAATGTACGTTGTAAAACCTAACCGTAACTCGGCGAAATTTACCCTCTAACCGGGACGAAAAGAACGCAAATATCGAACTCATATTCAAATATACCGCTTAAACGCGGTGAATCCACTTAATGTTCGTCTTGGTGTAAAGTTCCATGTACGATAGGATAACTAAAGTGATATTGAAACGATATAATAAGTTATGTAGCAACTAAACGTAAAATTTCGAAATCGTTGATAGAACGACACATCCGGAATATTTCTTTAAAAATGGGGAACAGTGATCAATTTACGGGCTTCTTCTCGTAAGTACAGGCTGTCCCAGATTCTTTCTGAAAAACTTTGTCAGCATACTTTGTAACTATAAATAAGCAGAAAATGTTATATACTTATAGATCATTTGAAACTTGATTAAAAAATTATGATAAAAGTATTGCATCAATGGGAAAGTAATAAGTCTTAACAATTCTAATGATCCCTTGGTAAATTCTAATGTTACTCACGTTACTATGAAAATAGCGTTCTTACACTTTGAAAGCGTTGAACTAAACTCGTACCGCAGAAAAAACAAAATGCTGCATAATAAAATAACGGTAGTATGATAAGTCGATTTACTTTTATGTTTCAGAATCGACATTTCTTTCCAACAAACCTATATACAATATATTCATTGGGATAAAGTAAAATCAAAATGAGTTTCGTTAAGTAACAAATTTAACTTTCTAACGCCGTCGGTATTACATGGACAAGAACAGTAAACATTTTAAAGTGGAATATTAATAACTAATGATTATATTAGTTGTCAACTTATTCCTGTCTTGTATTGCATTTGCCTTCGTATCTCATAGTTTTGTCGTAACTGTTTAATACAACACCAAACGACCCATTTCTGTATAATATTTTTTGTTTACTTAAAATCATAGAACACATTGATAAAGTTTTCTTCGCTTCTATTAGAAAGATTTACACCAAATGAAATCCGAATCGTAGCAAAATAATAAAAAATAGATTTCCTATAAAAAAAAGGCTCTATAACGCTCCTAAATCTTTACTTGCAGTGAAGCAGCTTCTAATTATGTTACGATAAATATAATCAGGGTGTCCGTATTTATCATTAAACGCGATGTGGAGTGAAACCTTTAAAGGAGCCGGAGCGTACATAAAACGAACAGTAAACATGTCCAGGCGAATGTATTCACTCATTCTTACGAGGAAAGTCTATCAGCGCAAACGTTCCAAGTAATTGGGCACTATTAGTGCGCACATGTGAACGAAGCATTCGATACGGAAGTATCGATAGAACGTGCGCGACGAAAACGGATCGTGTGTGAAATTAGACATTCACGCGATTTGATTAGATTGGGAATGGATTAATTCGATCAAGTGGAACCTAGTACAGGGGGTACGAAGTTGGCAACCTCAAGTGGAAATCAAGGGGAAAACCCTTAACATAGGCGTAACGAATGGATGTGGAATATCGCGTAAATTTTCTCCGATCACGTTTAAAACGCAACAATATTCATTTATACGCGCGTTTTATGACCAATTCAGACGCAATCTATTGTAAATAATCTATAAATGGAATACAGTTTTATTTTATTGCAACTCGAGTATTTTAACACTTTAGCAATGAATGGAACGCATGTGGTGTTGTATTTCATTACTCAAAACTTAATCCCGATTTACTGTCCACGGTAGATACCATAATTGACAAAACAATAAAGTATGCCGATTGTAGAAGGTTAAACAATTTATGGGTACTTATTATGTAACTATTGGTGGATTCTATATTCTGAACTTTTAATTTATGCTACGAAAATATTTCGACTTGTTACATGATATTATTAAGTTATCTCAAAAGTTCTTTTCGTTTTGTTACTAAATATTAAGTGCAGTATACACACCGTATAATTTATTACAGAATCTAGACTCATTGTGCTTTTAACATCTTTCTTTATCTTTTTAGGATAACTTCGATGCAACTTTATTACTCGCAACACCATTTCGCCTATCAAGATCAAAAATAGAAAAAGATATTTGCGACAACATAATATATATTATAGAATGGAATGAATTTTACATTATAATAGTTACTCGATGAAAATTGTCGAATATATAGTTCGTAAACAGCGTTCAAATTTGAAGCTCGAAAGAGAAAAGTAATATTAATTTTTTGTATATTAAATTTGTTCCACATTTATCTTTGGCAGATTGTACTGTGTTAAAGGAGACGGAAATTGGAACGGCAACGGGTTCTCTTCCCTCGGTTACGCCTATGCACTCTCAACCCACCCTTCATCATGTAGAGTTTAAGCTAGGTTGTATTTCTACTTAGTTTCGAATAAAGATGGATCGTGGAAAACAGTATCGTCTCGATGCGACATCCCCGGTGACTCTGGCCTTCACAATTATCCACTAACGATCAGAATCGAGTCACAACGATTTAAATTATAATTTACCATCTAACTACTACTACTCTTGGCAAAAAGATTTCGATCAAACGCGACAACGTGGAACTAAGTAAGAATACTAACATTTTTGGGATGCGAAATGTTGCTCCCCAAATAAGAAACATATGGGAACGTTAGATAAATTTAATATGAAAGAAATAAAGAGAAGAAAGAAGGTAAAAATAAATCTGCAAAGAGATAAACGATACCCTGTGTAATATTTGTAATACGTAATATTTTCTAATATTTCTACGTTCTCATATGATTACTTTGATGTGCTGTAGCATTGATACTATGAGATTTCCGCAACGTGTAAATGGAATTTCTCTTCATAGTAATTTTATTACTCCTCGAAGCTGATTTTCATTTTTATGCACATTTTTAATAACTAATTGTGCTCCGTGTTGCCAATAAATGTTGTGTTAGGTTTCATAGTTATACGATAGCAGTTTGCACTACAAAAAACATTAGCGCTTTTAGCTACGTTTATATCATCGCGTGCGATCGAAAACTTTTTGCCAGGAGTAATCTTAAAATACGTAAAGTAAAATCAAAAATATTTTTCTAATCAATTAAATTACTGGGGAATAAAACCTGAATTACTAACTTTCCCAATGTGTTCATAAAAATTAATAATTCTGTAGTAAATTATGATTCCATATCATTTGATAAATCTACTGAAAAATTCATTTACACCCTGCGACAAAAAGATAGGTTCACTGTCTTTAAATGTAATAATCATAAATAAATATAACAATTATGATCTTAAATATAGCTTCTGATGCAAAGTTAGCGAATTCTGCGTAGGCGAAGAGGCGTTAAATAAATAACAATTAAACAAGTCCAGATTGCTTGAATTCCGTGGCAATAAATTCGCATTTAGTTTACCGATATCAAATATTACTACACCGTAACAACAATAGCATAAAATAAAATAGTTGTTTAACACCTCCCGAATTTCTTCGAATTTAAACAATTACGTACTGTGTTTCTCCAACGTGCAAGAAATTAAACATAGCATTAAAAATGTCACCAAATTACCAAAAATAAAAAAATTACTGCAAATTACTTATAATTGAAAATACCAAACTAAACTTAACATTGAAAATACTATACTTTACAGAGGCTAGTCGTTTCTGGTTAAGTTGGTCTTCTGGGGTAGACAACTGGAAACTTGCTATAACTCAAAATGCGGGCAGTTCCGTCGCTTTGGAGAAAGGACCAAAGTCCAAGATACTAAAGCTACAGTGACCCGAGAACTATTATTATCGGGAAACCATTAAGTTCTATGGGTAACCCCGTATTCGTGATGAACATGCATAAGGACAATAGGTTTCCGCTGGACAAACATGCAGAATTTAATTTGTTAAACTTTTAAACTGGATATAATCTTTCGTACAAATTTGCAGTATAACACGATAAACCTGAAATTTTGCGAAGTTTTGAAACTATAGGAACTTAAAGTTTTGAAAATTTCAAAACTTAGGAATTTTAATTTCAACACAATTTTGTTTGCCCTATTTGCATTGTCTGAATGAATAGAGATTGAAAATATTTTACAGAACACCCCAAATGTATCTTTAATTTTCGAATATTTATAGGTGTACAAATTAATTCAGAGCCTTTATCTTTAAACTCTTGGCACCTATATCGATTCGAAATCGCTACTTTTCTATTTTTGAAGCGACGAATTTACTCGATAAATGTGAATATGCTGAAAATTTTGAACATTAAAACTGTATTTGATTTTTTTCTAAACAAATATTAAATCTTATAAAATTCCAAAGGCTCAGAATTACTTTGTACACCTAATATTTCCGTAATTTATACGGTTTTATTTATATAAAATTCAAATATTAATTGAATTTGTTTAATTTGTGTTAATTTCATAGAATTCAAATTCCATAGATCGACTACAAACTGCTAATAAAATAAAAGAAAATTTCAAAATCTAGCTAAATTAACACCGACAATTTTTACGAGCTTAAGCATGTTTGAGATTTATACTTTGTTACATTATGCAATAGTATGCGTGGCAGCACAAAGTAATCATGTTAGCTATTAGCTAATTAATAAAATATCCAACAGTAATACATTCGTGCAGCTTAAAACGCGAAAAGAGCAGGTTTAATTCCCTTCGAGACCGAGCAGCCGACTTTCCACAAGCAAAACTCGAATTCCAAGTATGTACATCGACAAAGGGAAAGCCATCAATAAGTACGCACTAATGTGTTCGCGCAACATTATTATCACTATGACTGTGTATAACATAATAAACGGGAAAGGACTGCGCTGTAAAAAGCTACACTGTGTTTAGCGTCTATGTAAAGCACGTGAAAGACGTATGCAAGAAAACGTGTTTTCATGTTACGCGATAAAAGGATCTTAATAAAAAGAAAGGAAAATCTTAGACTTTATATGACTTATATTTAGAAAGAAAGGCAAAATAATAGAACAGATAATATTTTTGTGCGATGAAAGAATAATAAAAGACAAAAAATAATTATGCTAAAATGCAACAAATTCATTTACAAAGGATTCAATACCTAAATGTAATATCGCATTACTAAAATTTCGTATGAAGGAGAAAAAGTTTAGATGGATATACAAAAACGAATTCCACCACTACGAAGAAGAAATTTCACTAAGGATATTCCTAATAATTCACTTGCAAAATTTACAAAGGAATACCGAGAGAAGAACTCTAAGAGGCAACAATAATGACATTTATTAAATTTCCAAGATGAAAACCAAGTCCTGAAGGAATTACGAACAACTGAAACTACGAACAGAAAAATAACTTGAGTTGTCTTTTGAACACAAATGATGCATACATGAGGGTATTTCTTAGCAACATGCAAATGAATATCATAATTTAGATTTTAAGATCTAACAAGGATTGTTTTTAGAGACAGGTCGACACATAATTTTTAGATTTGCGAAACTTGAAACCGAAACATTGTGAGGACTCTAAACTCTTGAAATTCTCGAAACTCGAAACTTTCGAAACCTAGAATACTTGTTTTTCCTTTTTTTTTTAAAGTAGTATCGACTTTGTCAAGAATTAAAATCTTAACAGATCTCCCCTAGAAAATCAAATTATTCATTGAATGTAATTAAATGGAACTTAAATTTAATTATAATTTAAAAACTTAAAAAGCGAACTAACTTTTTAAAATAACTATTAATTTATTTTTTCTCAAAATCATCGATTTAATGCATTGATTAAACTGTACAAAAACGCAATTGGATTATTAGTTAAATAAATTCATATCATGACAATATTCTTGTTATCTATACAAATTATTGTATACTTATGTTTCGAGTGTTCTGAATCATAAAAGTAGCATAAAATTTCGAGTTTCGAGAAATTTCGAGGTCATCCCTAACAATACTTACATGAAAAATCCAGAGAGATTTATGAAGAATTAAGGAGGAAAAGGGGAATTAAGAATTAAGAATTAAGACGATAAGGGGAGTTGTTTTTCTCAAAATATTGTTTAGAGGATTTATGATTCCAATTGTTATCACCTTGATCGTATAAAATCATTCAACTTTTGCCTCTATCCACAAGGAAGAAAGAAAGACAAACAACCTGACGCATACTCAAAGAAGTAACGACGTCGCCCTTCCCGAGGAAGAATTCTGAAAGACACTGAAGCTGAGCAGATACGTCGTTTCACTCGGCAAAGTGAAAATCGCTTAATATCGAGTGGAGTAAAGTAGATGAGAGCGAGTACTATAGCCCATGGTCTCTATGATGCCTGGTTGGGCTTGTTCTGCAAGCGACAGTCCATTGTTTCGTGGATAAGCCGTTTTTATTAAAAAGGACGATTATTCTGACGTCGAGCATCGGCGATGGACGGAACAAAAAATCGATTGATGTTTCAGGCGCAGTCATTAACTCTTTCATTACAGCGAGTGACTACAGGCACCCATCGCTAAGCACGTGCTGCACACTGAACACCTGTAGCCACTAGTAAAAATTTGCAACATTTTCTTACTAATGATACACGACTATTAGGCTGGTGCACATGAAATGCCATTTTTTAACTCTACTGTTCGCCATAGTTATTTATCACATATGTACTTCTTCAATTTACACTGAAACGGTAAACGAATACACGACTACTTCAGGAATATTATTGTTTGTGTGACGGTTATAAAAATTTTAAATACATTTTGTATCAAGAAAAAACATTTAGAAATATAATACGAAATAAAATATAATTTTCATATTGTTAGCGACCGTCGCTAATATGGTTTATGGCGCGGACGAATCCACAGGGCTATTTTTGAGATTTAGAAAATTTTCTTAGAATGCGAATGTTTTTAGAGCCTCAATTAGTCCCGGCGAGAGAGGGTCATTTAGGAATCAGAAGGTACGAGCTTTAGAAATCCGCTTCTCTCGCCTCTCAATAGCTGTGTCCGTGCCATAAACAGAGAAATTCCGAAGGGTGGTCGAACACGTGTTTGTAACGGTAAAAGGACCAAGAGAGTTCGTCACCTGGAGGAATTTCCCCAACGTTGCCAAATGTTCCACCCACGGAAGCATCGCGACACCCCTCTCCAAGCGAGCGCGCTAAGGGCGCAAGGAGGTGTGTCTGCGATTTGGGACAGGCTCGCTAATTGGTGACTGCCCAACAGAAAGGGGACCCAATCAGCGAGCAATCAAAAAATAGTAACTTTGGCGGTGACGGCAAAAATCGCCAAGCATTAGAAACTGAAGAGTCAGTCAACCAACAGCAAGAAGAACGGACAGAAGTTACAAGTTCAGACCCGGAGCAAGTAGGCTCCCGTCGATTGAAGACCGAGCGTGGCTTCAATCAAGAACGCGTAACACATTAGCTCACACGTCACCACCACATCCAGAAACTCACGGTCCCAATCCGTCAACATTGGGTGGTCCTTCGAGAACATCTTAGACGGCACAACTGGTGCAATAGTCAAGGGCTTACACCCCTTAACACATATTGGGCCATATAGACTCAAGGAGAACAGCAGGGTTAAAGTAAAACGTTAAATATAATTAGATTTTTCATTACATTACACATATTTACTTAAAATATTTTCTACAACTTTTCAGCAATTATTGGAGACGAAACCTAATACATAGATTCGCGAAACTCGAGTCCGCAGCTTAATGAGATTTCAAAAGCATTGAAACTCTCGAAACTCTGAATGCTTATTTTTTCCGTTCATTTTTAAGGAGTATCCCGTTTGTCAGAGCTTAAGATCTTAATAAATTTTGTTGAGAAAATAAAATTATTTATTGAATGTAATTAAATGAAACTTAAACGTAGTTATTCATAATTTAAATGAATATACATTACTAGGCTACAAATGTTTAGGTAAATTCATACTTTCATGAGTAAAGCTAAAGAAATGAGATTTAAAGAAGGGGTTGTTTCACCCTTTAATTATAATAACACGTATTTTGCTTTGCACATTTGGTATATTTTTGTAGGTCATATGAATTTTGTACTTTTTGGCACATTTAAATTTCCCATAATTGCATAAACTTCCGCAGTCTACATATTACAAGTACCAAACAATTACTCCCATTCATTGAATTACTTCACCACAGAATCTACATTGAAATATTCAAAACCGTAATTAGAGACCTTCTTTCCTAACACATGACCAAACGTAAATCTACAGTGACTGTAAAAATCCCTATATCCTTTCTGTTGTATTTACATATGATGATCTCTATTTCATAGTCTTCTATTGTACGATTATTTAAAAACAGAAACAATGAACCTATATTTCTGCCGCAGGATGTAAATGAGACATTATATGGATTTCTCATATTTTGTATAGTGTTGCTTTTTCCATAACTAACATACATTAAAAAGTGATTCCACTCTGCAGATGAACAGAGACGTTTTTGTGCAGCATCAATACTTTTTGAGTTGCTATCACCGTCGTAAAAGGGTTAAAAAAAATGAACACTTACTTTGTTACGCCCTTTGCGCTTGTTGCAACCTCACAGACACTGCACCATCTGAACCTGTCCACCGATGTCATCAGAACACCATGATTTTACGTTTAACAAAAGAATATCGCATTCGTACTAAGCAATCGCAACCTTTGTACGACGAGGCCAACAGGCAACTGAACGAAACTAGTCTAGAAATTCTCCAGCGATCATGCATGTTCTTCTGTGATGTTATTATGTGCCGATTCACAGAATACAAGCCTTCTGCGAATCGAGGGCAAAAACGTAAATAAGCCTTCAAGCCATAGGCAGGGGAACTGTTCGTTGTAAACACGATGAATTCGAGAACGACGCTATGTGTAATAGTATAATAATGTATTATTATTGACAACTAAACTGCGACTTTTTATGTATTTATGGGAAACAAATGTGTAAAAAAAAGTATAAAAGGCACGGGTGCGCCAAATCTAAGTTTCTTTGTTACTATTATTATTAACAATTTATGTTTCCACTCTATCTTGCTCTTAACTTTTCATATTTTTGTAAATGTTTTCCACGTGTAATTAACTAGATAGTATTATATTTAGAGAAAGAGGCAGTCGTCTGTTGAGCTTCCATTGTTTCTAATTGCACTAATTAGAATATGAATTTGCGTAAACATCCGCTAACTATTCATAAGAAAGAATGGTTTCAGTAGAGTGAATTTATAAAGAGTACACACGATGTATATAAAAAGTATTTGTATACACTCTTGTTTGTAATAATTTCTAGAAGCTAACAATTTGGTTAATTAACTTCTATATTTGGCATCTTTCATATCCATGCAATAAGAAAGAAACTGTATGTACATACTGCTTGTGCTTATTGATAAGAGAGAATGATTTGAGCGGAGTTTGATAATAATATACAATGGCTACAAAAAGTATTAGCATGTACGTATTTTTCTAACAATAAATTTCAAATTCTGTTTATTTATTTTACGCCTAACTTTACAGCAAAGTTTACCAATAAAAAGGAGGTATTTTTATATTATTATTATTATTATTATTAAATTTTGAGTAGTAACAACAGATGCTTTAACACTCGACTGGCGGTGAACTCATAAAAAGAACGGCTAACCCGTTAACCGAAGAAGAAAAATAAATATTCGTCGCTGTTTGTACAGACAGTCGATACCTCAGAGAAGTATGTATTACAGAGATCGAAGCTTGTCCTACTCTTTTGCGACGAAGATCCGATTCGAGATGCAGAAGGAAATGTCCTAAGAAGGCTTAAGGGGTTCCAGTATGGTCTGCAAAACGCAGACCGCTTCTTTGGTACCATTTCAAGGAAAATGGAAGGAAAACGGAAGTTTGAAAAAGAAAGAGATTAGAAGAGGAGTTGGAGAAATAAAAGAGGGGTGACAACGTAAAGGAGAACGTTCTGAAAATGTGTACAAGATATCAACTAAAAACCTTCTTTCAAAAAAAGCACGAACGAAATGTTTAAAAAAAAAAGGAGAAGAGTATAGGCAACTAACTGTGAGGAAAAGAAGAAGAGGAAAAGTTGAATAAAAGAACTGAGAGAAATACGAAAATGTACTTTCGGTGTGGGTTTGTAGAGGTAGAAGGCAACCCTGCAGGCAGCCAATCAAATAAAGTAGTCCGAGGTTGCTTTGCCAGATGCAAATTCGACCCCCGTGGGCTTTCTGTTTTCCCCTCTCTCCCCCTCACTCATTCTCCCCCTTTCTGAATCTGTACACGAGTTTCCGGGACACACGAAAATCCTCTAGCTGCCCATCGACGTAGTATATTCCCCCAATGTATTGTTCAACCTGTGAGCCCTTTTCAATTTCGATCTAGGAAAAACATGCTACTCACTCTTTATCTCAAGTCGATACTACATACGCGAAGAGTTTTAAGAGGTGTTAATTTGACATAAAACCGACAAAGGTACATTACAAAGGTGCCGTGCATAAGTATTTGGACACTGGACACGATATCATTAAAAGCTTTGTACCTTTATTACTATTATCACACCTTAGGCTGCAAGTTAAAATATTTTCGAAACTGTTGGTTAAGACGAAAATGGTTCCATACAAGAATTCAGATTTGGCTGTACTATTTTATGTATTATCGTTGGTGAATATCACCTTGTAGGGAAAAATACTGCATGCTATTTAAAATAAAAAAAAAACATGACTGCCGTTGGATGTATCAATATTACACTGAATATATTTTCATTAAAATATCTCCTAAAATAATAGTTTTCCAACATATGTCAGCTAATACTTTTTTTTACAGAAAATAGAGAGCTGAATTAGTTGGCATAATATAAAAACGAATTTGATACAAATTTTAATTGAATAAAATATCCACGTCTCATTATTTTTTTAAAGTTTAGCTAACTTTTATTATGGGGAAATGCAATTGCTACTAGAATTATAAGCAAAATTCATTGAAAATAATAGAGATTCTGTGACTAATTAAATAAATTACTTTTAACATAATAATGCAATCATTTTTGGTCGGATCCACTGAATACATTGCACGCACTCAACATATACCCAATATTAATTCCCTAAAGAAAATATCCAATTAGAATATTAAAAGATTAATCCTAATTTGGTATCCATTACAGATCCAATAATAGGTCGATTATCATAACAAATCCCTAAAGAAGAATCCCGTCAGTTACGAAAGGCTTACATCATAAATAAATACCTTCTACTATTTAATTCATTTCTATTATTATTAGGGGTGGAATTGACTTCAATACGTACTTACGAATCCGAATAAATTTCAATAACTATCTTTCGTTCTACAGGTTTCGAATTCTACTGATTCAGAAGAAATAATATTTCAATTATTATACTCGAAAATATTCATTCTATACAATTAAATATCGAACCCTGGAACTTGCAGGTTTCGAAATGGTATTTATTATTTATTTGAATGTTACGAAGAATCAAACTTTTTATAAGCAGTACTCGAATCTTGAAGAATTCTGTAACAGGTCTTAAGTAACATATTCAATATAATGCTTATAGATGAACAACTTTATGTTCGTTGCTGTACACGATACGTATACCTACGTACATGTAGAATTATGAATGAAAGGGTAACATAATTGCTTTTAAAAGTAATAGAAAGAATGATAAGAAAGATCAAAGAATTTCTGATATAATATTCATACAAGTTTCGAATCTATTCGATCAAGATTTGGGTACGCTTGAAAGTGCTGCTTCCTTTTGTCGAAGAATTTATAGGAGTTCGAATCTATCTCGTGTAGATTCGAGTATATTTGAAATTACTAATTTTTTTTTTGTCAAAGTGATAATAGAGGATTTGAACCTATCCCATAAAGGTTCAAATATACTTGCAATATACTTGATCCCATCTCTAGTTACATTCCCCTTATTTTCCAAATTACCGTTAAGTGACTAACTACCCTTTTTCAGGATTCCATTCCTCTTAATTCTCTTTTTGATCCCAACCTTATTCTGCCACCATAAATCGTTCACAATAAAATATAGCAAACTCAGCACTGTCTTCATTAAGCTCCCCTTCCACCGAAGTAACTTTCCCGACATCTGCTTAATTCTATGCACGAAATCTGAGCGACGAGCACTAGGATGTTCTATCGATTGGACCTGTGTGTTCTCAGGTTTGAAACCCGCAAAGCCTTGACCAAGGCGTGTCTGTGTTCATCTTGTAGTGGGTGTGTTGGAACACAGCTTGGAATCTGGGGACGACATCGAATCGCGGGTCTCGTTCCTAATTATGTCGTAATGAAAATAAATCGTTACATTTGTACGGCTGTCGTGTCCCTTTGAACGATTTTCGCAAGATCCCCCCCTATCGTTTCACCCTTTCTCCAAAGGATTCTCTTTTTCCTACCCCGGAACACACAGGACTTCTTCGGCTTCCACCACGCCACCTGTTTGATTCTCTCCAAGGTACAACCTGCTATCTATTTGTCTATTTCGGCGTTTCTACGCTTCCCTCCCTCTATCTGGAAGCCGCGTCTTCGACAAGATTCAACCTCCGACCGACGCTCACCCCGTCGTTGTCCCGCTTGAACAATCAATTCCAATTTCACGGGAATCTCTTTTAAATCTTGTATTTTCCGTATTTCACCCTGAGACCGCTGTCTGGGGCTCTCCGTGGCCAAAGGAATTCGACCGATGATAGAAAGAATGATACAAATTGCCTGTTGCGATTAACAATGTGACAGTTTCTAAATTTCTTTTACATGCGGCAAATGTAAAAGTATAATTAAATGTAAAGGACCGCAAGGACAAAATGGGTTAACTGAGTAAATTTCAATGGAAGTTTTAGTTTAAATTTTCGTTTCCTTTTTTCCTTTCTATTGGAAACTACATTTGATTTCATACGTATTGGGTTGGCCGAAATGTTCTGCAGTATTTTAAAAACTCGAAGAAACGAAACTTTGTTAAACAATGCATTACCGAGATTTTTCAACAATATTTTACCATATCAGACAGTTTCATGATTTAATACTTGAAAAAATTTCAGTTCTTACAGCAAAAAACTCGTCCAAAATAGTGCCACAAGCAGTAGTCTTAATAAAAATCTAAAAAATAAATTTTGTAAATATTAATGTATATTATCATTCGCACTATTGTTTCTTAGTTTGTACTGTACTTTTACGTTTACAGCAATACTATAATATTTTGTGCTGCAAATACATCTTATTTTCTTCTACTTCAAAACAATAATAAATATAATAAGTACAGCCAATTCTTGCGATTTTATCTTCAAATAATACTTCGGAGTGTCTACTTTCAAATCTTACGTGCGTTAGCGAAATTGTTAGCATATTAACTTATGTATCGCAATATTAACCCCACGTTGCAAAAAAACGACAAGACGTTTCCGCCAACCTAATAAATCGACGTTAAACTGTCTAAAATACGTATAAATGTAAAAACAAAATTTATTTCAACAGAAATTGATTTTACGAGTGGAATTCCAAAGGGTATGAATAATTATATGAAATTGTCAAAGAAAACGTAACTGACAAATTATGTAAACATTTTTTTTAAGTAATTCTCTTACGCTAACGATAAAGAATACGAAATAATGTAGTGAAATACAAAAAGGACAGCCGGGAATGACATAATTACACAGAATTGCAACACCTTTACGTTTATTTATAATCTATCAGTAAGAACAGCAGTAGTACAATAGTAATAGTAATAATCGTAGTGCAGTATTATGTACAACAAAAGAAAACGGACTCTTACAACGTAAGAAGTTTCAGGAAAATATGTTACACAGATGGATCAAAAATTCAAGCAATCAAAACAATACGAACGCGACATTCGGTTGTTTTTCTTTTATTCACTTTACAGCCCTTAGAACGTCTTTCATCTTTTACTTTTACAAAGCATAGTACGGTGTTTTCCAAGCTCGAGTATCACTCATCCTCTTACAAGATATTTGCATATACGCATCGTTGATAGAAGAACGTTGATAATAATGAATAAATATTATATAATATGTGCAAGTAAGTATCTCAACAACTTCTCTGTCACCAGTTTTAATTCTTAGTTTCTAGGGACCGCTATCTTTTAAAATCCCGGTCGTCTAGTTTGTCATTGACGCTGGGAAAATCATGTATGTGTTTACCCTCGGCAAAAACACGCTTGTCGAAATAAAAAGAGGAAAGAAGACAGGAAAAGAATTAGCTAATACACGCGTGTGTTCGCTGCAACAACGCTTCACCTCGGACGTATCATACAATACAGCTTATTTTACAATGACCAGCTATTATAAACCTTTACACAACGGCACGTCAACGTAGAAACTTCGCATCGACAAGGTAAAAGATATTATCCTTGACACATGTGGTAAACACTTTCTCTTCCCTTCATGTCCTTTCTGCCATCTTTATCGTCAGCCCGTGCAATGTTACGCACGTAAAAGGATTTCCAACATTTCGCACACGCGACACCGATACATCGAGCGAACTACAATTCCCTTAATTAACCCTAAGAATAATAATGTTGGAGAAATTCTTCTGCTTTTGTACAAACGCCGTTATTCGTATAAACATCCACACGTTAATACATTGTTCACAGTTTGCCATTTCATGGGAATCCTACAGAAATCGACACAGATTTCACCGAGAATATTTCATTGAATCCAGGTTTACCCGACAACGACCTTGGTTGACAACAGATTCTATCGAAAACAGTTTTAACCGACAACATTAAGTAACTAGGTGTTTTCACAGACGTTACTACAATTTTTCTGAAAACATTAGCACATAACGTTACATTATAATGATTAACATTTCTGTTATACTTACTTACGCAGGTTAATATTTTTGATATATTGGTGTAAATATGTTAACATTTTTGTTGTATTGATTAATGTATTACGTTTCCTCATCAAAATAATATATTTTAATATTTTTGTTACATCGGTTGAACGAACGTTAATATTTTTAGTATATTGATTAATACATGTTTTACTTTTTCGCTATGTTCAAAATAATGTATTGCATCTTATGTTTACATATTAATAGCAGGCGCATAAGCAATATATTTTCAGCTCAAAATGATCTATAATATTATTTTTTCTTACTATTATCAACCTGTCCTACGATTCCTTATTTGTAAAACGGAAAAAATGTAAAATCAATGCTGACAAATACTATTTCAGACAAATATCATAATAATGTTGTTGGTCAATATAATTGTCGGTTAATATTATCGTCGGTTAAGATTGTTGGCACACAAAGTCATTGTCGAACAAAGGGTATAGCCGATTAAGGGGGATTAGTTACCATAATTTTATAAAAGTAGTCGGTCTTTGCATTAATCCGAAATCTGCACTTTTTGTCATTTTTTTTGCGTTTTGTAATTTTCACGCCTTTGATTTAAGAGGAAAAAATCTGAAAAAATTCTATAACATGTACCACATTATTAGCAATGTATCAGATTTTTTCAGAACTTTTTCTGTTAATATGTGGGAAAACCGGGCCAAAAACTGAAAAATCGAAATTTTCCCATAACTACCCCCTGAGTGAGATTTGGGATTCAAAATTTAGGTGAGCTGTTTATTTTTGATAACCTATTGAATGATCCATGCACGATCAAAATCGGCTGAAGGGCACATTTGACTCCCTTAATCGGCTATACCCTTTGGAGTCGACGATATGTTGTCAGCGAAAAGAATGTCGGGGAAATCTGTGTCGATGATTTCTGTGGGACCCATTTTATGCAAACACTGGCGCAAATCATTAACCATTTGCTAATTGAATATTAAAACACACAGACACAAATAAATTTCATTGACAGTTTTATGATAACAATTTAAATAAATTAGTAGTTTAGTAATTGCAATAGTTGCAGTTACAACGATGTGTTACACTGTGCTTTTATTATAAGATGTTGCAATTCCTCGAATGAAACAATGCAAACGTCAATGACTTTCTATGTGAATAAGGTAAATGTAAATTAGAACGATTATAGTAGCCTTCATGATATTACGAGGTCGTAAACTGGGTTTAGGAGATAAAGTTTACACGTTAGAACGAATTGACAGAAACCTGAGAAGATAAGGTTTTGAAACCTTAGTCAGGACCGCAAGTAGTATACGTGAATTTTTATTAACGCGTTCGTAATTTTACTACATGTTCTTAGTACATGATTTTTTTTATCTTTTCTCAACAAAAACTAATAAGCACTTCAATGTAAAACTTTGTGGATTCATTTATCAGTGCTTAAAAAACATGTACAAGTCTTTACACTACACAAAATTATCCTTGTATTTAAAATTATAGTGGTTTTGTGTAAGCGCCAGATTCTATCATAGACTCGTAAAGACTCTTCCATAGGGTTAGCCCTTTCAATCCAGTATGAGAAAACATTATAGTGAAAGATTGCAAGACTCAAAGAGACGTTTGAGTATCCTAAATAATTCTCACAATTTGCTGAACTAATTCAGGTGAGGAGCACTATCTATTTTTAATTCTGCCAAAATCCTCGGCTCAATTTTCATCCACACGCGTTTCTATTTTTTTCAAAACATATGGCCGTTTTAACACAAATACAATCAAGTTGGTATTAGTATTCGTAAATTTAAATTTAAATTTTTATGTTCAAGTATTTTTCTCTCACAATTCTAGAACGTTTCTAACGAAAGAAGGATGCGATTGAATTGAATAGAATCCTAAAGAATACAGCGGGGATAAAACTAAGAACGTATGAAACAAGGTAAAATATTACATGTGGTCCTGAGCATTATTATTTACGACCTATCTATATTGTGGAGGCTATTACATCTAGTTCAGAGAGAAAACACAAGATATGTGTCTCTCGACTCGTCGGGCAAGGAACACGTATTTATCGAAATAAAACTTTCGCTGTTCATCCTTTAGAAGATACGACAAACTGAAGCATGCATTTTCCCTGTTTGTTCAAATTGCCCGTTGTTTAGCATGCCCAGTGTCCATCCAGCAGGAAGGAATCTGCTTGTACGTGACGTGGCATAAGCAAACACAACGCAAAAGAAGGAATATTCAGAGAAGGCACTCCAACTTGTTGCGCCCAGGAACTGCAGTCTCGCTACTATCGCGATGTCGTTATCGTCGTATCCCGAAGAAACGAATGGTAGACAGAATTTCGTGTATTTAAAATTCACAAGCTGAAACTTTTAAAATTACACCGACCCTTGATGAATCGCCCATAGCCTACAGTGTAAGCATTTAATTATGCCTACATCGTAATACAGTCACAGCAATGCCTCAAAGAAAAGCTCGTTCTTCGGTTTAGGTCTCGATAAAAATCCTATTCTATGTCTTTAGAATCACCCATGCGTTTCTCATCCATTCACTTTCGACACACTCGGTGCAAGAAACTTCGAGAATCTTGTTTTCTTGCAAGTTTCGCCTTTCTGACCTCGGAGATACGATATTGCATACATTAACCTGTAGCGGGAGTATATTTTCACGCGATCTGGTCCCGTACAGGATGAAATCCAGTCACCAGTTATCCCATTTCACGTCCCTACCGATTCTCAGTCCCTACTCGTTAAAATCTAACACCATCTACTGGAACCAGGCTACACATACACTCACACTCTCTCTGTAACTATCTCTGCTGAAGGATGAGCTTTTCTGGAATATTCGATATCGATCAGTTATAAAATAAACGTTTTATTCCGACGGTATGGTCCACGCTGAACGATACGACCTCCTCCTCCGTCCAATTGTCTGCGATTCTCGAGGTCTTCAGCTCCGAGACGCTCTGTTCGCAGATGCAGTCGCGCTGAAATGTCAACCTCTTCCCCACGGACTATCCACTATGCAACTGGCATGGCTCGAGGCATTTAGTGTTCCTCTACTTGTTCTGACAGGTTATCGTTTCCTTCCGCGTCGCCTCCGTAGCCTCGATCACCTCGAAGCCTTCCGACGTAGAAGTATCTGTAGATGATCCATTGTCCCCTATCTTCGAAGAGGAAGCACCGTTGCCAGATATTGCTGGATCTGTTTTCTGTTCCGTGGAATCCGCCTCTGTACTCGTATTCGTCGCTGTTGACGTCGTTGGGCTCTCTGTCACTAAGGTTCAAAGCAACGTTCAGCAGAGCCGAGTGTAAGGATCGGATGGATGGTGCTAGCAAGAAAGCGAAGGGAAGTACACGAAATAAAGTGACTAATTAGGAAGCGGAACTATGCTAATCGAGGCGTGAATGAATAGAGAAACAGGATGATAAATATACCAAGCGGTAAGGACCGAAACACACCCAAGTGATGTTAATTTCAATGATATACTGTAAAGGAATAATTGATTTTTTAATCCTTTGCACTCCGTTAACGCAATTAGTGCGACGCGTAGTCATAAGCAGACTATGGATTTTTATGCAAATTCATATTTTTATAAATAAGTTTGAAAAAATAGGATTTAAATATTACAATTTCTATTTTACTTTAGTTACATTTTAAAGATTATATGTGATCTGTACCCTTTTGTACCATTAAACTTTTAATAAATGCATACAAATCCGCAGTCTCGTCATAAGTTTAGTTTAATGTTAAACTTTATTTATTTCCGTTAATTGAAGTTTTATTCGTTTAAAGCCTCATTTGCCATCGTAAGATCACGAATAAGTTCTGTTTTTTTTTCATAACTTTCTTCTTGACTAATGTAATTGAAATTCAAAATCGTTGTTGACTTGATATCATAGTAGATCGCACTAAAAAACGTTTCAAACTGCTAAGAGTTAATAATTAATTGTTCGTGCTTGTTAATCCTCACATACAATGATCACCAAATGGATCTGGCCGAAGTGTAACTGTATTATATTATTGAGCTGAAGAGTACTCGAAAACAGAGGTTCATTGCACAAATATATTATATAGGGTAAATAAACCACGTACTGTCACTATTCCTATAACTGCCACTTGAATTCGTTTATTTAATAGCAACGCAATGTATAAAGAATCGTACATAAAAAAATTTTCATACTAAATTTGGACTTCCGGTTTACGTAACAATACATAGACATTGTATATTCGTTTACACTTAATATTTATAAATAATTATTAGGAGGTAAACGTGTTGTTGAACATTAAAACGTGACCAATATAATTAAAAAGTATGGAACGTTTGATAATTCAGTAAGACGATACGTTTACTATATATCATATCTGTTACATAAACTGACGTATTAATATATGTAAAACGTGTTTCTATTTAATGAAAAGTTTTCAAGTGACAGTAATAATGACACTGGACAAATTAATTAGCAATGAATTTATTATATTGAGCATATAAAAAAAATGTTCATAAATAAAAGAGCGGTTGAACAATATGCTCCAAACTGGAACGATCTTTATGTTAAATACGTTCTAAAATAGTTAAATAAAGTTACACAATAACCTTAAAGTGGCAATGATTGATACATCTACCCTATTACAGCTTCATTAATACTCCTCATTTTATTATAGAAGTTTAAGTAATTAGTCCAGTAACACTTTGTTAAAATAATTAACCGTGCTTTCTATGTTTACTGTAAATTCTTGCTATAATTATAAACTATTGTCTTAAGTGTAAATCACTGATGCAAAATTCATCAACTTCTGAAGTTGTTCAGAAAATTAACAGCATATATTATTAGTATAATAATTATCCATAATTTTTCATCAAATTTGCAAATCCCATTGAATATATTACTTATTTTATTCGGGAATGTAATTCTTTTGTAGTTATAATTATTAAAATATCATTTGTCTGAAAGTATAATATGACTGAAACAAATACTGGTACAAAAATGAATGAGTAATGGAGGGAACAAAAAATTATTGTCCCTGTCCTCTACAAGCATATCAAACATCAGCATTACACGAGAATAATAATTATGAGAATGACAAAGTCATAAAAACGTGCGGATAATGTCAAAATATATTTTCTGAAAATTAATATCGTGTGATGAATCAATGGAATGAAAGTAAATTACAATGAATGCTCATTAAATTTACACAGCGTAAAGTTGTTTCTAACCAAGTCTATGGAACAAGCGGAAAATGTTTCACGAATATCATGGTATCCACAAATGTAATATAGAGAAAAGTTAAACCGGACAACACGACAAATATCCAAAAACGTTATAAAAAAAAAAATATGGAAAAAAGAGTAGCTTTACTATATCGACTAATGAAAATGAAATTCATAAGATGAATAATGCTTATGAAAATAAAATTACAGTAGTCTTCTCCTTAATTTCAATTTAATGAAAAGTATTTTATGCTAATTATTTCGGGAAGCTTTTCATAGAAGAATACATGTACAAACTACTCGGCACATATCGGTTTGCTGTTCGTTAAATGGATGATCGTTTGCTCGATTCACTAAAGAAAAAAAAAAATACGGCGGATAAAATTGAAAGCGTGGAAAATAACCGGTGGCAAATGCAACACTGTGAACTGAAACGCGATCGTAAGGTATCGTATGCCAAACAATACAAGCGCTTTGGATTAACGAGTATTAGTAACACAAGATCCACAAGGTGTACACTTCAAACTGTAAAGTGATTTAAACCGCATAGTTTTACCGCTTTTGGGTTAAAGCTAACATGTTCCAGTTAAACACAATCAGAATAAGCAAGAATTTGTTACTAAGCGTAAAAACAGAACAAAATATTTTCTAGCTGGTGAACATCTAAATTTACCAAAGGAAAAGAAAACGTTTCACATTAACGTGTACGTATACACTAGAAAACGTTTTTAGTTTCTTCGCAAATTTGTTTCACATGAAAGCTGTTGTCCTGTAAGTTTATAATATATATTGCAGTATACAGTTTTCACTAGACTCCTCAATTTACAGCAGCTCTCAAACTATACGGTTAATATAAAGTATGAGTCCGTTTGATTTTCTACTATTTTTTACAGACATAAGCAGTAAATACAACTCGAATTATTAACACATCTATAACATATTAGCTTTCCGATATAAAACTGAAATATGCTGAACAAAAATAGTGCCTGCTACAAATTATAAATTTAAAGCAAAAGTGACAACTTTCATTTACGAAAGTGTAGTAATAAATATAAAAGGTCCGAACCTTTAAAAAATCAAAGGCTTAGTGACTTCAAAGGCTTGAAAATTGAAACGCTTGGAAATCCAAATATTTGACAATTCAACGGCACAGAAATCTAAAACTTTCATAATTCAAAGACCTAGTAATTTCGATGGCTTGGGATTCCAAAAGTTTCACAATTCAAGCGCTTGAAAATGAAAATACTTGATAATGGAAAAATATAGGAATCCAAAACTAACAGCTCACGGGTCAAGATGACCCTGCAATTCGCCGTACGAAGGTTAATATTATAATATAAATTATCATTTGCACGTACCTTCCTTACAGGGTTCTTCGCCGACGTGAGGAGTTTCCTCTGCGACTTCCATTCGCTCCTCCGGCTGAACACCGGAAGTGGTCGAGTCAGACTCGCCCTGCGGTGGACTCGACGAGTTTGTTTCTTGCGTTTGCTCAGGCTCCCTGACAACTACTGGTTCCCGCGTCGATGAAAGGTTAGGTGTTGGTGCTGTACTAGTCAATGCCCGATTTAGGCTAGGCGATGGTTCGGGCGAAGGTTCAGCCATACCAGGCTGAGGATGATTCCGGAATAATAGGTGCTGCAACTGTGCCTGTTGTAGGATCACTGGCAGTTCGTAGTGGTGGAAGAAGTATAGCATCGAATGCTGAAATCATAATAAACGTAAACAATAATGTAGTAAATTGTTTATTGTTGTTGGAATCACAACATCAATCAGCTAATGAAGGACCAAAGGAGGAGCAAGTGTTTTAAAAACAGATATTATTTTTATTGTCTAAGAAAGGAATTTACATTTGTGTTTCAGTTATCCATTAATATTATGTTACGTATTACTTTTTCTTTTAATGTATTATTATTGTATATACATATATACGAGGAGTTCGCGTTAATATTATATATACGTCAAACAACCAAATAACATTAACAATTGTAGATACGTATTTGTCGATTGAATAATGTCAATTACTGTAATTAGTAAGTAATATTCGTTTTGGCGATGTTACTTATCGAGAGCTGTTGACTGAAGATTACTGATAAGAGATTTGAATGATGCCATACAGAAGAATTAGATATTTATAAAAAAAGAATTAATCGTAGTTAGGTCGAATTTAATTGTTATCAATTTTAAATATAATACAATGTGTCTTTACTTTAACTGTAACGATGCATTAAAAATCAAAGAATTCCTCAAAAAATAAATTATTATGACCAAAATATCGATGATTTACAATAAAATCGATTTTCTCTTTTAGCAACGGTTGATAAATCTTTAAAAAATGTTCAAATACATTGATACATTGAAAAAAAGAGAAATGATAAAAGTTGATGTAAAGAATTATTCTAATCAATCATACCCTCTTTCACTTGTAAGGCGAAACATATTTAAAAAAGTTATTTTATTCTTTCGAATACGCTTTTAACGTTATTAATGAACGTCACCCTCTTTTCAATATTAAATTTCGCATTTAATAATACTTCAATTAATAAGCGCATTTAATAAGTCGCTACTTTGGCGTGATATTAAAACGATCATACTTAGTTTACAAATTTGTAGCGACCACAGTAGCCACTATCGAAAGTGTTATATGGAGGACAGGAACGCGGCACACGGTCTCTTGATATCGCCTGTTTCTGCGAACTGTGCGGATGTGTGTGTCGCTCGTGCCCAGCAAATTTATATGGAAATTCACCAAATTTGTTCTATACCGTTTCTCTCGTTCTCTTCGCACCCTTCGGAACCTCTGTGTCATTCTATCCCTCTTTCTCCCCCCTCATCACCCCTTCCGAACACGCTGCCGATCGCAATACCCTTATTCACCGTAGTTGCAAACATTTCTCGCGTGCATATAGGATATGAATAATTTCGGGTTACCGTAGAACAAATAAGAAAATGTCTGCAGATAGCGTGTACGAAGATTGGATATTTCAAATTCATCCAAATTGAAAAAATTAACAGAAGTTGTTGAATGCAAATTGTCATAAGTGGACAGCGGATCTTTATCTGAATACTAGTTAAGTGCTTCACCAAATGTGCAAATATAACTTTCAAAGTTTACAAATTTAATAACATAAAAGAACAACAAATCAAGGTTTAAATAATTATAATATATATATAATAATACAAATACGACTGCTGTTTTCTAATATTAATCGCAAGACTAATTCAAGCAGAATTTGTGTTGAATTCTTTGTTTGTTATTGGGCATTGTGTTTATAATTTTACATGTTTTTTAAATGTCTTCCCAATGTTCAGGTGGTTTAAATTATACCCGAAAATACAACAGAAATGAATACGACAATAACCTCATAGAATTCCTTTCGTAAAATACGTGATGCAATTACATTCAAAATTTTGAAAAGATTGGCAAATAATCGATACTAAGAAATCTCAAGATTAAGATAGCTATCTCCACTTCAAAATAAAATATGTCATTGTAGGTTCAATGACCGATCCAATACAATCAATCAAGATAACAAAAGCTGACAATATAATACTTAGTAAACACAACTGATAACGTTAATTGAAGTATAGTTTACCAAAAATGGTAATGAGGAAAATTATCTGTTGGAAGATTATTTCATCCCATCAAACATGATACAATCATGTAAAGTTCAATAAAAATTAACGTGACGTAAAATGCACATATAAAGTTACTCAAACTAGAAGTCGAACACTTAAATTTTTATTCTTCAAGCAGCGATTGATAGCATAAGTAAGAAAATCATACAGAAGATAGTATTCTTATTAACTTGTATTCAAGTTCATTTACGAATAACAAAAACAGAAGTTGTTTAAATTAATTTTTCCTTATGATAGCTGCTGGATTACGAAAACTTCATGCGATTGACGATATCTATACGACTGTATGACGATATTAATACTAAATATCGAGTGTACACGTCATTCGTGAAATTAAATCCAGAAATACGCCGAACTCTCAAAATTACTAAGCGCTCAAAGGGTTAATGAGAGGCCACATAAATATTTCAACATTTTGTATATAACAGAGTATTAAAGCAGAACATTTTTAACTGCAACGCATGCAACCCCCGATCGAAATCGTAACTCGAGGGGTTAAAAAAAAGAAAAAAAAAGGGATAACTTCCTGGAAGTTTTGACGAGTAACCAGTAGCAGGTTTCAATCGATACGTTCGCGCTCCGAGCGACACAAAAATCCAAGTGAGCGAGCAAGCAAGCAAGCAGCGATTCCCCGTAGAGAGAAGTCCAGCTTGGAGATGCAAAAAAAAAACAACATCGAAATGAAAGCTTACAAACCGATAGCTTAACAGAAACGAATAAGAAGCAGAGATAGTGGAACGATGAGGCGAAGCTAGAAGGGTACACAAGGGGAAAGAGATAGGAAATATGGAAAAATAGATATCACGAGATCGGGGCACCTGTCGACGACGTGAAGGAAATGGTATCCGCCGTGATTCGTCGAATATAACGAAACGAATCTGCATCGTTCCAGAAAAAGAAGTCCACGAGGCAACAGCAACGGAGGCAACAGCGATGACTGCAGGAGGAAAAAGAAGGGTTAAAACGAGAGAGGGTGAAACAGGTTACGGAGGAAATCAGATTTTCGTTTGCTAATCAACGCCGATGACATCGATATCGGCCGGCATATAATCACGCCGCAGGGCTAATCGCATCCGTTTTCCTTCTCTCTCACTCTCATATAGAAAAGGAGTGCAGATGAGATAGATAGAGGGAGAGAAAGAGAGGCAAAACAATCGTGGATGGGTTCAGGTTAGCCAGGTCAATCCTGTGCCCTGTTGCCCGGCGGGTTTTCGAATTTTCCCGCGGCTCCATTCGTAAACTCATTTCAAGGAAATGATTGTCGATCGTTGCTTGGTCGCCTAGTTGCTCTCGCTAACGAACGCCGCTTAACTATCGGCAGATGTTAATCGTGACTGGAACACAGAAGTAACTTCATTTTGCTAGGCGAGGAATATTGCCGAAATTCGAGATACTGGTCAGCTTGTTATTTGTGGTTATTTAATTTAACCAGGGAAAACGAAAGTAGAGCAAAAGGGGGAAGAATCTTTGCGATAAACTAATTGCAGTGAGTCACAAAAATATTCGTACGTCTTTTTAATATTTTTTCACTTTGGAATACACAGTTTAAACTTTGAGATAACAAACCCATAAAAGAAACTTAACAAACAATTATTGTGGTTTCGCAATTATACAAGAACAACATATAACAGCATCACAAAATTATCAGAACATTTGATAAAAGTTATTATTCTGGAAAAATTAGTATTTGATAATACTTTTTGTCTTGTAACTTCAGTGTGTCTTTTTAAAAACGACCCTGCTATTGTTTTTAAGTAATCATCTTCGTCTTTTGTCATTCCTCCTTTAATCTATTTTTCAAATCGAGTTTATTTCTAAAAGAATGTCGGTGTATTTCAACACGAAGCATTTTTTACAACTATTTTAGTTGGATTTTGTCGAAGTCTAAGCTACGTATTTCTAAACAAAGTAATGGTTAAACAGTTCTTTGCTGTCTCGTTATTTCATTATTTTATTATACACATTCAACTGAGCGAATAATTTTGTGACTCACTGTATATGCTTCGGTAATATGGTCCACATCCAGTCAAAAATGTATAGCCATGATCGAAAGGATATAACATAAATTTTTGAGATTCTGTGCTTTTAAACTTCAATGTTCCAAGACACGGATGATCATCATTACTGAGTTGCTGTTCTTTACCTACTCATTAAATTGCACTTTTAGATGCACTGTCAAAACGCAGAAAGTTTCTCAATGTTACTTTCTTATACGAATTACTAAACGGTGTTATTGATACTCCGGACTCGGTCATTAGTGAAAGGGTTAAGTATCGTCGAAGAAAATTGTTATAAGTAAAAAGGAGCTGAAACCATAAGAATAGCGTTTACAAATTTTTGGATGATGTTTTAATTAATCTCAAGGTATTCCATAAGTCAGGCAAATACTTTTTCTTTTTTTCAAAAAGAATAAACTAAACGAATTTACTTCAAAAGTGTAACCATTAATACATTTATCTGCATTTTTAGACGGTTTTGCAGTTGCCTACTAATTTTACGATCGCTCAATGCTGTTTTCTAATTAAACTTCATTTTTTTTTAATATTTGCGTTACTTATGAAATAGCCAAAAGTTGAAATATTACGAGCATTGTTTTCTCAAGAATCATAATAATGAATTCATATAAATCATTAATAACTTCTCGATAGATATTTAAATCATTCAATATTGTTTTCAACTTATTGATATTTAAATATTCCTACCTTTTTTTCATGAAAGGGGAATGTTCAATCGTAGCATAATTTTGCCTCCAATAAAAAAAAAAAATGAAAAATTCTAATAACAGATTAAATCAAATAGACGATCAATTCGTTGTTATTTGTATAGTCAATATCTCCATCAGAAATTTCCATTTATCTGTGCGCGTATTCACGTTGTGCTCGAAATTATTACGAATTCCCCCACACTTTTAATACGCGACGGCGTAATAAAATGAATATTCCTTTTATGCGCATATAACAATCCAATCTGTTATTCATTCGCATCTTTTGTCGGCTAATTAGCCGTTCCATTACACTTTAATGGTATTTAATTTTTCCACGCAAGATATATATACAGTACATATCGAACGTAGTTATTAACGCAACAGCTGGCTATTGTAACGCCATTATAATAATAACTGTTAATACGCCCATCGCGATGATCTAATTATGATTCATTGGATTATCAAAGTACGCTA
The DNA here is from genome assembly GCA_028830335.1 of Eucera pruinosa. NCBI lineage: Eukaryota > Metazoa > Arthropoda > Insecta > Hymenoptera > Apidae > Eucera > Eucera pruinosa. Next base: position 8,386,416 of record JAMYCR010000009.1, on the reverse strand, counting down.
TCCAATCAGATTACCTAGCATATAATTGGCAACGGCGAAAAATGTATTTTTCTCCACTAAATTCCAAAGATTCCTAACATTTGCGTTTATTAAACGAAATTATTCTAGCTTTCCTTCTTTATCCATCCATCTTTTTAATAATATTATTATAAAACTGGGCGATATGTTTATATATTATTTACTATGGGGAATAAGCATACGTACAATGAGAGTCAAAAGTAAGTATAGATTTTACAAAAGTGAAGTTATACTATAATTTGTTCACTGTAAATTATAGCGAAATTATATTCTAATTTATTTATCGTATGTAATACTATAATTGTACTACTATTATACAGTATTTATTTGTTTGGTACAAATAATACCATAATTATACTGCAATTCCACTTGTATTATATTCAATACTATGATTATACCGTAATTTCATTTCTGTAAGGTGGACACTAATTTTTAATTTGCATTTTAAATTATATGAAATGCAGACGTATAAAAAATATCCAAAATACGGTGAGTTGCAAAACTAAGTATCCAATTTACAAAAGTAAGATTATGGTAGAATTTATTTACTGTAAATTGTAATGCAATTATACTATAATGCATTTTCTGTAAGTAATAGTATAATTATATTATTATTGCGCAATTTTCATTTATTTGCTATAAGTAATGTTATAATCAGACACTAATTATTATTCCATAACTTCACTCAATTTCATTTATGTGAGATGCATACTTACTTTAGACTGTGACTGTATATCTTGAAATTATTGTTATTTCTATGATTGATAATTAAAGTTGCTATAAAAGGTCTAATACGAGATGTAAAGTGTAATAACTATAGTGCGGATTTTCATGCAAATTCATACTTCTATAGATGAAACTGAAGAAATGGCATTTAAATAAAGGATTGTTTAACTTTCAAAATATAATAATCTGTACTTTATTCTACATATCACGTACATTTTTGCGTATTGTATGTATTCTGCTCTTTTTCGCACATTTAAATGTCCCATAAATGGATAAAAATGCGTAGTCTAGTAATAATAATACCTAAATATAGTCGGTTCCCCTTATAACATCACCGTGAATGTGCGACTCGATAAAGAATATAAATTCACGATTTAACGTAAAATATTCAGATATTTCTGAAAATATTTTGCAAAGTATTAGTTTTTATTTCAAACTAAAATTTAACTACAAATAACAATCAAAGATTCCTACTAACTTCAACAAGCCATTACTTTGGTAGAGTAGTGAAAATTTGCACATTCATAGTTTTACGTACGAATGACAACTTAATGAATTATTAAAATACTCCAGGAATACGTAAACTAATTCGTGATGCAAATTTTCTAAATCCATGATTGCAATAGACATTTCTATTATTTTCAATAAATCAAAAGTTATTAATCTCATTGAATAAAAACGATCAACACGCTAATAGAGATAAATATGATTGGAAGTATCACGGAAACGGGAAAATGAACCCAATGCGAAATTATTAAGACATATCCGAATGGGAAACTAAAACTGAACGGTAGTTATGACCGCTCATTGAAAACCTAAGTTGACATTAAATTATTTCCATCGATTGAACTGTCAAGTGCATTGTCCTGGTCACGTTTACATAACTTAAGTTTGAGCAATGGCGGGTCTCAATTGCAAAGCAACGGCTCTTCATTCGCTACCGTTACTGTCAATAGCAGGACTTCCACCAGGAGCCAATAGGATCCCTTGTAAAATATTCGCATTTCGTTTCACCTCGCTAAACGCCACAGATATTTGCTCTTCAACAACTAATTATTAACCTCTTTTAAGAAGTTGACTGTACAACTCCATATTCGCTATGAACTATCATTTTCAGTTCTCAAAATCGCATTTTCCACTGAAAACGTTCAATGAAAGAAAAATTCTAAACGTGAAAGATAAATATGCAAAATAATTACTTGCGAATTAATTAACCTGAAGATTAAAATTGATTGCTGTTAAAATGAACATCTACATGTTGTTACAGATAGAATGATAAACTAGAAAATTAATTTATGTTACGTTATGCAAAATCTACCGGGTGTACATATACGCATTTCGCAGTGAAAGGGTTAATGCATGGGCCCTTTTCCCAGAAACGTCCTCAATTACAGAAATGAGTAAAGCCAACACATTAACGTTTAATTACCTTACTACCATATCCACGAGCATTCTCTCCTGTCAATAAAAGGAATCCACCCCGTAACGATCATCATAATGTGTTCCCATCGATTTAATTCACCCTGTACGAGCGTCCACAATTGAACGAACTCTAGCTTCGCGGAGAGAAAACATATTTTCACGCACGACGAACATCCGGAGCTAAGCAATTTGAAAGGCAAACACATTTGCAGCCCTCTTGAGAAATTCCTCGCGATCGATGTCAGAAGAGATGATCGATCGGTAGGCAGAACTCGAGAGAAAAGGGGGAAAAGTACTCCGTGACATAATTTCCAAACGTTCGCCCATTGTTTGAACGGAGTTCTTTGATAAGTGCCAGCGAACACGAAGCATTAACTTCGCCCGGAACATATTTATTCGGCCTGCTCGAGTATTCTCAAGTAGGTCGCGAAGTATTCCTGATTAATGCCCGTTTTCACCGCGAACGAACACAACTGTTCCACGCGCAAACTTTTGTATTCCCACTGGGTCGCTTTTACGAGCGCCGGACAATTATTTTACCATTCGTGACGACTGCTCCTTCTATCTTAATCCCGAAACACATTTTACCTAAGTACGCCGTTTAACGCGCCTTAAAATATTCTTACATTTTTCTTCCCTTAAACCGGTCTATTTGTCAATGCAACAAACACTGCATTCCAAGATCGTTTGCTACTTTTAATACTCATTGCGCGATAGTTTAGTTTGCGTTGTGCGGGCATAGATACTTTTCAAACCACATTATTTGAAATATTATTTCAAATAACACGTTATTTTATTACGTAATTATTTTTTAGTTTTATGTAGATGTACTGCAGTGGAATCTAGTTATTATAATCACGGATATTCTTATAAAAAATTTCAAGTCCCAAAGTGATCATAATAAACCGATTCCACTGTACTTTTAAATCAGATAAGCTGCGTACTCGAAAGGTTAATAACTAACCTAAACAACTTTCGCGATGCAACTATCTATGAATAAAAAAATAAATTATACGAAATTTTTTACAAGCATAAAGACACTTACCTGTATGAAAAGCCAAGAAGTAACAAGAGCCAGACTGCTATACTGCCCATTAAATCGGTAATGATAGGCGTAAAAGGAGAAGTGATAGAGGTAAAAGAATCTGTAACAAAAAAGAAGGTATTTTTTCAATTATCGAAGTGTAATTTTTTGCAAATAGTTATGACAACATCGGGGTTACTTAACAGATTATATAACTCGACCACATTTACGGTATATTGGCACCCATGTAACAACACCGATGCTTTATTGATCAGATCGTATCAGGTTCCTGCTTATTGAAATATCGACGCTGACGCGCAACATAGGACATCATTAGTATGACTGAAAAATTATGCCCAGAGCAAAGTTTATGATTTTCTTGCAATTTTGCGAAGTATTAAACTAAGAGGATTTTAGATAAAATTAAAATAAGAAATAAGAATTCGTGATTCGCGTGAAAATGAAGACGTAGATTAAACGTAGCGTTCTCTTTGGGCCAACTCTGGATGTTCTTCTTTAACTATTGCAATCTGGGATGTTCGACCAGATATGGCATTTATCCGAAATAAAAATTTTATTGCTTAACAGAAATTCGTAGAGAATAATTCACCTCCAATTCCACAATACACAAAAGACAACACATTCCCACTTACACATTTCCGGACAACCTAATATTTTATTACCAAAAAGACACATATCCTCGAGAAAGTAAAAGCCCTGTAATTTATTGAAGAACCAAAGTTCCGACTAATTGTTGCAATTTATCAGAATCTTTTCTTTGTAGCACTGAGAACCAGTTATTTGCTGTACATTTATAGGGTAATAAAATATTTTTAAACGGCTAAAACTTTCCGATTTCGCGTCTCGAAAAATCATAAAGCTCGTTCTCATCGCGGCAAGAATTAATCCACCTCTACTTTATGGTAAATAAAACGCAGAAACATTTTATCTCTTAATCTTCTTCTGACTTAATTACTTGTTACGGTATTCCGTGCTCCTTTTCTCGGTGAACAAAGTCGCAAAGATTTCCCTTCGCGATCGTTGCTTGAAACTCTTTAAAATAACATCCTTAATTTGTTTACAAAACGATTTACAGTTCTAAAGTTTACAATAAATTCTAACTAAGAACTAAACAGGTTTCTGAACCGATCTCACAAATGAAAATGCCTTGAACTTGTTATTCAAAAATAATTTCAATATTCTTGTATTATAGATTAATATATCAAATTCGCGATATTAATGCGCAATAGTATTTTATATTTTACAAACGCGTAAAAGACCTAGTTGACTTTGTCCGAAAAATTCATTACTCTTTTCAATTTGTCAGTTCAATTTATTTTGTTTCATACACCATATATATATACCCACTCGAATCGATACTCGGACACTTTTGCAAAACGTATTTTACACAAACGACAAATTTTCGACATCCAATTTTCTTTTTAAATACATTATTTCCCTTCTCTAAATATTTCGGGTAAAGGAGCCAAAGAATAAAGTAAAGACGTTAATTATACAATTCCAACAATTATTGTAAGACATACAATTCCAATGATTATTAATTTCATCGTTAAAATTTTATTGGAAGCTTTATTATAATTATCACAATAATTATAAATCAATCATTGTCAGTCGAATATTTAAAGATTATAAAAAAGGACTCTACTAAACTCTACTCGCAACTCTAACGATCATAAGCACAAGATTTGTGAAATTATGATCTAGAGCATTAAACTGAAAAAAAAGAATACAAGGAGAGAGTTAGGTAGCAACTTTTTCCATGCCAAATTTCGTGTTTTTCTCAATGAACATAAAAAAGTCGTGAGATGACTTTTTTTACTTTCTGGCTCATCTTATGGGGGCCCTCGAGGTGATAAGGGTGGGGTTGTAATCAAGTGATTTTTACGAGTAGCTGTTACGGGGTCGCCAATATTTGCGGATCAGGGTGGAGTTCAGACTGCAACACCAGCCTTAAGTGAGGAAAAGGTGGTCGATGGTACGCGAGGAAAACGACAAGAAAAAATGGCTATTGTGTATCCCCTCGATAAGTAAGGTGACTAATTTCCTAAAGTATATGCTGAAAACTTTCTCACATTTAACTTCCGCTACCTCTTCTTCGGATCCTACAAATTTTCTATTAAATGCATGGTAAGGAAGAAATATTTTATACGGGATATTTCATGGTTTTAACGCAAGTTTAACCCTTTCGCTAAAAAGAATGCACTAATCTGTTTCATAAGCTACCGAACCCCAAGAGTAAGGTAAGAATAATTATATCAAATTATTTGTTAAAAGATAAACACGATAATATTATTATTAAAGGAAATATGATTATTAAATTGCGGATATTTATGTAAATTAGAATTATCAAGAATTATTTTGTACGGAATATTTAATGATTTCATCCATCGTTCGAATGCTGTTCGGAGCGATATTTGTAATTTATTCTTGACAACTAATACGTGGAGATGTCCATGAACATGTTTATTCTACCCAACCAATTAACGCTACGCCTGGAACGCAAAATAATGAAATCTTTATGATGAATTTAATTCTGAAATAACTAATTTTACATATTAATAATAACCATATTACGGCGAAGCTGTTACATAATTATATTTGACGTTCTATATGAATATTAAATGTATTCATTTTAAATAGTTATAATTAATCATATGCGGCACTCCGCTAGGAAGACAAACCGTAACGCTATGATGCGACAAGCACAAAACTCTTAAAACATGATTCGCAAAATTTAATCTACTGTTAGCTGTGCAAATTAGTTCACAGCCTTTATCCTTATACTCTTGGTATCTTTGTCAATTCCACATCGCTACTTTTATATTTTTCAAGTGGCAAATTTGCTTCATAAATGTGAAACTGCTGCAAATTGTTGCATAAAATCCAAAGTAAAGCAGATGTTATAATGTTTAGGGAATGGAATGGATTGCTACTGAAGTCCCATTCGTTTAATTATACTGGAAAAAATATTAGGTGTGCCAACAAGTAATTCATTATTTTTCTAATAAATTTAAGTTCAAAATATATTATCAAAATACAAAAATGTATTGATGAATTTATGTTATAATAAGTAAATATTACAGAGAACAACACTAATTGTATTTAAAACAAGGTAGGCACTTGATGTTGGCAGAAACAAATATTTAACTTAACAACAAAGGTGAATTATTCATTGATACACCTAAAAGGAATTGGCATAAAAGTTCACGGTCTGGTAATAACGGATTGAAGTTTATGCATGTTCGAAGAGCGTTCGCAGTCATTACTTAAACACCGACGACGCTACTTCTCCATAAACGATTCCGTCTGAACGTATAACACACCCGAAATCTTACACAGTGCGAATTTATGTACGTCAAGCAACAGTCCAAAAGCGTTCTACATTACGTTTTACGATGCTGTCAGTCGTAAAATCCAGTTTAGGCGTCCGGTCTATTCCGTTTTCGGTGTAGTATACCAGTTACACGAACATCTAGTAGATCGAGTCAAGCTTTGATCAGAGCGGCGATAGCCAGGCTGTACGTCATAACAGATGTAGGCCTTTACAACTCTCCCTTTAGTTATGCAGTGGCACGAAATCGAAATAAGTAAAATTTTTTGGAAATTGTAGATTCGATTGTATAAATTTCATACAAATGCAATTTCTAATATTACATTTAAGATGCAAAAGTGAAAAATAATACCAGAAGCTTTGTTAGACAATTTCTGGTGTCAAAATGAAAGATACACTAATATTGTAAGTGGTAGATTATTTTAGTATTATATATCATTACAAAATAATTGAAGGATTCATATCAGAAGCAACCTTTATCAATTTTTCCTTTTTGAGAAGCGTAAGAAAATGTTTTAGCATTTTTACTTTCTGTATAATATATTCGAATTCTTTTTTAACAAGATATTAACCATCTTACATAATTTCTGCGGCTGTTATTTGTAATTATATCACGGGAGAATTGTATTTAATTCAATTATGAAATTACAAATTTCGTGACTAAGTTTCTAAGCTTCAAATATAGTTCCTTTTGTTATGAATCTCTCAAATGTGACACACTTTCCTTAATGTTCCTCAATATTAAATTGTAATATGAATTATAACACTGAATATTCCAAGATCTACAGAATATTTAAAATCTATTTACAAAATAGTAAATAAAAATAAAGCAACTCAAAGACTATTAAATTACAGAAAGTATTTCAAATCTCACCACAGTAAACTATAAAACTGTGCGATTAATATGCCATAAAAGGGGTTGATACTTTGATAAATAATAAAGACGATACATATATTCCTTAACATATGCCTCGATGCGAATCGTTTTTGACCAAGATATTAATCAAAGAGTTTTCAAACTTAAAGAAGAGGAATCTTCGAAGAAGCGCAGAGCGATAAATTCAAAGTTTGTATAACAGAATAATTCGATTTTAACGTAAGCGCCGAAAAAGTGGTGGAAAAGCATAAAGACAGAAGGATAGAGTGCAGAAAGAAGAAGGATGAGAAAGAATGCACGTTCAAAATCCCGAGTTACGTATTCCGGGGACATAGCCTCTAAAGTGTCCCATGCTCAGGGAACCGCAACCATCCGACGACGATTCATACGTCTTTCCCAAGAATGGAAAAGGCAAAGAGGGGACTGGAGACTCTCCAAACGCATTCTGAATTCACTGAATAGCCCTCCCTCTCTCGCTCAATCCTAAGAAGGGATACTTTCGGACTTTATAGAAAGATTTTTACAAATTACCAACTTCCGATCCTCGATAAAACGATTTTTCACCTACTAAACCTTACTAATCGACGCAATTACTCGATCGATAGATAACTAATATCGATTTTACGCGTACAAAAGTAAATCAATGAATCAGAGTGTCATTATTTTATCTGAACGATTGCATAATAGACGTTTTGTTTTCTATAACAGGCTTTTTAGAAGTTTAGAATTATGAAAAGCTCGCATTACTTTTCCACTAAACCAGCATAATTTCGTCACGAAATTTCAATTCGATCAACAAAATCAATTAATACTGGATTCCATTACGGATACCTTTGATAAATGAATTTCAATTTTAAATATTAGGTATAGCAATGAACAATCTTTTAATAAATCTTTAAGTTTAATAAACCTTTTTTATTCAAATCAGCATTTATTTCGAACGATATCAGATACTCGCTCTATTTTATACGTAATTGTTGTCATTTTCTAATGTTTGACGTCTTCTTTGGAAGAAATTATAGGTGCCTATTTGAATTTCTGATAAAATAAATTTCTTAGCTCCTTTCAAAATACGAGATTACTTATTGGTATACCTAATATATTAGGTGTCGAAAAAAGTTCGTGTGTATTCATATCACAAAATTTAAGTACTTACAACTTTCTTAATTCAAAACGCAGTACGAAATGAACAGAATCTTTGAATGTTACCGCAATTACTATATTATGTTAAGGGAATACTACAAGAAATTCGATTTGAATTACAATTTCAATTTATCTATAACAAAAGTATCGCACGAATTTTATTCGATGTCTAATAGAATTTTTATGTAAAAACAATGTTTAACCCTTTGACTGTAGCACGCTATTAGAGTGATCATCACCACTATAAAGACTTGGTGTAATTAAAAATGCACGCATAATTTGCATCTACAAAATAGTTAAGGTGAAATGTAAAATCATAAAATATTACACTGTTGTTAAAAGAAACCTTCAGATATTGTTATATAATGATAAATTAAAAAATTAATTTACGTCATAGTATATAAAATCTATTGGACATATATATACCCTTTTCGCAGCCAAATAGTTAAAAAGTCATATCTGGTCGGACTGAACGTTAACAAAAATATAAGAGTGCAGATTTGCAATTTACAGTTCACTGTTTCTCCGGCGGTGAAGATTTACGATGCAATATAGGGGTCTCTGGCTAGAGCAGATCACACGAAATGGATTCGCTAGGGTATACTCTGTCTTTCGTTCACTTTCTCCGAAGGCACAATTCATGATAACAATACTGACAATGGATTTATGATACTCTCATGTCCGTCAGGTTCTTAAAACCCTCATCGAAATGAAGAGATGGCTTATTAAATTCACTCTAACCAACGATTCACGTAATTCGACGAACGGAAAACAAACAAGCTTCTAAATACACTAAGGAGACTTGGAACAAAAGACAACGTTGCGTAACGTTGGGACAGTTAAAAGGGGACCGGCTATTCAATGGATGAAACGGATATCCTTTAGCACCCGTCTATTCAGTGCTTCGGAGTCTTCCCTCCTAACGTCCGCTATATTACCAGAAAATGGTCCACTTAGTAGGAGCTAAGAAAAAATAAAAGGAAACGAAGGGAAGCAAAAAACGAAAAAGGAAGAAGGGAGAAGGAATGTCCTGTGGTGTTGCTTTCGTACAGGGAAAGAGGATCACATTAGAGGCAAGAGAACAAGAAGAGGAATAAGCGAAGACGAAGAAGAAGAGAAGAAGGCAACCGGGGGGATGTGACCGTCTCCATAACTGTACGGTCCACTCGACTAACGTAAGTATATTGTCAATCAATCCACAGTATAAAAGCAATCTGAGGTTCGGTCGACGGGGTGGCAGGATCCCGTGGGGCGTGGACGGGCCGACCAAGGATTCAACGAACAGAGAAAAGAGAGTGGCTCTGGGAAGAGGCCGCGAAGAAAGAGGGTAAAGAGTGCAAACAATCCCCTCTTGCTTCTAAGAGAAGGAATACGAACGAAAGAGAGCAAGCGAGAGCGAATGATAGTAAAAGAGGGGGGAGGGGGGAGAGAAAAGGAGAAAGAGAGAGGGAGGAAGAGAGAGAGAGAGAGAGAGAGAGAGAGTGAGAAGGGAAGTAAAGAGAAGAAAGTTGATAGAAAAGGAAAAGTCCTTTACTCTGGCCACTCGAAGGGCCCTGCCCAAGTAGGATGAAACGAAACTCTTGGTGGTACCTACACCTTCCTATACTACTTCCAGGATACGTATACGTACGGATGTGATCGTGTGTATAGTGAACTCAGCATGACCGAACAGATATGGTCGATGCTATGTCTAAAAATGTCGTTGAAAGACGGGGATATCCTCGAGGAGGTGACGTGTCCTGTTCACGGGGAGTTCCGAGTGCTAGGAAAATATGACCGGCAGAAGAAACAATGACAGCAATAAAGAAAGATTCCTCGGATTGATAGACGTTTCTCGAAATCTCTTCCCGGGATGTTTTCAGACGATCAGAATGCTGAGTTTAAAATGAGTTGTTTCTAGGGAACTTAGTGACAGTGAAACGTAATTAACATGTGTAATTTAACCTGTACGCTATGCAATTTATTGTATTTGTCGAAAAACTTTGACGTATTTTAAGGACCCATACAAACGAAAAGTGTTATTAAGGGCTTAAAAAATAAATTCAAGTCAGAAAACATTCTTTTGTTTAATATTAACCGTTTGCACTACTACGTCGATTTACATTCGACATTTATAACTTACCAGATCAAATATGTAGTATATTTTGCAATATAAACAGAAAGCAAAGTTCAGAAGAGCTCCAATGTTAACTTCAACATAATTAGCAAGAAGAAGTTTGTTGAAATTGGTTCCTCTCAATCGATTGTCTTCTGAAGTAGATTTTAAATAAATCATTTGAATTAATAGATAGTTATTCCACCGTCTGGCTTAAATCAGCATTTATTTTTAACAAAATTAATATCTATTCTGTCTTAAATACAGTTGTTATTATTCTATCATACCTTGCTGCATTTTTCGGACAAGCTACGGATTCGTGCTAGAAAAAAAATTTGATGATTCGATAAATAAGATTCGTCTATCCATTAAAAATAGTGGATTACTTATTGATACATCTAATAAATATGTAAAAAATTACAGAACGCAGATAGTTTTCAAGAATATATAAGATATTCAATGTAAAATATTGTACATAGTACCATATTTGGAAGGTAAAACAATCCCCTACTTAAATTCTATTTCTCAAATTTTGTTAATAAAAATATATATTTGCATAGAAATTCACAGTGTAGTTGTTAGAAAGAAAATTTAAATAAGTTGGAAGTGCAAAGGATCAATATTATTCTAAATCTTCCTTATTCCATTTTCCACACCTCTGCTATTATTATAAATCCCACTGTAACGCCTTAACATACGATGGTATCTAAAACACGTCATTTATATACTATTTTTTTCAACGCACAGTATTTCACTTTATTTGTATGCCAAAGGATTAATACTATTGCAAATGTTTAACAGAAGTTCCAGAGTCTTGAGACATAACATGAAAAGTAAAGTCAATGATACCGAAACAAATAACTCCTAGCCAGGCAGAATAACGTAGATGACTTCAACCATGCACCAGCAAATAAGGTTACACGCCCCTGGTGATCCAATGGGAAGTTGTCCCAGCGTCCAAGGAGGGTGGCCAGGACTAGCGGAAAATGAAATAATATCGGCGCAAACACACGGGACTGAACGCCAAAAAGGCCGTGGATAAATACGTAAGAGAGTTTACGGGTGTAACGGTGGGAAAAGAGGATCGGGAAGGGGAAAAAGGAGAAATTGGAAAACAGGGAAAAGAAGAGATACGTCGTGGGATCGTATCACATGGCAAAGCTCTTTGGATACCGCAGATTTTTCGACGTTGAGACGGATAGCAAATCTGGATAATGTATTTACAGAATCTTACCCCATGTCCTCCGTCTTGCACCCACGTGAAAATTGCTCACACACTATTTTCTCTGCTATAACTCTTATTCCGATCTCACACGTATCAATTCTATTCTATCATACGATCTATATTAAAGGACAATGAAAAATATATTATTGGGTTATTTCATAATTTTTCATCGATTCAATTCACCAAAGGTGTTCATAGATTACTCACTTTTTTCTCATAAAACTAAACTCTATAAGTTAATTCAGACACTAGTGATGATTTCAGATCATTAATACAAAGCGATGAGGCTTAGTTTAAGTTGTGTTATGACATACAGTTAAATTATATTATTTTAATCTGTTTACTTTATGTTATTTTACAATATTTTGTTCTCCCTATTTTTATAGGAAAATTTATTAAATAAAAATTGGAAAAATTAGCAAATCCTTGGATAAATACAATGATTCTTACTAAATTCAGATTCCACGGTATTGTAGCTATTAATGCTCCACGTTGTACCTTATCATATTAAATGTATCAATAAGTAATCCACTGTCTTTGATAAATTTCAGCATTTATTTTTAATAAAATCAAATACCTATCTGATCCGAAATATAACTGCTGTTGTTCTCTAATATTTCACACAAGCGTTAAATCCCTATTGGAAAGAAAATTTGATCCTTTGATAAAATAAATACACTGTTGATCCAAATTTGGGACCACTTCTTAAGTTGTATCCAAATTGCACCTTCTGCTAATTTTCTTATTAATTTAAAATTAACGTCTTGGTTATTAGTATCAATCACCTTTATTTCCATAGGTTTTTAACTGAAGAATTCTATAAGTTATCTTCAATTCTTTCTTTCCTTCAAATGCGTTGTAGTCCCAAACTTTTGGTCAACCCATTCAAAAGTAGTATATTACTTATTGGTTACACGTAACAATCACGTTCCCGAGATTATCATTTCGAGTTATGTTCAAACATGTGTTCTACTACATAAAACTATATAAGAATATTAATAAGAATCACTGCAAATTATTACGTTCGAAATACTGGCAATCTGATTGACATATTGCTTCCTTGACTGTACTGAAGCACGTAATCTCTAGTCTCATTGTAAATTTCAAAATTATCATAACAATATGTAAAAACTAAAGAATACAACGAACGAAGAATTTCCGGGACCACTCTGAGAATTGTTAAAGTAGACACACCGGGGCAACGAAATCTGTTGAACGTGATAGAATGATCTCTTTCAAGTGTGTTGGGCAAGTAAGGCGCTAGTGAGGATCATTAATCATGCAATACCACCTGTGGACCACCTCAGACCATGCTGGAGAAGTTCGAAAGAGAGAGACGAAGGAGAATGGAGTGGTACAGAAGCAAAGTCTTCCAAAGCTCGTACCAGTTATTGTACGGCTGGCAGGTTTATCCGCCCTTTAATGCACCCCACTGCATTATGCCAGTTATATACAAGGTCCGTGGTGTAATAATACAGAATAGAACGCGAAAATTGTTGATTATTCCGCGAGAGTCTGCCGGATTATCGTAGACTATGGCGTTGAATGTTATATTGTGCTTTTGGCCCCGGAAAAAATACCTCAACGGCTGTAGCGACACTTTAGTATATCATATTCTAGGAAGACCAAAAACAATATTCAAATTCTGTTACAGTTTTTCCATTTCCCTTGGAGCCTGCAATTATTCGTAAGAAAATAGGGCTGTCATATTTATTATTAGACTGCAGATTTTTATGCAAATTCATATTTATAGAAACAAGTTTGAAGAAGTTGCATTTAAATTGGAGACTGTTTGACCCTCGAAATATCATAATTGGTATTACGCTTTGGATATTTTGTAGAGTTTTGGGGATTATGTTCTTTCATTCTACACTTTTTGGCTCCTTTAAATTTTCAATACATGCATAAAAATCTGCAGCCTACTATATATTCTTGCGCAAAATACTAAGGTACAATTGCATGCACCTAATTGTAAGTTACTGTTTTATTTCTTTCCTTTTTCGTGTCTGTCTCAAATACTGATGACTCTTATTAAGGGATGATACAATTTTCTTGTTTAGTTTAATTTTCTAAGTTTATCTGCATAATACAATTATGTAGTGAACAGCAGTCAAATGGTGAATAGTAGTATCACTAAACTGAAAATAGTTAAAAAGAAGATACGACAAAAATGTAAATTATTAATAATGATAATGAACAATTACATAAAGAAGTACAGTTCAAGCGGGCAGTTAAGGGATTAAGAATGTTAATAGATGAACTCGATCGATCGTGGGAAGTTAGGAGCAGAATTTGCGCTTTTAAACAACGATTAAATTGATCGAATCGAAATGGACATTAGGAAGGCCCGATGGAGGATCGTGTACGCAAGTCACGAAACTCAAAACTTTCTCTAAAATGTACGAGATGGTAATCATGCGTCCCAGAGGATCATATCGATTGCTAGGGAACGAGAGGAATCCCTTACGCATTTACGAACTCGTGACGGTCGCAAAGCAGATTCGGGAAGACCGACGATACGATGATCCGATAACCGAACGGTATATCGTTAATATTTCATCGTGCTACGTCCAGAAACTTTGCGGTCACGCGTTCATTCCACCAACCGAACTTCCTATACACACACGGGATGATCAAATGCATAACTTCATCTGTATCTTTAATGGACATTTATCTTGATACTACCAACTGTAAGTATTAGTGGTAATTGGAGTAGTATTATTAGGATATTAGGAGTATTACTTTTGTATGATTCATCCTTAATTATGACCGTTCAAAAATAATTTAAATAAATATTCAATTTTCATAATAAAGATCAAATCTATTGAGCTTTCTTTGCATATTTCTTACGTATTCCATATTAGATGCACCTTTTTCGAGCTGCCAAAATTCACGTTTGCTAATTATTTCACTATAGTTACAAATCATTTGAATTTCTATCACATTTAAGTAATTAAATATAGTCATTTCTTGGTTTCTTTGTCCCATCGCGTTGATTTTATTAAAAAAGATAAATTCTTCTATTCTTAACAAGGTTTTAAAATAAGATGTTCCACATTACCCACGTTTACCCTACATACTATGATGCAATGAAGCTGATTTTTAACAATTAATATGCGATAACAATTTTTAAAATCGTAGATACCAGATCTTGCAACAATACATGTTTGAGCGGTTGTTTATCATTTCATCATCCAATTCTGTCCATAAAAATGTAATCTAATCGCATGACGATTATAAAGTTAAAAGACAACACTTTTTCATTATAGAAGAAAAAAGGTTTTCGTGAGGATGTCGATTGCAAGTTGATCGCTTTCCATAGAGCGGCTTTTACATCACCGAATAAAGGTAAAATTGCTTATTTTCCTGAGGCGATGGCAATAGAACCATAAAACGCGTCTTTGTAGGCACCATAGTGACCACTTCGAAACGATCGGGTGTGGCTGAATTAGAGTTTAAGAGATCGCCAGCTATTGGCAAGCTGCTCGTGCAAACCGCCAATGGCCTCAATTGGGCGAGTTTCCATGTCCTCCTAAACGACTGTAAATACTTCCGAACATCTGAACGAATTTAACGCAACCACCTGTAAAATCGATTTACCAAACCTCGCCTCTTTAACGTCATTTTTTTATTCGAATTTTAACAATGGAAAATACACTGAAGAAATATTTTATTTCGAATATCGAGTGCTACAATTTTTATAAATATTTGGATGTATTATGGGATTCAAACAGAAAGGGATACGAATAACGAAATCTTTAATTAGAAAAAATTGTGGGTAAAATTAAACATGAATAGGAAAAACCCTATGTATCAAAATATTAAATTATACTGCTACATTATAATAACATTAGGAAACGCTTGTACCGTTTTTCAACTAAATAAATACATAGATTTTATATTGCATCTACTTGTCTCAGTTTAGGGAAAAACATATGGACTGTTTTTCCACTAAGCTTCCCAATTTTTTTAAATATTCTTAATTGTTCATAGCTGAATCTTTTGTGCTTGGAGACATTTTGGTAATCAAATTAATAGTGAAGTAGTATAAGACAGCTTCTTTAGCACTCTTTTCATGGTAGACTTGTTTTCTAAGTGCACTGAAAAAAAGCCAATCGCTGGGTGGTATATGGAATGACACGAACGGTGCATTACGTGCCGCTATCGGAACTTCTCTTATCATTAGATGACTTTTATCGGGTGACGCATAAAATCGATATTACCCCGTTTGGCCGTTTTGCGAGGAACATAAGAAATACCCATTCTGATGAAATTAATAATTATAGCATATTTTAAATTAACTAGAAGAATAACCCGAAATAGTAGAAAACTAAATCTACTCGAATCTGCATAATTATAAGATACATCACTAGATCAGAATCACAAAATCTATCTAATCATCAGCCATAAAAACTATAAATAGAAAAGCTAAAAATATCCAAGATATAACGCACATTATTATATTCAGAGGGCGAAATTAATTTCTATTTAAGTTCCATTTCTCTGGCAGTGTTTTTAAAAGTATGAATTTTCATAAAAATCCGCAGTCTACTAATAATACTTCATCCACGGTAAAATCAGTTATTATTCGATAACCAGGTTGACAAGAGCATTCGCAAAAAAAAAAAGAATAAAATAAAAAAGAGCGCTGGGCATCCTATAGATTGCTAGATAAGCTGTTTTCACGACGAGGGAGCAGAGGAGAGCAGAGAGTCGACAACGGCTTTCGTTGCGACGCGATACCACTCTACTAATTAGACATTAGCGCAACAAACAACCCCAAGGTACCGTGTACCCTGCCTCCACCCTGTCAACCACCTCCAGAAACCACCCCAATCCCCCTGACGGAATGCTCAAGTTACAAATTAACTTGCAGAGATCATCCGTTTCCACCTCGACGCTCACCGACGCCTATTTGGTTCTCGCTGAGCTCGCTCCGTCGGAAATTCAAACACAGACGGAAAAAGAGAACCATTAGGAACCTACACCCTCGCGGCTAGTACATCCCCGCTAATGTATTTTAAATCTGCGGTGTGCGAGCGTGGAAGCGAATAAATATGTGTCTGAAAATCTGTGTCTTCTTCTTCTATCCTACTGTACAAAATTCTTATACCCTCATGCCAAAAAAAAGTTTTTGTTACTTTACGAATATATCTAATCTTGATTCTTTTGTTTAATATCTTTCGAGAGGAATTTAATTTAAAAATTGTTATCCAACTGTACTCGTAGCTGTTGATATTACCGAAAACTAATGTCACTGCTACGACGGCATTGCATCAGATAAAAAATATTGAAGTATTATACGTTATTTCATATTATTCATTATATTAGTAATTGTTAATGATTTGAAATGAGTTCTAGGAGACAAATAAATTTTTATTCTAACCGAACCTTTATGCATTTATGGGAAATTTACCTACGCGAAAAAATACAGGATTCACATAATTTCAGTATTTATTTCGGTAAACGGAATAAAGCCCTTTAGTGTACATAAAATTTACATAAAAAAGAAGAAATTCATCAGCTATGGGTAAACAAAACGCAGGGTACCTGACGCTTAGAATTACTCAATAAGGAAAATATGTCTAATATTTCGCAAAATGTATTTGCATTCATGATTATCCGATTTATACAAATATGTTCGCGAGGAATTAATATGAAAGAAGACTAATATTTCCGTACAGATAATGAGTCCATTTAAAACTATGTATGCACATATTTACTAAGTCCTACATTATACGTCTCCTATTCAGGGATAGCGCATTTAACTCCTCTTGAAGTAGGACATAATTATGGACATTAACAATGTACAAAAATACATAAAATGTGCAAAAAAAAGCACACATTATTATGTTTAGAGGGTGAAAGTAATTTCTATCTACATAGGTTCCATTGTTCCGGTGGTGTTTTTAAAAGTATGCATTTGAATAAAAATCTGCAGTCTAATTATAACTCCTTGCACTCCGTTGGTGCTGCTATGGCCATATACGTAGATGTCTTCAATAGTTACGCTTTCAGTTTTAATTTGATAATAGGTACTAACATTTTAACACATTAATATTATAATTGTAATGCTAAGAGATAATAATTGCAAACATGATAATTGTAGTATTCTATCTTACTATATTGTCCCGTTCAATGTTCAATATTCACGACCAATTTGTAAATAGGACAAAGATCACATTTTTAAAAAGTAAAAAATAAGATCAGCATATATAGAGAGGAAGTCCTTGGTGCCATGCATGGTTATATTGGGTTGCAACATAAATTCATCCCGTTTTTCTTGCACGTTTTTTTTAAGTCCCAGAAATTCTACAAGAAGGGAAACCCCTCAGCTATTAGAAAATATGCAATTGATTCAACTTATTTTTGAATTTGCAAATAAATGATTCTAAAAACTCTAATAATATGGGACGAATATACTGTGGCTACTAAAACTATTCGCACATACCTCAATCTTTTAATGTGCCGTTCTTTGATTGGATTTTGTATTTCATTTTTCTAAAAGTAAATTTTTACATAATATTACCCATTAAACGATGGGAAAGTTAATATATTCGGTTCTAATTAATTAGCGTTTAAATACCATAATAAATACAGTGGTATACGAATACTCGAGCGAATCAGTTTCACGCACAAAGAATAGGAGGGCTGAACGTTACCAATTATGAGAAATCACGCCTGATCGCGTTCAAGATGTGAAATCGCACCGTGTGCTTTTACCCTGCCTCGTTAAGGGCCGAGAACACCGACGATAGAAAAGAAAACGAAGACAGAATTAGAAAAACAGATCTATCATTCCCACTTTCTTTTTCTAACAATCGCTGAAGGAAAAGTTGGTGTTTATAAGGTAGGAGCTCGTTATGACCATTAAAAGCATAACACGCATGAGTTCTGCGGAGTTCTAATCTAACAATTAGTGCGTTACGCATGACTTCACTGTCGTAAATCATTAGATCGAGAAAAAAGCTAAAATATTTCCACTCACATATCTGGCAATTCTTACAAGCAGGAAGACGATTTTTTATAAAAAATATAAGATTATCTAAAAGGAAACATAAAGTAAACGTTGGTAATTTGAAACGCCTGATTTTAAACCCTTGCTCTTTCTTTTTTTGTAAAATCAATAACTTTATTATTCAGACTTATCTATTTACTAGACTTAAACATATGTAGTTTGCATATGCAAGAAAAGAACAAGAAAAATCAAATTCTTCGAAAAGTTACAAGTTAAAAATTTAATCTGCTGTTGCAGAATGATATTTAGTAAAGCAGGATACAATACACAACAAAACTTCGCAAGTCACGCACCAACGTGTTGATTCTTGCCGAATATTATTTTTGTAACAATGTGAACAACTTACTTTACATACAATGTATACACGGGTAACCTTTTATATTTTTTTTATTTGTTCATTTTATTTCGTCTTTGTCTCTAAATATTTCTTATAAAATTCTCGAAATTTACGAATATAGTTTAGTTTGCACCAAAATTTTAATTCAAAAGGTAACTACTTTTTACGAATGACGAGCATGCTCGTCATAAAGCTCAAAATTGTCATCTCTTCACGGCGAGGATACTGCTTAACACGCAGCTAACTGGTTAAAGAGCATCTGAATTCGAGGCGAGTGAGTGCACAAAAATGCCGTAAAAATTAAAGGGCAAAGGACAACCGGATTCTTATAATTGAAGGAAGCTTCGACCCTCTGGGTGTGACGGTACCCTGGCAACGGAGCCGAAGCTTTGCCTTCAAGAACCTTAGAAGGGCCGCGAGAAGTACAGGAACGGTAGTAGGGATGAAATTGAAAAGGAGAGAACGGAAGAGGAAAAAAGTATGAGAGAGAGAGAGAGAGAAAGAGAGAGGAATGAAGGAGAACCTTCAATGCTCTCTTTACTTCCACCGATCTTCCCTCTCCGCAATCACCCCTTCGTAATTAACCTCCATTACGGCAGTTTTCTGTTACCCAGCCATTCCTGTTCGAGCAACCTCCTGCTCGATTCACGAGAGGGATAGAGTTGCCTGTTTCCTAGGAAGCAGTAGATATCGGTGATAGTTTATTATTCTTCTAATGGAAAGCAGCAGACATCTTCGTACTCCTCCTTTCCTCCGGCACCCACCCACCTATCGCAGTACTCCCTTTACCCATCTTCACCCCGTTCATCGTCTTCATCGTCGTTCGTGTCTACGGTATCGTCGTGTCGTAATCGTCTTACGCTTTTCGAGCAAGCTCCTAATTATCGCGAACTCCGTCTCAAGATACATTTCCATGGATATCTGATACGGAGCATTGCGGATTTTCACGGGAGAGTCAAAGGTGAACGAGATAATTAGGATTATAACGAATAATTGGGGATCACGACTCGTTGCTTGAGTAAGCTTTAAGTCTGTCTTCCGATTGTCTTCTAACCGGGGAACACCGGTGCCGATGCACAATGAGCTCCTAATTATCGTCAACATTCATATTTTGCGCTGAATTTATGTAACTTTAACCCTACCGTAGTTGCGCCCTGCTATTTCGAATATTATATTATACGTTTCAATTACGACAGCGTCAAGTACACGTACTCACAATGCGTGTCTCTTAGACGGAAACTCTCTCGAATAAATTCATAAGAAACTTTGCTTCGAAAGCACTTGCTAGCGTTTCGACGCAAATTTTTGTAAGTGATTAAACAGATTAATAATAACAACTAACAAATTTCTATCTTTATACATAATCAATAAATGACCTTGCTAAATTTTATCATTCGCAAATATTTTATTTAGCCCCTCTAAATATTATCTTAATTCTGTGGTAACTACAAATGCATACTATTTGACGACTGAAATGAAAAATTCGTTAATATAGTCATAAGAAATATCAATATATTAATGTTAAAAATAAAACAAATTATGCTAATTTATAGACACGCTTGAATCTACGTAGACCTCGGCAAAATTATACGGTGAATACATTATACGTTTCGCTGTACTACTTACGATTAATAACATTTATAATTTAAGTCTACACTGTCAATCTGATACATAATAAATGTAGAAATATCTCTTGATGAAACAAATTGTGCCAGAAAAGTGGATTTTGCTAATCACGTCGAGTTTCATCACTCTGAACAATTGCACTGAAACTCTTGATATTCGGTAACTATAATATCACCGCATTAAAACAATTATCCTTGATTCAGTATCTCCTTTCTCTGTTTACATTATCTTTAATAATCGTTGTCGACAGTCACCGGAATATTATTTGATTTTCAGCAAACATACTTCCTTAATGAGTTTGCAAAGACAAATATGCAACCTAACCTACTAAAGAAGAAAGTGTAAAAAATCCTACAGGCCACACTGACTAAAGTATACTTATTTGTATCAAGGAAATAAAAATGGTAAATATTTGCAAAGCCCATGTGATTGAAATATAACAAATCTTCATTTATATTTGGCACAAAAAAGTACGGAATATCCAAAAGAATGCACCATTTCAAATTTATATAACTTTCATTGTAAATTTGTAACCAGTTATTCTGACTGGCTTGTTATAATAGCTCTAGTGTTAAGGAAGCTAACGACGAAAAATAGTGGACAAACAAATAAATGCAGTGCTAATTTACACAAGGTGTCCCAGATTTTTCGCACAAAACTTTGACAGTATATTTTGTAACTATAACCCCAGCAGAAAATGTTATATAACTACAGGCCATTTGAAGCTTCATTAAAAAGTTACGATAAAAATATTGGATCGATGGGAAAGTAATACTTCTTAACAATTCTAATGATCTCTTGATAAGTTCTAAAGTTATTCATGTTTCTATGAAAAGAACATTAATATATTCTCTACAGCATTGGACTGAAGTCATTCCGTAGAAAAAACTAAACGCTATACAATAAAAATAATGGTAGTATAATAATGCGATGTACTTTCATACATGTTGCAGAACCGACATTTCATTCCAGCAAACCTAAATGCAATATATACGTTAAAATAAATTGAGAACGAAGTGAATTTCGTAAAGTAACAAATACAACTTTCTAACGTCATCGGTATTATATTGACAAGAACAGTAATCGTTTTAAAATTTATTAATAATTAATGATTATATTAATCGTAAACTTATTCCTGTCTTGTATTACATTTCCCTTCCTATTTCATCTTTGTCTTATAACTTTTTAAAACTCCAACAAACGACCAACATTTGTATAACATTTTCCATTTACTTACAATCACAGAACATACTGATCTTCATTTTACGGATAAAACTTTCGACGCCCTGCGTATATTTTAAAAGATAGAGCATTTTTAAAATAGAAGCGTCTTCCTAGCCGGGCTGTATTTCTAGAAACTCTGGAGAATCCGGCAGAAACTCTGAAGATCAAGGAATGGGAAGACTTCCTCGGGCTCGAAGGCTTCCGTATCGGTATTTATACGTTAAAGGGCGGCGAGCCGAGTTAGAGGAGGAAAGGGAAGCACGGCGCCATTACTATGCAAATAGATTCGGAGTGACACGACGAGAATGGGCCATACCCCGGTGCACCTAACTGGCGCCCGTCAGGACACCATTTAATAGTGTAGTTTCGCCTGCACACGCCGCCGCACTCGCCAACCAAGCCCTCTGGTCGAGGCACCCACACGAGGGCACCCATCCCTCTTCCCGCCATCACGACCACCACCGGGCCAGCATCACCAAGCCCCCGATACAGGTAATGAAATTGTCCATGCATGAACCGACACGGGGTGGCGAACGTTTGTTCTGCGATCGAGCGAATACGTCGTTGCGTGCCTTTTGCGCAGCGAACCAGATTCCCGAGGATTTGCCGGAATTTCAGGTACACAAATGAGTACCTATATGGCTCGCGCGCGTATACGCTCGCGCCAGAAACGCGATCCGACGCCACGGTTTTCAAACGAGGGTGGCTTGAGCAGGGTAAGAGAGAGAGAAAGGACACCGTTGCCGGGACACGTACTACGTACATAGAATCCCAAAGGATGGGTGGAAATAGACGTGATAAAAATATAAACGAGATGATGAGAGACGAATCGCGCGAGCAACATGAAACATCACGAAATTCCTACACGGTAGATTTGCAGCTCGCTTTTACGCATCCACATGCACTGCTAATGGCTTCCGTTCCGTTTCCGTTCTACTTCCTCTTCCCTTTCGCGGAAACGTCCATCGTGAAACGTGGACTTCTTTTTTATTTAAACAGTAGCTCTGTTCGCACGGTAAGATTTTCGACTTGGAAACAAACGAGATGTTTAAACGAAGAATACACACGCACGCGCTTGAAGTTTACTCGTATAATAGCAAACTTAACACGTTCACTATCTTGTGCATCATATATGATGCATGCCACTTCTGGCGTGTAGTTAGTAGAACTGGAAGGCGATTATCTTTTATGTGTTTTAGTTAAATAAGAGCATTATTAATATGAGCAGAGACTGTTCCTATTTGGGCCATTCAAAATCCAACAATTAATGGACAATACGTAATCAAAAGCAAAGACAACTTTCTCCATTGGACAACACTAAAGAATCTAATGTCTCGATAATGAGGTAATATGAACTGTTAATCGATGCCTACGATATTTTGCTACTATCACTTATTGTAATGTTTATAAAACTTTATTAATGCGTCAGAAATTCAATAAATTAGAAATCTAGAAGAATTACCTGCATCGGTTTATTTCGAAGGAAAAAAGTGTGCAACCAGTGGAAACTTCATTGGAAAAGGGGAATTACTAAACTTTCTGATAGCCATATAATTATCAAACGATAAATACTACACGCAAAATTATTTACTAAAATGTTAATATGCATAAATTACCTTTGAGTATTTCTAAAATATCTCTACGAACTTTTCGAACAATCTATTGTAATACAATAAACAGTTTATATGAAATTTAATAATTAGATATTGCATCTTTGCATAATATTCTTCCTATTACTTGTGATTATGTACATAGAATGAATCGCGTATGGTGTAGAAATAAAACTGATAAAAATATACACGCAGAAGGTGATGAGAGATGGATCGCAAGAGACAATACAAACATCACGAAACTTCTCTATGGTAGATTTACAGTTTGTTTGCGCGCGCGTATTGTATTCTCTGCCGGTTTGTTTTCTCTTTGTTTGACCACGTACGATTTTTAATATAATGAATCCTTGACGCGAATGTTCTGTACAAATACAAATGTATGATTTTAAACATTACATACGAGTATAATTACATACGTATCAAACACGGGATATAAAAAGTGTATAACGTTTCTATGCAAAGCGATGCGTTAATTTTATAGAGTAGAGAAAATAGGAACTGTGCGATATACAACCGCGTTAATGAATATCTAATATTCTACGAATATTATTAACTTTCAACTACATTTACTCATTCGCAAAATTTCATTACGCTATAGAATACAAAATGAAGTAACATTCTTTTATTTCTCTTAATCCTTTGAGTGCTAATGGACGCATATGTGCGTTAGCAAATGTTTCTATTTTATAAACGCTGTATGATTTGAAATTATCAATGTTTTAAATAAACACATGGTTGAGAGAAGTATAAATATTCTATTTAATGTTGCACAAATAAATAAGTATAATGGTGAATAAGATCCTGATGAAACTAATTACGTCATCGAGTGATTACTAAGCATATTTGTGAAAAGTTCTTCTTAGAATAGTATTACTGCCAAATTAATTTTCAGATATTCAAATTTCTTTTACAATATTTTGTAGAATCTTTGTTGTAATAAACAGAAATGTGACTTAATAGAGTAAAAGAGGTATGAAATTACTTGAGATAAGCCAGGAAAAGTATGCAAGTTAATAAAAAAGCTCAGCTAAATATTAAAAACAGAATGGTAGTTAACACAACATGAGTTGATTAAAAAATATTTCTACACCTTCAAAGGAATCACTGCCATTCAGAACACGACAGGAAATCACTTGAAATAATTATGAATTCTTGGATTCAGAAATGAACACAAAGTCAGAGTAATGCCCAAGAATCTTTAAATTTCTTTTAGACATAGTACAAAAATTTCTTTTGTTGGATCTAGAAGGTTTTAACCGCACTGTTAAGAAATAAAACATCGAAGTAAAGTAAAAAATACTTGAAAAATGAAAAATTCCAAATTATATGTAAAATACATAGTGGTAAGACTTACTCACCGCAGTATTTTATAATTAATATAACAATAAGTAGAATAATTCAAAGGAATGAAAGAATTAACTTCTGAAATATTCTAATTAATTCAACGAAACATTTAATTAAAATATTCAAAATGATTAAAACAGTTGCCGTTCTTATTATATTAAAAAAAGAAAAAAGAAAAGAAGAACATTTATTCACTTCTAACTTCGTGCACTCGTCGTTTCGAATAACGCAAGATCCCTACAACAGTATTGTCTCACTGTATTACATAAAAGTATTTGAACAATTATCTTTTTTAGGATGATTCCAAGTTAAAAAAAAAGTAGTGTTTTAAATCTTAGATACGACAGCATACGTCTTACAGATGCATGAAAATGTATGTCGCAATGAACATTTATGGCCACTGCGCGATGGAAGTGATGCCATTTTGAACTACGCATACCATGAATAAACAGGAATTTCATTTTGACGATGTCGTAAAACTTGGTCCACACGCGTGCATATTTCCAAACCAGCCGAGCCGATGCTTTTAATGACACGGTGAATTAAATATGCAGACATGCCGGGCAATATCTGTTTCGATTACTCTTTTCAAGCGAAATACTTTAAACGTTAATCTCCATGGGTTTGTCAAATGAGATATTTATCGGCAAACATATTCCTCCTATTTGGGAGTGATTAAACGCTAAAGAGACATACGTGTACCCGAAAATTCCCATTTTAAAGAGCATCGATCGTCGCACACATTTTATTATACATTATTTACTTTGTTCTGATACGTCTCGATAAATATAATATCCACAATCGTGAATAATCACAGGTCGGATCATAAATCTTGTACAATATTTACTTGTTATGGTATTATTGAATATTAATGCAATTATTGTCGATAATCGTCTTAATTCCAAACGATAATCCCGCGTTAAGGAAACGGAAATCGAATTGAACGACATTTTAAAAGCCCGGTAAACGACTGAACGAATGAAATATTAAAACACCGCTGAAACGTTTCATAAAATTTAGTCCATAAAATGGTCGCAAATCGATCTCCCACGCTCGGTCCAAGTTAATTTGTTACAGAATATTCTATTCATCTCGTCTATTTAATCCGGACTCGCTCTTCGAAATGATATTTGCACTTCCCGTAGGTCGCAATATTAATATTCCGATATTAACGACTTTGGATTACTACACACACGACCACTGAGGAAAAATTACACATTCGACCCGGATGCTAGTCCTCGTCATTTCCAGCCATGTTTAACCACTTATTAGAAGTTGCATCACAGGAACCAGTTAAGATCGAACTTAAAGGTTCTTAGAAAAGCAAAGAGTGCTTAAAATACGGCAGCTTTCGAGGATGCTTCACAACTTTACGATGACCAGTCCGCAGATTAACTCGTAAGTAAGTAGAGTGCGATCTTTTGAGTGTAAGAAAATTATTCTGTGTTAAAAATTCGAAAGAGTAACGGAACAAGGAATGAAATACAAAATTTTATTGACTTTCCTAGTGTAAAAAATTGTAAAATACAGGTATACATATTAAAAAATGTACTTCGTGTTTAACCCTTTGCAACTCTGTATAGATAATTATTGTAAAGTTATTTTGATGTAAGTTTTATTTGACAAATTAAAGAAAGGAAGAAGACCGTCATCATCAAAAAAATTCCTTTAAGATATCGGTCATTTTCTGCAATAATAACACATGACTCCTAATTTGCCATTTTTGATCTGCTGATGTAAAAAGCATTATAAATGAGAATTCATGGTACGAAATAATCATATTATGATCATTTTTATCCCAACCCAATATTTTAATATAACGTTTTCACAAAATTGTAACGATTCAAAATATTTAATCTCATCATCTGGGAAACCATAATTTCCTTAATTGAGGCATTATCAAGACACGTGAGAGATACAGTCAGCCACAAAAGACCAAATTTCAAATATTTCAAAAAATAGAAGAGTTCCAGTCATTTTGAAGATATTAGTTTAGTTATTAATTAGAATTGTGAACATTATAAAAAAAAATGGTGGTGTTTTTTCCATTTTTTCGCAACGGAACAAACTAGATTGCGGATTTTTTATACGTTTGTAAATGAAACTGAACAAATAGAATTTAAGTAGGAGGTTGTTTCACTTTAACAATACAATAATTTGTACGCTACTTTAAATATTATGTATATTTTTACATATCCAATGCATTTTGTGCCTTTTTGGACATTTAAATTTCCCACATATGTATAAAAATTCGCAATTTAGTTATAACTATATTTATACTGTGTTAGACTTTTGATACACCTGTCACGTTCTATAATTTGCCTAGTATAAATAAAACTGCATTCAGGACACTTTTGGAAATAATTTTATTCATGTAAACGACGGTGCTCCCCTTATGAAATCTCTTCTAGGAATGTTATTCGTTTGTAATTTTATATTATATCAATTTTCACCCCGTCTTGATTCTTCCAAAATATTTCCTAAAATATATTACTAACGATGATAAAAATTTAAAATATGTATGTATACTTCTGTGACTGACTGTATATACTTTCTTATCTCGATAAGGATATTTTATAAAACAATTTTACTTTGCCAAAAGAAAAGTGGTTTCAACTAGTACGAAGTATTTGCACCGGATTATCTGACTATAAAAACAAAGAAAGCTAGTAATGATTTGTTCCTCAACATTTTTTTACATGATAATATGCATACTTTCTCGTTCTGGACCCTTATCCTCAGTTAAAACACGGCAGATCTATATTCATTTCGAAACCTCCCCGTCAGCAGCGTTGCCTCGATAACACGAAGAAAATATCATGGTGTGCAGATTGCTATCATCGTCGTTAATTCTCATTATCCCTTAATTTTATAAGGGTAACGCAGCGTTTCTTCACTTAACCCACTCCCTTCTTAAGACGACAATATTCATCTTTTTAATGTTACCGGAATTTCGTTACTGGGATGTGTACTATAACACGATTTGAAAAGCTTAACCCTGCTACGGCCTTTGGGTCATTTTTGATCCAATCATGTCCCCTCTTTCGTAAAAAGATCCTTAATTGAACAAGGAGTACAAAAAATCGCTACTTATACGTGTAACTCTGGGCTCAGGTTTCATATTAAAAGTTTGCTTTTGCTGAAATGAGGAACCTTTTTCAAAGAAAAAAGCGTATAATTCCGTCTGTGAACTTCAAAGACCGTAGAAAAATTAATTTCCTACATGCCGTTACTGAAGGAAAAACAAACACTTTCGATATCATTCCTTCCTTTTTATTTTAGATTTCACATCGAATTTTATTCAAGTTAGAACTATGGCCATTTTGGAATCAATAATGTTTATACTTGCAGGCGGATTATAGAGAATGTCTTATATTTTCATACAACCAGCAAAGAAATGCATATATAATCAAAGTTGGGCATTATTCGAATAAAATTTTATTCGATTATGTACCTATGCTAGCGGACAAAATTATAAAACACCTTGAAAATTTCTGACATAAGGGTTTCATTCTATATTTATATTAAAGTGCGTCGTATGTGAAACAAAAACATTTATTGTTAACCAATACCTTCGTAAATTAAATAAATACTACAACAAATATCCAATTTATATAAAAATAATACTATTTCAATTGGACAAAATTATAAGACACTATCTTATAGGAGTAAACTAAACTAAAGTAGGAAGTGTATAGAAATATTTTTTGTAGTTATCGTAAAAAAACAATTAATGAATAGATTTTAGAATAACGCAAGCAACATAAGATCGATTACTCTTCTTTGGGTGAAGCATTTTTCTGAACACACAACCGGCAGCCTAGCCTCTGTTTAGTATTCCAAACAGTGGTGCCGGTAGTTAAGAAAATTAATTATGTTAGCTAATTATCTTAGGACGACTAATTTTCTATCCGCTGTTTACAATTAATCATGTGTCCTGTGCGGTAAATAGCGTACCAACGTTTTCGTTTCAGGAAAACGGTATACTACAACACCTTTCCGTAATGGTATTCCCGCGGCTTTGAATAACTCAAATTCCACGACAAATAAAACATAATTGAATTATGGCTGAAGTTGCCAAACCCTTCAAAAGATTAAAACAGGGTATTCTAAAACAAAATACACTATTTTTAACGTAAAAATTACAAACTGTTTAACTTGTTTACATATTGACCAAAATATTTTTTAAATTTTAAATAAGAGTAAACGCGTGTAGAACAAGTATTAGGTGTACAAATAAGTAATCCACTATTTTTTAATGGATCGACGAATTTATTTTATCAAATTATCAGATTTTCTTTCAAGCACGAAGCACTTCACAAAAATGAAATCATAGTACAATTGTAGTATTGATTATAGTACAAATAAAATTACCATATAATTATAGTAGTATTTATAGCAAATAAATAAATATTGTATACGCAATTATAATATTATAACACTATTATAATATTAGTTACGATAAATAAATTATAATACAGTTACGATATAATTTTGTTTTTTGTAAACTTACTTTCTACTTACTTTCGACTCTTATATATATTAAAACGAAAATACTCATAAAGAAAATTGGATATATGGGATAAATACAAGATTGTTTAAGTTTATCTACGTTAAGTAGCCAAAAGAACCCATAAATAGGAAAAGAAAACCAAATAAAACAGCAAATATAAATTCTATCATCCATAAATACGAGCCTAATACAAGAGAACATGAAGCTGGTCGATTCTTCCTTAACAAGTTGCAAAGTCCCAAACAAGGAACCGTGATCGTATTCTTATCGGCGGAATTTTTCACCCACCGCGCCGATATCGGTTTCATATCCAAGGCTATCGATCTTCGTACCGGGTAAGACGTAAATCCATACGTCCAGAGGTAAAAGGAACCCCCTGTGGAGGGTGTTTTGGCACCCTGTCGCGTGGACAAAAGCGTTGACCGATCGTATATAGACGGAATGCGAAAGGGCGATCCGTGGAAAATGAAGTCAGCTCTTGGTTCCGTCAGCGTCGGAGCCAGAGCACCGTTCGGCTGGCGCCTGTCTGACGCTTCTCCGCCTCCATGCATCCCGTATCACCGACCTATCCAGGGAGATACCCGAGACGCACGCGACACCCTGATTAAAACGCCAACTCCGTGTGTATCGAGCTCCATACCTCGCCATTTCCTTCCAAAGTCCACCTCTAGGAGGTAAACATCCCTCACTTCCCCTAACGAGAAGGCTGGCAATAAGTAATTATAGCTTCTTGCGGATACTGTACTCTTTGGCCGAGTAAATAGCAAGAATAGAATCTCGCAAGGACGCAACCATCGACGAAGCATAGGATAGACTATTCATTCTCATATAGAATCATCCGAGGATTACCTAACCCCCTGACCATTTTAGTGTCACATGCGACATTACTAGTTTGGGATACGATAAGACGACACAGCACTTTTAAGACAATTGGAATTATAACTAAATATTGCGATAATGAATTGTTTTCCAGATAATTGATCTATAAAACCCAAATCTATAATGATGTGTATGTATATGTATACCTCCATATGTATTAGAATTGCATCGTTTATCTCTCTATAATCCGACTTTGATTTACTTTTACGGTGATTCTATATGAGAATGAATAAGTCTATCCTATGCTACGTCGACGGCTCTACTAATGACGTTTACAGTTTCGCGACCAGTTTCACCCTGTAGCTGAATCGTTGATAGTGCAATATTCAGAATTTTCTAGAAACGGTATCAAGAACTGAAACCCCCACGAGGAGATAGTTCAAAAGAAAAGGTGCGGAGGATGAAACAAAGGCAATTGAAGATCATCGGCCCCACCTAATGGCGTACACCAACACGATGTGCCAAGGGCTCGCGGTATATAGGTGCAGGTTATGTTTGCACTGTAATTTTCCACCCAACTCGCTGGCGCTCCCGACAGCAAGAGAGAATAAGTGTGAGAGAGAGACACACATAGGGGAGGGGTAGTACCACCTCGTGGAACGAGCTATACCCCCGCTCCACCCATCATGCTGAAATAACACCCCAGGCAGTCCAACCGTACTCGTGGTATGCGTTCATGGGGCCCCGTGTTTCATCCGTGCAACACTGAGCATCGATGTGTCGGTGATGTGCTTGTTATTTATATAATTGCTCAATAGCCTCAATTACGGGCCTTATTCAATCATAATCATCCTCCGGTGTTATTTGCGGACAAGCCCAGCTGATTGTAAGCACTCGACGCGCCACTTGCGAGCCGACGACACGCGCGAACGGCGTCGACGCTAGTAATGGCACCATCGACGGCACCCGCGGTGGACTACCTCCTGCGAGAGAATGATGCCTTTCGCGGGGTTAATTCGCCGTCAGCGAAATGTAAATATGCGACGAGTAGAATGGGACGGATACGACGCGGCGGCATAGCGAGCGCCGCTGGAACTCCCGAGGACGGGATTGAAATTTCATTCGATAGGGGATGGAACAGCTTCGGTGAAACTTTTAAGAGCAAGCTTTCGGAAAAACAAGCGACTAAGAAATGATACTGCTTGTTAAACCTTTACATTAACCCTATCAATCGGCTATTGTTGTAATAATTAGAGATGGGTCGAAACCTAATTTCTAGATCCGCGAAACTCGACTCGGAAACTTTACGAGGCCTCGATACCTACGAAACACTTAAATCTGAAATTTTCGAAAATCTGAATACTTATTTTCTTCCTTCTGTTTTGTCAGGAAATAAAATCTGAACAAATCCCGTTTAGAAAATCAAATTGTTTATTGAATTTAATTAAATGAAATTTAAATTTAGTTACGGGAAAACTTCGTGCGATAATTATTAATTTTATACGTTTTATCGGTGTATACAACCATGTTTATGAATTATTGGTGAAATCGCATCGATTAGGATGAATCTAACGTGTAAACGCAGACTCAACCAGATTATTAGTAAGGTCTTCTAAAAGCCAGTCCTTTAAAACAAATGACACAAAACTGGAAATTCTCAAACTAAATATCTTCTTATAAGAATGTATTAATTTAAGTAATCTAATGATTCAATATATATATCAAGGAACTTGGTTATAAATCTAAAATTTGAATAAAATCACTTTATAAAATTCTATTGCTCTACACTGAAATTGTTTTCGCTAATATAACTATTACTATGGTTAAGGTATTATTATATTGAAGTTGCAGATTATTAGATTATACTAATATACAATTGAAAGTTTAAAATTAAGAGAATTTGACTTTAATAACTGTAATTTAGAAAATAATTTCCCTTTTATAGAGAAAACTATACAAATATTGCTAAAGTACGTCGTGAAAATTGTCGTCGGTATTAATAACGTTATTACGTAAATTTAGAAGGTACAATGAAATTATAGCCGCGTGAGGTCAAAATTTACTACCACCTTGCCTCGAAATATAAATTAGACCTAAGAAAGTTGCACGTGTACATACACCGGTAACTGGCAGAATTATTCAGGAAACCTGAACCAAGCACAAACGACGTTGTATTAAGTTGTTAAATTTCACCTTAGTCTTAAATACTGCGATTATTACAACCTGCAGTATAGATAGAAAGTTATTCACGTACAGAGGCACGCTAATGAATTTCCTTCCGAATTTAATATAATTCACGACACATTGAGTTTCGGATAGTTTATAGATTGCCAAAGAGATTACGAAAATTATACTAAAATGTAAGATACCTTGCAACGTGCTTATACTCCAAACAACAAAATGTTTCTGAAATTTTTCCTAAATGAAAATTCCAAAGAAAGCTTATCAACTACAACCAACGTTTTACGCATAAACTAAACAAAATTGTACAATCTAGATTAGTAATCTTTAATTTAATACCATATGAATGGATTACTGAGGAATTAAATTCTTGAAGAATTGTAAAGGGCGAAATACGAAGAAAGAATAGAAATAAGCTAAGGAGTTAAGAATAGAATTAAAAATCGAATTAGAATTAGAATTGAAATTAGAATTAAAGTTAAAGTTAGAGTTAGAGTTTTGTCAAAAGGAGCTCTATACCAAAAAAATAACGATAAAATATCGTATACACTATAGTTTATTTACAAAATAAGGTAAGATAAGTATAATACTAATTTACATAATAGTTCAACCAAATATGAAACCAACAAAATTCATGCTAAACCAAAAGTTTTGTCGTATTTTAAATACGCATAGACGTGAAATTTTATTAAATAATGTTTGGCAAGCTTTTAAATTCAAATATCCCATATTACCAACATTTACTCTGCTCTCCAATCTTAGTTACGACTGTGAAGTTATTGCCACATTAATTTATGTATCACAATATTAACGCCGTACTGCGAAGAAAATGACGAAACTTTCTGACCAACCTAATGCATTTAATTATTTCATAAGAGTATTACCCTCCTTGATGTCACCACATGCACGAATTCAGTTTGAAAAGAAGGGGCACACATGTTTATATGTGCGCGAAAGGCCGGATAAGTCAGCCAAGCAGAATGCCGAAGGAGGAGACAGCCCTTCTAGGCTCAAATGGGACTGAACGTGCGTTATCTACGAACTGGCGAGGATCCAGACCCACCTTACGGATTGAAAGTAAAGTGCACACCCCTCGTGACGACCTAACACCCTCACGTATCGTGAAACTAAGACCTCCGGATCGCGCCATACCTCTTTCCGCTTTCTTTCCTTTGCTACTTAATCGGCGTCCACGTCAACTCTGAGCAAACACTATCCGAATGCCGTGGAAAAGTTGACATAAGTGCCAAAAAGAGACTCACTCATGAATTACTAAGTACAGTAATAATTTGAGTTCTTGAAAATGGCAAATTTGATCATTCATAGGATAGTATTAAGAGAGTAGGGAGAAAATTTATACGAATGGATTTTATTTGATAGAAAGAATGGTATTATGACGTTCCTCTATATAAATTAAAACACAAAATTACAACGGATAATTTCGGTACTTTGTATAAACAGTGAATAGTGCAAATATTTGCAGTACTCGAGGCCTGGTACATATAATATGGGAATGTGCTACTAGCAATGACAATTCACTCATAGATCAGTAATTCGAGACCATCCACGCCCACGCATCAATCATACTCGTCGCCTACTATTTCCTCCTAATTTTTTAGAATGGATCGCGCGTAATTTCCGGTTAAAAACGTATCTACATATCACATACACTCCAGCTAAATTATACAGTTATTAAATATTTGATAAAAACGTGTATAGCCATGTTCGATTTAGAAATTCTTTACTCGTTCAAACATGTGCTCAAACATTTTAACTGAATATTCAAAGGAAATGTAAAATCATAATATCATTTTTCACTGGCTCATTTACTCATCACGTGAAACATAGACGTAAAAACCCACGTTTGCTAGTCAAAGTAAGCGAGAAAAATGGTTAACAGATTCAGGATGGAGAAAGGTAGTGCCAAAAGAGAGAAATGGTGGAAAAAATGAAATATACTAGCACAGTTAAATGAAAAATATCCTGGCTTTTAATTATGCGAAATACTGGGATCTCTCCGACATATTAGTTTACGTTTAACGCGGGAAACGTGCATCTTTACATGGAAAAAATAATTATTAACGAATTGCAATATTTATTTCAACCGCTCTTGAATGCAACAAATATTTACTCGAAAGTTAAGCGTTCGCATTCCTGTTTATGCTAATAGAACTACGCTTCTGTAAATTCGAGCATGTATATTCTTCAGTTATTTTTATCTCTATGCTCAATGCATAAACGTTATTTTTAATTCCACGATCGAATATCATTTTATTCATTCGTTGATGTTAAAGATTTACACGTAACGGTGACAGAGAGAACTTCCTTGAGGAATCAAATATTGGATATCATCCAACAACACGCCTCGAAATGCTTCAACAAAGCACTTTTCTAATTGTTTTCGACAACACGCACGGCACCTATGTATACACCCGTTAGACTACGAACAGAGCCACCCTTTTAAATCGTTGAACAAATGGATGAAACTCTTACCACCGGGGTTGAGGTTTTAACCGGCCGAGCCTGTGAAACCAATTGCTTGATTGCATTTATCCTCGGGTAAAAGAAATAAAAACACATTGCAGATTACTTCTTATGACGATCGACACACATATGACGTAGGGGAAGTTTCCTTATTACCGGACGGCACCCAATAACTGACAGTAGTCGTATATTTGATATTCGAAGCAATTACATTTCGGTAGCACCATGGCCACCTCTAGTATAGACTCGAACATGCGATATTGCAACGCCGCAAACATAGAAATTATCAGTCCAATTAGTTAGCTAGTTCCTGTCATTCGGCTCGGTTCAGTCCGGTTAACCCTTCAAAAACGACGCGGTTTTTGTTCTTCCCACGTAAACAGAAAAGATTTTTCTATTCCAACAAATTTACCCCATTATACTATTTCTTTAGTTTATCTCTAATTAATTTCTCAAACTTATTTTAATGGTAAAAATATATGATAGAACACTGTTAGATGCTAAAGGGGTTAAATATTAGAAAAACACATACATTTACTTCGTGCTAAAATTTCTAAAATTGTTAAAAAAAACTATTCCTTTTGCTTTTGTCATACGACCAAGGAACTTCTTACGTGCAAAAATTGAGAATAAAGACACGAGAGAGACGAACTGCCGTTTGTATTGAGAGTCTGCGGCACTAGTATGTAAAAAGAACAAGAAACAACTCGTGAAAACGCCTAACTTCCCATAGAACAGATACCAGCCGTCGCAATCATTCAACTTTCACTAGCTTTTGCCTTCAAGCAGTGTCTATATTTTTCTATATCGTCAGCGATTTTCCGCATGTGAACGAACGGAACGTCACTATTGTGTGCACTGTCTTGATTTCACTTCCAGAGTTTCATTCGGATCCATGGCAAAAGTATATAGAGAGAATCACAGAAATTTGCAAGCAGATTTTCTTGCATTATGTAAAACGGAGTAATTTTAAAGTGCAGACATATATTATCATGTGTTCTATCTATAAAAATAAGACTAATTATTAATTCAATGATATTCAAGAAAAATGCAGAAGCTTGTTCTTTTAAGGAAACACAATTGGAAATTAGGGCTAGAAATAATGACGTATTACTATTAAAATTGATAATACTTGAAAAAGGAACAATCCTTTTGAAGTTTTTGGGAAACACCATACTATTACAATAATTTTGGAATAAAGTTCAAATGAAGCTTGATAATTTTTAATTGTATGAAAGTAGTATGCACATGAAACATTTAAATACTGTCTGTAACTAATTACGATTTAGCACATACAAACAATAATCGATAATTAAAGTAGTACCATAATGAATCATCCTAATAATTACTTAATTTGTAAGATTCTATATAGGGAGTGTCCCACCTAAAATGAACCACTTCTTTATTATCTGTATTTGTCGTGACACAAAAAAATACTGCAAATTTAATTCCACGTTTAAATAAAATAGAAATTTATTATTTCTGGACCATTTTTAGGAACTTTCAAGATTTTTAATGATTTCTATATATTGTTGCATAATATGGAACATAATTAAGCGACTTGCTTTAAGTAAGACACTCCATATAAGTCCTTCTTAGAAAAAAAAAGTTAAAAAAAAGAAACTGATCTATAAAATTATTCACTTTTCCAACCCTTTCTTATATCATATCTAAGAATATTTACGAAAGGAGCACTTATACGCCCGGTAGATTTTGCGTAATACAAAATACACGAATTTCCTAATTTATCATTGTATAATAATGTTTTGTAGTTTACTTTACCAGTAATGCAACATTTTATACCTTTACTCTTCAAGTTAATTTATTCTCAGGTACCTATTTTGCACACGTAAATCATGTGCGAATTTCTAATTATGCCATTACTTCGTAATAATAATCACGCGAATATCGCGCTACAGTCACAGGGTTCATTCTACTGACAAATACGTCAAAATTTGTCTCCAAATAAATTATAACGAATCAATAGTAATATTACAAATTTTTACAAGACGAATCCTATTCACACCTGCATCAATTCTACTTGTTCATATTAAGCAACTTCTTTGCTTCCGTGTCCTCCAATAAAGGCTTTGGATTACGAACGATGGTAAAATAGAGGCTGGGAACCGAACACGAAGTATCGGATAAACCGCGTGTAAGCGGAAGTCGAGTTTCTAATTAAAACCGGATGACCCGTAGAAACAGTCAGTCGACGGTGTTCGGTGTTAGTTGCATACCAACCGTAACCCAAAGTCAGGCAACCAGAACCCCAAGAACCGAAGATCGTAAAGCAGTAAATTGAATCACGCTTGCGTCTGATCTGCGAAATGGCTTCGAATAGAAAACGTTTTACGTAACCGAGAAACACACAACCTTCGATAATTTTCGTCTCCATTTCGAATATCCTCGTTATCACGTTACAGTTCTGTACAATTTAATAACTGCCGGAACAAACATTCCAAAATAATCTGCTCAAGAAGAGTGGAAAACATGCTTCTTATTAAATCCTCTTACGCAACCTTTGTAGAATTAATTTTAAGTCGCGCAACAGCTTTATTCCTTGCTTATCTAGATTTCTTTTTGCTAGACACATTGAAAAAAATAATGTGCGACAAAATTCTTTTTTTTTCTTTAGAACATCGTTTGCAAATTAATAATGTTTGCAAATATGTAATATGGAACAGCTCGCAATATGGAACTTTGTAAAATCTCGATAATTCAATGGCGAATTTTACCGGCAACCATGTACAGCGGCTACAAAAAGTATTGGTACGTAGTCACTTTTTAGATAGGTGGTTTTAAGCAGCATCCACGTTTCATTTCCATAAGAGGAAATTTGTATAGCAGCATAAGAATACCGTTTAATTATATAAAACTTAATTTAATTGGATATAACTAATTACTACTTAAGTACCAAAATATGTAAATACGACGATGTGCAAATACTTTTTGTAGCCACTGCATATGAGTTCCACATAAACAATAACGCAACATACCAACAATTAAGCGTCATTAGGATATCCATTATTGAAAAAGAAATGTTTCTCCCTTTACAATATGTAAAAATCTCTGAAAAACGAATTAAATAGATAAATATTTCAGCGGAAATAAGTTACATAAAAAAAGTATGGAGTACCTAAAAGATATGTGTTTATTTCTACCTTTTGTTTAAACTAATATTCATTTTTCGCTATAAACGTAAAGCTCTTTTAGTTTCCTTTATAAATATGCTAGGTGTTCCATGTTAAATATCACTTTTTCGAACTGCCGAATTTCATTTCTGTCCGTTTTTGTACTATAATATCAAATCATACGAATTGTGGTCACACTTAACAATTTCAATATAATTACGTATTAGTTTCGTCGTCCACTCACGTTAATTTCATTAAAAAAAAGACAAATTTCTTTATTTTTGGCAAACTTTTAAAATCAGGTATTCTACATGACCGACGTTTACTCTACTTTAAAAAAGCAATTTTGATAAAAAAGGTCATAATTGTTCATTAAATCTATTTCATTTTCCATTTGCGAGGCAAAAATCGATCCGTAAAACGAAGAGAAAGAAGGTGAGACGAAGCACTTAATTTTGAAGAAACTAACTTCTACAAAGGAAAAAGGAGACGATTGCGATAGGTTTGTTGAATGCGATAGGTCTGTTCATGCGATTAAAGTCGATCTACTGTAAATCCCGCAGCCGACGACATAGATTCAATACAATGGAACACGAGTAATTCAGATACTTGGAGGCGATACTACAGGGGTATTAACAGCGTCAGATCTGCTTAATTGTTGCCTAACACCGGTTGTTCTAATGCTCCGTGTCTAAGGTAGGTTCCCCTAAAGGAAACCTAACTGTCCTTACGGCCACGCCTGAAAGCAAAGCTGTATGGATCTATGGCCTTTCCTCACTTGATTCGAGCTAAATTAACGCGATGTTATGCGGTTAAATTGATCAAAAAACAAGTTTGATTAAATATAAACTAACTAGAGACAAAATATTTACAATTTCTATCACGTGTCGGAAATACATCGTACAGATTTATAATACAAAATCCAAGTAAGCTGAACTTCCTTGAAATATAATTTAATTTAACAAAGCAAAAATGGACAAGATCTTTTATAATACCTACAAAAAATGCTGCAACGGTTTTGGTATATTCGTAGTATAAAAAAGTACCGTAGAAAATTTGAATTGAACTTATCTCTGACAGAGAAATAACACAATTTTTTTCGAATATCTTATAGTTATGTAGGACAATTATTTGCTTACTCAAATTAATTATTTTTAAGAAATCTCTCAAGACTCGAGAATGTGTAGATCAATATTATCTACATTTCATGTCTCACGTACCTAATTTTAACTGGGTATAACAATATCTAAGTATATCTGCTATGTCTGACACGATACTGGTTTACTCTACTGCCTAATTACTTCCCATTTGCCAGGACTGTCAGAAGAATTTGTGCAAATAAACACAGATTAATTAGAAGCAATATTTACCATTTTTGTTAAGGGATTCAAAAAAATTAGAGATTTGAAACTATAGGAGCCAAGTTGTTCTCATCTGATACTTGTATTTACTGTATCTTACCTAATTGCAATTGTTAAGACCCCTACAGATGCTGCCAGACCCCTACATCAATGCAGGCATCGATGCAAGCGACAGATTTAAGTCAATGGCTTACACAATGCTGAAACGTCAAACTACCTTTAAGGTACTTCGAAGACCGACACGTCACGAGACCATTCTACTGTCCATTTATTTCCCCAATTCCGAAAATTTTATTTCCAGTACTTGTATTTATTGTATCGTACCAAATCACAATTTTTAACCCTCAATAATGTCATGTAACTTAATAGTTACATATTCACGTATTTAAATTTGTTAAATTTCATCTTAATTACATATATCGCTATACTCTGGCATTTTATTTTTTTTACTGTTTTATTGATGCCAAGTAGCCATACAGCAATTATCAATTCCTGCTTTATAGATGCCATGAAAATGTTTACTTAATCCTAATTCCTTTCATCCTAAGAGTAAATAAAATTCGGGTTATAGAGGATTAAGATACGTCGAAGTATGACACGAAACGAGTCCATTCTACTGTGTCATTTATTTCCCCAATTCCGAAAACTTTATTTCCAGTACTTGTATTTATTGTATCTTACCAAATCACAATTTTTAACCCTCTATAGTGTCATATAACTTAATAGTTGCATATCCACATATTTAAATTTGTCGAATTTTATCTTAATTACATATATCGCTATATTCTGTCATTTTATTTTTTACTGTTTTATTGATGCTAAGTAGCCATACATCAATTATCAACTCCTGCTTTACAGATTGCCATGAAAATTTTGACATCATTTTAATTCCTTTCATCGTAGTAATAAATAAAATTCAGGTTATAGAGAATTAAGATACGTCGAAGTATGACACGTCACGAGTTCATTCTACTGTCAATTCATTCCCCCAATTCCGAGAACTTTATTCCCAGTAAATGCACCCTGTTTAATCTCCTAGTCGAAGTTTTACTGCAATTTAAAATGTTCCGCTGTAAACGCGTATCACCCCCTGTCCGCGAGCAATTTCGTTGACCGTTCATTCGCGCGTCACTGGTCTGTTCAAACATCCAAGGCGACAAGTAGGACTATCATCGGCGACAATTTTGTTTAATCGCCGTCTAATGTTCCTAATGTCTCCGTTCTATACCTTTGCCGGTCTAAGGAAATTACAACGTACCTATCTCTCTCTGTCTATCTCCAGTACAGCACATCGAGCGTAAAACTCGATTCCTATTACATGAGAGAAGGGTTTCATTCTGATCCCGCTTTGACATCTGTACACAACCACCAACGGAAACGACGAACGGTTCAACGAGACTATTTGTCGGATCTAGGTTGAGTATTTATGACAATGGAGCAACAATTAGATCCGCCAGGGAAGGACCTTAATTGGTCATTACGATAGAATGATTATAATGTGCTTTTGCAGGATGGTAGGATACTGATCGCTGATGCGTATAAAATACTAGATGTGAGCACTGGTTGATTTTTAACCTTTTTTCGCACAAATTCAAACTCGACGAGTTTTAATGGGTATTGACACAATTATTTAAAAATGTATTTAATTCCTTGTTGACTCATTAAATTTGGAATACTACTATGCATTTATTAGTTTGCAACTTATTAATATGGTAATAAAATTAAAGAAAGAAGTAAATTATGAGCTAAATTTGGATGTTCGACCATTTGTTGCAACAGTGATGTAAATTCTAATTTCCCGTTTCTTAGTTATTAGTTGACACACTTTTATTAACAAAATTAAAGAAATGGAATCTAAGTAGTAGATTGTTTCAGCCTGTAAATACAATAATATGTATTTCACTTGAAATATTTTTTATATCCTTGCGTATTGTATGCGCCCTCCAATTTTTTGCGTATTTAAATTTTCTATAAATGCATAAAAATCTGAGGACTAGTTATTGGTATAGAAAGAACAGTAAATGAAAATATATGGCACAGAGTAGCGATATTATAATTCTTTTAATTATAATTTATAATTAATGGATATTTGACGAATTTTTATCATTACTTGTTCACATTTGTGTCTTTACTTGTTCATATCTAGGGACATTAAGGATACACCTATATTTTGAGAATATGCATGTTTTTACCATCAATGTTTGAAAATCGATATCATTGAAATCATCGTTGTTAGGCATTTCGATAGCATCGAGGCTAAAAAGTAATGGTTTATTTTGAATATTGAAAGTTCTACGCTAAGTCTTTACGATAGATGAAACATCACTTATAGATGTATTTTCGTTTAAAATTTGTCAACTGTAGACACAGTCTTCTATTTGGTGCACATAACGAAGGCATTGATTGTCGATAACCCTGCTAGGCAAATTAACCTGAAAAGGAATATTACAATTAAACCTTACAATCAAGGTTCTTTGAAATTCATTAAAACCCATCCATTCTAAACGTTAATAAAAAGAAATATCAGGTATGGATGTTTCAAATATGAATGTTTCATTATCGACGTATCGATTAACATCGATGGTAATGGGTTGATGGTACTCTTCCATCGATATATCGAAGTTTTCCCATTTTCTGTCATCCATATTCATATGCTAAAAATGATCAATTATTATCTTTAAACACATCATCAGAGACCAGTATACCATCATCCTAATATAGCGAAAGTACGCTATAATGATCGAGGTCAATTAATTCTTTTCCTTATTAGAGTAGAGAATTTGAGGAATCTGGACTATTGT
The DNA here is from genome assembly GCA_028830335.1 of Eucera pruinosa. Classification (NCBI taxonomy): domain Eukaryota; kingdom Metazoa; phylum Arthropoda; class Insecta; order Hymenoptera; family Apidae; genus Eucera; species Eucera pruinosa. The sequence goes on along the minus strand of JAMYCR010000009.1, from coordinate 8,344,085 downwards.
TACCTAGCCACGTAACCAAAATGAATCAATGATAGAGATAAACATGCGGCTACTCATCGTAAGCTTGTTACACCATAGACCGCAGTGTTTAATTAAGATTTCTCTGCATATGCCGCATTCGTGATCTGTGCATTCCACGACAATCAATAAACACCAATAATTACAGAAGGCACGTATTCGTGCTCAATTGCAAAGATCTCCATTAACAGAATAAATTCCGATTTAATTATTGAATTTAGAAATAAGGACTGGTATTTCTGACGTATTAGAAGATGATCTGCATAATAAGGAAATACGTGCTACAGTAATATCTCGACTTACATCCTCCCAACTTGCAACGTTTCTACACTTACATCGTTTCTATCACTGACGTCGAATTTTTATTGAAACACAGTTTCGTATCCTCGTGCATAATTTAGAAATTAAGGAAGGCGCGTAATATGCGATAGTATGCTAAATATCGAAAGCAAAATACACATTATTATTTTTGCAGGGTGAAACATGCCTTTACCTAGATTTCTTGAATTTTGTTAATAAAAATATGAATTTGCATAGAAATCCGCAGTTTTCGTTTTTAAATCTAAAATATTCATAAGACGTTGTCACTTCATCCGAAAGAATTGTAAAATGCTACTTGTACCGGTATCTTTATCTTTAGTATTGACTAATTTATCGGCTCAAAGTCACCGTTATTTTTCGAAGAGAGAATTCGTCGGCTATCTAATAAACGGGAAGAAGTTATCGAAAATAATGGAAATTATTCTTAATAGTAAAATTATAGTTAACTTTTATATAAATGAACATTGAATTTGGAAAAAGGCATCGAATTAACTTGAATCTTTAATAGATGCATTAGCAGTTGAGTCTAGAATTCCTAGCTTTCAGTAAATACAATACAATAAATTTTGCGACATTCAATAATCTAGAACAAAAGATAGTAAATCCACAGCAGAGATGGGCAAAATTTTATTCGGATAGAATAAGAAAGAATTTATCTAAACAAGAAATTATTCGAATAAAAGGTTATTTGCATAGAATTCATTTGAAAATTTATTCAAATAAATCAGTCGAATAAGAAATTCTTTACATTACATTATATTAAATTGCAGAGATGGGTGAAGCAAGAATATGTAAACAGTACCGAACGTAAAACATTTTTTTCTAGCCTTATTCTTGAAACCTCATCGAGTTATCTTTCGTAACTAATTTCTGTTCAAATGATGAATCATAAAATTTATTACTTTTAGGTAAATTTATTCAAAAAATAAATACAAAATTATGCAAACAAATCAGCGTTATTTATCCGAATAAATAGAGAATAATTTATTACAGATCATAAGTAATTGTTCTGCAGATAAAATATCTACCTGAACATTCGAAACGATTCGAATAATGCTAAACTCTGATCTAGAGTATGGAATAATTTGATTTGAAACACGTAACTAAATGAAGAATCATATGTCCTGTGCCTAGGCTTTATTCAAATTGCTAACTTCCGGTACAAAAGCATGGACAATCCGTTCTCTTTTTAATTCGCAAGCGTTGCATATTAAACTCCTGTTGGTCCTTTAGTAAAGTTGCCGCGACGAAACAAGCAAGGCGTTTTATCGTCATCCAACAAAGGCTACTCGGAGGTAGAGCAGATACTTTGATCGTTTCAGTTTTAGCCGGAAGTGCACGGACCAGAATAAAGAGAAAAGACCGAGTCTACCGGTGTGCCCAAGACTACAACTGACTCGCTACTTAATACAGCTTAATCCTTTTTAATTAAATGCTCCTTCGATCACCCCTGTACCAATCTAAAAAGCACAAGACTAACGACCTCCCCCAAGATTTCTACAAATGAACTTGTTATAATCGCGGTCTCTTTTAGGAATAAGACGATGCTTAATGAACATTTTAACAGTACCCGCTATGCTTTTTGGTAACTCAGAAATAAAAATAGATTTGTATGGCAATTACATATATGGAGAGTTGCGGTCGAACCTCGATAATTCGAATTTCTTTAGCCCTGCTGCGGTCTTTAAGATACTATTCAATTCAATTGCATCCTAAAAGATGACCCACGGATCGCAGTAGGATTAACTCGAAAACCTCCGTAACACAAAGATAACTAAAACAGAAAGTTTTGTTGTAAAAGACTCACCGTAGCCAATGCCTCTTGGTAACAGGTGTGTGACAGCAGATAGCATCATACTGATCAGCGATCCACACTATTAGAATAATGTAAAAGGCAGTCGTAGTGTCGTTGAAAAATTCTGACATGATCGCCTCCATTCCTGGAACAAAATAATTTGTTGCTGAGAACGTTATTCAAAACAGCTTCGGTTACGCTAAAGTGTTTTAGCAAATTTTGAAATTGTACGTTGAAGTTTAATTCTTTCGAGTTCATATGTCAAAGAGAGCTGAAACACTATTGGTGTGAGAAAATAATTAAACCTAGTTCCTCTTTCTTATTTCCAATATTTTATTTGTTAATAGTAATAAAACATATTATTACTTTATTTATAGAAATGTATATTTATCAAAGAGTAAGAAATAATACCAAAAAACTATAAAGATTGTGTCTCAGCATTAAACTGGAGATATCTTTTAAGGGAAAACGGATCGTGTTTGATCAGACAGCTAAGTAATACCGTAACTAAAGTTTACATTTACTTGTAATTCTTTTTGTATTTATTGTTCCAAATATTATGCACTAGAGCATTTTTATTCTATATGCATAATTGATTTCAATTTTAAAATTAGTTCTATTTAGACCTTAGTTAAACAATGTTTGAGGTAAAAAGGAATCAGCTTCAAACTTTACGCAGAAGAAAACCACCAAATATTTTCATAAATAACCGAAGGGTGTTTATGCGCTTATGCAAAGTGTAAACACACAAAAAGCTGCAAAGTACATTTAATATGCAAAAATATGCAAAATATCCGAAGTAAAGTATACACACGTTCTAATTAGATATTTATGGCAAATTTCAAATAAAATATTTGAAATAAAGTACAAATTAGAATATTTAGAAAATCAAACGGATCTCTATTTAAAATGTACTCTTTCAGTTTTGCTTAAAGGGATACACGAATTTGCATAAATATGCAGTCTAGTTATAATATTTCAAAGATGAATTTCTTCAATTCAGAGGGTTTGATTTCTTTAAATATACCTTAAAATTCATATTTCTCCAGTTACTACATTTTATATTACAGTTTTTTGCTTGCCTTTATATTTATTTAGCTATTATATTTGTATAAACATCCACAGTTAATCTATCAAAATATAGCAAATATCTATAATTTATCCAAATTTCTCAAGTTAAAGGAAAATTGGTAAAAATATGGAATAGAATTTTATTCCTTCTTATTTTACATCTAACAAAATTTATAAAAATAAGAACAGCGCACTGATAGACGACATGTTGAACTAGGTAGGTTAACGCACACACAAAATTCATATATAAACGAAGTCTGCTCGAAATCTTCGGCAATTTCCTTGTTTTGCAAATTCTATGGTATACACGTGTAATGTATGAAACAAAATTGTGAATCTTGCTCTCACACGTGCAGATATTCTATACGTACATCAGAACGTGCACTATGCGTCTTATATGCATGTTAACATGCATTTAGGTGCAACATGTACCACATAAAGCCGCTTTAACGCGTGCTTACGTCCTCTATTATGTAATATAAATGGTATACCAAATTAAACCTACGTATAATCATTCCGTTTAGAACAAGCATAAAATACCTATTTACATTGGTGCATTTCACAATTTTGTATCGCATGCACTCAGAAGTATGTAAAATAGACATTGGAAAGTCTTGGTAAATCTCACGTAAAATACAAATTTAATAACAAATTCGCTGCTAAAAGGAAATGATTCGTAGTTTGGGGTAATAATCATTAAACTGCGGATGTTTATGCAAATGTTAATCAGACATTAGATATTGGGCTGTCACATACATATATCCCGTTTTATTACTACGTCTAAAATCATTTACTTGTAAATCCAGATGTTTAATCGATTATGCATGCATTTGCCATTTTGACCGATTTTTTTCCCCATTTTTTCGGTAGCCGAAAAGTTCTTTTCGCAAAAAATTTCTGGGCCTTGTAAAATATCCTAGAAAAACTAACTCACTACCTTGGTGAAAGCCTCACCCTTAAAAAGCACCGCCTAATGGATTTCTAAATCGATAAAGCGAGCTTCAAAATGTTAGCTATGTCTTCCAAGGGAAAATACCGTTTGCGAAGTATTGTTCCGTCAGTCGATAGCAATTAAGCGGTACGTACGATTTCCACAAGTACCAAATAATTGTACTTTGCGGAACACGTAGTTCTCCATCGATTTTACGCGCATGTATTTTGACTGCATTGAGAGGGACCAACGGCCGAAAACAAAGGGTTATGGCACCTTTTGACTATTTTCCATTCCACCAAAACGTGTCTCAGGCTGTGTATGACTTAAGTTTGAATTTATTGGAACAACTGATAGCAGATATCGGTAATCCATAGGTACATAGTTTGCAAAAATAGAACTTCCATAGGATGTACATTAAATGAAACGTTACCGTATCAGAAATTTAGGATAATTATCATTGTTCTCTAATTAGAATAAATATTCAGTCGTATCTTTCGCACTGAAATATAAAGTTTCCTTACATACATATTACACAAGATCATTACAAAGATGGTATCTTTTGCCTTAGACGGATCAAACTCTGTCCCAAACTAGTTTTATTACATTATTGAAGTTACTTGCTGCTTATAATATTATATAATGAACGCCGCCGTCGGTATAATTAACGACAGCTTTATTCGCGAACATCTCGAAGTTAATCCTTCTGACAAACGTGTTCCCATTTTCCTTTGCCGAAGGACAGTGCTTGTGGTCGTTAATTGAAGCGGCTGCGTTTGAAAATTTAATTCGAACGAAAGAGCTTCGAGAAACGAAGCGGAAAGGAAATTTTCTTTCTCTTAGAGGGATTTAATAAGACCGCCGCCATGTTTTTCGAAGTTAACTTGACATCGAATCAGATTCATAAACAATGGAGATCCGTAATACTGATTATTTCATGATTCTTTTTCATCCGTCTGAAAAACGAATTTGCGAGACCTGTTTTCGTTCCACGAGCCATTATTTGTGTAATTTTTCATATTAACTGCTTGTTTTATATTGCGTATTCGAGAAAGATGAATAAACTATTAAAAATGCGGATACAGCGACGAGCAAAAGTGTAAGCACGTGTTGAAGTAAAACAGCTCTTCTGTAGAAAAACTCCCTATTCAAAAATATTAGAGTGTCGCTTCTACAGGCGTAATAAAGTAATAGGAAAAAACCCAAGACTTCGGAGTCGCAGCGTCTGGTCTTGTCGAAGGTCAAGCGTACCTGAAAAGGTTGACCATTGTTTTGTAAAACTGTAATTGTCGAAGGCTGTCGTTTTCTCGACAGTTCAACGTGAAGAGTCGGTGCGGACAGGACATAGAAAGTCCTGGTACATTACATTCTCACATATAATCAAATATATATATCAGCTACTTTTTTTCCTAAACCCGTGTCTTTTTATTTAAAAACCGAAATAAGAAGAACCTGCTTCCATCAAAGCATAACCCCTTAACAGCACGCTACATTACATTACTGATTAATCAAGCAAAAATAGTATACTTTATGTTAAATAATTGGATAAAGATAATCAGAATTGTTAGTTGACCATTTTAAATGAAAAACGATCAACCTTTTTTATTATTAACGACAATATTTAGTGAATTTAATGAAAACAGATATGCGATGCCATGTTTACACTTTTGCATGCTGGCTAAGAGCTAAATGAAGTGCTTACGTAATAACTAATTTAGGTTGATACGAATTGTAAACAGACGTTATCACACTATTATTATAAACTGCGACATCCAGTAAACATTATGTCAGTTGAACAACGGTTAATAAATACAAGCGCAGTATTAAGCCACTCGGTGAAGTTAAGGAAAATGCTATCACTTCTTTGTGTAACAAAGGATATTCCTTACGACAAATCGCTAAAGGATGTCAAGCATCTCATACAATTGTGGCAAAAATAAGAAAAAGTCATGTCGGTGCTGACCAAATGACACTTTAGCAAAAGCTTAATCTTTAAATTATCATAAAGAAAACACTGCTAGTTTTAATTAATCAGACAGCTGACACGGAATAAACAAAATATTTCATAAAAACTCAATTTTGTTTTTTTTTCTTTTTTTTTAATTTAATATATTTAATAAACTTCTGGTGACCCATTATTAATTTGTGTGATGTGTAATCTATCATTACATCTTTGACACTCCTCCAAACACGCGAATATTTTTTCCGTGCAAGTGAATTCTTTTTACGCGAAAGAAAACCGCGCAAAAAATTTGCGTGGAACGGATAATCCGTGTAAATTGAGGGATAAATGTATTCTAAAATCATCGAGGACTTGCCATAATCTACCTTAAACCTAAATAGTTCGTGGAACCAGCGCTGGGAAGATGTAGAAAAAATTAAAAAAAAAATGGTTTCCAAAAAAATAGCAAAAACAATCACGTAAAATCGATACTCAGGATCGTCTGCTATCAAATCCACAGGCTCGCCCTATTAATCGAATAGTTTCCGCACAATTAAAAGTTCACGGCACGGCATACAAGGCCCATGTAAATTTAATGCCCACCCCGTGGACCATTATATCGTTAAAACGATACATTCGCTACGTTCCCGCAGCCGTTTTTATTGTTTCGCGGGCGTTGAACGTTAAATCTCACTTATCGGCTGAAACATCGCCCAAGTTATTCAGTCTGAAACGACTTTCCATCAAACTAGCCGTGAACGAGAATTTAGATAACCACCAACGAACCACCAGTAGATCATGAAAATATGATTGCAATGTGTTTACAGCAATTTGTCGCGGACTAAACGAAAATTTGTTCCTTTTAAACCTATTCATTGAATAATAGGAAGTTTATAAAAACAGTTTTATAAACTATAAATAAGCTAGAATATTAACCTTCATAGGACCGAGCAGAGTACAAGTGTACCGCAGATATTATATTTTTACTGTATCTTCGTAAATAAATTTTTATATACCTGTTCCTCTCTATTATATATGATTTACATATCCTTGATACAAGATATGAAGAATTTTAATTTTTCAGTATCGAAGCAGGTGTACTTTTTAATAAATCCTTCAGAAAAAGTATGAAAATAATCGAACATTAATATAAAATAACTTTTTCAATAGAACATTTCATAAAACATACGAAATTTGGACACTCAAAAATTATTGGTATATGGAGACTTTGCATGATCGCAGAAGGATACTGATTGTCGTTATTGTAATGCAACATAATTGCAAATATGGAACTTCTTCAACTTATTTTTAAACATCTAATTTTATAACTCTAAGCTAGATATCTGAAAGTATTGCAACGGATTTTTGAAGAAATTTTTACATGACTTAAAGGCGCGAAAATTATGCAAAATCTGAAACACCCCGGTGTGAGATGTTTTAGTCCGAAAAAGCAGTGTATCGTTGCAAGGCTAATCTTCTAGCATCCAATATAAATTTAGTAGTCGATAAATTACGACGATAAATTAAAAAATAGATAACTCGGACACGAATGGCTAAGCCATAGTGAAATTTACTAACGTATCCTAGTAATGTATTCTATATCTTTTATTTGTTTAAGAGATATTCCTAAAATTTGACAGGGTGGCCACTGTGTCAGTCGCGAATTAATCGAGGAAATATCGTGTCGATTTTTCAGCGGAAAACTTTCAACGTTGTCATTAATCACCGGTGGAGCAGTGTATTTTAGCTTGGTCGTTTTGCACTTTCGTGACCCGGCCACGACACACCCTAGGATACTTTTATTATTTCCGCTCAGTCCCCGGGGGGTTTTCATATCGTTACAATTCATTAGGAAACACGCTAGCTGTACATTGCTCTATACTTTCCTCGAAACACATTAACTCTATTTTCTATACTCTATTTTTTACATTCTATATTCTATTAGGTTGTTCGAAAAGTGCGTACCGATATGTAAGAAATATTCTATTATTAGGTCCTTCGGAAAATTCGTTGCGATATCTAACGAATATTCAGAAGCAACATGTATACAATTATTAGGTTGGTGCATATCAAATGTCGTTTTTTTTCGAAGTAAAAAGCAAGTAAGGTAACTAAATCCTTCAAAACCGAACGCACATACATATATAGTTCAAATAATTTTACATAATTCTGTGCACTTTTTTTCTAGCAATTAACTAGTTTCATTATTATATATTTATAAATATTACCAATATCGGGATTGTTTAATCTTTCTCCTCCCTATATTCAATTTTGCAAGTCAATGTTCACCTATTTCTCTATTTATACAATCTTCTTCAAAGGCCACTTTCAATGGTTTTTATGATACATTTGCTAAATTTGGACTTTCACAAAGAATTGCTCAAATACTCTAATTATTCATGATGTCAAACACTGAAGCTACGCAATTTGATTATAATACATATATATGTATAATATAGCTAATTTCTTCTTCTTTAACGTGGTTCACTAGAATTAACCATTTTACAAAATTAATTCATTCGTTAATCTCAAACTACGAAAAAGCGACATTTCATATGCACCAACCTAACATAATTGTATAGCGCAAGTAGCATTAGTTTTTTAGTTTTTTTAGTGACTTTTAGCCAACTATTTAATAGCTTCATAATTTTCTTTTTCCAACAAATTTTCATCGGTATTTGCAATGAGTTTCTGCAATGTCTAATGTATTCTATTTCTATGTTGTGTGAAAATCACAATAAATGATAATGAGCCCGTTTCACAGTTTTAACAGCTTTTGAAGATTTTTAGATATTTTGTTACAAAATTTCACCTCTTTTGATCAACTGCACACGTTGCTCTTTAATTGAATTTAAGTAGTCCATCTGATAACACAATTTCTTAATTTCAAAAGTGATCAATACTACCTTCTAAATCTTTCAAATATGCGTACAATAGTATTTACAATATTAGATGTGCTGGTGGCTATGCATTAATAGTAATTCGTACTTCAAATATCTGTAATACTTTAATTTTGTTATATTAAAGTTCTGTTTTTGTATGACTTTTAATTAAGTATGTGTATAATTATCGTTTGACGCTTTTAATAACAAACTTTCATTAAGTTTACGTTTCTCACATGGTCGATAATAACGGACGCGATAGTATGCATAAACTGAAATAATTAACTTCGTGGTTTCATGGATGAATTACATGGATATATTCATTAGAACGTATTATTCACTCGAGGTAATAATAACAGATCCTGAATTAAATAATGCGCGTAACATAATAGAAACTACGTGGTTAGGAACTTTTCGGTAAATATAGAACTGGTTTATCTAATCCCACTAATATCATGACTCCGGTAAAAAGAACATACTATCCAACGCTAATCATACTATTAATTTATCAATTGAATCAAAACGTTTCGCTTAAAAAATCTAGTATTTCTAATTTTCTAAATTGTTTCAAGAATGGCATTCAAATTGTTTCGCCAATTTTCAATTTTCCCGTAAAATTAAAATTTAAAAACACAGAAAATCCAGTTTTATTCGTATTATCTTTTGAAGAAGTATTCTTCTGAAGATATACAGGATGTCTGACGTAACTGGGCGGAATTATATATATATATATATCTTTAAACACGTCAGAGATAGACAAAAATGTCATAAACTAAAATTAAACGGTATCAAATGATGCACAACTTAAATGTAATTTTATATCTTTTTATGCATTCAATTAAGTTGACTGTTTACATAATTACACTGCAATTGTTTACGTAATTTAGAATGAGTAGTTGAAAATTAACATTAGTTGTAGGTATCTTTTATCGTTTTTCGTCGAAAATTTTATTCCAGCTCTCTAACAATGGAACGTCATCATCACTCACACACCGAATATCACACTGTCGCGCACTATCTCTTACATGCAATTGATTTTTCATTCGTCGAGCTATGATTACCATACGCACGGCCTGTTCCATGAAAACTGCTCTTAAAGCCAAACTCAGACGTAAAAGGTATTTCTCAAAGTGTCGAATGAGTGTCATTATTTTGTAAACACTGAAGAATAAACACAAACTATTTCGTTCATAGCATCGAATAACAGAAATTGCGACGCGCGATATCTCGTCTATAGCACTGAAGAACAGAAATCGCGAGGCGAGATATCTCGTCCATAGTAGCGAATAATGATAGTGTGGTGCGAGATATCCCGTCCATAGCGTTGCACAAGCGACATTGTGGTAGCGAGACATCTCGTCCGTAGTAAGAAAAGGGTTAAGAAAGTCGCCAACAAACGATCGATTGCGGATAGATAAAGTCGTATCACGATTCATATCACGAGAATTGTCGTTTGAACGCTTCCACAAGCTGTAAGGTACTTTTCTCAAAGACAGATTTTTAAATGTAGTTCTCGAAATCCCAATCGCCCAATCAACGCCTCAAACTCTTCATTAAAGACTGATTTCAATCAGTTCTCAGTACGGTAGGTATCCATCAGAAATTTGCGATTGCAAATCACCGTGTGGAAGAAGTCTTGCCACCGCGTAACTATTATCTCCCGTTCAAACTTACGTGCATAAAAAAATAGGTGCTCGATTTTATGGACTAGACAATGGTTTTCGAAATGTATACTCGACCAATGTTAGATTAGGAAGGTGCCTAGTATATTGGACAAAAGTGGATGAAGGCACTTGGCACAATGAAAAGGATGAATGGTTTGCGGAGTAAAGGGACGACCTCGGATAATTAGTTCCTTGATCGGACACACAGCGCAGCAAAATACGAAGAAAGCAACGTGGAGAGAATGCTAATGGGTATGCTGACAGCAGTTTACGTCCCAAATGTACGCAACACGAGGAAAGTACAAATCGACAAATACGCAACGTGTGACATTTCTCACGGGGTAGAAATGGTACTGAAGTGAAGAATTATTCGTCAACAGTTTAATTATTTAACCCCTGAATAAGCGATAGGGTGAGTCATAATAGAAAGTTCAAATTTTGTAATAATATAGTTTAGATATGTTTGCAAGCTTCCCGAGACAATATGCACAGCTTAGAAACTAAAATATGACTTGTACGTTAGTAAATGGCCGCCACTGTATATTATCAAATTCATCAATTGATATTATTATATATGACACATGTTGTGCAATTGGATACATATTTATATTATATTGTATTTATAGAAATTTTAGTTGATATCATTTGTAGACTCATTCACCAATATCTTTTTAATATTTGATAGCGGAAATTCTATATTGTATTGGATTAATGCGAATTCGACACCTCGACACTATTCAGATTGTTCTGATGCTTATTATTTCCGAAATTTGATATTATTAATTAAGATAATCACTCCATTCAGAAAGGGCAGGAAAATTTTAATTACTTTAATTATCTTATGCTGCAGTGGTCTATGCTATAATTACATATTTACATCTAATCCGTGTCTTTTTTTAAAAATTCTTGAAAAATAAATTCTTTGATATAAGGAAAGAACACATTTTTTCATGAAAAATGCAATCAATTTTTTTATTTTAGCGCGAAGTATTAGAATGTTTAATTGAAAAATTTAATTGGAACATGCATAAGATACGTTAACCATATTCGGATACAAAGCGTAATAATATAACTCAGATAAGCAATATAATCATACGTGTTCAATCATCGAACATCTATCGCTAACAACAATAAGCAGTGAACATAATTGAATATTGAACGTTGCAGTCTGACAAATGAGCTAATTGCTGATCAGAATTTATAAATGCCAATGCGGAATCATATCCAATATACACGACGGTGAAAACAAAAACAGATCATGGCTGATTGATAATAACACATTCTACTTGTAACAATAAATGCTCTGTAACTGCATAAAGTTAAAATGCGCCTAAAAATGAGGTAAATTCGAAGAAAAACGTAAAACTATCACTTAAAAAAGTAGAACACTTCCCGTAATATAAATAATAGTAATAATATAAATAAAGTAACAGAGCACTTCTTATTTTTAAATTTATGGCAATAATAATCCTTTGAATTCGTAGAGAGGTATATAGTTCGTAAAAAAATATTTGAAAACTGTTTAGCTGTCGATTATCAGAAAGTGGAGCAGATTCCTTAAAACTGCAATCCCTTTAATTCGTACATTAAAAATAGAGCAGTTTTGGAGTACAGAATTTACAGGGCCGTCGAAAAGAAAATGCTAAAGAATTTTAAAGAAGGAAGAGGAAAGAAGCCTCGATCAATATCGCAAATATCGTTATTTGGATACCAACTTCGAGACGCATGAATCAGTTACATACCAGAGCCTAGGCCGAAATGATCTTAACGCCGGATAATGCATTCATTTAAATGCATACTAGCCGGACATTACCTCAACTGGGTAAGCCCCTGGCACAGGCCCTGGTCGAGTGTGCCGAGTGGAACTACGGGCTTCGACATTTTCCTCTTCCTCTTGACTTTTATAAAGACGTTAAAATTCCTCCAGCAACTACGACGAACGCCCGATAATCTCGCGCGACGCTGAAATTGCACCGGGAACGTTCCAATTTATGTCGCCAGCATTTTTCCACCACGAAAAAACCGATCAACGGGATCCCTCTCGTTACTTGAGAAAAATTTCTTCGTGTTTCGGGAGAACGGAGGAGTATGACTGGAAAAATTGTTAACGAGGGATCCGACCTCTACAGTGGATATAAATATGTTTTAAATATGTTTTAATTGCGTTGCGAAAAGTATTGCTATTTCCATACTTCTTCTTTCTTCATGATTCGTCAAATACTTATGCATAGCAGCACTAATGATTCATTGCTTTGTCTCTTTGAATTAAACTTTCGAATCACACATTTTAATTTGGTTAATAGTAACATCGTTTCTCTTACTCTTATTCCTGCGCCAATAAATGTGACCATAAAACCGATCCATTTACGAGCGTATGTATATTTGATCGATCGAGAATGCACATATGAAACTCATGTCAACTAGACAGTTTCAAGTAAAACCACTTCAAACGATCGGAAAATTGAATAAAGGGCAGTTTTCCGAATGGGTGATGGTAATTTCGTATAACGTCTCGAATAATTTTATCATACGTCAGATATCATTATAATAATTTTTATCCTTTTTATTATTAAGCATAAAATACAATGGTTCGTCATGTTTACGGTTGACAAATTTTATTGCAATCGCTATATAATGTTTTAATGCAAGTAAATATTTAAATGAAGGGTAAGGTTGAAAGCTGGGAATGTTAAATATGACATTAAATTTCGATTTATCTCCGACAAAAGAACCGAATGAATTTTGTCCGGTACCTAATATAAAAAACATAACCAGACGACGGATATTTATGCATTTATGAGAAATCTAACTAAGACAAAAAATGCACGATGCAAATAATATGTAAAATTATATAAAATATCTGAAGTAAACCACACATTATTATATTTCAGGATGAAACTAATTTATATTTAGATTCCATTCCGCTGGTCGTGTTTTTAAAAATATCAATCTGCATAAAAGTCCGCAGTCTGAGCATAACGACTCGAAAAATGTTCTTACGAATCTTTAATAGCAACCTTCGATGGCAAGAAAATACTATTTCATGCTTGGATTCCATGTTTAGCACATAGACTAACCGTGGCATAATTATAATTTCTGCCACGTTGGCCACACGACGATCCTGTGAATCAAAACTAATTCGCAGTCATGATTGACAAGATAGGTGTACAGTCGGTGACACGTGTGACACATACGTACTTGGATGCGACGCATCCGTTTTACACGCTCATGCACGTATGTACATATATACATGAAATGGCGATGCCGATCGATCATACGTGAACATCGGTGTCGACAAACTTCGAGATTCCAAACTTTATCCACGCATCTTGCACCTTTCTACAATTATTTCGTTGCACCAAGATTTCTGCATCAATGAACTGTTATCACTCATGTAAGCACTCATGAGTGACAAAATTTCACAACTTTCTAAGGTGTTCGATTTTAATTCGATCACTTCTCGTTTTTAAGTTTATGTGAAATTGAATTATTACGTTGTTGAATAGTAAATATCGTTTTTGAGATATAACACTTGAGTAGGTGTTCCTTGCTTTACATTGACAAATTTTAATCAATGGGAGGTTTATTTGAACGAGTGCCTTTTTATCATTGTGAAACATGTTAATTGTTTAATTTTGAAATGGCTGGAACGAGACTTCATCGAAAAACGACATTTATGAAGCAACAACGTACTAACTTACAGAATATAAATCCGATTAGATTAGATTAGATTAGATTCAAGGCAAGTTATGTAATAAGAATTTATGTTATTCGATAAATTAGCAGCCCTGAAGTAAAATTATAAAATACTGAAAATAAAAACGTGAAATACCAAAAATTACAAAATCTGTAAACTTTACATAATTTGTTGACTTCTAGCTCTACAAAAAAAAAATGCGCTGAATAATACGTATCTCACCGAATGGAAGAAATTCTTACTCTATCTTTACAATTTTCATTCAGAAATATATCGACAGTATATACACATAGAATGTTGCATAAACACTGGTAAATTCTCGTCCAAGGAAATTCAAAACCAAACAACGCACAATTGCGGCGTTTAAGAGGGAACAACTGCTAATAATGTGGTTAATCAGTAGTCAACTCTGCTTGGCATCGCTTACGTGTCATTGGTATCGAACAAAGCCGAGCCGACACTAATTTCGAGCAAATCAGCAGAACCGGATGCGAACACCTACAACCTGATGGACATAATATTTCCTGCTGACCGAACATACTGAGCATACTTGAGCTTGATGAAATCCGAGATTGGACGCACTTGTCCCTAATCAAATTGAAATTAGGCCACAACCCCTTATTCTCTCATATACGATAAAAGTGATGGCAAATTAAATTCACTAAAATTCATTACTTCATCGTTAACAAACTTAAAAGTAATGCGTAGAATTTAACAATACAGAGTATAGTTCTTATAGTAACTTGAGAGATTTTATAGTCGAATTTTGTATGAAAATTTTGAACAATAAGTCATCACACCGAATATGTTTATGCATTTATAAACAATTTTGTGTAAACGTATAATATCGAATAATCATATTGCATAATATAAAAGAACTAGATAACCTGTTTTAAATTGTACACTCTGTGAAATACACAGTGTAATAACATCTTGTAGTTTTCCTGATTGTATACACTATTTTGATATAATTTAAATGTGCGATGCTATCTATTGAAAATGTCCAAACTTTGCTATGCTTTCGTCAAATTCAAAGATAATGTAATGAAATTTGGAGGGTATATTTAAAAGAGTATGGAGAATCTGTTTATAAATTTTACGCAAGAAGAGCCCGAGTGACCTGACGCCGTTCTTGCATCCAGCAGTACAATTAACTTAAATTCTCAAGATTTTGACCATGAATTTCACCAGCATTATTTTCAGCCCGTCATATGTTTCATAATGATGATGATAGTTGGATAGACTGCCCGAAGTCTATTGCATTTACGATAGATAATTCAACAATATGACAGAACATCCAAATAACAGAGGCTTATGAAAGCAGATTTGGTGTCTATACGTGTAACCATGTGGCATCTCATCTCTCCGCATCCGGTGGAAATGCTCCATGGAATCTGGAGTTGAGCAATAGTTACTGAGCAAGTTGTTAGGGTTAGATAGTTGAATCAACATACAGAGCGCCATTGATCTGCTCGTGTTCATAGAGCTTGAAACATGTGTACAATGTGGCTACATATGTTTCACGTAAAGCAAACATGTACCTACACCGGTTTTCTCTGTTTCTATCTCCTTTGACAGTGTTTGCCTTCGACAGTAATTTACATAATTTTCAGTGGCGGTGATAAGTGTCAAAATGCAATGGACAAGATCATATTCCTTATCGAATTCTATTCGAACACACAGAAACTGATCAAACAGACACATACGCTAGACACGGTACACTAGAACGTAGTTAGCATCATATTCGGGCGAAGATAATTTAATTTTCGGTAGTTCGAAATTCGATGATAGGCAACTGCACCCAGGAAAGAGCACACGTGTTGCTCACAGAAAACTCAAATGCAATTTAAACGCAAAGTTGCTCAAACGAGGTTGTTTCCAACCCTTGTTTAAATTACATTTCACTTTTCTGTGTAAGGGATAATCAAAACTCGATATTTTACAACCAGTGGGTAATACTGACTAACTTTATTTCTCAAAGATGGAAATGTATTGTTTGATTTCGTATTAGTAGTAGAGCTCATAGTCTATTACATAGTCTACTATGACTATGACTACTATAGACTATAGTCTTACATAGTCTAGAGTCCAAAGCTAACATTCATCGTTTTCGCATCGTAAAAATGTTTTATTATTATGTAATTCGTCAATGCATATTTCGCAACATAACCTTCTAAGAGTGATCGATTTTTAGGCAATGTAAATTAGTATTTAGAATTCGTATAAATTATTAATAAATATTAATCTCGTGACATATTTTCTTGATTATGTTTAAATTCAGTTGAATGTATTACTTAAAATATCTTAACATAAGACATGGGGCAATACCGGTCAAACTGAAGGACTAATCTCAACCAGCTTTTCAACTTTTTTCTGATTTAGATGCCACGAACATATAAAAGAATTAAAAATAAAGCACAGTGGATTCAAGGAGACATATAAAAAGGACGACTAATATGGAATTCTTGTTGAAGTAAAATGCTATTCCTAATAGATGCTGGCAACGTACCGGATTTGAATATAACCAAAATCTAAAGACAGGAAATATGTCCGTTAATAACTTTACAGGCAAACAAAAGTTCAGATAAGATACGTCGCTCTTTTTGCAGAGCTCTTAATTTTTTACATGATAAGTAAGATGAAAAATTATTAAGTGGCCTGTTTTAGGTGGAATGGTCTGCACATTAATAAAATGTCTTCCATTGTTTAATCCTACAACAATATTCTACAGAAATTGAAATTTAAAAGTCTAGTATCCATGTGTAAGAAGTTGAAAAATTGTCAAAGTGCAACCCAATCGGTAATAATAAAAACAGTTGCGTAGTCATTCCCTAAAGACGACAGTGAGACCCTCTGCGAAACACGTGTTGGTGGCTGAAAAACATCCCTTACGATACTCGCGCCTCGATACGGATAGACGGAAAGCAGTTTGGACGGGGTCGTAAGCAGATAAACGAAACAGCAGCGAGTGCAACATGTTCTGACCGTGGCTGAAAATGTGTTTACAGCATGTTAGGTGGTCGATCATGCGACACTGATGCGCAGGGGCGCCGGTAACTCCGTTCTTTGACGTTCCATTATGCAAAATCGTCTTCGTACTCGTTTCCGACGCCAAATGCCGTGCGACGCGTGGTCGATTTCACGTGAATTCACGTACCGATGATACACAGACAGGCCGCGACAAAATCACGGGCGCAACAACCGTGAACGACGAATGGAACAACGAAAATTTTAGAGAGACCGGATACAAAGGCTACAGCAGCGGTACTCCCACGAGCACCGCTTTGTGAAACGGTAAAATAAGAATGATTTTGTTGACGTACGAATTCAAAATGGATAAACAGAGAGATTATGCTTTATCGTGCAATTTAAACAGCGTTAAATCCTTGTACTTGGAATAAATGTCAACAAGAACGAAGATGAAAGAGTTGGCTATTATTCAACGTTTCTCTTGCAAAAATCAATGCAACTAATCAAAGAAGAGACAAAGGAAAAGGAAAGAGTAGAAAAAGAATATGTAGCAGCCGATCCTTGAAAGTCGCGGCGCGACGTACCCTTGTGTCAGGAGCTCACAGAAACGCGGTGTACCGTTGTGTCGGGGGCCGACAGAAACGCGGCACTCTTTCAGGCTTAAAATCAAAGATTACCAAATCACATAAAATGGAAAGCGTTTTCGTTGGAGTTTCAGTTTACGTTCGATCACCAGACGAGATCAGTCGCATTATTAAAACCATATCACCTAATACCACGTCAGTGTGAATTTATTTGGACAAAACCATTCTTGACAACTTTCGACCCTTCCGACCCTCACAAATAATATAGAGCAATTGATTACTTACAATTGAATCGTTACGTAAAAGGAATCGGAGTTGCTCAACCATTTAATTGCAACAAAGTTTTATAATTTAGACTAAATTCTACCATCATCTTCTACTTTATAACTCTAACAAAATTCAATAATTTCACGTACAAAAAAGTTGAATGCAAAGTGAGTGTAAGGTATTTTTAAAATATAATTTATCGCCGTTTAATCATCAGAATCGAAACTCTGTCATAGACACATGTTAATCTTCTCACAGTTTCATTATTCTTATACACCTGGAACTCCTTTTACACGGTGAAAACGTACCGTGTAAAAAAAGTCCTGCAAATATTTATTGGCAAACAAAGTATAAAACTTGTGTTCAAAAATGTAAACTATATAAAAAGTAATTTAAAGCATGGAAATGCATTCGCTAAAGCATTTCATAAAAAGTTGATAAATTAAAGCAAAACGAAAACGAAATAATCGTGTAACTGTTAATGAACCTTGTTAATGGAACCGTGTGACTTTAAAATCGTGTAAAGGGAGTTCCAGGTGTATGTATTTTTCGGGTTTGTTAGTATCGTTCGAGAAATACTAAAATTTCGAATTATCCATCTATACAAATAAAATTGAATTTTTTTGGTGTTTATTGTCACAAAAATGATCCTTTCTCTAAGAAAAAAAAGGAAAAGTTGGCTGAAAAATATGTGGATGAACAGAAAGCTAGATGCACGTATAGGAAACTGAGAAATCGTAGAAGTACTCGCCAGAGAGAGCCGCAGGATGACGGATGGAGGGTAGGAAACGACACAGGAACCGGAACCCATTACTCCAGATAACAACTTCCCTAAGGCTTCCTTTCCTTCTTCTACATCCACCGGTAAACCCGATATACACACTAGTGTAGCATACCAGGTCCTCGCAGAACGAATCCGGAAATTTACCACTTCTGTTGCCATTTTATTCGGATACCAACCATGCAACTGGTGGCCCCACGGTATACCATAAGCGTGTGCAAACCTTGACCATTTCTTACGAAAATTGGCCATTCGACTCGTTGTATCTTCATTAGTTAATTCGTTTCCTCTTTTCATGGAATTCAGGAAAAATGCAATTTTAATGTTCAAAATAATCTTCCATATACTGAATGCCTTTCCTCGTTTATGAGGGAGGTAAAGAATCCCTTCTTTACAAACAGACGGCGGCTTTGCGATCACAAATTTGTTTGATTCAATCTAAACGTATCGAACCATGGTCAGTCGCAAAAGTCTACATACATTTTTATATTTCAAATATTTAAAAAGATACGAAAGTTTTGATCTTTTTAAAAGTATTAATTTATTTACTAATTAAAATTACATAGCTCGTTGAAATGTGAGCAAACTTCTTTCATTTGTTTATATGCATTGAAAACACAATTTCACGAAAATGTAAGTACTTATGTATACTAAAGTAGATAAAAACTGTATTTGTGCTTTGTTATATCTTTGGGTACATCTGTTATATCTTAGGTACATCTGTGACTTTCTATAATTTATTTAACGTAAATAGAATAATATCTGTTACACGTTTGGAAGCACTTGTATTCGTGTAATCAATGATCCTCTCTTTATAAAACGTCTTTTAGAATTCTTTTTTACTTGCAATTTTATGTTTCACAAATTTTTATACCATTTCTATCTTTCTAAAGTATGTCCTAAAATATAAAAATACTTAAAACTTAGAATGTGTATGTAAACTTTCGTGACTGACTGTAATCTATATACTTAATACTAACGAAATTAATCTTTCTACCCACAAACTAAACACACTAATACAAATACACTTAACATAAAGAACTGGGTATGATTAAATAACAACAGTTCAAGATTATAATTTCTTACTCCGTATTATGTGCCTCGTCGCAAAGTCTACGGAGCTTATCATTCGCATCGTAATCAAGGAAAAGCGTGTCAGACATACGATGAGAAGAAAGTGAAAAGAAGCGCAGAAATGGGGGAGGGTGGGAAATAAGAGATTCAGAAATCTATGTTTATTAAATTCTATTAATGTTTTCAGAACCGTTAGATAGCCTTGCGAGAGGATTAGCGATATCGCACTTTATGCAGGTCAATTGGATGGCGCTGACGGACATGCGAAGCGTGAAGAGGAGATTCAGGTTGAAATGGAAATGGGCGTCGCGGTGGTAGGGAAACCACCGACGCCGCCACCGTTACTAAATGGGCTCGGAGCGGGTTACCCAACTGTTGCGCCTTCATCAGAAATTTATGCAGAATCCTGGGTTAACCGTCCCGGCCAATCAGCTTTGTAACGGAGCTAACGTCGTATCAGCGAGGGAACCAAACCAAGAGAGGCTCTGATTTAGTAAAAAGGTTTTAATATTTTGCACCTTCGCTGTACTGCCACGTGCTACGAACTTTCAACTGATAGTTAAGCACAGCTTAACACGTTGTCTAGAAGCTATAAATAAATGGGTGTTTCCATTAAGTCATGCGATATGAAATTTCAGTTTTTTCAAGGAAAAATCGATGGCTTTTTTTAATTTAAATAAACGTACTTTTCGTCAAAGTACAGTCCGTCGTGAAAGTCTACATATACACTTTACATTTAAAATATTTACATATTTTAGGACATATTTTGGAATAAGGGGAATGATATGAAAATTCGTAAAATATAAAATTACAAGTGAGGAAAATTCCTGCCATCCATCCATCACGTGAATGAAATTGCTGGTAAAATACATAAGATGTAATTTTATTTATGCTAAACAAATTATAGGACGTCACAGATGTATTAGAGCATCTAACAAAGTATAAATGCAGTTATACCAATAAGTTTTATATACTTCAATGCGCATACGTAGACCTTTGTGAAATCGTATTTTTGTGTTATTTATGATTTGTTATAAACAAATAGAAAAAACATTGCATTGTAGAGGATTTAACTTTATTAACTTTGATGGTTGAATTGAATATGATTCTTAAAATCACCACTTTCAATCGTAAGGGGCATTACTTTCTACACAATCGGAATTTCAAATTTATGATATTTCCTATAGATGAAAGGTCTATCCTGTACTTAGTCAATGGTAATTGTCTATCCACGCTAATTGTTCATGCTAAAAAATGGAAATTGTGAGACTTACCGACAAGAGCCAGGAGCACGGTTAGGAGAGATGCAGCAGGAAACGTTACCGTTAAGTTGAACTCCAACATTTGAAGCAGATCCACTGAAACAAAGGGAAAAGAAGTATATTTCACGTGAAAAATAGATAAAGCCATTTGTCGTGCAGGCAGCTACTATTCGACAGATCGGATTTTTTTTTTTTCTAAGCTGAACAGAAAATATAAAAGCGTTTAAAGAATTTATAAAAATGAATTTTATATTCCGGTGCTAGAAATGCACGGCGATATTGTATCGAGATCGTTATGCTTCACGACGAACGATTCGAATTTAATATTTATTAGATACTCCATGACGAAAAGTTCCTGAGCAAAAGGTTATTACACAAGTTGAAGGCCCCGTGAAGAAATCGTGTCGCGTTCGACGAGTCGGTTCAAAGCTCAATAAGAATTAATTTCAAAACTTCCTGGATCTCGATTTAAGTTCTTGCAAACTTTCGATCGGCGCCCTGAGACTAGAGACAAGGTTTCGCTTCCCTTGCTACACTCAACCCATACACAACCTTTCATTAATTTATTCCATTCCAATTTTTTTTACGCCGAGACAATTATTAAAATAATTTCCAATCAATAACTTGGATTATTTTTAGCTTAAGCAAATGCAGCATCGAAATTAGTGAATTTCGAATTTTACTATCAAATTCATTATCCTTTTTACTATCGTAGAACGTACTCAGGCATCCTTAGATTCAAATTAGATATATAAATTAGAATTAAGATTTGGACTAATAAGGAACTAATATACATATATTAGATGTACCAATGAATAATCTATTTCTTTTGGTAAATTCTGCATTTATTTTTAACGAAGTCGAATATCTATCCTATTTCAAATATAGTTACGTTCATTCTGTAATGCTTTACGTTATTTATATGGGACTCCATATACTTCTGTTTGAATAAAAGTTTTATCCTTTGACAAAGCAAATTGATTAACTTATTTAAAAATAGTGGATTGCTTATTGGTACACCTAATAAATATATAGACACTCTTCGTAACAAAAGGATCTAACAGGAATTTTTAATGTATCTAATTATTACATTTTGAATTACAAACATTAAGCTTATCATATACCAAACACACCACTTATAATATTGAATCGAATTTTAATTAAAAAAGAAGGATACTAAAAAGGATGGATGTTTGAGTCAGCTATAACAAAACTACACGCTAAAAGTTTAATAATTCAGAAATAACTTTCACAAGGGTACTTTATTCTGTAAGTTAGTTGAAGTGTAGCAATGTAATTAAGAAGTTTAGCTATTCCCAAATGACGACGCATGTCGTGTCTTTTTTATAATAGCCAAAGTATCACCGCTTACAAATTTCCACCACAACCTTGGTGTTTCGATTTAATGAATTTTAGATTTTAAGATATCACCCACTAAAACCACTCCCACTGCTTATTAAAACTTCCCAGTCCTCCATCTTGTCTTATATAATCTGAACCCTGCTACCGGCAAGCGTATCACGAAATTGCTTTTTCATGCTACCCAACGTGTCCATTCTATTTTTTTCCTGAACTAGTTTGACAAACTTCGTTCTAGTAACAGATGAAACAGAAATAGAGAAGATATAAATAGAGTTACTTAATATATAGACTGCATTTAATATTTCAATTTTTTGTAAAGCAAAATAAAGGAATGGAATTTAAATACAGACTGATTTCATCCCTTAACCCTTCAGCGACGATCTCCACACACCATACGGACCCTAATTTCTTTGCATGGGAACCAATCAATTATTTAAGACAGAAGAACCGTTAGTGGTTATGGCGTCTCGGCATCACCCTTTACGTGTTAAGTTACAGTACATTGAACTAAATTGATGGAATAATGTGACTATCGATTATCGGAAGTTATCGATAACTTAACGATATCTTAACCACAGACGAGATATAAAAGTAAAGAAATCACCTTACGGGACTTCGTGTCCCATGTTCCAAAATACCGACATCTAAAAAAATCAGATTTTTCAGAAGAATATCTTCTTTTTTATTACCTAAAGTAGAATTTTCACACATCTGAAGTATTTTAATATACAAGATGTAAAAGTAAACACAAAAACTATAGGTTTTACGCAATGGAAAAGGTAAAAATGAAAATGGTAATGGGACTCTAGAGCCCCAAAAATTGGGAACCACAAAAATACATTGCATAATTGGTCTCCTCTTACATTTCGTTTGTATCTTAACGATATATCTGTGGTCACACCTGTGGTTCAACGAACAAAATTTCGACTTGCGATAGGAGACAGAAATATAAGAAACACGGTTAGTATCGTCTCATATTTTCCAGCATTCATTTGTTTGACACATGTTTACACATACATAGCTACAATTTTGAGTTACAGACGCAGCAACGATAATAGTAAACTTCGACTTATTCTAAATTCAAGTTGCAGAGGTAAAAGCATTGTCTAAGAACAGGATAGACCACTTATCCAATGCTTTTCTCTGTCACGCGGATTTGGGGCTCATAAGCCCCAAATCCGTTTCCATTTTTACCTTTACGACTGTCTAAAATGTACAACTTTTGCGTTTGCTCTTATATTTTATATATTAAAATACTTTAGAAGTGTTTACATTCTTTGTCAGGTAATGAAACGAAAGATATTCTTCCGAAAAGTCTGATTTTTTGGTTATCGGTATTTCAGAGCATGTGACACGAAATCCCATAAGATGATCGGTCTATCCTGTACCTCGTCTGTGGTAAAAGATGCATCTAAATATGTGACAAATAATTCGCGTTAAAGTATGTTTTATTTACGTTGATGGTACAAGTGTTTGTATCGCGACATAACAATTATTAAACATAAAGGGTACAATAATCGTACCACCTTATAAGGAAAGCAATGAGTAAACAGTTTAAGGAAGGATATGTAGAGATTAGAGTTAATATTGTAGATTAAATGCTAACAGTATCTTAAATTGAAATTATATAGTCTATCTATAGTTTGAAAATAATATATATAAAGTTGCCGTACATAGAATTTTAGTAAAGAAATAATTTATTGGTGGTAATAGTTTTGATAGATGCAATTTAATAATATCGAGGAAATAAGTATAACTGTTAATGTAGAATTGTAAGATTTTGTTTTGGAACATTTCCAATCACTTTGCTCATAAGGATGTAATTTAGGTATAATGTTAAATAATAATTATAATGTACCGAAAAATTAAAAAAAACCTCCTGATTTCGGAGGTTCATCCAAACCCAGAAGAGGACTATGTATAAATAAAAAAAAATATTACCACTTTATCTTTTCAGATTGGAAAGAGGGTTGATGTAGTTGCAATTTAAATGTTACAATTTTTGTCAAAAAATTAAAAGTTCAACCAAGGTGTACAATTCCAAAAATTATTTTTATACATTTTCGAGTAGCAGAAAAAAAAACAGGACCGGAAAAGTTTCAGAGAGATGAAAGAAAGGAACAAGGGTACCGAGAAGAAAGGGGGATATAACGAAAACAGACAGATAGAGATAAACACGAATAGAAGACAGAAAACGAACTTTGACAGTCCTAGAGCTAAAACAGCCTAAAACATTCCAAAGTAACTTGTAGAATGGGTAGATAGAACTTATCCCCTACAGTGCTTTTCTATGCAAATTTGTATTTCAAACGATTAACCTAAGAAAATACCTCCTCTTGTTCAACATTGTACAGTACACTGCGGAATTTTAAAGAAATCGGTTTTTTTCGCAGCAACTTAATGCATACATTTTCGAAAAAATATCCGCAAAACTATATTCCTGAATTCTTAGACTTCACGAATTTAGTCATTTAAAAGAATCTAAGCACAGTATAAGAAACTTCAAACGCATATTCCGCCAAACCTTGTTTTTCAAATGGCTTCCATGGTATCTTAAGCCCGTTACATGTGTTGTTATCGCTTGTACCAGGATTAAATCGGAATTACTCTCTTTTCTAGTTTCTATACTCAAAATTATTCTTTTTTAATCAGGCTTTAAAGTGTTACTACTTTTTTAATTGTCAATTTCTTTCTTTCATGTTTTGTTTCTTTAGCTCAGATCAGCAAAATGGTCGAAATCACGGAGACTATGTGAAAATGTGTTTAGCAAACGCCTGTATTCTAAGGTTCACACAGCTGTCAATTTTAGTTCTTTTTCTTTAATAAAATTTGTAAATGTTATTGAAACGTATAGTGCAAAAATATCTATAGAATAAAGATACACGCAAAATACCGACGGTAACTTTTATAGTCTCTTTGTAAAAATACACATGTTAAATAGAGTCTACAAAACATGTCTTACAGAAAATTACTTCAAACGTTCGAATTGTTTTTCATCCCTCACTTCAGTATTTCTATGTAATTTTCATACATTTTAAATGACAGATAGGTTTTCTAGGAATGATTGTGGTGTCGTTTATCATCGGTTAATTAATCACAGGCACACGTCAAAAAACAAATAATAGGATTACAGAAACGAAATGAAAAAAATCATTCTTGAAAGGCAAAAGCGATAGCGATTATCTGATAACATTTTCTGTAGTTATTGCTAAGTTATTTACTACGCAGCGCTAATCGACAATTCACCGATTATTTAGAAGTATTTGAACGAAAAGCACTCATAAGGTCATTGCACCCGCCACTGTCTACTTGTGTGTCGTAATCAGCACAGCTGTGCTCTTGAACTGTCCACCAAACGAAGGTGAAGACGACACTTTTGAAAAAATACAAATTATCATTACACGAGGAAAAAAATACTTTTTCAGTACAAATATTACCAAAGTCAGCATATTTGGAGCACTGGAATTATTTGCGTAAAATTATTAATAACCAATTATCTCTAACATGAGCAGAAAATAGAAAACTGATAAGTTAAAAAATCTTCCTTGATTAGACGATGGAAAAATTATACGACTTCCTGAAATTGTTTTCAATGGAACTACCAAACATATCAGTTTAAAAGCTTTATAGTATTATTTGTCAATATCTCAACCACGTGTACAAATTATTTTATCAACACATTATGATTTTGATCAAAGTTATAGTAGTTCTTACAAAGTGCTTCACAAAAAATGCGTTTGACTCTTTTAATCTCAATATTCGAAATAAACTTTATTACTATGAATAATCCCATTTGTCAGGCACCTGACAAAGTTTCCCTTTGGCGTTTTTAAGGCGATAAAGTCATCTGATTCATTGCAAATATACAAAATCAATTTATATATTTAATGCAATATTAAAAAGGAAGCAATAAGTACGCACAAAATAAGAAAACAATTGCAATAATAGACTGACATAATTTGTCTGAGGCAAATTAAACAATGTAACAAGACAGGGAAAATTAGATGTTGGAAACGTGACTTAAACACCATATGTCTAAACAAACGTTCCGCATATGTGATTAGATAAACCGGTTTGGTGTCATGCACATTTTATTCGAGGTTAGCGTTATTACAGTAATGCATTACTTGCACGGCAAGTAGTTACTACAAAAAAAAATATGTAGGTTATGCATTCCCCATCGTTTTGCGACAAAATCAAGAAAAACAAATGGGGAAAACCATAATTTAAATTACCATTAAAAAACGTTTCGCACGATAATGTGACCAACCTTGTATAATTGTACTGCTAATTATACATTATCTTCTTAGAAGATAGAGCTCACGTAATTCCAATGACAACATGCTGTAATTAACAACATGTGGGAAATGCTTGATCGACGAATACAAAAATATTCTGCAACTTCAATGATAAAGTGACATGATATCTTTGGACTATAGAATTTTGAACTTTGTTTCTTGGGACTTTCAAATATTATACATTACATAACAGATATATGTATAGAAAAGAAATGGAAAAAATTATTTTGAAATTCATCATATTTTTATAAAAAAAGAAACTTGCTATTTATTCGTATACATTTGATTCAGTTCAAACACTTATTCTTTAACTTTGAACAAAAATATCCTGTACATATTGACTCGTGAAATTGAGTAATTTATTACATTATTATAAGAATATTTTGTATGTAACTCGACCAAAATCAATACAATAATTCAAACTGCACACCAAAATTTTATAGTTGACAATTAAATTTCCATTAGACAAGAAATACAATGACCGAAAATATTGTTTCAATTTCGTAAGTCACTACATGTACAGAAGCTAACATAAAAAATACTTTATATCAGTGGTTCTCAACCTTGTTTCCTCGCGTACCATACAACCAATGTGTGATCAAATCACGTATCACTTTGTAGGTAGTGTCTACCTGTATACATGAATATAATGACATTTTTTAATAGAAATTATTTCATGTAAAATGCAACAAGTTACTCTTTTCCCTTCCCTCTCCACAACTTATCCCAAGTCTCTTTTTCCCACTGTACACAATTTTTAAATTTTATATAATTTAGTTCTGCTCGCGTACCATAAGCTGAGAATCGTTGCATTGTATGACACTTGTGTTACGTATTTTCAATAAAAAGGTATCAATCTTAAATCTAAATTTTCAAGCATTGTTTACAAGTACTAAATATCACACTTACAAAAAATAAAAACGTACATCTACCATCAAGCAGACACACCCACTCACAAACCGAAAATTTTACATGACAACAAATAAAGTAAGAATAAACGAAAGAAACTTAAAGATTTTATATTTTCCCAGATCAATCCGGAACCTATTACCGGCAATCAAGGAAAGAATCGTTATACTAAATAAAAAAAATATAAAAACATACATATCTATCATCATACTTGTACGCTCTCAACCCACACAAAATTTCACGCAGGAACAAAATACATTAAAAATGAAAGGAACTTAAAGGATTCTCTTTTCTAGTCCAACCCAGAATCCACCATCAGGTGTTAATGAAAAATTCTTTTTACTAAATACCACCGGCATTTTTGTTTTTTCTGTAATTTTGAAACGGAACCTACGTAACAGATAAGCTATCAAAATTTTCGTCTCCATCAGCGCGAAACGATTGCCGATACATTTCCGGGGTCCAAGACCAAAAGGCATATACGTATACGGAGCAATACTATCCTTGTTAGTTTCACTGAAACGTTCGGGATCGAACTTCTCTGGATCAAGGAAATACTTGGGATCGTGGTGCAGCGCATAAACGGGGAACCAAACGATGTTACCAGGGTATACAATTACATTGTTGTAACCAGTATCCGCTGGAGGCAGTTCGAACTTCTGTGCGCACAACCTATCGATGAAGACTATCGGTGGATACTTTCTAAGAGCCTCTGAAGTCACCATTTCCATGTACTCCATTTTGGATAGAGCTTCATACGAGATTTCCCCGTTTTTTCTTTCCATATACCGATCTACCTCTTTACGTAGCTTCTCTTGGATGTCGGGATTAGCTGCGAGTTCATAGACTATGTAACACATCAAGGTGGAAGATGTATCGAAACCAGCCAAAAAGAAGATGAATACTTGAGCAGTGATATCATCGATGGTCATCTGACTCGTTGCAGACTGTTCCTTATCCCTAGCCTGCATTAAAAGGTGAATCATGTCCGGACGAATAATGTTCTGTTCGTCTCGTGCCTTCACGGTCTCTGAGACCACTCTGTTGAAGAAGCTAGCAGTGTCACGAGAGAGAAATGATAATCCAACCATTCTGGTTAAACGTGGATTCATACGGAATAACAGAAATTTCAATAATCGAAAAAAACCTCCAAAGTTTGTTGCATCGGCGCCTTTCATATAAAATTCGTTGTCTCTATCTTTTAATGAGTTCACGTTTATTCCAAAAGCCACTGTAGCGATCACATCGTTGGTGTATCTTGTAAAAGCATCTTTTGCTTCCATTGAAGAAGAGAATTCTCGGTGATGGTACAAATAATCTACCAGCTCTTGCGAACATTTGGAGACTAGCCCGAACATGAATCTCATCTTGCTGGTCGTGAAAGATGGACTTAGAGTATTTCTCATTTCCTTCCAGCGATCGCCCCGCAAAGAAAACACGTTTTTGCCGAAAATCGGGTCGATTTTCTCATTCACAAAACTTCGATGATCGGGGAAACATTCGAAATTTTTCACACCGATTTCCCTGATTAATTCAGGATCCTTAATTACCACTGCGGGTGTTAAGAAATCCATTACACCGACGTATCTTGCGTTGGGGAAATAATTGTAAACAAAGGTGAAGTAATCTGGAAGGGACATGCGACGAGAGAAGAGTTTCCACGCAGTCCCGAACACTGGCATTGCTCCAATATGGGGAACATGTCTCTTCTTCCAGTAACTGTACTGCTGATGTAATAGAGCAATAAACTTGGTCAGACTCACTATGATCAAAGTGATCACTAATAATTCAAACGAAAAGAAGAACGACGGTGACTCCATCGCCACGAAGACTAGAAGCAACTCTGTCTCTGGTGACTAGGAGGAACGTTATAAATATGGTCGAATACATATACGGATTTATCATTACAACGAAGAAGAGAAAAGGAGGGAGTAGAATGTCTGTTACGCCAACTACATGAACAAACTGCGTTGTATTCCCAGTCAATATTTTTAAAAATGAATTTTGCAGGGACTGTTGCCGTCAATTTTGTCATTCTACGAAGTTTGTATATATGAAAATGAAAAAGATAAATGGAAATTAAAATGAAATTATTGGCCACTATGTACACAGTTTTAAGTCCCTATGCAAAAATCCAATTTTTCGTGTACAGGGTAGATTTGACACCAATGAATGGACACTTACGGGAATCGTTGACCCTTCAAGTTGAATATCAGAGATTAATAGCATTAATGATTATTCTGATGATTGAAATCACATTCTTTAAGGTTTATACTTTCATATGAAATACACAGAAGAACTTAAGAGAAGTAGGAAGTACAGTTAATCAAATTAAAAAGTAAAACATATTTTATTTAAATATTTTAATTAAATATTATATTAAATATTTTTCTATGATAACAGTTTAAAATAAGAAGTTGAAAACAATAAACTTTACGTAAAATTAAATTTTTTTTGCATATTTCCATTGCATTATATTGAATATTAAATGGTTGTTAATGATTTACCTTATAACAAAACATTAAACAAACACTTATTGGTAAATACATTAACGGTTTCTACTAATGTAAAGGTGATTTTCGCACCACAATACGCCGTGTATAACGTGAATGTTGAATACGAAGTAAGGAATTAATACGTATCAAAATCTAAACATTGCTTTCTTTTAATAATTTATTTTACTCGTTTTTCTATTTACTGTCCATTCATTAGTGTGTGTTCATTTATTGGTGCATCTACCCTTGTTGATTTTTTATTTATATTCAATATCTTACAAGAAACACTTAAACGAATAAACTAGAATTTATATATTTGTTATACTGGTATTTTGTAGTATTTATCAAAGAAATTCAAGAGATTTAAAAGTTGCTTTGATGAAAATAATGACAATTTTTGGCAAAAGGAACTAATTACATATGTAGCATTCATTCATTTTTCAGAACAACGTTTAAGTAAATCCTGTTTATCCAGTTGAATTTTAACAACTCAACAATAACGAGGGAAGAACTAAAATCGTCGAATTATAGAGATTTCATGTTATCGAAGTTTTCGAATAATAGAGGTTTAACGTACGAAAATTCGACTTATGATAGATAGAGACACATCAAGTGTCGTTTTATATTTTGCAACATTCATTTGTTTGACAAATTATGACTAGCCTGCGAATGTTTATGTATTTATGGCAAATTTAACTAAAAATATATAAAATATCCAAAGTTAAACACAAAGTAGAATAATTAGTGGGTAAAACAACCCCTTAATTTACATCCTATTTGTTTAGTATCATTTGTAAAAATATGAATTTGCATAAAAATCCACAGCCTAATTATGACACATATATACAACTTTAAGTCGTTAATAACGTTCGATTTGTAGAGATTTGCCTTTTCTAAATTCGAGGCACAGAAATAAAAATGCACTTAAATATGTGGCAAATAATTCGAATTAAAGTAAGTTTCATTTCGATTTATAGATATTTTCGCAGGGAAGCGGAAGGGAATGAACAAATTTTCGTCTTATGAATATTTTTGAACTAAAGAGGTTCGACTGTACTATAATAACTATATGACTATAACGTTCTCAAAATTTATCGTGATTTTAATTTTCGTTGCACAGAAAACGATATTGTAAATACAGGATAGTAATTCACAAAGTATAAACACTTTTCTCAATCACTATACTATACAATTTTCCGAATGAATGTTAAAATAATTGTTGGAATTATATATTTTTTTTAATCTTTACTTTCAGCAAGTGTATTTCCAATTTTACTATTATGTAAATCAACTATCTCGCTTGTTTTTTTTATGAGAAACTTGGCATCAGTAACGTTTAACCAACAATATTTCTAGGAATCTGATGTTATTCATTGCCCCTTAATCTTAATTGTTCAATAATCTCGTTTCATAAAAAGAATCTAGGTCGTTGATACACTGCTATTACGAAACAAAATTTATTCATCGACAGTACGATTCTACTGTTAATTCTTCTTAACCATTACACGATGCAAAGGTGGAAGATTTGTAAATTTGCCTTAAGTTAAATTGATAACCGCCTGCAGCAGAGGAAATTTACAGTTGCACGAGACTTTTTAACCTTCTTGGATCGACAGTTAATTTCAATACGAATGTAATACAGCCAGTTTCAGTGTAAATTATATACACACGTTCTTGAAACAACAGTCTAACAAATAATGGATCCACAGCTTCTTCAAAAAATATACTTAGGATTAGGGATTATAAATTATTTTTCATAAACTTATGAAAAAGAATACAATAATTACAAATATACGCAAAATGACTAGGAGCTTGTGGTTACACAGATGAATTGTATATTGAATTACTCAATTATTAAATACAAGGTAATCTACAATAAAAATGTTGGATTTTAACAATAATTTTAAAAAGTTTTCTTTACTTTAAATACACAAAAATAACAAAGTTCGGACATGCATTGTTCATTACATATTTATACTATAAATAGCGAAGTATATATATTTAAATCCTTTTTTAAAGCCTTTTATCCAATCCAATCCAAAATCCATCTACAGGAGTCAGTGTAACACTGCTTTTTTTAAACACAAGGGGAACCTGTGTCTTTTCCGTACGTTTTACCACAAAGGGTATAGCCGGTTAAGGGGGTCAAATGTGCCCCCAAACCAAATTCAACGTGCAATGAGTCATTCGATAGCTTATCAAAAAAAAACACTTCGTGCAAATTTTTAGCCCTGTATCTCGACCTGGAGGGTAGTAACAGGGTGAAAATGAAAATCACGTTTTTACGTCATTTCTCTTATTCTATGGCATGAAAAAAATTGAAAAAAAATCAGAGGCACTTCTGATATCGGCTTACGTATTTAGGAATTTTTTCATATTTTTAAATTGAATAGCTAAGTTGTGAAAAATGAAAAACCGAAAAAAAAACGGAAAAATGCCGATTAAGCATTGATGCAGGTCCAGAACTACGATTATATTTTTACAGTAAGTAGATATTGTTGTTACTATTATTCTCAATTTTTTTCAGATTTTTCGTTTTGGTGCGCCGTAGTCAAAAAAATTAAAAACCGATTCGTTCGTTATTTTCTGCGTGTTAGACGTCGAATTTTTTGATGTTCTTTGGTATATAAGTGCTCCATGCAATGTTTAACATTTTTACATTCGGCAGAATAACAGAGGAATTATAGAAAGTAAATAAATCCAATTAATGAAAGTTCCGATGACAACGTTATCTTCTGAAATATTAAGTTAGTTTCCAACAACGACGCTGGCTCGGCGGCAAAGTATGTTACTTCAGAACGACTAGACCCTGTTTCGAGTCTCTTCTTGGGCTTTTTACTTTTTTTATTTATTATTATTTTTTTTCAATTTCTAATAATATAATAATGATCAGTATCGGTTTATAAATGTGTTAAAAATATTTTAACCTAAAATATGTATGAAAATAATGTTAGAGCGCTTTTTACGACTCCGCGTCTTTTCTTGCATATCTTGTCCTATTGTACTTCTATTGTAAAAATATTACTAAGAATTTCCGCGGGACGTACAATTTCTGAGAGGTACCGAGCACGTGACAAATAATAAATTATTACTGCAACGTGTGAACAGCATCCGATGGTTCGGTTACCATTTGCACATTCACAACAATAGCATCTAATTCCGCAACAGCCTATTGAATTTGGAGTGTACTCAATATAACATCTATACGTTTTTCTACTAATATGGCACGATTTTACTTCGAATTTAATGATATTATTTGTTTCTATGAGATACTGGACGGCAAGGTTACTATCTTCGTCCATAAGCTCTGCTAAGTAAGATACTGCTTGTGATAATTGATACGACCAAGTAAAAAAATCTTCAAATCGTTATCTGTCATCTCCGGAAAATCAATAATTTCGGAAGCTGAAAGCTGTTTGAACCGCGACTTTCGCCTATTCACGCGACAAACTTTTCCACAATCAATTAGACAATAAATTGCTCCCTTAAGTAGGTTTATTTTGTAAAGTAGCACGGTTTCTTAAAAATATGTTTGGAAAACGTTTAAATTCAGATGTAGGGCTTTTCGGTGAAATAGTGGAAAGGATGGTATCCGAACCACTGAAAATACATTAGCGATCGATGCAGAAACTCATCACTGGAATAGGCGAAATCGCTTAGTAATATTTTTACAATAGAAGTACAATATGACAAGATATGCGAGAAAAGACGCGGAGTCGTAAAAAGCGCTCTAACATTATTTTCATACATATTTTAGGTTAAAATATTTTTAACACATTTATAAACCGATACTGATCATTATTATATTGTTAGAAATTGAAAAAAAATAATAATAAATAAAAAAAGTAAAAAGCCCAAGGAGAGACTCGAAACAGGCTCTAGTCGTTCTGAAGTAACATACTTTGCCGCCGAGCCAGCGCCGTTGTTGGAAACTAACTTAATATTTCAGAAGATAACGTTGTCATCGGAACTTTCATTAATTGGATTTATTTACTTTCTATAATTCCTCTGTTATTCTGCCGAATGTAAAAATGTTAAACAATTGCATGGAGCACTTATAGACCAAAGAACATCAAAAAATTCGACGTCTAACACGCAGAAAATAACGAACGAATCGGTTTTTAATTTTTTTGACTACGGCGCACCAAAACGAAAAATCTGAAAAAAATTGAGAATAATAGTAACAACAATATCTACTTACTGTAAAAATATAATCGTAGTTCTGGACCTGCATCAATGCTTAATCGGCATTTTTCCGCTTTTTTTTCGGTTTTTCATTTTTCACAACTTAGCTATTCAATTTAAAAATATGAAAAAATTCCTAAATACGTAAGCCGATATAAGAAGTGCCTCTGATTTTTTTCTATTTTTTTCATGCTATATAATAAGAGAAATGACGTAAAAACGTGATTTTCATTTTCACCCTGTTACTACCCTCCAGGTCGAGATACAGGGCTAAAAATTTGCACGAAGTGTTTTTTTTTGATAAGCTATCGAATGACTCATTGCACGTTGAATTTGGTTTGGGGGCACATTTGACCCCCTTAACCGGCTATACCCTTTATGCAAAAAGTAAGCCATCAAAATCTTGGTTTCCATCCAAGCTAAACGTTCGCCGATACATTTTCGAGGTCCAACACCAAATGGCAAATACGTATAAGGAACAATCTTTTCCCCATTCTCCTGACGAAATCGTTCAGGATCAAACTTCTCTGGATTAGGGAAATATTTCGGATCATGGTGTAAGGAATACACAGGTAACAAAACGATTTCATCAGGATATAACGTCACACTATTGCATCCATCCCCTGTTGGAGGAAATTTAAACGTTTTTACGCAAACTCTATCAATTAAAACCAGCCCTGGATACAATCTAAGGGTCTCTGACATCACCATATCCATGTACTCCATTTTTAAAAGAGTTTCATAGGAAAGCTCCCCATTGTCTTCCTCCAAATAATGATCTACTTCTTTCTGTAGCCTCTCCTGAATATCCGGATTCACAGCCAATTCATAAATCATGTAGCACATTAAATTAGAAGTGGTTTCAGAGCCAGCCAAAAAAAAGACGAACGCCTGAGAAACGATATCGTCGACAGACATCTTAACCTTGGCCTCCGTTAGTAAATGCAACATATCCGGTCTAACAATGTCTTGCTCCTTGCGTGTTTTTAATGTCTCGGATATGGCTCTACGGAAAAAGTTTGTGGTAGCACGTGGGACAACTGAGAGTCTTAACATTCTTAATACTCGTGGACAAAAACGTGCCAGAAATAATTTAAGACTACTATTAAAAATATTAGCGAAAACATCTTTTCCATTCTTGAAAAACTCGTTGTCTCGATCTTTCATTGAATTTACACTGACTCCAAAGGCGACAGTTGCGATTACATCGTTGGTGTATCTAGCAAAAATATCCTTAGCTTCTATGGACGAATGATACTCTGGATGATCGTATAAGTAGCTTACGAATTCTTGCGAACACTTGGATATCAATTGGAACATGAATCTCATTTTACTAGCCGTAAAGGAGGGAGTGAGGATACCCCTCATTTCTCTCCATTTTTCTCCTTTTAAATTGAAAACGTTCTTCGAGAATAGAGGCTCCACATTCTCGTTTAAGATGCCTCTATGATCCATGAAATGGTCGAAATTTTTTATAGCTACTTCCCGAATCAATTCAGGATCACGAATTAACAGATTTCTTGAGGTGAGATCCATGGTAACAGCATATTTTGCATTCGGATGACGATAATAAATTAACTCACAAAACTCATGAAATGCTATTCGACGTAACAAAAATTTCCATACAGGCACGAATCCAATATATGGCACCTTGTTATTTTTCCAATACGTTTGTTTACGATATATCGACACGAACAGTTTGGATAGAGCTATAGTAATCAGAGTGATTACTAGCATAGTAAACACAGATGAGGACCAAAGAATCTCCATTGCGATCTCGAGTACGTGTAACTGTCGTTCGCGGCCAACAAGATTATAAGTACGAGAGAGTTTCTTATTAAACCGACTCGACCAAAGCTTATCATTAGAGTAGAGGAAGAGGGACTACGTAGAACGTAACCATTATGATGCCATTTATATCGATGCCTTGCGTCATATTGCATGTTCCAAGGATCATAGATAAGTCGCAAACATCCAAATAAAAATAATTCGCATCAAAAAATTGTGACGATCCACGATGGTCAATTTTTGTAAACGTTAAGCATGCGAGAGAAAAGCCACCTGGCAACATTCAACGATGAACTACGATACGAACCAGGACATTTCTGTAACATTTTACTTTCTCCGGTTAACCAGCCTATTCCAAAATTCAACATTTATGCGAAAGGTGAAATGGTTTCTCATTTCTATTATAACGTGGCGAGTAAATATACTTTTAAGGAACGTGGTGCACTTGCTTGTACACAGAATGATTGCAAAGTTCAAAGTATCATGAAAGAAAGAACAAAGAAAAGAAAAATAATTTATTTTAGTTATCTGTCTGCTTGAGCGCAGATACAGAATATTACAATCGTACTGGAGCGTATTAAAATGTACTACACAGTAACTTTAGGTATACTCTTGTATTATTCCACCCAATCTTTTTACATACTTTTTCACTATCCATTAATGAAGTATAAAATCGCATGTTTCCATGAAATTAAACATATTGGATATGTTCTGAAACGCATGGCGCCCCATAAAATCCCACCCATCGTATCACTTTGACACACGGTTCTCTCGATGCATATAAAATCGGGGCAAAAAAAAGTGAAATAAAGCGAATTCCAATGCATACAAAACAGAAAAGAAGAAAATAGAACACGGAAGTAAAATCAACCACAGAATTTTATTTAAAATCAAGTTTCCATGGTTGTTACTCGTATTTTATTAATCACAAGTCACATAATCATATTTCCATGGAAACTATTTTTTTAAATAAATAGTGCGTGTACATGCTTTTAGAAAGAAAAATATAAATTAAATAAAGATCAAATAACAACTGACTTAAATTAAAGTAGGGAGGTAGGCCAACAAAAAATAACAACGTTTTAACAATGCAAACAATTAACTCTTTTAATCCTTTAATTTTAACAACCAACTCTTTCGTTCCCACCACAACCATATGTATTTTAGATTATAAGGTAAATTATGTCCAATATTCCGCTAAATTTTACAATGACTACAAAATGATATTTCGTTTGTAATTGTTGTATAAGTTGAAAAGAAGGGAGCTAACACTAGATTTACGGAGACTGATAGTATAATTTCACGGATTTTAAATAATATTTATGATTTCTATAACTTCAAAGATAAAATTGAAAATCCGTCGAATTGACGGATTCCGTAAATCTAGTGTTAAAGAAATCAATCTTAACCGTTCCTTTTTTCCAAAGTAATCCAAATTCCATTCTGTGCATTCAGTGTGAAACTACCTTTCTGATACACGAGAGGATTTTGCGTTCTATCATTACCTTTTATAACAAACTTCCTTAACAAATGAGCAAGCAATATCTTAGTCTCCATCAATACAAAACGATTCCCAATACACTTTCTAGGACCCACTCCAAAAGGAATATACGCATATGGGTCAATACTATCCTTATTTTCCTCGTTAAATCGTTCAGGATTAAACTTTTCCGGATCAGGGAAATATCTAGGATTTCTGTGCAACGCATAAATGGGAAACCAAATATTTTCCCCGGGATGCACAGTAACACTATTATAACCAAGCCCTGCTGAAGGCAATTCGAACTTTTCTTTGCAGACTCTATCCACTAGCAATGATGGAGGATGCATTCTAAGCGTTTCTGATATTACCAACTCCATGTACTCCATTTTTAACAAAATTTCATACGAAATTTCTCCCGTTCCTTTACTTAAATAGCGATCCACCTCCTCCTGCAGCTTCTTCTGAACATCCTGATGTAAAGCCAACTCGTAAACCACGTGGCACATCAAGGAAGAAGCTGTATCGAAACCGGCCAAGAAAAAAATAAAGGCCTGCGCCACTATATCGGAAATGTTCACCTCGTATGAACTAGGTTTCTGCGAATTTCTAGCTTCCATTAAAAGATGGATCATATCCGGTCTGACGATTCCCTGTTCTTCCCTTATTTTTACTGTTTCGGAAATCACATTCCAAAAGAATTTTGATGTTGACCGTGAAAGAAATGTAAATCCTGCTAATCTTGTTAAGCGTGCATTCAATCGAAATAACATGAATTTCATGATACGAAGAGTACCAGTAAACGTGGAAACATCGACTCCTTTTTTGTAGAACTCATTGTTTGGGTCTTTTAGTGAATTTACACTTATTCCAAAAGCCACCGTGGCGATAACGTCAGTGCTGTACTTGGTGAAAGCTTCTTTTGCCTCTATCATGGAGCACAAGTCTGGATGATCGTATAAATAGCTGACGAAACCGTGTGAACACTCAGAGACCAAATCGAATATGAATTTCATTTTGCTAGCCGTAAAGGAAGGACTCAGGGTATTCCTCATCTTTCTCCATCGATCACCCGTTAATGAAAATAAGTTTTTTCCAAATGTTGGATCCATTTCTTCCGAAACGAAACTTCGGTGGTCAGGGAACCGTTCAAAACTCTTTACACCTATTTCTTTAATGAGTTCTGCATCACGTATTACTATTGTTGGCGTGGCAAAATCCATCACTCCGAAATACTTCATATTTGGGTGATAATCGTAAATAAATTTGACATGATCACATAAATTAGTAAGACGTAAAAAAATTCTCCATTGGGTACCGAACACTGGGAATGCCCACACGTATGGAACTTTGTTTCTCTTCCAATAAGTGAGTTGAAAATACACTGTTGAAATTAACTTGCCTGAGCCAATAACGATTAAACCAATCAGGAGTAACTCGAAAGTAGACAAAGACAATGCCTCCATGGTTGAGACGTGTTAGAAACGACTGACAATTATTAAGGAATCTTTTGATATTAGCGGCTTTATAAAGGAAATGGAGGGAGGGTAAAAATTTTGCAGGAGCATGAAGGAAAAATAGATAGCAGATTATTGATCCCAGATTTTCAGATAAAGATTATCTTTCAAGATCCGTAATCGATAGATAAAAGATTTTTTAAAACAATATTAACTTGAATTTTATATTATGATACGGAAATTAATTAATTTTATACTTGAAGTTATCTGATATATAGGGCATTTACCTCTTCGTATCAGAGATTGAAGCAGAGATTTACAATGTTCAAGGATAAGTGATATGCTAGTTTAAATTATGTTCCTTGCCAAACGAACTAGTCGAAACTAACTATTTTTTATACACTTATTCCCTTAAATTTAACATAATCTAGTAACGTGCAGCGCTCGTTTGAACCAAACACGATATAAGCTTATTAGAAATATTTTTTGAAACCTTACCTTAAGCTAAAAATGATAATTATGCGAAGCTACATTTATAGTTAATATGTAATTTTATTATAAAAAAACATTCAAACTATTTGTATACTAAATGTATAAATTAATTCAGTACCCCTTTTTAAAAAATTGAATGTTTACTTGCAAAATATCAGACAATTTAAATAATCTCTGTTTAAATAATCTCTATTACTTTGGATCACCTTTCCCTCTTTTATGAGTAAACTGATGGATTCTTTCCTTTTCCCTTAAGTCAATAAAAGCTTTACAATTTCAAAGATGAAGACATCGAATTAATCTGTATCCTGATAAATATGTGCCGATTATTATGAAAGTGGTATAAGTTAAAAAAAAAGAAAGGAAAAATGATTCCATATTTTGGTGATAAAAATCAATGTAACATAAAATAAGTGAAAAACACCATTTTTTTAGTTTTTTGACTCACACCGCTTTCATAATTACCGGCACATATTGTTATGCCAACTTTACTATAAACAAATACTACACAAAACACATTTTCGAATTTTCATTATGCAAAACATTAAAAAATTGAATATTTATATATCTATTCAATTTTACAACTAAGTTACCATATATATATATACAATGTACATACATGAAATACTACATTTCTAAATATAATTATATGCAGAAAATTAATTAAAGGCATAGTATAGACGAAAGTTGATCATTAACCCTTTCATTCCCATATTATTCAAAAGTCACAAGTATTTGCGTATGATTTTCGTGTATATTAAATGTCAATTAAGCAATTCACATAAATATTTCAACATTTAAAAACATTT
Organism: Eucera pruinosa; assembly: GCA_028830335.1. Classification (NCBI taxonomy): domain Eukaryota; kingdom Metazoa; phylum Arthropoda; class Insecta; order Hymenoptera; family Apidae; genus Eucera; species Eucera pruinosa. The sequence goes on along the minus strand of JAMYCR010000009.1, from coordinate 8,303,551 downwards.
ATATATAAAATTAATTTGTAACCTGTTAGTGTTTGATAACAGTAATATTTTACTTTCTAATTTTAAATATGTAACCATATGGTGAGTGTAGAAACGAAAGGATTAAATTAATGGTCAAAATATTGCGAAAGCAAGCATAATTTATTCAGACGATTATCAAATGCAATCACTTACCAATGAAGACGAAGATCTGGTGGTGCGAGTATCGTAGCAACATTGAAATGGAAATAGTCTGAAAAAGCCAAATTATTAATTAAACTTAATATTATTATAAATAAAACTAAAAAAATCACGCAAAAGAAAAATAAAATAAAAAATTCAGAAGTTAAATTTACTTTACATTTTTTGTAATACATATTGAAAACGAAAAAAAATGAGACATACCAGAATATTCGTATGTTAATAGTAACAACATATTTAATGAAATAATTATTCAGATAAATTTTTATCTACATAGTCACTGAAATAATATTTTAACTTAAAATTTAAACATGTTTGCACCAAAATAGTATTTCAAGAAAAATTTAAACGCAGTACTATTTTAGCAAAAATTTCGTAAAGTTATACATTCCAAATGATCATATAGATCATTGTTCCAGTAAAATAATACCATAGACAAAATGTATCCGAATAATTTCAATCGAAAATACGATTTTCCTCCATTTTTCCCCTTTTTTAGATAATAACAATTAATAGGTATCGGAGCGGTAAAGGTCTTTATTATTTTGTAAAAGGAGACTGCAATAAAGGCAGGATGAGAGATAAATTGCAAGCTGAACCATCGCACTCGGTTACCGGGTTGAGAACGAATAGTGCAATTGAATTGCGAACAGTTCAGATTGAACTAGCACCTGACACCCCCCAGATAATTCACTATTTGCTATGAGCAACCTTGGTAACGGAAACGTTTAATCGTACTTTGCAGATGCGTCAGTGTTATTTACGAGAAATACAATGAAAAAATACCCCCGATGCGAAATTCTGACAGCAATTTCATCCAATACGAGGAGCCAATGAAAATTCAATTAAACCGTAAAAAATATTCTTGCGAGTATTCCCACTACTACACCAAATACAATACATTACACGCAAATCGTTTTTTCATCGTTTATCAAAGTGTATAGAAACTAGAGGTCCCAGCCGCAAACATGTATTAAAATATACGTGTAACGTAAATTAAAGAATTAAAAATCCGTATAATTTAATTACACGAATACACATCTATATCTATTACACGTATACAGCATCTGTCACCTAAGGCTGGAAGTTGAAATATTTTCGAAACAGTTGATAATATCGAAAATGGCTTCAGACAACGAGTTAAATTTGTGTGTACTACTTTATGCATTACTGTTGGTGATTATCACTTTATAAAGAAAAATATCGTATGTAATTAAAAGGAAAGGCATGGCCGCAATTGGTTGTATCAATATTTCACTTAATGTATTTTAATTAAAATACCTCTTCAAGGAATGGTTTCTTTATAGAAACAGATTAATATTTTTTTTTTTTAAATAAATATTTTTAAAAAAACAAATTCGACCGAATTTATATGTCTTCTATATATACACTTAAAAATATACTAAAAACACTGTATAACGACTCCTTTGAAATCGCTCAAATTTTATTTGAAGCCTTTTTCGATATAACCAACAGTTTCGAAAATATTTCAACTTCCAGACTTAAATGACTCACCCTGTGTATTTCAATTACACGTGTATTTATACATACGTGTCTGTTAGAGATCCCGGTTTCAAACGTGCATTCGAAACTCGAAAAGTGTGTAAATTCGATCAAATAATTTCTAGATCATGTGAATTGTACTTACAGCATGAATATTTCAATATCCGTGTACACGTTTGAAACCGAAATCTCTAACAGACGTATATATAATTACACGTGTAATAGAGCTTCCTAATAGAAACGAATAAATATTAATTTTTAGAAAAAATTAATCATTATACAGTATAAATGACATCTTCATATGAGAAAATAAAATCGAAAGAAAGATTAATTGCAATACCTGATTCGAAATGTCTGCGTTCTTAAAAAGACGTTTTGTATGCTCCACATTAAGAATAATATGCAACCTTTTTAAACGAATTTGATAAAAACACTAGAAAAACTGCCTAAAACAATTTTTACTAACATAAAGTGACACTATATACAATTTATGATGAATAATTCATAAGAATGAATCAAATTTAACACGTGTATCAACACTGAGTGACATTAACTTTAAAATGAAATATGTCGACCCTACTGAAGGAGTCAAAAGACCCAATAGTCACTATCACCGCAATAATATCGCTTGATTAATAAAAATTATGCTTAATATATAAAAAATCAACATTAAATAACATATATTATTGCCTGCTAAAAACATTTATTACATCGCTCAATACTTTGTTACTCCCTTTTTTAGATATTCAATTGTACACAGTAGTGCATACAACTGAAAACCGTACATTTTCGTATTATTCGAATTAGTCGTATAAAAATTGAAGCCACATAATATGCAAAAATATATAAAATATCCAAAGTACAGTATATTTTATAATATTTAAAGGATGAAAAAATTCTACTGCCGCAACATTTGGGTATTTACCTTAGGATTGCCTATTCGATTTTTATGAAATTAAAATATATTGCAAAATTCAACATTTTGAAAAACTTAGAAATTCTTGAATAACATTTCTATTCTCTTATCATACATATTTTGTTCTAACATATATATTTCTATTATATTTTATTATATGCACAACATATAGTTAACGTTTCTGATTAACAGTATGTAATTATATATGTAATACAAATCTGTGCTAGAAGTGGAAAGGGTAGTCTCAAAATTGCGCGGATTTTCAATTACGCCGTACTTCGAGGGACAATTGTACTTCTACAAAATTACTCTTGTTTCGTAAGACAATATCAGCAGAACAAATTGAAATAACGAAAATATAAGAGAGAGGTAGCTTATACCCAACTCGATATAAGAAGTAAAGGAACTTCTAAGAAAGCAAGAAGAAACAAATGCACGATCAAGTAAAAGAGAAATAGAAAAAGGAATAATATTCGAAACTACAACGTATTGTAACAGAGAGTGGTCGATGTCGCGTGCACATGACAGAGGAGATCGGGATAATACATAGATGACGACAGTCCCGTACACGTGACTTTACGGTGGGTGGCCGAGGGTGGCTCCAGGTAGCACCTCAGGCAATGGAGTAACATTCACGTGTTGTGGCACGGGATTCATCCGGCTCCCCTCTCAACCGCGGACTATATTCAAGCATTTCCAATATTCTACATGAAACGTTACAACGAATTTTACTGAAAGAATGATATCATATCTAATTGAAAATAAAACGAAGCGGTGGCTATCGAATGCACGTGTAAAATAAAAAAAAAACAGTTAATACTTGAGACACTGTAATTGCTTATATATATGCAACGATAAATCTTTTTGCCTATAAATCGAATCACGATCATAAATTACTCCATGATCATAACAATAATAAATTATCGTGCTACAATTGTACCTTTCTTCTCTCGTGATAATTTAAATTTAAAATCATTGTGAAGTATTATATGAGATTAAAATCGAAACGATAAAACTGGATTCGCAACATTTCAAGAAAAACTAAATACTAAATTCGATTAATATTCGTGATTATAAAATAGCAAATCTTGCAAGTATCCTATAATTTCATATTTGAATATTTCTTCTAGTAAAATTACTCATGCATAGAGTAATTGGCTTTTCACTATATCCATCGTGAATACCTGTGCATGAACTAGATGTAGACTGCCACACAATGCATTGCATTTGAATCATGGTTAGTAGTATGCAATATTACTCATTTGTTCGCCCGGCGTAAACCCATTAAACACGAGTGGAGTTATTCGTTGGTCCGTATATGATCCAATCATTTCCTAACACCCGGGGAATACCCCGAAATTTCACAACCCATCTGGCATGTGTGCTATTTATATTGGAATGTATGTAGCTACTGATAATACATCGACACGAATCACTTATTCGATTGTGAAGCAAAAGTTATCCATTAAACTTTAACTAAAAGAACATTTACTTATGAAAAGAAATAAATTAATTGTAAATTTAATTTTTAATTTTAAATTTCTAGATTAATGATTCCTATCAATTAAAACATCTATTGGTAAAAGTACTACTCGGTAATCATTTAAATTGATTTAAAATTCTAGATAATCATTATTATCCCTTATTAGGTGCAGTAGAACGTATTTGAGAACAATTTGATACAAAATTGTCGACTTGGGGCCCCTGTAACGAATATGATGCCTCTAATAACGTTGATTTATACCCGACGGTTCAACTCCAAGGGGATTACAGAACGTGAAGGTACAAGGGGTTGGAGGGTTACCTCAGTGCGTGGTTACTTTGAATTGATTGCCATATCCTTTTACACGTACTGAGCTGTCGTGTAGATATGTGTGATACCATCCCCATGACGAGGAGGAATATATCCAGATCGAAAACACGTAGCACATGAAACTAAATCTAATTTTCGCCTCCAAAGCATTCTACAGTCATACTTATTGTACCGTAACGTGCGACGCGTACTACAAGCAGCTCAATATTTCGTAGTACAAGAGTTACAATAAAGAATTTAAGTTTAAAGAATACGCAAATCAATAATTTATGTTTCATGCAAATGTATGTATTTTATATAAAATCAGACGCTAAATTTAATACGATTTAAAAAATTTGATTTAAATTACTACCGTGATACGACATATTCAACTTTGGTACAATAAATATTTTAAATTACATGCAATTATTATTAAAACAATATACTTACAAAAACTAGCATAATAAAAAATGCAGCAAGGTATGTAGTTCTAGCCATCCACATGTTTACAAACCGATAATGTTCTCCAGTCACCACATTTCTGCACAAAAGAATTCACATACAACGTTATAACATTAATGTTAAATAATATAAGAGAGCAAATTAATAAATTCACACTTACCGCAAAAAGCCTTGATTATCTTCATGTTCTGCCAATGTCTTAATACTCGCCATTAATAAATCATCATACCCTAAGAATTCATCGAGTATTAATCTTGAAAAATCATCGCCGAAGCATTTATCATTAACAGGATCCAGAGTAACAATCTTTACAGGAATGTTTAGTCTTTGCCGTGCTACAGGCGATAGCCTCAGGAAACCATATTCTAGTGAATATTCCACGATATAACCGTCACCTAAAAGGAATAATTCATTTATGAAAAATAAAATAGTAATTCGATTATTATGAAAGTAAACAATTATAAACTTTTTTAAAAATAATAGTATAACTATACCTGTCCGAACTTCAGAATTTTGCTCTTTTAAAGGTTGAATATCGTCGTCTTTGTTAGAATTACTTGTTTCTTGCCCAGTAGTATTACTTTGTGCATTTGTTAGTGGTACCACCTTCTCATCTGACACCTGAAATATTGAAATTTCAAATACCATTATAATTTAACATAGAGCATTTCATAAAATACATTTTGTATTTATTCAGTGATTTATATTTACTTCTGTATTTATATTCATTTCATTCCAAAGTATTGTAGGCAAGGAAGGACTTGTTGTATTACTTATACTTAAATTTGGATCTTGTGCTTCTCCTGACACAGTGGTGCTTCTAATAACAATTTCCTTTTCCGGTAATGTTATACCATCGCCGTTTTCTTCATTGGACGTATTAGCAGTGTCGCGTTCCTCATCAACAGCAGATGGTTCAATATTAATAAATCTAAAGATAAAAAGAGAAAATAGGATAAAATAGTAAAGAATAATTAGTGTTTAATGTTCAAAGCAAACATTCAGATTAGAGTGTGCGGGATCCCGATCGGAACGGAAATTTTTCTCAGGATCGAGACTGGATCCCGAAAGTTTCAGAATTTCCGACATTCTCAAAAGAATTTCAAGATGCCATTTCGATATTCAGTTTGTTAAATACTTTTATAGATTTTTGAGATGATAGAAAATCCGAAAATATAAAGTCGGGACCAGATGAGAATTTTTTTCCGGAACCCGAAATCTCGAACATTCTCAGGAATCCCGCATCTTTTCGGGATCCCGAACATTCTCGGAATTCCCGGATATTTTCGGGATCCCATACACCTCTGGATCAGATATTATGCTATATATTTTATTATGCTCTCTTACCCATCTCTCGTTAATATTCCTAAAGCACTTGTTAAATCATCAACTTTTTCTTGACGCAATTTTTCTTCCTTTGCATAACTTTTTTCTATACTATAATCTTCTCCTCCATTTCTAAGAATTTCAACTCTTAATATACCATCACGAGGCCAATCATCTCTTATATGTTCTAAACAGTTAGTTGGTGCTCGTGAAAATACTATGTGAATATAAGCCAACACAAAAAATGCTAGAATAGCCTGAAAATTTATAGTTAAAAGTTATTTAGTATACACCACAGTAATTACATAAATAGATTAACACTAGAACTAGCAACAACTAAATTATACTTATTTGTATTAAACAAATAAAAGTGATAGACACTTGAAAAAATTTATGTTGCAAATGAAGTAAATCTTTACCTATCGTTTTTACAAAAAATCAAAGAATAATAATAATAATAATAATAATAATTTATTAATTTCAGCCCTTAAGCCCAAGAAATAGACTTGGTTAACATATGTTTCTCATAGTCACACACATTGTTCCACCCCTGTACACACACATTTACTATCGCTATTACCTAATCTATTATTACGTTATTCTACCTTTCTTCTCTTTTGCTATTTTATTTTTGTCTACAGCCCTTAACCACTGGACTAGTTTTTTGCATGTACTGCCCTTCACCACTTGTTCTAAGCTAAGCACACATCTTTCAACTTTTTCGCATTGCTCTATTAGTTGTTTTAGTGTACCAAACTGTTTCTCACATAACTTGCAACTCCTCTCTCCCTCCTTCAACCAGTATTTATTGTACTCCTCTACATTGCCACATCTTGCCCTCGCAATCATTCTTTGGCTGTCTCTATTGCCTTTCTTTGTTAAGTATTATTCAGGTCTCCTGTAGCATCTTATAAATCTGTACTTAGCATTGTATTTCAACCTACTTATCTTGTCATATTGCACTTGTAGCTGAATATCTCTACTACACTCCATCAGAACTTTACGCGTTTCTTCCTCCCCTATTTCATTTCTCAGATTTTCAATCGCTTTCTGACTGAAACCATTTCTGTGCAGATAGTTTGTCCTTTCTATTCCACTGCATGCTTCCTTCCTAATCGAAATCTTTTCCTTCAAACATTCTTTTACCAATCTTTGGTTTTCTAGCTTCCATACTTTTTTATCTACCTTTGTTTCATCCAAAACTATATACCCTGACGTACATCAGTCAAAACCTAGACACCATTTAATATACTTTATCTGTATTGTTTCCAACTCCACCCATTCCCTCCACCCAAATATCTCCACCCCATACATCAAACCACTTGCCGCTAAAGTGTCAAACATGAACATTCTCTCCCAAAATCTTCTTTAATATTCTTTTATACAACGTTCTTCCTTATCAACCCCTCCTCTACCGACTTGCCCGTCCCGCCGTTTTCCTTCATCCTATCCTAACCTCAAAATCATACCTATACCTTTACCTACAGCTTCACCGTGAGATTTTATTTATCTCTCTCACGTATCTCTCCCTAAACACTTATTTCTTTCCTACTTACAGTATTTATACGCTTCTCTTTCACCACTTATACACAATGCTCAACTCTCATTCAACACACATAACCAAGTCCCAAAAATCATGGAATATTCTCAAAAATACACTGCTAGAAGTTTATATAATTTTTATCATAAATTAGCAACCAGTTATTTTGAACAGCTTGGTAGTTTTAGTGTTAATAGATTTAAAAATATAATTACCTTCAATAAAACTATAAATTCTATAAATCTTCTGGCAGGTCTTGGAAATGTCCTCGCATAAGTTAATGCAGCCTTAATAAATATTGCATGAAACAATCTATCCCGTACATTAACCAACGGGTTTTGATTATTGTTATTCCTAGCAGTATTCATATTGTTGTTGATTAAAGTTGATCGAGTTAAACTACTTGTATTATGATTATTATGTACAGCTGCACTATTCTGATTATTTCTTATTGGTACTGCAGCACCATCCCCTTGTGGCATTTTAAATATTATGTATTTGTTTTTAATAAATGATGAGAACAGCTAATAATTTTCATTCATATAATATTCATATATGAAATTCCTTAAAAGATGCCTATACATGGTGTATATGTACATTTCCAAAACAAAATGAATTCCTAAGTATCCTGAAACAGATAATAATGACCATGTTAAAATTATCAAACGTTATTACATATTCATTTGTTTTGTCATTCTTGCTATTTCTAATTATTTATCTTTTGCATATAGCAAAATACAAATGTACTTGTTTGACCTTTAAAATAAATTTTGTTTACTCATTAAATAACAAATTAACATCATACCGTACATTTGTAGTATCAATTTTAAAAGTTTTGTAAATTATTAGATATTGAATTTATTATTAATAATATCAATTATAACCAATACATAACCTCCAGGGCAAACATTCCATACATCATAACCTATTTGTGAATTGTATTCTCATAGTATAAGTAATAATATTTAAAAATTTCTAACATAATTTACGGATAAAATTTCGTTTCACTTATATTAAAAATGAGTAATAATTGTTTATAACGCAAAAGAATAAATCAACGAAATAATTATATATTTCATTACGTAATTTAGTAGTGGCAAAATATAAGAATTACATGTAACGAATAGATCTGTCCAATATTAAATGTTTAACTATTTTTATAAACATGAAACTTTCTAAATTAACCTTTATTAATCGGACGTGACATTCCACAGCTGGCACACGAATTGGTAAATTTTTGAGGTATAAATCAACCATATCGTACCTTTTTTAAGAGGTGAACGTTGTGTTATAATATTATATATCTGATGTTTTACCGTTCCACTGCGTGTCACTATAGATAATAACAAATTTGTAAAAAACACGCGTTACAAGTATTAACAAATTCGATTCTTGTCAAATTGTCACTTCATCATCATGTTTTGATATTCTACAACTCGTATATAGTAGTCCCCAACTATCACAATGTTACCAACGTTATAATGCACTTCTAAAAAAAGTCACTAATTCAAAAAGTTTCTATTCTTTATTTATACAACTTTGGTTGATGAGCAACCAATAAAACAATGCAACAAGTAGCATAAATATTCATTTATACGTTCATTTATAGTCGAATGAAATATTCAATACGATATTTTGAAAATAACTATAAAACTAATATAATATTGAAGCGTTGTTACAAGTGTTTTCAATTTTATGGAACTTTAAATGAAAACAAGCATGTTATGTTAGAAGCTTGTGTGAAGAAATATTTAAACAGGTTCATAGAAAAACATAATACATTGTTTAACAAACAATATTGTTGAAAATTATGAATTCTCCAAGATCTCCACAAACTCCACTCAGTTATGAGTTGAAGAAGATTATAAATGATAGAAATGTTTTAAGTATGCGGAGTCGTATGAAAGGTATAATGTTGATAACTTACCTTTTTTCCATCAAATTGTTTGTAACATATGTATGAAATGTTTTCAGTTCTAAACAGTTTAAATGAAAATACTCAAAAGCAATTTGAAGAAAAGGAAAAGAACTTAAGAGCTCAAGCTATTCAAGAGATTTTAACAACAGAAGTTACTTATTTAAGGCAATTGGAAATCTTAATGGAGGTATTCTTTATAAAAATATGTATTTATTAATATTTAAAATATTATAATATCTTCAACAAAATAACATATAAATGTGGCCCCATTTTTTCCAGTACTTTATACAACCTTTGTTTGAAAGAAACTTATTAAATCATAGTTTGCTTTCGACATTGTCTGAAAACATAAAAACATTGTATAATGTTAGTGGAGAATTAGTAAAAGAATTGCAACAAGATTCACAAAATGTTGCAAGTGCATTTCACAAACTTGCTCCATTTTTTAAATTATATTCAGTTTATGCCTATGATTATGAGCAAGTTTTATCATTTTTACAGGTATCTATTATTATTTTGATTTATTATTTAAATATTATGTCTACAGTAAAATATTTCTTCCTTAGACTAAACAAGAAAATGATTTTGCATTGAATGATTTTATTAGTAAGCAAGAAACAAGACCAGAAGTTGGTAGAAAATTACCTTCACTATTAATCACACCAATACAAAGGGTACCAAGATATAAATTACTCTTACAGGAAGTCTTACAGCATACATCTGTTAAACATAAAGAATATAATCTTTTACAAGGTAAAATAACAGTTAAGTCTATTTATACCATAAAATGATATTATTATATAAATGATGTATTTTAAGTATTATATGCATAATGAGTTCATCTTTTTCTAGTGTGTTTGGTGGAAGTTGAAAAAGCTGCAAGACACATAAATACATTAGTTGAGCAACACGAAGAAACTCAAAAGTTACTGAAACTTCAAAAATTTATTGTGAATCCGATTAATTTAGTAAAACCTGGTAGGAAACTGATTAAACAGGGAGCATTAATGAGAGTTTCGAGGCGAGGAAGTTGCGCATATAGAAGATATTTTGTTCTCCTTAATGATATTTTGTTATATTGTAAAGGTGATCCAGAAAATTCATTGACCGTATGTTGTGTTTTACCATTAAACAAGTGCAGAATTGAATCCGTTTTAAGCGGTGGACTATTTCGTGTTACTTGTTTAAATGAAATTCTTTTATTATACTCTGAAAAAGATGATAGCAGTCTATGGATGGAGGCAATACAAAATTCGATAAAAAAGGTATTGTCAAGAAATGATGCTTTCTTCTATTTACATAAATGCTACATGTAACAACTAATCTGCATCAATTTTTTATTTTAGTATGCAGAATGTAGACAAACATTAAGAAAGGATAGTAGTTCAAGAAAACCATTAAGACATAATAATCTCAATTTATTTCCATCTGAAAATATACCAGTAATTGCTGGTAAAAGAAAAAGATCAAATGAAGAAGCTGAGGTTCATATGTCAATTTTTTATCAATTTTAAAATTTGTAACATTTTACTCGAATAAGTTCTAAGAGAAAATTTTATATTGGCAGGTTAATCTGGATGCATCAAAAATTATGTATCTAAAGAAAGACAATGAAGCAGATGTGGATATACAATCAGAAAACAGCTGTTTGCTGCTCTTTAAAAAACTCAAAAGATTTAAAAATAACAATAATTCTAAACAAACTAAATGTCATGAACCACCCTTTAATTGTGTAAGTTTCACTATAAAATTGTATAAATGTAAAAAATGTAGCTACTATAATAATTTATATACATCTTTTTAGGAAATTATAGATAAAGAAAATGTGCATTTTATAGAAAATAATGCACCATGCTTATCTTCTATTCATTCTGCAAATTTTAAACAAGAATCATCAACATTCAAATCTATCAGTGAATTTTTTACATCCCTTGGTTCATCTTTAAAAGGATTCTTTAAGTTTAGGTGATGTGGTTCCATGGATTTAATAATAAAGTTAACCAATCACAAAATAATCATGCAAGATCTAAATATTTATTGCCCGCAATTTTTATATAAAATATTTCAAATCAATTTGAGTAATATTTATACTTGATCATAGAGTAACCGTACAGGGTACCGAATTTTGATGCTCATATGCGAAAATTAACCAATAAGAATTGTAGCCGGTAACGTGCTAAAAACGAGTTTCCAATGCGCATATCCGACGACGTTGTCAGATCAGCACAGTAAAAACTTGTCAACGTGACCATTGCATGCGATTATTGTTTGACTTGTATAAGAGGAGCTTGCTTTTTCAAAACATTTTGCCCACCCAGTAAATATAAGGAGTACTAATAATGACATTGTCGCAGATAAAGGGTACCTTGAACGTCATGAAATCTGTACCCTGAAAATCAAAAGTTCCGAGAGAAGTATGTTACTCTATGACATAACGTTTTCCGTTGTTACGTACCCCCCTCTTATCATGTAAACGCGGCTTTAAACACTAATAGCTATTGCGCAGACACCAAATACTAGATAGTTGTAATTAGGCGGGTTTTTGAAAAAGCGATTACAATTTTACTTGCGATTCATATGAGGAACAGGAAATTTTCGAAGTTTCGTTATATCCTTGAAAAATATTAATCGTTATAACTCGCATAAGCGTTCGCAGAAAACCGTCTGCTTCTTATCTCCCGCAGCAAAGCCAAAACGTAAATCCTTAACGATTGCGTACCTCCTTCGCCGCTAAATTTTATTTATCTTTGCTCATGTGTACCCTACGCCGAACGTGATTTCCTTCCACCGTGGCTCAGCGCTACCATCATCATCTACTAACGAAGGATCGGGGGTAGAGTAAGAGTGGGAGAAGAAAGCGTCAACTTACGGGATGGAAATCGGTCCATGAGAAGACCAAGAACTGGATGGAAGATCCTGGAGAGGGAATTCCAAAATCCCGAAGAGAAGGGAGTAACCAACAGCTCGAAGAAGTATATATAATGCCGCGAGAAATTTCAATCAACATTCATCATTATTACATTACACATCATCATTATTACATTCCACTCACACATTACACACTCTTTACATTATTATATTATTTCAAAGGCCTACAACTGGTTGACCTCAGATCTTTTAAACTCCAGTTTTACAATGCTTCAAGTATTTATTTATTTTTCGCGCTCCTTGAGCAACTGCTTTAGCACTCTATGGGCACCGAACCCAAAATCCCTAAATTCCATAATCGCAAACGTAACACCGTAATAACTATCAAATACGAAAAATAAATAATTAGATAGTGAAAATTATGCCACGAAACTATTAAAATGAAATGAAAATGCTAGAAATACATGTTTTATGTATGTATATATGTGCATATTAATAAATTATGTAGAAAATAACTATAATATTGTTATTGATATGCATATACAAATTTATATTGACATATAATAAAAATCCCTAGATTGATCTGGACGAAGACATGACTGATACCTACAAACGATAAGAGAATCGAATTTTTTTATCATATAATTAACAAAATATCATTTTTAATCCAGGTATGATAGATTTTTAAGTGCGTAATAAAAAATAAGAAAGGTAATATAGGGGATATAAAAAAGTTAAATAATGGATAACACGAAGTAAGCAATATGTTTTACGTTAAATTGTTAGTAACAGAAAAGGGCTATATCTTTTTAAATGTTACATTTTATTAATCATTTATCTTATCAATACATTTGAAGAATTTTTTCTGTTTTCATGTTTACTCTTTAAAGTGTATCTAAAATTCAAATAAATCTTTATAGTAGGTTATGTTTATATTATTTAATAAAAACAATCTACATAGTATTATGACAAAAAGTTATTTCCTTCAAACCATGTAGATTTCTGTAATTTAAAGGCAATCAAAAAATAATATATTGCATTAGAAGATTGGAAAATGATTATATGGCTCTATTCTTCCTTTTAATGAAAATGTACATATGGTACAAAACATATTTAATCTAAAAATAATAATGAAATGAATGCAGTCATATATTATTACAATAGCAACCAGAAAATTTTTACCTTTTTTTATAATTATTGACCATAGATTTGTAAATAGAACATAATAATTACAAATTTTATATATAAAGTAAAATATATATTAGAAATGGCATCCTGCATTTTTTAAACATATGTTACATAGGTATCATTGTATTTATCTATTGTATTTACTAAAATGAATATTTATATTCATATATAGTGATAGTTGTTTATAAATATTTAAAGAAATAAAAAGATGGTTTGTTATATAGGTATATTTACTTGTAATTTGCGTAAACTGATAAATACATTGAAAATATAATAAAAAGTTGATTTGATTGAATACTTTTGTTAAGAATGATGAGAAATATGAATATGATGCAAGTTACTAATAAAAGTATTTGTTAAATTATTGCATTTTAATTGAAATAAAAAAGATTATATAAACATTTTTGTGTTACAGTTGAATTAATTAAATTTATGAGTTATATACATATATAATATAATTATATGATATATGTATTTATTATAGCATACACATAATATTTTAAACATGAATGGTATAATACCTGAAATGGAACAAATCATCAGTCAACTGGAAAGAGGAACTGTGGTAACAAAGTTCTTCTCAAGGAAGAGACCAGAGAAGAAGACTCTTATGATACGAAGGGAAACTAGACAAATAGTATGGTCAAGGAGTGCAACATTTAGACCTTTTGATGGTTCAGGTAAGATAAGAATATTCTAGTCATTAAAGAATGTTACAAAATGATTTATAATAGCTTAACATTATTCTATATTTCAAAGGACGCATTATAAATTTTCATTTACTAATCTTTACTCATCCAGTAAACATTGATTGAGAGAGTATGAGAGGGTTAACATTCATGTATTTGTATACATCTGAAAAAATATTTATTTAATAACAATTGAAATAAATTTTCACCTAACATTTTAGGCACACATTTTGCATGGTTATGAAGATATATCTACAGCAAAAATGGGCAAAATATTATATCTGAAGATACTAGTTATAGGTCAAAAACCTGAAGGAAAGGTCCTTGTGAATAATGTATAGGTGAGTTTTATGACAAAGATACAACCTAAATCAGTTAATGACTTGCATCTAGTAAGCTTTTATATACATGTTTTATATCTGATATTTCATCAAATTATGTTTTCTCTGGCCTGATTGTTGTAAATTAAATTAATTTAAATATATATACATATATGTATGCATACTTAGTGGACATTTCCTTCATTTTTGGTCTACAAACAAATGTGCCCATGGATACTGTTGATATATTGGATCAGCCCCATTGGATATCATGGGTATTTGATTAAAATCAAAACTATTATAATAATTGTTATGCACTGATTGTATATATTACAGCAAAATATTCATATGTAACACATTAATCAGAAGAATAAATATTTCCTAAAACTGCTTCTATTTTTGCAAATGCTTCATATTTGCAACCATATTCTTGCACAATATGTTGATGTACAATACATTGTATATGTATGTGTAATGTGTATAATATACATTTCTAATATTGTGTTATGCGTTCCTATTAAATATATTACACATAATACAAACATATATGTACAGAAATATCAAACAAGGTTTTATATCTTCTAATTTTAGTTGAAATAAGGGAAATCAAAGAGATTAAGGTAGGAAAGCATTCAAAGGATTTTGAGAAATGGCCAGAAGATGCAAAAAGAATAGAAAATCTCAGATGTTTTGTTGTATATTATGGTTCTGAATTTCGTCTTAAAACACTTTCTATATCTGGTAAATATATATATTTACATTTTTTGTTATTTATATAAATAATTATATAAATGGTTGAAACTAAAATTTTATATATGTATTCATTTTAGCTCTCAGTGAGAAAGAATGTGAACTTTGGGTAAAAGGATTACGTCGTTTGGTGCAAGACACCATAAAAGCTCCTTATCCTTTGCAAGTTGAAAGATGGCTAAGAAAAGAATTTTATGCAATGGAAAATTCGAGAGAAACGTAAAAATTCTTATTTTACTCATAACTTCAAGTTCTTTTTCTAAAACATTAATACATTGTCTTCTATTTTACAGAGTTACATTGAAAGATATAAAAGCGTTTCTACCTAGAGTTAATTGTAAGATAGTAACAAATAAACTTAGGGAAATTTTTCAAGAAATAGATACAAGAAACCGAACTGAACTTGGTTTTGACGATTTCGTAGTACTTTATCATAAACTTATGTTTGACCAAAATGTATGTTCTTAATTTAGTAACATTACTAACACTTGTATATTTTATGTTATGCTTTGTTTTTTTTTGTTATTTTTATAGAACCTTGCAGATTGGAATAAATTAAATAATTATTATAAACCGGGAAAGAATGTTACTGTCCAGGATTTTCAAAATTTCTTAATAACTGAACAGCAAGATGCTTTAGGGAATAATGAAGTTGAAGTATCGTGTTTTATTAGAGACTATTTACAAGATCCTCAAAGGGATGTACAAAAGCCACATTTTACATTTGCGGAATTCATCGATTTCTTATTTTCAAAACAAAATTCTATTTGGGATTCAAAGTACTCTCGGATTTATCAAGATATGACTAGACCTCTTGCACATTATTGGATAGCTTCGTCGCATAATACGTAAATATAATTTCTTTTTTGTAATAGAACACTACAAATACGTAATTTATTGAAATAAAATATGTTTGCAGATACCTAATGGGAGATCAAATTAGTAGTGAAAGTAGTTGCCAAGCTTATGTTCGTGCATTGAGAGCTGGATGTAGATGTATAGAACTCGATTGTTGGGATGGACCAGATGAAATGCCATTTATTTTTCATGGACATACACTCACTACAAAAATAAAATTTCTAGATGTTATTAAAACCATTAAAGAGCATGCTTTTGCTATATCCGAGTGAGTATGAATAAATGCATATACAGGTTTTTTTCCCCCCTTTTTTTTTATAGAAAAAGTGATAAAATATAAATATAATTTTTGTATAGCTATCCTGTTATTTTATCCATTGAGGATAATTGTACATTACTTCAGCAACGTAAAATGGCAATTACAATGCAAGAAGTATTTGGTGATATGTTACTGGTTCAACCTGTAGATAAAAATGAAACTTGTTTACCGTCGCCACATGATCTGAGAAAAAAAATTATATTGAAACACAAGAAATTGCCTGATGGTGCTGATGAAACATCGTTTCTTATTCGAAATGATGAAAGTAGACAAGAAATGGATCTTAGAAATACAGTTAAAAATGGTATCCTCTACCTTAAAGATCCGATCGACAAGGAGTGGAATTCACATTTTTTTGTATTAACACAACAGAAGTTATTTTATACAGATACATTTTCTAGAACTCAAGAAACAGAACATGATGATGATGATGAAGGTGTAGTTCGTCGACCAACTGATGTACGTATATACAAAATGTCCTAGACTTTTTCTGCAAAACTTTATCAGTATATTTTATCACTATAAATAAGCGGAAAATGTTATATAACTATAGATCATTTGAAGCTTCATTAAAAAGTTACGATAAAAATGTTGGATTGGTGGGAAAGTAATAACTCTTAATTATTCTAATGATCTCTTACAATTAGTAAATTCTAAAGTTATTTACGTTTCTATGAAAATAGCATTAATACACTCTCAAGGCATTGAACTAGTTATACCGTAAAAAAAAATAGATCCTATACAGTAAAATAAGGGTAGTATGATAAGTAGATTTATTCATTGAAATAAAATAAAATCACCTATATAAAAATTTGCTGAATTTTACTGAATTGTTAAACTTTGTCTTTGATTGCAATATAGGGGGTACCAAACGACGAATTACATTTTGGAGAAAAATGGTTTCATGGGAAATTAACAAGAGAAGAAGCAGTTGAATTATTACGACAATATTCGCACCTTGGTGATGGGACTTTTTTAGTTAGGCCATGTGTTACATTTGTCGGTGACTATTGCCTTTCTTTTTGGCGTAAAGGAAAAGTAAATCATTGCCGTATTAAACTGAAACAAGAAATGGGTCGGACACAATATTATCTTATTGATACAAACTGTTTTGACAGTTTATATAGTTTAATTACGCATTATCGCAATCATCCTTTAAGAAGTCAAGTAAGAATAAACAAAATTTCGAATTATAATTAATTCCAATGTTGATATTGTTAAATTAACAAATGTTTCAATGAATTTAATAGGAATTTTTGATCACGCTTCAAGAACCAGTTCCACAACCAAATAAACATGAAGAAAAAGAGTGGTGGCATGGTGACTGTACACGGACTTTAGCGGAGGAGATGTTAAAACAAATTCCTACAGATGGTGCATTTTTAGTAAGACCAAGTGAGAAAGAAAATAATTCTTACGCTATATCTTTTAGGTAAAATGCTGTAAATTGTTAATTATTAATCATTTCAATATTTTTCATTCGTAATTTATTTTTTCTGGATTTTCTTCCCATTCCAGAGCAGAGAAAAACATTAAACACTGTAGGATTAAACTAGAAGGGCGTTTGTATACTATTGGCACTGTACAGTTCGAAAGTTTGGTTGAATTAGTTAATTATTATGAAAGACACCCATTGTATAAAAAAATAAAACTGAGTCATCCTGTAAATCAGGATGTTATTAAAAGAATGGAATTGGTACATGGCATCTCTTATACCTTTATTAAATATTATTCTATACATATATTATTAAATTATTTTATTAAATTTAGGATATAGATGATGGTTCTGTTTATGGCATTCCTGGTTATATGGATCCTACAAGTTTCACGTCAAAAGTAAGTTTCAATGATTGAATACTGAATTGTGTACAATACAAGGAATGTAATCTATTTTGTAGGTAACTGTGAAAGCACTGTATGATTATAAAGCAAGAAGAGACGACGAATTAACGTTGGTGAAACATGCGATAATAACAAATGTACATCGAGAAAGAGGTGGATGGTGGCGAGGTGATTATGGTGGGAAAAAACAACATTGGTTCCCTGCAAATTATGTGGAAGAGACAGAACCTCAAGATAGTCAGGGAGATGTAAGTTATTCTACTTAACATTTCTTATCCCAAATATTACAGTCGAACCTCGATAACTCGAACCTCAATCTATTTCTTTAGTGTTATTTCTAAAAATGTGAATTTGCGTAAATATCCACAGTCTAATTAAGACATGTACATAGTTATAAAGGCGGCGACGAAAAAATTTAACTCGTACAGGTAAACTTCGGCTTGTAAAGATTTGCCAATACTAAATTCGAGATACAGAGATGAAAATGCACTTAAATATGTGGCAAATAATTCGAGTTAAAGTAATATTAATTTCGATTTATAGAGATTTTCGCAGAGAAGCGGAAGGGAATGAAGAAAATTTTCGTCTTACAGAGGTTTTCGAGTCAAAGAGGTTCGGCTGTACTATTAAATATGAACTTATTATTTTATTTTTAATATCAGTCGGCAGATTCTATGATGTTTGGTAGTCTACAAAAAGGTTCATTGGACATTATGGGTGCTGTTGTTAAATTAAGTGAAGGGAAAAGATCTGAATTAGAGTGGATATTAAGCATACAAACTCCTAGTATGTGTTCAGTATTTGACGTAGCAACTTCTTCAAAAGATACAGCACAAGAATGGATGGCCAGCATTAAAGAAACTGCACAAAAAGCTAGTGTCAGGGTAAATATACAATCAGCTCTAAAAAATGATCTAATAGTATATGAGTGTAAAATATTATTACAAATATGCTTGTTTTTTTTTTCAAGGAAAATCAACATAAAGAAATGGAACGTGCATGGCAAATAGCTAAAGAAATGTCAAATCTAATAGTTTACTGTAGGTCTGTTGCATTTAATTTAGATAAAATAAAGACAAAAGGTTTTGTATTCAATGAAATGAGTAGCTTTCCTGAGACAAAAGCCGAAAAACTTATGTGTCAACAAGAAAATAAGTTTTTCTTAAAATATCATCAGGTAAAATAATATAAAGGTGTAATATAAATAGACTGCGCATTTTTATGCATTTATGAGAAATTTAGATGTGCAAATAGGCGCGGAATACATTTAACCCTTTGAATGCTATGGACGCATATATGCGTCCGGCGAAAACTATCGGACGTAGACTGTGGACGTATATATGCGTCTGAGGATTGTATCATGCACAAAAACTTAGAAAACTAAACTAAGCAAGAAACTAGATAAGAATATTATATCATACGCCAATGAGAATCATCAGTGCTTAAGATGGACACGAGAAAGAAAAATAATTAAACAATAACTTACTTACACGATATACAATTAATCGGTATAATAGAGTATGCGGTACGCGAGAAAGTATTTTGTCCGCAGCGAGCGTTTAAATCTGGAGTACACCGTAATCAAAGGGTTAATATGCAAGAAGATACACGATATTCAAGGTAAAGTAAAAATTATTGCATTTTGAGAGCGAAACAATGCTGCATTTAAGTCACATTCTTTTAATTTTGTTAACAAAAATATGAATTTGTATAAAGATCCGCAGTCTAGTAACAAGTTCAATTTCCACTTTCGAGAATATAAGTACTTGCAATTGTAATTTTCAGATTCAATTTAGTAGGGTATATCCAAAAGGACAACGTATCGATTCATCGAATTACAATCCTGTTCCAATATGGAATGCTGGTTGCCAGATGGTAGCATTAAACTATCAAACTGGCGATAAATCGATGCAACTTAATCAAGCAAAATTTAGGGAAAATGGAAATTGTGGTTACATCTTAAAACCCGAGTTTATGTTCAGAGATGACTTTAGTCCGTATGATAAAAACTGTTTGCATGATGTAGAATCACTTAAATTTTCTTTAAAAGTTATTGGTGCAAGGCATTTAATTAGATCAAGGAGGGGTATAGCTAGTCCTTTTGTTGAGATTGAAATTATAGGAGCAGATTTTGATTCTGGTACAAAATTAACAACAAGAACAATACGTAAGTAAGAGCATATAAGGCATTGAGAGTAACAAGAACGAATTCAACACAGTCCAAAATATTTTTCACTTCATTAAATCGATTTATGGCGCTTAACGCACATTCTTGTTAACTTGTTTTGTGGATTTCGTCTTTCTTGTCCGTATAAATATTAAGTCTCTATAGAAAAAAAATTTGTTTTAGCGTTTACAGTGTTGGTAAAAAGCGTTTTTCTCGAAATACTTGTTTGTTGAATTCGACCTTACTACCCTCAACGCTTCCTATTATGGATCTAAGCATTTTGTTAATGGATAATAATTGTATTAAAATTATAGCTGATAATGGATTCAACCCTATGTGGAATGAATCTTGTGAATTCGAAGTTTTTAATCCGTACTTTGCATTTATACGATTCGTTGTGCAGGATGAAGATATGTTTGGTGATAGTAATTTTATTGGACAAGCCACTTATCCCGTACGTATTAAATAAATTATTGCTATTATTCTTAAATTACTAATCAAATATACTATTGTTTTGAATGCACCTTATATTTAGGTCCGATGTTTAAGATCGGGATATAGAAGTGTCCCATTAAAAAATAATTACAGCGAAGACCTTGAACTTGCATCATTATTAGTACATCTTCGAATTACATCCTCAGTAAGTACAAAATTTAATTACTACTGGACTTTATTACTTTTTTAAATATGTTTTTCATATTATAAATCATTACAGACACATTCACATAATTTATAAAATTAAGTTCAAACGTAGGCACAGCCCTGAGATATTTTATATACATCAGAATTAAGCAAAGGTAAAAGTTACATTTTTTCATAGAATAGTTCTCATATTTATATACACACTATTATATAATATACATTTATTGTTTTAGATTATCATTTAGGACAAATATCACTACATGAAATACTTCAGTTAGAGTCAGAAACGAACTAAAAGGTTGCTATAGAAGACTGGTTGTTTAAAGTAATTCAAATCTTCAAATCGAAATCAATGATTAGAAGAAAAAAGCATACGTTTCTTTTGGTCACTAATTGCATAGATAGTTTAAAAATATTATTGTTACATTATATATTATGAAAAAGAAATGGTTCTTTCAGTATTGAAAAGATAATAGATGTTAAACAGAGTCATATACACGAGATGCAACATTTTTTTAAAAAAAGTGACATGGTACAGAGATATTTATCACATGGAAAAATTTTAAAGAAATCTTTCACATATGCTTCTATTTAGTTTATAGCTCTCGTAAACTATTTACATCAAAGAAGTAAATGGTATACGAAAAGATCAATGTGATTTAGTATAGATAATCTATAAACTTCTTATATAAAAGAATAACATATCAAGCATTAACATGTCAAAATATACCTTATTTAAGTTATACTATACATCTTCTTTTCTTTAGGCACAAAAACAAGATAGATAGTAAACCCTTAAACTATATGTTTTAGACTGAACTAATATGCACAATACGCTTTCAATTTGTTTAATTAGGTAAATATATTCACATTAATGCTATTTATTTATTATTTCAAAGATAAATAGTTTTAGCTTAACAACATAGCATATAAAAAATATTGAGGCTGATTGTTAAGTAATACAATTACATATGAATTGCTGCCTTTCACGAAACAATCGTAAACTTTACACTATATGAAACGGGAGATAAACGTGCTTAGATAATACATCATAATGTTCTACCACATATCCATCACTGAAATAGTCAACGAAAAACTAAAGACTATTAATGAGACCTACACATTTTTTAGTAGATATTACATGAATTAAAATATTATTTTTCATTTTTATATTTTTTATTTTCATGCGTGCACTACATATTTTATATTCTGTGAAACCTTTTTTTTATCATTGTTCCTATTAATACACATTTGTATAACGAAAAATAATATTGCCATAAACTATTTTTTCAAAACAAATAGGTGGTAACAAAAGTGTTTAATGTAATTTTACATACTCTATTATATGCACATTACTTATTTTTATCATAACGGATTTGTATTTTGCATTGTAATAAATCAATCTTAATTTATTCTGAATTTAACAAAAAAATAATTACTGAATAACTATAATTTTTGTATAAATCTCTTTCTTATAAGAGTACGTTGTATGTATCTAAATCAATGTCCAACTAATGTGTCATCATTTTGTAATTGTTACTTAAATATATCATTAGAACCATTATTAAATTTGCCATCGAAAATGACAAAACGTTCTAACGTGATGTATTAAAAAAAAATACAAACATATATTAAATTTACAGTTACATATAATACATACAATAAATGCATAAAAATAAAATATATGCTAATATTTCTTTATTTATTATTATACATATTATCTTTTACAAAAACATCGAGATTGGATATAAAAGCCTTTGTAACATTAGATCAAATTTTAGCTTCAGAAATGTTACAGAACTATTTTTTAATGATATTAAGCAAACTGGTATTTATTATTTTACTCTTCTCTGTTTAAATCTATTCAATAACAATTTTCCTTAATCTTTGCTAATTTTTTTAGAATTCTTTAACCTAAATAAGTAGTAATGTTTAACAGTAATTAATACCTACTGCTTGATGTATAAAATAAAATGAGTGATTCATAAAGTATACTTTATTAAATGAAATGTGTTAAAAAAACGTGTGTGTATTTATTACAAAAAATATATGTATATATATATATATACATTAATTCTAAATGTAGGATTCTGCATAACTAAAAAGAGGAGTATATTTCATTTCGAACAAAACTTTTGGTTATAAAGAATTATGTAAGTAATATTAAACGTGAAATTTTGGTTTATGTTTTTTCAACTTTGCTCGTAAACAATTTACAAACTTTTCTGAAGAAATTCATCAAACAAATATAAAGATAGACCTTGATTTTTTGCAGACAAACGTTTCAAATCATTCACATAGCCTGCTAGGTCTCGTATACGTTCTGTCTGTGTGTCTAAGTATTTCTCTTCAATGAAATGGGCAATAGAAGGATCATGTACTTCATGATGGCTTGCTTTCTGATGCAATTCAAATGCATCTCCCATAAACTCCTTGTGTTTATCAAGTGCTTTGGCTAAACTTTCAATTTCATCATATTCAAATACTTCACTCTAGAAACAAAAGAATATTATAATGTCAATTAGTAATTTCTATAATTTTATCATTTTTTTATATTGTAAATACTTATAAAAAATATAAATGCACATACAGCATTCTTCATGTGGCTCTCAGCGAAGCTTATTGTGCCACCTCGTTTGACCATAAATTTCATTGTATCAACTGTATCTTCCCACATATCATCAGAATATTTACGATATAATTTTTTAAAACCATCTCGCTGTTCTTTAAGGTTTCCAAAATGAGTGGATAGTAATAGGAAGTAAAAACTTAAGTAAAGATTATGATTTGCAAAAATCTGAAGTTGTTTTTCAAGTTTTGTAAAAGCCCCATATGATGCATCACATTCGATGCTTTCACTTTTCTCTGAAAATATTAATCTATGCATGAGTACAAAAAAGTTCTAATATATATCTTCTTCAAAAATATTATATGTTTCAGTATTGTATTTACTTCTACAAAACTTCTCCACATTGCTATGGCAATCAGAGGATGTTTCAGCAGCATAGGTAAATACCACAAGAATAGGTAGTATCCCAAGAAACAACATGTTTTCTGCAATTTCAAATAACGAATTAAATGAAACATAAGCGATGGATATTCGTGAAAAAATGATTTAAAATTATTAAAATCTATTTCTATTTCTAAAAATAGTATATTAATGAAAAATAATGTTAATATTTCTAATAACTTCACATAGTTATATTATATACATGCACAATTATAAATATGTTGTTAAATTTTAAATAGTGTATGTAACTAGTTTTACATTTATAAAATTCTACTGCATCGGTAACAATGGAAACTGATAATAAAATGGATGTACGATAACTCGGTTATAAGTATAAGTAGATAGTGGTGTAGCACAATTAAGGAAACAAGATAAACTATATAGATTGATATGTCATCTGTATACGTCACGCATCTGCTAGAGATAAAAATTTATATTCTATATAGACACTAAAGAAAACATACTGATATTATTTCGTCGTAACACTGAAATGCGCATTACATGCGCATCAACTGAAGAAAAAATAAAATATGAATAAAATAATATGTTTCGCAACTGTGTTAATTTTATTATCTATTTAGATATAAGTAAACTATATTGTAATAAATCAGCAGACTTAAATTATCCACATTACATACCTGTTCAAATGGTATGCTCGTTCAAAAGGAAGTAAAGTGAATACTCTCGCTTCGACGATCTTCCAACAATGAACATCGAACAACCACGTCCGTTGGTAGTTTTTCACACAGTCATAGTCAGCTGATAGACAGAGCGCATGCGTGACGGAAAGGGAATAGAAAATTCCAGTTACTCCCCGTCGATGAAAGTACGAATGGTACGCTTTTTGTTGGTCAATTATTAAATGATCGATGGCCGCACATCGTGTTTAGTTCACGCACGTTCTCTTATCTAGCTTCATTAAAAGCAACCATCTATACCAGTGCGTATAAGGTTGCTTTCGAAACAGACAAATAACAAGTACTGTTGCGAATTTTTTAATTGTGAAAGTTATCAAAAATGAGGTTGCTTTGCGTTTTCGTCGCCACATTTCTTTGTATCGGCCAATCGTTAGGAGATGAGCCAGATCATTGTAAGTCTATTATTTATTTTCTAATGTTTACTTTCGATACATTCTTAAGATATTTTTATGTAAAAACATGGATTGCGGTTAATATGATATTCCCCGATATGCATTTCATTGTTCTTTGTCTTTTCCATTTTTAAGACTGATATATTGTTCTCCTTCAATAAACCGCTTCGTATTTCTTCAAAAAATTAAAAAAATACTCGTATAGTATATTTATGACCGTTATTGTATTTAAATCGGTTCCTAGTAATGTACCGTGAAAGAGCATTAGTGTAATCTACCATACAACGCGACAATTTAACGCGCATATTCCTCGTAAACAACTTCCTCTTTCTTGAGCTAATTAAAACATGTGCGTCTTTTTATAATCTTCAAACGCAAATTTGTAATGCTATTCGAAACTTATGACTTTGATGACAAACGTTTGTGCCCTTGTAATTGTAAACATTACACTTTTTCTACATATTGTTCTAGATATTATACTGTGTATGTTCTTCTGAAAATGTATATTAATTTTTTTATAAATTTATGCTTATATGTTTTCTATTGTTACTAAATGGGATAAATATGCGTATTTTTTTAATTTTTAACAACCTTGATTGTTGCTGATACATCAAACTTATCTGTTGCTATATGATTTCATTGTTTTTGTTATGTCGTTATTTGCATTTATAGACACTATCAGAAAATTAGTCATTTTAAATATTGTGCAAACGTTTAAACTTATGATGCAATTTCTATAATAATATCATTTTCCTGTTTCATTGCTCAATCTTTATCTTTTTGCGTATAATTTTGTTACATATGCTTATGTTCTTTGTAATATGAATTTTAAAGGCTGTATCTTCATCCTTATCTGTAAAAGTTTTATGTTTCATGTGGTATGATTGTTATTTTTAATACTCTTGTGACCTAATTGGAAATTATCACTTTACATGCATGGATGAAGATAAAATTTCAATGATTCATCATTACTGAAGACTCACCAATAATATTACCAGGATATATAATTATAAAATATCATTGTTTCATATTGTACACAATATATTGTCTTAAATGGTGAAATACAAAATTAATATTATTTGTTGCTGTTGCTGATTGATTTATAATTAAAGTTTATAATTATATTTTAATGAAAATATATTTGGCTAAGTATCATACATTTTATAATTACATGTGTACTTATAAAAATTACTTACAAAAATTTATTTCAAAGATGTTCTTTATGTTAAGAATTTACTTGATTCAAAATTTCCAGACTTTGGAATATGCTAGAAAATACTTCATGTGAACTTTTGTGTTTTTAAACTGTTAATTA
Source organism: Eucera pruinosa (assembly GCA_028830335.1). Taxonomy (NCBI): domain Eukaryota; kingdom Metazoa; phylum Arthropoda; class Insecta; order Hymenoptera; family Apidae; genus Eucera; species Eucera pruinosa. The sequence continues at coordinate 8,276,856 of JAMYCR010000009.1, read as the reverse complement.
GTGGATGTTATTGACAATCTTGTTTGTATAATGATAACATTTGATAAACTTTACGTGACAATGTAAACGTATTGATTGCTGCATGTTCTAAAGTCCACATTCAATATGAGTGTACTGTACATTGTTCTAAGAGGTCAGATAATTTAATCTGAACTACTTCATACCATGACTTCCTTCTCTATTGTTACAGGAATGATTTTCCTTTGAATTACAAATGAAAATGTTCAGCCTTTGTTCAATTGATGATTTTTGTTGATAGCAGTTTCTTGTTTTTTCATTGCAATCATATCACATATTTCTGTTTATATTAATGCATTCTGAAGTAGCAATTATATTAAATGGTTTAATAGGAATTTTAAATAGCAATTCTGTGTATTCGTGTATTATCTCAGAAGAAGTTAAAGATAATGTGGGAAATGAAGTGCTAAAAAAATAATGGCAATTAAGATTATCTGTAGCAATATATGTTTTTTTAATTACAAAGATATGGGAAAATAATCTTATCATGAATAAAAGATCGTATTACAATCGATATATTGATATAAGTGGTTTTTAATCTTTTTGCCTATAATTCCAATAGTTAACATAGAACAGCAATAAATAACATATTTTTAATATTTTTCGTACGATTTACATTATTTTATTTTTTATTATTAACGCTTTCCATTTTTAATCAATATTTACAGGTGTTAATTCTCCTGCTCCCAGTGATGAAGCTTCATTAAAAAAATTGAAGATGGTTACATCATGCAGAGACAAGTTGAAAGCTCAGGTGCAAAGTGAAATTCAAGCATCTATGACTTATCTAAAAATGGTAATCACATTTGTTTTCTTTCCTTCTTCATTATGTATCTTATTGAAAACATGAATATATGTTTTATTTTTTATTTCAGGGTGCTTATTTTGCCAGTGATAAACATTATCGTCCAGGTTTTAGCAAATTCTTCTTTGAAGCTGCAAATGAAGAGAGACAACATGCAATAAAGATTATTGAATACATGTTAATGCGTGGTGCATTACTAGATGTAAAACTCAAAGAGTTTAAAATGTTCCCTTTGGTATGCATTCAACATAGTTTTGTTTTGATTTATGGTTTATGGAATTAAAAATATAATAAAATTATTGTATTTAGAAACCACATAACGAGACCTGGGAAAGTGCACTTGATGCCCTTAAAGTAGCTTTAGATATAGAACTTTCAGTTACAAGGTCCATTAAAATGATTGCCACAGAATGTGAAAAAGCAGAGAGCAAAAAACCAGAACTTATTGGTGGTGATTACCATGTAAGTTGAAGTTCAATTTAATGTAGTATGAATATTGTTATCAATTCATCTTCTTTTTACTAAATTGTTTAATTTTAGTTGGTGGATTACCTCAGTGAAGATTTCTTGGGTGAACAATACAAGGGACAGCGTGATTTAGCTGGAAAGATTTCAATTTTGAGTAGAATGATGGGCACAGATAAAGAATTGGGCGAATTCTTGCTTGATAAAAAACTTTTGAATGGCGAAGTTTAATTTATATTTCAATATCAAAAATCTTGATATCTCTATATGAACTTATGGCCATATTTAGAGTCAACCATGTAACTTCATTTAATTTTTAATTTTAAGTTGGTATAAAAGATACAAAAAAATTTGATCTATACAAAATATTTTTGTAAATGTGGTCTGTAATATAGACGTATAAAAAAACCCTTAAAAATGTTTACAAATGTTTGTTAAAACTATAATAAATGTATTAGTCTTACTGAATAAATACATATTTTAAGATTCATACTAAACATTACACATTGTTCGTTCATTTTTACATTTATTGTTAACATATGTAAACTACGTATGCATCAATTTCTCTGTTATGTACATTTATTGAAAAATATAAAAATATACTATTTCATGATTTTTAAGTAGTTCAAAATAAATTTAATATTTATAAAGGAGTTATTTTCATTCATCATATTGGATAAATGAACACAAACCAATGGATGGACATTAAATAAAAAAAGGAGTAAAACAAATGTTTAATAAACAAATCCTAGCTTTCCCATCGCCCGCGTCGAATATTGCTACAAGTCGTAGATAGCTGACCTTCGCGTCCTGTATTTAAAAGGAGCATCTTGCTAGCGCTTCCAAAAGCCCGCTTAATTTGCATTGCACAATTGTTCGATATTCCGCGATTGCGCAGTAGCACGCAGTAGCTATTAAAACATGCAGCTCTGTTCACACGACAAGCAGATGCATGACAATATCTACATATATATTTTGTAATACTTTCTTAACTTTACAATAGGTAGCGCTTTATACTAGGTTCTTACTTGAATTTTCAATAAGATTGACTACCTTAGTTCATGGATACTCTTTTAAATTCTGACCTATCAGATGAAAGCAAGCAAAATTCGTTATTTGAAATTGAACTGAAAGAGCAACGTTTCTAGTAGAATTCATCATTTCTCTTTTGAGTGTAAGTAGTGTTTCAAGTGTTATTATTTATTTTGTAAAGTGTAGTCATTTAAAAATGAAACATTATTTGTTTTATCGAGAAATGTAATACTTATATGTATGATGATTAAGAAATATGATATTTATACGTATAATTATTTAGAAATGTGATGTTACTCGTACAAGATATTTTTAAAACATTGGTTTATTATGAACTTTTCTAATAGTATTCTACTTTTTCATTTAAATGTTGTTTATTAGTACGAAAAGTGAGCACACGTATTCAGAGGTTTACACATTTTACTGAGATATTGTGAATTTTTCTGTAGCCTAATTTTCCAATATTACTATAAATAATGGATTAATTTTCAGTAAATAAATTTATGTTTGTTATTCACGTTATTTCTAATTTCAGACAATATTTCAGCAATGTTAAAGGATACAAAAACTAATTCTCAAACACGAAAGACGATTTCGCAAGTGGAAAATAATCTTAAACAATTAAAGATATCAAAAGTAAATTCAATATTGACAGAGAATACATCAAATAATGCAGAAACTTTAAGAACTGCAAAGAACCAGTGCACCGCTTATTTAGCAAGTGATACGCAAAATAACGAAAGCAGCACTAAGAACTCTACAGAATTGATACCACCATTTAAATTACCTATAGCTTCTGAACCAATAGAATTTACAGAAAATAAAACTGATGATACAAGTAATAAAGAAAATATAATTGACCAGAATGTAAGAACTGAAAAAAATGAAGAAAACAATATGAAAAATAAAAATCAAAGTGAAAAGAAATGGGTCTTAACAGATTTTGAAATTGGACGTCCTTTAGGCAAAGGAAAATTTGGTAATGTTTACCTAGCTAGAGAAAAAAAATCGAAATTCATTATTGCTATGAAAGTATTATTTAAAGCTCAAATACAAAAAGCTGATGTAGAGCATCAAGTTAGGAGGGAAATAGAAATTCAAACACATTTAAGGTAAAAATGTGTAGTTTATTATAAAGAATCTTGGTGATTTATAATTTGTTTAACATGTGTCTTATTCTATTAAATTAAATTACTCAGTAACATAGTATATATAATCATTTTTTGTATTTATTTTCTTTTTCCAATGAAGGCATCCAAATATTTTAAAAATGTATGGATATTTTCATGATGATAAACGGGTGTATTTAATTTTGGAATATGCACCAAATGGAGAATTATTTAAAGAATTAAATGCCCAACCAGACAAGCATTTTGATGAAGTTCGAACAGCAACGTATGTGTCCCAATTAGCAGATGCCTTGAAATATTGTCATAGTAAAAAAGTGATACATCGTGATATCAAGCCAGAAAATTTGCTACTTGGAATAAAGGGTGAACTAAAACTAGCAGATTTCGGATGGTCTGTTCATGCACCTTCTTCTAGAAGAAATACGCTGTGCGGCACTTTAGATTATCTACCACCAGAAATGGTTGCTGGAAAGACACATGATCATACTGTAGATTTATGGGAGCTTGGTGTTTTTTGTTATGAGTGCTCAGTTGGCACTCCTCCATTTTTAGCTAAATCTTATGGAACAACATACATGAAAATCAAAAAGGCTGACTATCAATTTCCAGATTATGTGAGTGAAGGTGCTAGAGATTTAATATCTAAGGTGAGCCATACTTTTACATTTAAAACAGCTACACATTATTAATAAAATTAAACAATTATTAAGTAATCATATTAATAAGTAATCATCTTTTCTTTTTTTTCTAGTTGTTAGTAGTTGATCCAGGTCAAAGATTACCTTTAGAAGGTGTTTTAATACATTCTTGGATTGTGCAAAATCGAACAACGGAACCGTATGTTCAATAGCTAAATTTAGGATTTATATATTTCATTCTATTGAAGAAATTATGCAATGGAAGTTTGAATTGATATCACTAGTATTGTAATTTTTATACAAATAATTTTTTTGAAAAGAAATGCTACCTTAAGTTTTTTTATTACATCATTCCTAAATATTGTTATCTTATAAAGAAAAATGCTGTATAATTCATAACAATGCATCATGTATTTCTTAGGACTTTTAATCTATCACGTTCATTATAGTCCGAATAGTACCGCTATTTTCTAAAATTTTACCACAATTGATTGTCAAAGTTTATTATTTTAATTAGTTTGATTTATTTGTATCAGATAAAAAGGTGAATGGTGAAGGTGTTATACAAATATGTCTTACCAATGAGATATAAATAATAGTTTAAAATAGAGAAATGTGATGTGTAAAAATATTGTATATATGTTAAGAATTTTAATATTAATAAAACGCTTGTGAATGGTAAAAATTATATATTGTAATGTTGTCCTCATTGATCATACATGATGTTGACACGTTCTTTTTAAAGAACGGATATATGCAAATAATACGTAAAATGGAACTTTCACTTCTTGCAGATAATTTAGCTTTCTTTTCCACCAACATAATGAATCTACAAGAAAAAATAGACACATTGCATAAGTACTATTTAGAGAAATAGCATAAAGCCAAAGTCATACTTAATTAACGAATAACAATTATCTTTCAAATTAAGCATAAATAGGATTTAAACTAAAAACATTACTAATATCAAAACGTGATGATATTTGTAGTAAGTAAAAGTAAGACAGAAATGAATACAACTAGTGTAGTCAGAGATAGCAGGAGAAACAAAGTTTTATTAACTAGAAATAGAATAGAGATAATAAGTTTCTTACTTTGTTTTTACTTTTGATACCTAAAATTAAGAGCAACTAAAGACAATAGCGATATGTAAAAAAATAAATCTTGCCTATATTAGATGAGAAGTAGCATTTATTTAGAATTAAGGGATGTAGCCTGCTTTTACATGATTAAGTTGTAATGGGTGTAAGCTTAATACAATAAATGAATACATACATATACTTATTATATGTTTATCATCAGAGATCAAGAGATCAGAGATGAACACTAAAATGCCTCAACTATAAAAAATAATGTTAAAGCATACAATGTGTATTTTTTTTTTAATGAGATTCAACACTATTTATTTGAAAGTACTTTGCAATGGAAGATTTTTTACATACTTATTTATTTGACACTTGTTTTCACTTCACGTTTCCATAGGTTCCATAACGACATCCACTATAGGTGTATCTATCGGAGTTTCCATAGGTGTATCATCAGATTTCTTTTTAACTGAATATAATCTTTTCAATTTTTCATAATGTTTGATATCCTACGATTTATAATTTGTAGTGACACAATTAATCTATACTTATAAAAGAAAACTTTTAGTTTAATTATGGGATGTTAAATGTATGTACCTTCTCGTGTACAGACGGCCTAATTTTATCAAACGCAGCCACAATGTGTCGCATAGAGATTTCCGGTTGTCCAGAATAATGCATATCCATTATCTCTCGTAATGCTTCTATTCCGGCTTCTCTGATTAAAGATGCCAAATCGGCACCAGTATAACCATCACACTTACTGTTATATCCTATTTCTTCAAGATTTACATCTGCAGCTAATTTTGGTTTAGTTGCATTCTATAAACAAAGTTTATTTAACAAAAATGAATTCCTTAAACCTGTTCCTTTGTAGCTAATGGTTTCCAAGCGCAATACCTTTGTTAATGCTCTTAAGATATCAACACGATCTGCTGAAGAAGGTATATCAACATATAAAATTTTATCCAATCTTCCTGGTCTTAATACTGCTGGATCAATGATATCAGGACGATTGCTTGCAGCCATTAAAAATACTCCTTGCCGACCTTCTACTCCATCCATTTCAGTGAGCATTTGATTCACAACACGAGAAGTAGCAGAGTTATCACCATCTGAGCGCCTGGGACACAATGCATCCAATTCGTCGAAAAATATTACACACGGAGCAGAATTTCTAGCTCTAATGAAACACTGTCGAACAGCTTTCTCACTTTCGCCAACATACTAAAATAAAAAAGATAAAATATTTAATAATCACTTTTAAATACTTATTATTTTATTCTATTTTTTATTAAAATTATTACCATATTTAAAAGTTCTGGTCCTTTAACGGAAATAAAGTTAATACCAGCTTCGTTTGCAATAGCTTTTGCCAATAATGTTTTTCCACAACCTGGTGGGCCACATAATAATACTCCAGTCGGTGCTGTTAATCCTAGTGCTATAAAATGTTCGGAATGTCGAATAGGAGCCTAAAATATCCAAAAGAGAAAAATTACAAAGTAAATTATTCAGATTTTATTTATCTATATAAATAAAAATATACTTACGAGTATAACCATTTGCAATTCTTCTCTAATATCTCGTAAAGAACCGATATCGTCCCATGTAACATCAGGTACTGTTGCAAAGCCTTCTCTTTTAGCTGATGGTTGAATAACGCGAAGAGCAGTTTCAAAATCACTGTGTTCGATACATAAGTTTGATAGCCGTTCTGTAGAAAGCGGTGGGTCGTTGCGTAACCAAGTAAGTAACCCTGCTAAATCTGGAGATTTTGAACTTTCTTGTATTATGTCCATTTCTAAAGTTGCTTGCGGACTTTCTGGATCGCTTGTCTCAGTTAATTTAGGAACATCATTTTGATCTGGGGTAGACGGCTCAATCTTTGCTTCATCAACTAAGTTACCAGAATTTTCAAAATTTGGTGTTTCTTTCTCAGTATCATTATTAATTTCTGTTATTTCTGGCGATTTATTATTTGAAACTGACTTTAAATCTTTGAGTATCCTAATAAAAATATGAAGAGACATAGTTAATAGTATATAATGCATCAAAAAAATTTTGGAATAGCTATCGGATGTTTAAAGAGTTACCTGTCCATAGCTGCCATAGCTGCCTCTCTAATCAATGCAACTAAATCAGCGCCAACAAAACCCGGTGTAAGCGAAGCTACTGTAGATAAACTAACATTTGGGGCTAGTGTTACATTTTCGGTGTGCACAGCTAAAATTTTTGATCTTGCTTCTCTATCTGGTATTCCCAAGCACACTTCGTGATCGAATCGACCAGCCCTTCTCAATGCTGGATCTAATGAATCAGGCCGATTTGTTGCTCCAAGTACTAACACTCTTGTACCATTTTCCTTCAAACTCAATTCTGTTTGATAATGCAATATATTTGATATGAAAATGAATTCCAAGCTGGGTAGAATTTACTGTAATTTAATTATCATAATTTACCATCCAAACACGATAATAATTGTGCAACAATTCTTCTCTCCATTTCTCTTTGAGCTGTGGCTCTATGTGGTGCTACAGCATCGATCTCATCTAAGAAAATTACACAAGGTGCAATTGCAAGTGCCTGTTCAAATAATTCTCGGATTCTTGCCTCGCTTTCACCTGATACACCTACAACCAGTTCAGGTGCTGCTACTTTCAGCAATGGTATTCCTAGTTCCTGATGTTGAAAAGTACAAAATAAATAATCAAATAAAAAATAAATCAGGTGTACAGTGAAATAATGTCTTACTCCTGCAATAGCATATGCTAATAAGGTTTTCCCACATCCAGGTGGACCATGAAGTAAAAATCCTCTTGGTGGTGATATACCAAGTTGCTTGAAGATTTCTGGGTGTTTCATATGTGCAAGTAATTTACAGACAGTTTTCAAAGCTTTGTCATTTCCTCCTATATCTGCAAATGTGACTTTTGGTTCAGAAATAGGCACTCCTTTGGCTTTCTTCATGAACATAAATTGGCTACTATCAACATCTTTTTCACGTTGTCGCTTCTTAGTAGGTTGTTCTGCTGCTGTTGTGGCATATGGTGTACTAGTTGTTGCCCCAGCTGACGTATTTCGTTGTGTTTCTTTTGTAGGCTAAAAAATTAGATCAGGTAATGCAATGTCTCTATAGTAGCATTACTTTGACATAGATTTGATCCACTAATAGCATTATTCTAATATAGATTTCATGTTGAATTACACCTGAAACAGGTGACACTAAAGAACAATGAATAATAAGGAACCTAATGCAAAGAAAATAAAAAGGGTTTAAAATTTACTGTTTTCGGTTGTTCATGATCTTTAGCAGGTATAGGCTTTTCTGTGATTTCTGAAGATGGACCAGGTTTTTGTTGTAGATTCTTTACTATAGAATCAGGTTCACTTGTTTTATTAGAATTTGCTTCAGCCTTACTCATATCATCATCACTACTGATGTCTATAAGTTCTTTATCACTCGAATTGCCATTTTGTTTCTTTTGTGACTTTTTATACATTTTTAACAACATACCATCTAACATAGAGCTTTGAGGATCTGACTAAAAGCAAAATGTTGTCTTTAAGAGTTTTCTATTATATATTATATTATATTTAAGTGAAATATATATAAATACCTCAACATTTACTTCTTCATCATCTTCATCATTGTACACAGAAGGGTCACGAGTACAATATTTTTTTGCAAACATGTCTGTAATTTCATCATATGCTTTGCGTACCAATGCTCTAAAGGCGCCTCGCTTTTTAATGCGATAATCTCTGTGCTTTTTTTGCAAAGCATCAGCCATTTCGTTAACATCGATATAGACTTTATTTTCATTTTCATGCATATACTAAAGAAATCAAAATATTAATTAACTAGAAGCGTTAAAATTAACATGGATGCAATTTATACTGTTTCTAACAAATTTAATTTTTATTATACAAGAATTTTACTAAAAAATATATATATATTTACAGCATAAAGTAATCGAATTTTGCATTAAAAAAAACCTTAAATACAAACTTAGTATTTTACCGCGCAAACTGTAATGTAAAAGACGTGCTAAATTTAGATACTCGATTAAATGAAGAATTTTAAACAAATTACCATTTGTACACGTGAAATTAATAATCGATCTCTCAAATGTTTATGAGAATTATCAATTATTTGTTTATTATTCATAGTTTTCGATCTATAATCTCCACTGGATCCTTGTAATGGAATAATATCAATCGAAGAATTCAATTTTCCGACTTTCTGCATTTTTCTGATGTCAGGAGTCATAAGCACTATTACGAAAATCAAATAATAAGTAAATCTTTATATTTTGTTCTCTTGTATGTTTTGACACGTGTTATCACGTATGTATCAACATTCTTTCACGAGTCCGACTTTGATTTTACAAAATTTCAATTCTTAAACTACGACTTACAATGAAAGGAAGAATTTACACCATTGAAGCTGGAAAAATTTCCCTAGCAGGTACGTTAAAGATCTAGAAATAAAGAAAGTAATATAGAGTGGAATGTGTTTAAAATACATTTAAAACTATTATGTTACGAGAAATGATACTATGTGTATTACTAGATTATAAAATATAATTAATATACAAAAATACGCAATAATTTGTTCGAAAATTTGGTATATTCTATGCACGAATTGTTTGTAAAATATCTTTAGATACAATCGAAGAAACAAAAATGAGTTGCATATCTGTATTTCATTAGTTGCACAGTACACATGCGTATTCTGTAGAGAACGTTCAAGTATTTTGTGAAAGCTTCGTACCATATTTTTCAACTAGTCGACGGAACACCATCATGGCGATGGGTTTTGGTTGCGTTTTTGATTCACAGTTGAGAAATTCGTCGTGATGATCTGAATTGTATTTTGCTTCTAATTGCTTCTAATATCCGCAGGGCCTTTCATTATTATTTTATTTCGAATATTTTTATATGAATTATAAATTTCATTATGGTGAAGTTAACAGAAGAAATGGTCGTGGCTCGGACACGAATGTCCGATTTCTCTGCAGTAAAAAAACTTAATTGTTGGCAAGTATTTAGAAAGATATTACACTTTTCGAACAAACTGTTATTTGTTTTATGATTTTACAATTTTCTTTACACTGCTATATTAAAGTGACATATTTAGTATAGTATGTGTTCTTTACTATAGGTGTAATTACACGATTTACAGTTCTTTACTGTGTTCTTATAAGAAAACAGCTTATAACTAATTCATTATTATACTTCATTATAGTATTTCTTTGTAAAAAAACTGTAAAAATTTTTTAACTTCAATTTAGTTAAATAATAAGATATATACCTCATATGAAATTGGTACTTGGTATTTATAATCAAAATTATTAAACTATATTGTTTTAACTGAAATAAATTTAAGTTATAAATCTGTTTAATTATCAGATTCTTTTGTACTTAATTTTATAATTGAAATAATTCTGTAAGAATTCTAAGAAATGTTGGTAATTGCATAGCATAGTTGAATATTTATATTCATGTATTGTTAATATAGGGGTACAGAATTAACAGATGTGAGCATTTTAAGGAAAATGAAAAATGTGGAAGTATTATCATTAAGGTAATTCATTGAAATCAATTAATATATTCTTATGTATTGGTTGCTTATGTATAGAAATGTTGCTTGGAAATTGAAAGACTTAATAGTAATAGATATATCGCTAATAGAAATGATCTCAGTTGTTTATAACTTTTAATATTGCAGACATCCTAATGCACTCCTACTATGGAGAGGTTTATATAAACCTCAAGATCATAGGTACAACCCACAACTTCAGAAGTTGTTCTACCCACACATTTTGAATTCATTGTAATATGTTTCAGTATTTTCAGAGAAAAATTAAACTAATCTGATATAGATACAGCTTCACAATGATTCTTATAAGATAACATACCTCCTTGTTTCAATTTACAATTATTTTGCAGAAAATGTTTGAGTTTCTTTCTGTAGAACTATTAAAACTATTAACATTAATGCCTACTTAAATAAATTTAAATGAAATGTAATAACAGAATAAAATAATGTAATATCTTCTTTTTACACATTTGATATATGAAAGTTTCTTTTATCTTATGTATGTGCTTTTTTGTAATAAGGTAATTACATTTTATCTGAGTAAGCTTGTGTACCATAGTAAACAAATAATTTTTTACTTCAGACTTTTATATTAAAACTACCTTTACATTTTCTGAGTTTATTATTACATGTATAAGATATTATAAAAACATTTTTTAGTCTTTATATAAATATCTTTTGTTTAAATGTATTTGAAATTGTAGTATAATATTCAAATCATAGTTACAATTTATTACAAACATTTCTATACATAAAAATAGGCACAGATACATTTATGCTGAAGTTGCTTTATGTACTAAAATCATTTTTATTTATTTGTAGTGTTAATCATATCAATACCCTTGCTGATTTTCAATACTGTTTAAGTCTTCAAGAGTTATTTGTTAGAAATAATAATATCGAAGATTTGAATGAAGTTTGTTACCTCCAAGGTTTGCCAAATTTAAGAAATTTATGGCTTGGTGAAAATCCTTGTGCTGAGAAAGAAGGGTATGGAATATTGCATTAAATAGTTTAGCAATTATTTCATCAAACTGTGTAATAATTAACTTGTTTTTAGGTATCGATTAGCAGTTCTAAGAGCATTACCTAATCTACAAAAACTTGATGATGAAATAGTGTCACCTGAGGAAGTGCAAACTGCACTGACAAGAGGTCGTGTTTTGGTTCACCCTCTTGATGTATATGCTTCCCCACCACCATCAGATGCTGTTAGCCCAGAAGTAAGATTATTTATAAAATTATGATTTAAAATATATTTGTATAAATCTGTGGTCAGATGGCAAAACACGATATGTAAACTAGACACAAAGTGGGATCTAAATTGGAGGTTGTTCTACCTTCTGATTATTCTAACTTGTGCCTTGCTTTGGATATTTTATTGTTATTTATTTACACGTATTCTGTATTTTTTGCATTACATGTATTCCATTTAATTTTTATTTATATGTATTCTGTATTTTCAGCATTACATGTATTCTATTTAATTTTTATTTATATGTATTCTATATTTTTTTCCATAGTTAAATTTTTATAAAGTCTAGTGATATGTAATAGATGAGACACGTCACATTTTGCCATCTTATCCTAGAACTCATCCTTCATTATTTTGTCATACAATATCTTGATTAAAACCTTTACTTAATTCTGTTAATAATATGTGTTGTTTATGTATTATTAACTGAATCTAGTGTTCAATTTTATTTAATCCTTCTATAATAAGTTTTTAAAAAAATGTGGTATGATATTTTAACATATTTTTAATAAGTGTCCTAACATTTTCATAACATTTACATAATTAGGATATTACTACTGAATATATTGAAGAAACTGAAGTGATACGGCATCGAAGATATAGTTCGTCGAGTGATCAGGTAATACAAAGTTTAGGCTGTTTCAGCTGTTTTCATAATTATTTTATTTCTAATAATTTTATAACACCTTTATAATAATATTAAATTATGTTTTTAATCATTACATTATTTTTAATCATTAATATTTTTAATCATTTTATTATTATCAGAGATATGTAGTATAAATAATAAAACATGTTTGTTTAATAAAAAGAAGCTATTGCTTATATAAATATTTGTTCACAGAGAAGTTTTGAGGAAACACAGCACACTCAAGAAGAATATCATGATCCTGATCATAGGAATGCAAATTATAATGCATCACCATCACATCATTATTCACAAAATAATCAATATACGTATGAGGTAAGTCAATCGATTATATGCTCATTTTGCATGTAAAGAAACTTATACCAATATATTTATATGTGTAATGAAACTGTAAAAAGAAATTGATTATCCTGGTTTTCAATGGATTGCTTTCATTTTTGCGTTAAAGACATATAATCAACTTTCTCTCTTAGTAATATTGCTGAGCAAATTATTTAAGTCAATGTCTAATGACTAAGCATGATTATATTATTGCTCCTTTTATCTGCTATCGTATACTGACAGCTACAGAATGGACAGTCAAAGAATCAAAGCAAAGATGACACTGTACATACAGAGTCGCGCAACGTCAGTGAAAACGTGGCCACTAATACTATTGAAATGATTAAGGTACATTTATAGAGCGCACAATGTTTTGTGCATTGTAGTAATTTGTTTATAGTGTTACCCTGATAGTCTTTGTGTTCATTAGTTAAATTTATATATTACTTACAATTTACCAGTTAGTGGCATTATTATAATTTTGTGGTTTTTCTATTTTAGTAAGTAAGAGAATAATATATATATAATATAGCAAAAAAGTAAGAATCACATAAAAATGCTTTGTATGTGCCCACATATGTAGCATATACTAATTTATCTACACTTGGAATCTAAAATATCTCTATTCTATTCAATAATGTGTAAAGTAATTCGAAGGGAGAAATGTTTGTTATTTGAAATTCGAAATTATTGCACTGTCATAAATAGCTACAGTTTACAGAGATAATTTAGATTTCTATTGTAGCTAATTAATTATGTTAAGTGGTTCTCTAGAAATGGATCATCTAAGCATGATATCTACTATTGGAAACAAATTAACCATTAACTGTAAATGAATTTTGTAATATATTTTACATCTCAGGAAAATTAAGTATAAATACGAATACGTAGTACTGTCGCTGAAAAAAAGGCACAAAAACTTAATATCATAATTGTTTTTAGGAATATGATGAGAGACCAGCAATAGTAAGACATAATGGAGATTATGATGAAAGAAGAACTTATCCAGAATATTGTAATAATGATACACCACAGCGTACATACGCACCAACATCTCCGAGAACACAGTACCCTATGAATGAAACTATAGATGATAGGCGTACAGAAAGAAATAATTATGACTATGATAATAGATTGAAATCTGAGTATAAAGAGCATCACGAACATAGGATAAAATCGGATTATGAAGAACCACCTCAAACGCCAGCTCAACCTAGACGAGTAGCAGCCCATCATAATGTAGAAAGGGTTAGAATTAAAACTGTTTTAACTATTTGAGTCTCATGTAGTAGTGAGACCTCTAGTAGTGACACTTCTTGACGTGAAATCGGAACAGCGCGATCGCATTGCGTGAGACTCAAATACTATAAATTGATTCAGATATACGAAGAAAACGACATATTTAACATTATAGGAGGATTCAAACCAAGTGCCTGGTTGGGTAAGACATTCTGACAAGGAGAAATGTAGATCACAATTTCATTACCACAGGAGGCCTGTTACAAGAGTACGTTTCGAATATTGCTTTATATATATGTTGATATGTAAGCCAAAAGTAATGACTAATACAATTTTGATTTTAGAACTCAAATATATTATCAGCTGTATTATGTTTAGTTAAGGAGCTTGATTATCCCAGTCTGGAAGTGGTAGAAATGGCTGTTAGGAATCGAATGGATGAATTGGAAGAATGATGTTTCTGACACCGTCCCCAAAGTACTCAGGGGACGGTTGCCTTCTCTCATATGGGCAGCGTTTCTTCAATCCCAAGTCCAGAATTTTCAGATTCTCTCGATAGTACGATAATTCCTTGCCAGTGTGTTGATAACGATGCAAATTGTAATTCTGATCATCACACATTTGACCGGCATTCAACCGATGATAACGTTGAAAAACGTCAAAGTCGTCTTAATGGATGTATGGAAACTCATTCGATGCGAAGTCCAAAAACTGTATCTGCCTATCCGAATTCAAGGTATTTTGGAAGTAATCAGTGTGCGTATAAGCTTAGAGACTCTGTACCGGATAATTTGATGTCAGTAGTCGGTAATTGCGAAGAAAAGAAAGCTAACGATGTTAGAAGAGTGGCAAGTAGTGACAGCATCCCCCGTGGTAGTTTTAATGGTTTAACTTTAAGTCCAGGATGCAGGGTTTTAAGTCAAGATTGCGTGAGAAGGTCAAAAAGTCCTGATGTTAGAAACACAATCGTCCCACTTCGTTACATTCAGTCGGCAAAAGGTACTTGGACGTATAATTTGTAAGTTAAATTGCAAATAACGTTAATACTCTCTCGAAATAGAAGCATTCTTTTAGAAACGTGTTTCGAGAAATTCCTAAATATTATTAAGATAATCATTGCATAAATAAAAAGAAATGGCATAGTTTCGTCCAGTTTCTTGAGAGGACACACACACACGCGCGCGCGCGTACACAGACACATACACACACATTAGAAACAATTGTGATATTTCTCAAAGAAGTTAAAAAATGAAATTTAATTACAATTATTCCGACTTTCTTATACTTTAAGTAATTAATGTGAAAATCAAAAGTAATGAATTTTGCATTCTTTAAAATGAATTTGATGTTGCATTGATAATTTAATACGTTGAATGCAATGTTTCTTAATATCAGTTATGTATATATATATAATATCGGTACAATGTTATTTATGATTTTCATAAATATAAATGAAGTTGTATTCTACATAGTTTTTTATAGAAATTTGTTTAAAATGTTGTGGGACTGTTATACATTTTCAAAGATTTTTCTATAGATTGCAATCGCGATATATGACATATTTAAACTATAATTTGTACATAAAGCATATAATCAAAGATGAATTTATGCCGAATTAGATATTTTTTAAAAAAAGTTAGATAACTTTAAGTTAAATAAGATGTATTACTTACGTTTGATACTTGTAAAAGTTTGACCTTCGCAATGTGCAATAATTTATAAAATAAAGCGTTACGTGATTGCAAGTAT
The DNA here is from genome assembly GCA_028830335.1 of Eucera pruinosa. Lineage (NCBI taxonomy): Eukaryota > Metazoa > Arthropoda > Insecta > Hymenoptera > Apidae > Eucera > Eucera pruinosa. The sequence continues at coordinate 8,260,865 of JAMYCR010000009.1, read as the reverse complement.
ATACGTATGAGATACTTGTAAAGTTTCGAAAAGTATCTTTAACAGTTTTAAAGGTATCATTAAGTTTTGAATGCCAATCACCATTGAATGCTGTACCTACGTTTTTAACAAATGCTTTTATACGCGTTCATATTTATTTAGTAAACGTCGGACTTGTATAAAAACGTTACATAGTGTTCGTTTTTTTTATTTTCGTCGTTTCATCAAATTACGTTCGTAGCAGCATACTATAAATATAGTAATGATTTCATTGATATTAATTAAGTCGTAAGCAAAATTGTACTTAAAATGACGTAAAAAATAGTATAACGAGAAAACAAAATATATGAAAAATAAGTTCGTGCAGCGGCACGTACTATAGATTAATATTGGACTGATAAACATGTATGGCATATTTTTTGGAACGAAATCTACATACATCACAAATGGATAAACGGTAAAAAGAACATCCCGAATAACAGAATTACTAAATTCTTTCTACAATTTAAACCGTTCCACTTAACTAAACCAATTTTCAACTTAGATTTAAGATATTTTATAAAAATGCGGAACATAATATCTTTTGTTATATGTAACCGTCCAATTGTATTATTTTATAAACGATTAATGTTATTGTTACTTAGCATTGTTATGAGAACGATCGTCATAATTGCTTACCTAATATTTGTTCAGTATAAGATGCAAATATTAAACATTTCATCTTCTTTTTTTTTTCAACTTAATGAAATGTTTTTGGATATATTATGTATAATAAAAACAAAAGCGGTAACACATGTCTTTCATTCCGAACAAAACTTGCATTGTTAAAGTTTTAGACTGAGAGCAAAAAATTAACCAGCGTTATTTAAATATTTGTTGCCCGATAAATGCTTCGTTTTTTGGGAAGTAATTATTTATTATTATAAGTTATATTTTCCCTAATTAATGTATACAGTTATGATAACTTATTACAGTTAAAATATTAATGTGTTTTGAAAAATAAATTAATTACTGAGATAATTATGTATGAATGTTTAAAGTGATTCATTTATTTATGAGAAGCTTAGCTCTCGAAGGACTGTTGTCCACGGCTCCGAGGCATGCGAAATATCACGCAGTCTCATTTAAGTGTATTGGGCCAATTACTTTTATGTACACTTTTGTCGCCAGGACAACGGTATCGGTAAACCAAATCATACGTGTGCTGAAACTATAAAGGTGCTTTATTTTATTGTACTAACATTTGAATGCGAAAGTAAACGCATTAAAAGATGTCATTATATCCAACGCCGCTACTTTATTTAAACATGGGTGGTGAAATGTTATACGTTTTACGACAAAGATTGAAGGCACAAAGGATAAGTGTTGATAAAACTGTACAAGGCTAGTTTAATATTATTAGAGCAAAGTATTTAGTGTATAATTACTCTATATATATTAGATAATTGAAGTTTCGTGTATCTTCTTTATATAGTCTGACTAATTTTAACAAGTTTTTATTTCATTTTTTTTTAGTATTGGACGATGTAACTGCTGCTTTACTTAATCCTAAAATATTATCTTCTGTATTTGAGGAAAAACCCTTAACTGGGATACCTATTTTACGATCTACTTTAGAGTGCATTGTATTATCATCAATAATGAAACTTGATAAGAATAGTATGAATAAATTGTTTGATTTAATGATCATGATGGTTAAATATCAGCTAACTGCGGCTACTGGCCCTATAGAAGTTGTACTATTAACGCTAAACCATATAGATGCTATGCGCGATATGGTTAGTAATCCAAATGCTCAACAATGCGTTGGTTTGGTACATCAAATGGTAACCGATGTAAGCATCTTGTTCACGAATTAAATTATTTATTTTTGTTCAACTCGTACGGACAATATACTGATCGTTTTACAGTTTTACGGTACTTTAACTTTTGAAGAAGTTTGGACTGCCAGAAATGATTGTTTAAAAGAATTAGAATCGCATCGCGTTAGAGTATCTGTTCTCCTTAGACTTGATTTACAAAATGATGATGGTAGTTTTAACTCAACGTATCATAAATATAATGAAAAGTACGAAGAGAACAAAACTCGTCTTTCTGGTATGAAATTATGCGATGTGGATCCTAAAATTTATTGCGATGGTTCGTTTAATTTTTTCGGAGAACGAGGTACAATACTTGGAAAAAATATGTGAGTACAAAGTTAAACAGTTACTGAATTTTGCAACAACAAAAGTATACGACAAATTTTATACAGGTACTCAATGTCGTGTGAAATACCAAAACTGACTGCTGAACAACAAAATGACAATTACATAAAAGATTGCGGTACAAAAGCGGAATTTAGTATGTTAGCTGTTCAATTAGGAACGGAGGAAACATCGTACAAGCGACCTTTTACTTTGAATTTACTTTCAAATGAAGATGGTGATAATACAAACATAGGAAAAGAAGATTCTGATTCTAAGGAGGATAGTCAAAATGATATAACAGTTACTAAAACTGAAAAGACAAAATTTAATGAGGATTATAAAACAAAACTGGACAACATACGAGCAGATTTTTTTGAAGATGAACATGAAGATATAAAACGTAATATGAATTTATTGGAACTCTTAGATACAGCGGAATAATTTTATTTATTTTTTAATTACACCGTGATAATTAGGCAATAAATAAAAATCTTCTTTTATATTTTCTTTACAATTATGTACGAGTATTTTGTAGTGCAAATAAATATTTTTTCATACTGTGTTACAGCAGTATTTCGTTTTATAATATATACATTTTTAATACAGTATAAAGGAACATGTTTGCAACAAGCTATTCTTGTTAATATAATTCAAAGTATGCAATTATTTAATAATTACTTAACATTAACTTCTAATTTAATTTATTGCACTTAATATTGAACTTAGAATAAAATTATTTCATATTCAAATTTTATTTGAAAATGCACTACAAGATATATGGTAAATTAAGAATTATGAAACCAATGATTCTTACATGATCAATATATCAGTAACTATTTTTGGTACATAAAAAAGTGATACTAAATATACAAAAAATACAAGTTTTATTAATTTAATTTAAAGTTTAGTCATATCTAAAATATATTTTATTCCCGTTTTACCATTAGTGTTAAGTGCATTTGTAACAGCTTCTTGATACTGGCAGAAGGGAATCAACTTATGTGGAGGAGCTTTTAATTTTTTTTCCATGAATAGCACTCCTAAGTCACTGAACATAGTTTCACGTTCCTTGGAATTCATATTTGCCTTTGTCCATGCAGTCATCCAAAATCCTTTCAAAGTTATATCCTATTTAATTTTTCAAGTTGTATATTATTGTTAAATTTTCTTAGTTGCAATTTAATTATAATGATTACAACACACATTATTTTATGAACTTTAATCAAGATACCTTAAAGATAAGTGCAGAAGTTGGAACTGTTAAAGGTTCTCTGGACATACCACCATAAGTTACCATAATACCTGCATGTGCTAAATGTCTTAAAACTTCTAATGCATTTTGTCCACATATACAATTAAGAGCTAATTTCGGTGAGGGTAACTTTTTACTTTTAAAGATTTGAGTTTTCCTTATTTCACCTTCAGTAAGGATTTCATCTGCACCCAAACTTGTTAGATGGTCCTAGAAAAATATTTAATAATAACAGGATGAAAGAATAAAGACTTAATATGTTAATCTCTTTATACCTTTAACTCTTGTATATTTGGTCTGTCCCTTACAACACTAACAGATTTATAGTTCCATATTTTGCACAATTGTATAACCATTTGCCCAACTGCTGAATTTCCACCATTTTGGATTACTGTATCTCCAGGTTTCAATGTTACAAAATCTTTAAGCATTCTATACGCAGTGCATGGATTTACATTTAACATACTAGCTTCTACAGCACCTACATTTTTTGGAACCTATGATTTCAACATAAGTCAATTGTTATATTATTGTAGTAAATAAATAGGACTTTTTTGCTAGAAAGAATTGTATACCTTCAAAAGTTCTTCTGAGATGTAATTTGCATGTGTTCTCCATGTTCCCAAATTTACACCATTCGGTACAACTCTATCACCGACACTTAGATGTTTTACATTAGATCCAATTGCTATTACTTCACCTACTCCTTCATTTCCTGGAATAGCTGGCAAAGGTGGTTTACTTGGATATTTACCTTGTATTGTATTTATGTCAGCTGGATTAACAGGTGCTAGCAACCACCTTACAGAAACCTGTATAAAAGAATAGTTTCAATAAATTTTTTTATTATGTGTTAATAAAGTATTGTTTCTTTCAAGTGAATTACCTGATTACTTTCTGGTTGATTAATAGGTTGTGTTGTAACATGTAAAACATCTGCAGGTTCCCCATATTCTTTATAAAGTAAAGATTTTACAGAATCTGTTTTAGCAGCGATACTCATTTGGCGAACTGATGTAAGATTTGTTACGATTGATCGTGACAACGGTAAAATTAAATTTCTTACGCATGTAACCATTTTGCTATTTTACTTAATGATACTATGATCGAATGTTCTTTCTTTCTTCAAATATATTTTCTTTAAAAAAAAGTATAATATTTTTAATTGATTTTATCATATATAAAAGATCGTTTAATAGATTGTTGGGTGCATTGAAATTTTACTTGTGTAATATTATTCTATGTTTTACGATTAAAACAGATCTATTGAAGAAAAAAACCTTTTACATTTTACAAGTAACACTTATATTACTTAAATACAGAAAGGTTATATAAGTTCTTAGTTAAGTACAATTAGCATTTATTCTACATATCTTTTCGAAATATTCTTCGACAATTAGAGAATCTTATTAAATTATTACATTGATTTATATTATCAGTAATACCAAACCAAGAATTTCCATGGGTAGTAGGGAATTTTTTAAATATTAAATGAAAAAATAAATAAAAATTCTTGTGATAATTTTCTAATCTTGAAAAGTGGTGTGAATGGATAAGGAAGAAAGTTGTTAGTATTTCCTGACATGAGTTTAACAACCTCGAATTGTAACAAGTTGTATGGTCAGTTGCGATTTGACACTTCGATAGATGACATCATAAGTTCTGGCTTTAATTACGTAGAACAATAATGTTATACATTACTAAGTAAATCAAGAAACAATACGAATGTTAATGTAATATCAAGGTAATTTGTTGAAAACAAATATTACGTTTAAACTGTTATTATCATATGAGGATAGCTTCACACATAATCTTATTTACTGTGGGAAGTGTTTCATGAAACATATTTATTGTCGATAAGCTCTTCATTGTTTAATGTCAATGACATCATGTTGAATAAGTGTAATAGTAGAAAGTATAATAAAAATTATCGCTATATATATTTTTTTGGTAAATTATTTTTTTAGAGAATTGCAAAAATGATCGCTTCAGAAGTAGGTTCAACAAACAATGAACCTGTACACATCAAAATCAACAGTGAGAAAGCTCCTCTGATTCATGGCAGAAGTGTTCTTTATAGATTAACTAATTTTTTTAAATTTGGGAGAACACAACATGTAGAAGGAGATGGATATGTGGAATTTGGTAGTTTAGGTGCAGACAGTGGCCGTACTTTGGGAACATTTGCTGGTGTATTCAGTCCTGTTACATTATCCATGTTCAGTGCCTTAGTTTTTATACGAATGGGTATGAGTTTCATAACAATAATAGAAAATGTATCATTTAATATAATTTCATAATTGTGCAATTATATATTTGCATGATGCACATGTTATACAAAATACATTACAGGATATATCGTGGGTAATGCTGGACTACTTGTCACTTTAACACAATTCATAATTGCATATGGAATTTTAGTATTTACTGTAGCATCTGTATGTGCAATTTCAACAAATGGAGCAGTTGAAGGAGGAGGAGCTTACTGTATCCTTAAACAAAAAAAGTATACTACTACAAAATATTTTTATTATTTCTGGTAATTAACAGTTTGTTAACCATAAGTTGTGTATTTGTTTTACAGATAAGGTATCTATTATCACCATATGTTTTAACACATGTTGTGTTTTAGATAATTATAGATATTTCTGTTTTATTTCTACTATAAAATTATTGATATATTACTTAAACAAAAGAAAATATTCAAGCTATTAAAAAAGCTAGTAATATTTTATATAATTTTTTTTTACCAAATTGTTAATAGAAATTATGTTAAGATTTTATAAATATTAAGTGTACAACATTTATTTTTAACAAAATGAAATATCTACTCTATCATAAATTCCATATAATTGTTGTTATTTCCTGTACTTTTTGGGCAAATTGTAAATTCTTATTTGAGAGGAAGTTTGTTCTCTTGATAAAATAAACTTATTAGTTAAAAATAATGCATTACTTTTAGGTAGACTTAATATTTGAACATGTTTTATACCCAGATTAGTTGTTTTTCTTATTAATTACTGCATAGTCATGATCAGTCGTACACTAGGACCAGAATTTGGTGGTTCTATTGGTACATTATTTTTTATGGCTAACATTGTATCAAGTGCTCTTTGCATATCTGGATGTGCAGAAGGTTTGATAGAAAATTTTGGGCCATCTGGATATTTGGCTGGTAAAAGTGCTCTAATACCAGATGGTAGATGGTGGAGATTTTTATACTGTTCGGTATTAAACACTGCCAACTTAGTGGTATGCTTAATAGGAGCTGCAATGTTTGCAAAGACCAGTGTTGCAATTTTGGCAGTTGTATGTGTCTGTTTAATAAGTGTTTTCATAAGTTTTTTGGCACAGGGACACATGGAGGTAATTGCATGGAAAGCAGAGAATTTATTAATTAATGTAACAGACGCTTAAGTAATAATCTTTTGTTGCAGATACCAATTCCAGACGCAAATACACTAGTTCAAAATGCAACAGATCACGTTAATGGCACTTATACAGGTTTACTATCATCTACTTTGATAAGTAATCTTTACTCAAATTATAGCCATGATTATTCAAGTGGAGGAGTAACAACTGATTTTGCAAGTGTTTTTGGTGTATTATTTAGCGGCGTTACTGGCATAATGGCTGGAGCTAATATGAGTGGTACTTGTAACATAAAATTATGAAATAAAATAATTTGTATTTTATTTATATTTCAAATTTAAATGTTTAATAATTATTTGTAGGCGAATTGAAAAGTCCAGGAAGAAACATTCCACGTGGAACTTTGTCAGCAGTATTATTTACATTTATATGTTATATTCTTTTATCGATTTTCACAGCTGCAACTACAAGTCGATTTTTATTGCAAAATAATTTTATGTATATGATGCCAATTAATATTTGGCCACCATTTGTAGCAGTTGGTATATTAACAGCAACATTTAGTGCTGGTTTAAGCAATTTGATAGGATCTAGTAGAGTTTTAGAAGCTCTAGCAAAAGACAATGTATTTGGTAAGTAATCAAAATTTGTAGTTTTTATAAATTTCTGTTAGAATTATTTAATTTACATGCTTGTAGGATCTGGATTAAATTTTATAACACACGGGACATGGAAAGGAAATCCAATTGCTGCAGTTTTAACTTCATGGACTTTGGTTCAAGTGATTTTATTAATAGGTTCTTTGAATACTATTGCTCAGATCAATTCAGTACTGTTTTTATTAAGCTATTTGGCTACTAATTTAGCTTGTCTTGGTCTTGAGCTTGCTAGTGCTCCAAACTTCAGGTATATCTACTATGTCTTAAATTTACGTAATTTGAGATCGTTAAATTTTGAAGTTAAAATACTTCTATTTCTTTTTACAGACCAACGTTTAATTATTTTACATGGCACACAGCAACAATTGGACTACTTGGTACATTAATAATGATGTTTATCATAAATAGTATCTATGCTTCTAGCAGCATAATACTATGCTTGATTTTAATTATCGTATTACACTTATTTTCACCAAGCAAAAACGCTCCTTGGGGGAGCATATCTCAAGCACTTATATTCCATCAAGTTAGGAAGTATTTATTAATGTTAGACTCACGTAAAGACCACGTCAAATTTTGGCGACCACAGATGCTCCTAATGGTAGCATCTCCACGATCAGCTTGTCCACTTATAGATTTTGTAAATGATTTAAAAAAAGGCGGACTTTATGTAATAGGACACGTAAAAGTTGGAGAATTTTTAGGCCAGAGTATTGATCCTACCATAGAGGAATATCCACACTGGTTGAGCTTAGTTGATCATATGAAAGTAAAAGCATTTGTTGAATTAACAGTTACGAAAACTGTACGCGAAGGACTGCATCATTTAATTAGAATATCCGGTATGGGTGCAATGAAACCAAACACAATTGTTCTTGGTTTTTATGACGAAGAGGCACCTGTAGATTTCTTTAAGAATTCACAATATGCAACAGACATGTTTGAAAATGTTTCAACATTATCGAATAGTACCGCGTTTCCTTCAAGGCAGACAAATGCAGAAAAAAATTTGGATCCAGTCCAATACGTAGGCATGTGCTCGGATGTATTAAAAATGAAGAAAAATCTGTGCCTTTGTCGAAATTTTCATACGTTAAATAAATTACAAATAGCTAAGTAAGTATACGATTAATTTTGCATTTGTTCGAATTATGACACTATTTTTATTATTAATAATATTTTGCTTTATCAGGAATTCTTCCTTAAAATATATTGATGTGTGGCCTGTGAATTTTTTCCAACCATCAGACCAGGATCCATTTGATACAACATCATTATTTATGTTGCAACTTGCATGTATTATTAATATGGTACCCATATGGAAAAACTTGCATTTGAGGGTGTTTCATTGTGAAATTGCAGACAGCAGTGCAAGTTTAAGTATTTCAGATCAAGAAAATTCGATTAGCGAGTTTCCGAGAGTTTCTAACGAACATCGCATAAGAAAACTGCTAAATATGTTGAGAATATCTGCATCCATCAAGAAAATTCCTAATTGGGGAACACAAATTTCTGGATTAGAGGGTCATTCTCTTATTGAATCAAGAATGGATAGTCAGTACGAATCGAGTGCTGAAAGCAGCGATAATATTTTAAGTAATGTTTCACGTTCTTACATTTTGAGGTAAATGTCTTATTAATATTTAACACATTGGTCACCAATGATCGGAGTTTGTTTTCTCAGGGGGCCTTGGTAGTCATTAATGACCGGAGTACCGCAATTGTTTAGAACAAATAGAATAAAATAAATAGTGACAACTAAAACATTTTGGACAATGTAGATAACTATGTAATACTATAACATAAACAGTGCACTATTTAGCAGTTAAACATTTTTATTCAAAACATAATATTTTACCCAAACTAAATATTATAGTGTATTGTATTGAAACATGTTAAATTTTATTGTTGCCCTTAGTCTACAAAATTCGCGCGGCGATCAACGTGTTAATATTTAATATATTGGTTAGTAATTATTTTCTATTGATTTATTAATTTTATTTTACAGCGTAAATCAGTTGATTAGACAACATTCTTCTCAAACTGCTACAACATTTATTTATTTACCTGCCCCACCAGTATCAAACACATGGGATGAAAATAATATGTACCGTCAATATCTTCAACTGTTGACAGAATTAACAGCAGATTTACCGCCTATAGTTTTAGTACATGGTGTTAGTGCTGTTACTTCGACAACACTATAATGAAATGTAAATATAGGAATGATAATTCTTATCGTACAATTTTGACTAAAGAAAGTATTATTTAATGAGTAACTTATGTGACCTTAAATTATTATTTTTATACTTCCTATGATTTTGGAAGGACAACTATTGGCGACTAAAACAGTATAAAATATTGTGCAACAACAAGCTATTTTATGACCAGCAATAATAATGCTTTCTTATTACAATAAGAAAATCTTAATCTTGTAAACAAAAATAGTTTATTGCTGTGATAACGAACTTATGCTATAAGAGAGTCTTCAGAAATAAATATTTTTTAAAACATATCTTAACATATTCATACGTGGAATTATTTCTATACTAATTTTTTGTACTGCACGTAATGTTAAAACAAATGTAATTTAATGGTAACAATAAAAATTGATGTAAAATTAAGTGGAAGAACATTTTCTAAATCAAATAAAAATAATATATATTTTACAATTTCTAGCACCGCCGATATCATAAATAAGAAAATATATTTTCCCTCCACCTTTGCCATTTTCTTTTTTAGTCTATTAGATGGATAGTCATTTGTTCCTTAGGTGGCGTCATGATACCACAGACACAGACGAGGTACAGGATAGACCTCACATCTTACGGGACTTTGTATCCCACGTTCTGAAATACCGACCACGAAAAAAATTCCTCTGCTTTTTATGCCACCTACAATTTAGAGTGGTGAGCGTAGTAACTGTGACCAATTGAAGACAGTTGCGCGAAAAAGTTCGAAACGTAAATATATTCGAGTCACACGAGCTCGCGGTACGTTTTTTGGTTCCAAGTTCGGCCAGCACGCGTTGCCAGCCAAAGTTTTTCAGGTCAATTTTATCAGTTAAGCTAGGAATTAATTGCAAGACGCTTTCGAAATACAGCAATAATGAAATTGTTTCTAAATTGCAGGCCATTGAAGTTTGTAAATTTCAGCGACTTTTACGAAAAGTACCTTCATAAAAGTATTTTTATTTCCAAAACTATTAAAGATACGAACTTCATATTTTTTTCGGTTTAATCGTAAAGGTACGGTCTATTCAGATATATTTTTCTTAAGTTGAAGAAGTTTGTTTTTAATACTTTAAATTATAAACAAACTCTTATGTTGCGAATTGAGGATTAAGGTCACAATTTTAAAAATCCGAAAAGAATACTATCGTATTCCTTGAAGTTTTCTCTATAAAATAAGCTTTACCCTACTTTGATACGGTTATCTAATAACATATAATATAATAATTTGTATATCCATGTTGCACTCGTTGAGGGATAGTTGATCCTGTCACAGACGAGGTACAGGATAGACTTATCATCATATGGGACTTTGTGTCACATGCTCTGAAATACCGACCCCGAAAAAAATCCGAGTGTTTCATACGCCCTCTGTAGTACTCATAGTTATTATAATTCTTGCATTCGCCTTAGCGTATAAAAAATTGGGAAACTTTCTCTTTAAAATCTTTTTTGTTTCATCTAAATTCTACTTTTTATTGGAAAAATATGATTATCGAAAGAGAAGCGTACGTTTTACTCGTTCCTAACCAACCCCAAAACATCTATTAAAACGTTTCAAACTTTAACTCGTCGCCATTTTGAAGCTGCGTGAACGTTTTCAAAATCCCTGCACCACCATAATCGGCGAATCTTCCCCTTTAAACCACTTTCTGGTTCACCTAAATTCGACTTTCGGTTGCCGAGATATCGTCGTCTGAAGAGAAGAGTAATTTTAAAGAAGGGCGCCATTTTACGCTCTTAGAAATTTGTTGTAACAATGAATACGATACGTTATACATTTCATGTAAATAAAAAACACATTTGCAGTAGCACGGTGTTAGCTTTCGATATAGAGATACATTATACTGCCGAACGTATTAATTTACGCTTTGCACATTTACGTGGCATTGCGTGTACAGGCATCGAAATGTATTTTTTTAATGCGTTAAAAAATTTAGACGTACAAGCGCGAGAAAATTCCGCGAGTCAATTGTACAGGAAAATTGTTATGATATCTATTTTTCTCCGATAACAATTTCGAAGTACGGATGAGGTATAGAAGGAGTTAATAGTAGAATTAGGTTTAGAATAAATGAAACAGTAACCTAGCTTTTTTAAAATATTTCGTTCAATGAACGACAATAATCTTCTCGTCGTCCAATACAATCGTGCTCCTAGTCAAACGTAAAACTAAACTGCGCGCGCACGAAACTGCACGAGACTGCGCATTCGCAATTTTTACGCGGGAAACGACTAACCGTTAAGCCTAACCTAAGAATAGGAAAGGAAAAGTGCTCAGCTTCTAATAGTTCGTTGCGCCGGTCTAAAATAAAAATACGGGCTGCAGTAGTTAATTATTAGCCTAAAATGAAAGCGCGGAGTGCCACGGTCAATAATCAGTTGGATTTCGATTTCGATCAGTTCGATACGATTAGAAGAATGCTTAGATCTCGGGATCTAAGCGTGCGACATTAACGAAACCGACAAAAAACGAAAGCGCGGAGTGCAGTGAACAATAATCCAAGGTTTTATTCGTATATTTGTACCAGTTCGCGAAATGTAAGGAAATTCGTGTGACACGTGAAGACTTCGATATCGATAGGATTCGAGGAATGCTTAGATCTTGGGTTCTAATCGTTTCTGTCGGACAAAACTGGCAGAAATGAAAGTGCGGAATGCAGTGGATAATAATCAATTGGTTTTATTCGGACACGTGCGTCGATTCGTAAAACATAAAGAAATTCGTGTCACGCATCGAGACGCCGATCTCGATATGTTTAGAAGTGTAGGCGCGGGTGGATTATGGTAGGGATCGGTGTTTGGCGGATGTCGCCCCTACTGGTGAGTGCGGATTCTGCTGGCTCAGAAGGAAAGTATAGTGCGATATACCTGAGCGAGAAAAGATTGACGAAGGACTGTCGGTGTATAAACAGATATAGCATATTATATATACTTTTACTAGCGCCTACAGAAGAGTGCTTGCATCTCGGTTTCTAATCGTTTAACTTTTATTGAAACTTTGCTCTAAGGTATTTATTGCAACCATAAATATAACACATTATATATTTATTGATGATATCATTGACCACAGACGAGGTACAGGATAGACCTATCATCTTATGGGACTTCGTGTTACATGTTCATGCCATGTTTAACAGCGTAATATTAAAATAATTTAAAGAGTATACAAGATACACCATGAGATTGATTTGTTAATGCTTTTTAATTCGCCGATATTGTAAATGGTCGAAATTATATATAAAACTGTATATCCAACCATATTTAAATTGTTACTGATATTATAGTTTTAATTCTTATCACTTGTAGGGCTGCACATTTATTTCATGCTTAGCCGTTAACGTTGGATGTGACACGAAAATGGTAATGGGGCTCATGAGCCCCAAAACCGTGTGACAAACAAAAGCATTGAATGAGTGGTCTATCCTGTTCTTAGTCAATGGTGACACGAAGTCCCATAAGATGATAGGTTGGGTCTATCCTGTACCTCGTTTGTGGTCGTATGCTTTTTGGTTGTTCCGGTTACTCAATCATGTCGTATGATGAAAGATTTGAATCGACATGGGTGACTGGTTGTATATGTAGAATTTTTTGAAACTGGTACAGTGACCACGAGTATATATTATATCCGTGATTTTTATGTGTTTTATTTATTAGCTTGGGCTATGTTTTTTTGTGCAATGCGATTTTAACCTTTATGTGAACAACCAACATATTCATAATCATTCGAAGATTCAATATCGAATATTGTTAGCATATTTGTTTATTTTGCAAGCTTAAAGCGATGAAAATATTTCCAAACAATGGGAATCTAGAACGATATGAAGGTGCCTTCGCAAGAACATAAAGAATTGTTGTCTCGAATTATGTACCGTGTAATTGAAAGTCCGCGTAGTTTTGAGACTGCCCTCCTTTTGAGACTCCCCTCCTTTAAGTTTAATTTTCCTTTTATCTTTAATTTGTCGCGATTTTATATACTTACGAAAAACCGTATTGCAATTTACCAAGTCATAAATCCTTCTAATTTCATTTTAAACACGTTTTGTTGTTCAACATATGAGCCGTTTCATTTGTAAATGGTATAAGTCTATTTATTCTCATTTCTCGATATTTAAGAGTTTGCGTTTGAATTGATTTAGAAATATTGGTAAACGTTAGTGAATATGAGTGAAGTATATATCGTCCCTGTTATAGGCATCACAACTCACTAATAAAACTAATTGATTCTATGATTTTAAAACAATAATGTCAAATAATTTTCACGTTAAAAGTGTTGTTTTAGGAAACAAAAACCAATTACTTCAAAGTTGCGAAACAAAACTAAACGGAATGAGAATTCGAATTAATTAATAATAATTAACACGATTAGAAAACTGTTTTAATTATTGATTAATACGAATGGACCATTTTCAAAAAAACATTCTTGCAATAACATTATACAGTCAAACTTCTTTTGATTATTGCATGAGGATATTCTACACGATTTACTGTGATATTATAAACAGGACAAACAGACATCTATATCTAACTAAAACTGGCATTAACTCATTTCTTCAAAAATTTGACTTATACCACTTACAAAAAGCGGTTCATATACTTAAGTATTCTTATAGTTCCACAATAAATGAATACGCTTGAAATTCAATTGAGAATAAATTTCAACAATTTTTTTCCGAAGCATTCTGCTGCGGATTAAATTAATTCACAAAAAAGGTTTTCCGTGTTATTCGCGAAAGTTACGCAAGAATTTCGAGCAATTTTCATTTTTTTAAGCTTTAGACGAAATCTTCTTTGCGTTAATCCAGCGTTACATAAACAAGAATATAGCGTAACGAAGGCCTCAGTTGGGATTTCAGTAGAAAAAGTCTAGAGTATCCTCTCTGAATAAGAATAACGAAATTCGTGCAGGTTGGTCCACGAAGAAACGTACATACCATATACTCAGCCAACCAGATGCAATCTCCAAATGCGATACAACACACTCTCGTCTATAAATGGTTATTTAAACTGCACATTTCCATCCTGCTAACGTTGCACAGATATTCTTGGAAAAAATTTCGGGGGAAATCTACCGCGGTACAGATTGTCATAATCATTATTCATTCGCTTTCACGTTTCTGTTACTGGTTCTTCATTTATTGTTCACGGGGGAGGAATTGAATGCCGAAATTAAATGAATGGTAGGCTGAAGTAGCTCAAGTAGTCCGAACATAAGAAATTTTCTTCTTATATTCGAAGATTAATTTGATCTTCTAAAAGAATAAAGTTGTGTAAGATTTTAATTCCTAATAAAATGAATACTCCTTAAAAACAAAAGAAAAAAAATAAGTATTCAGGGTTTCGAAAGATTCGAGTTTCGACACCTCGCAAAGTTTCGGATACGAGTTTTGCGAATCTAGATATTGAGTTTCGATCTATCTTTAATAAAATGTATCGGTGTATACGAATTCTAGACAAGGCAGCATACATTTGATAATAATCAATTGCTTTTTGAGATAACTGCTCTTATGCAGCTTAAGTACAGCAATAGATCGAAACGTTTTATTTTTCTCTTTTGGGAAACAATTGCCTGATTTCCAAGTTTTCTGCATACGAATTGAATCTATCGCCTATCCTACTCTTTCGCAATCGTTCCTTTAACCCTTTGCCTATCCTCTCTAGGAAACAAATAAATAAGTTGCGACTACCTGACCTCATCGCAGGTCTACTGGGAGGTTAATATGCACTCCATCCAATCTCGAGTCAGTTTCCAACGTAGTGGATACCTCGTCGAGTTCCTTTTATCTCCAGACGTGTCTGATTCACTTCCACAGTCTCTCACTTCACCATCCTATTTCCATTTCCTCGTACGTTTTCTTTCCTCTCCGTACGAATATTCTGTTTATTGCTGTCCGCTCTTTTTTTCCTTTCATTTGTGACCAGTCGATACATATTCATTTCAAAATCGAATTCTTGTAGCTAAAATAGTTGCTAACCATATTGACTCTCAAAAGTTTAGTGCATCTGTCGCAACTCGGTTAGAATACTTAATGTTTAATGTATCGTGTTCATACATACGCAATTTTCTTACTAGAATTATTCTACTTATATATTAACTCTCTAAGTGTTCTACTTAATTTTGAAAGTGTGCACCTGCGTGCTTAATTATTTTTAAACGATGGCGAGTATACTCAACGAAATCAAAGTCGTACTTTGTATAAAATTGAAATAAATTATAACAATATGACAAATTTTGATAGCTGTTTTTTTTTTTAAATTTGTACTTCTATTGTTTGAAGATTCGTCATTATTATTTACAGAATTTAAAGTTTGATTATTTCGTGAACAATTTGGAATTAAAAGCATATTTATATTAATTTTCAATTCATTATTATTCTAAAATGTGTTAAAATTATGAATGTGTTTCTTGTTTTACTTAAATTGTACTTTAAATAACAGAAGCGAATTTTTATTTCTCCATGACGAGTATATTCGTCATTAAACAAAAAAATTGCCACCTTGTCGTGACTAGTATTAGTGACTAATAGTGACTAATATTATATGAGTATAATTTAAAATTGAAATTGCAATTACATTACGTATATTCTTTAGAAAGAACATGACTGGTTTGCACTACGCCAATATTTAACAATGGGTGAAGTTCAGGAATTTGGTTGATAAGTAATTACCAAATTAAAAATTTAGACGTTTTCCAGAAGATATAAATGTAATTTTTGTTGTAGTTTTCTAATATTTGAAATCTAAAAATGTTACAAACCAGCTGGGTTCCCGTAATTTTTTAAATCTCTTCTGTTAGAATTTCGATTGCAGATCGCTGATTCTGGAAAGCTGATTCAAAATAAAAATTTCAATCGATAAATATATAAAAATCTATAGTAGAATTTCTCAAACACTTTAACAACTGTAGAAATACAGTATGTATTTCTTCCTTTATCTTTTTGCTTTTTATATTTATAGTAGTGCTTGGGTTTACAGCAATATTGTATTTGCTGTGTATAAGTTTGTGATAATTCGTTTTTGATGGCCTATAAAATTTCGTGTTAGGAGCTAAATCTACTTGCGGCTACACATTTTATGAGCTAGGCAATGAGCATCAATTTGTATTAAGGAAATCCCTTTCAAATACACATTTTCTCAAGTAATTTTGTTTCTACGTGTATGTTTTCACTACTTTGCGATTTAGCGTTTGAATAAATTTAACTTTTGCTCCTATCAATACGAAAACGTGGCAATTATATATTGCAAGATAGTTCAATTAATTACCGGTGTAAAGTAAAAAGACTGTTGACGTATTGATCGTTCTGTAATAAATTATTACTATTGACTGAACACAGCAAACTCGTTGCCCATTTGCATAATACACTGGCAATGTGTCTGTATAATTCTGTTTACCGTGTAATACCGTGTACTTTAACATATTATTCTTTAGATGCACAGTTTCAGTATTTCCTGATTGATATAAATGTTTTTGTAGAACATCGGTTACTATCATTTTTATGATTTCGAAAAAATAATGGCTTGAGATCTCGTTGAATCCTTTTCATTAGATAGTCTCGGCAATATGTAGCGATTTAATATTAATCTGATAACTAAAAAACATGAGTTAACTCATCACTCGAATTTCTAATATTTTAAAAGTAATAGCTTACTTATGAAGGAATATTTTGTTATATAACAGGATTATTTTATAAGCGTTTGGCTATTCAATTTTCCTGAACTGTGGATAATATACTTACCTACTTTTTATTATAAAATTAATCTCCATAAATGAACTCAGAAATTAGAGATAATAAATATGATTATTTTATTTTTATTTTAAAAAAATGTATCTAAGGAAAAGTAAAAATGTATGAAACAACCAAATGCAATATATCATATTCACTGCAAAATTGGAAGAATTAAAATCCATATCTATGGTTGAAATTAATTCTTCTTCATTGATTTTTAGTAGGAATGTTTCACTTTACAAGAAATGTTTCAATTACGAAATTAAGAAGTCCTATTTTTTCTATTTGTTATAAGCACTCTTTGTTCAGTCATGGTATCGATAGGTAGACTTTATCGCTGCTTTCAATTGTACATATTCTAAAAGGAAGTTTATTATGTAACCTGTCAATATAATCGAAGCAGACTCATGAATGAAACTACATATATTGCATGATAGGTAATATGCACTGCAACGCATCTTTGATTACACAAGTATCATGGAAAAATCGGTGAATACATTTTCAATTTAAAAGCTATTTCTGTAAAAAATGTTATATCGTTCAATATTTACTTCCTCTTTCGAGTCATATTGCTTTGCAAATCGATAGGTTTTTGTAAAGAGTAGAATTCATGTGATATTACAATATTTCATACGGTATTTTGTATGAACAATAACAGTTCTCAATGGGTTCATCATAAATATATTATAAAAATTTGAAAAAATGGAATATATTAATTATATTTCGTCGACTTTGAAATTTTTATATTCTTTGACTAAAATTTCTTTACCATAACTTGAATGTTTGGTTTGTAAACTAATTCGTTGTCTATAGATTTACCTATTTTGAACAATTATTTTAAATAAATTTTAAATTATCTTAAATATCGCCTTACAAAAAGATATGTCTTTAAAGTTATCAAAAGTAATGGATATTTTCTTTTATTTTCATTGTCACATTTTTACAATAAAATAAATAAATTTATTGAATGGACTTACATACCGAATACAATATTTATTTAGTATACGTTACAACAAATTTCCGTCTAATTCAATTCGATGATTATTGCTTTTAGTTAGTTAATTATTTCAGATACCCGTGTATTTTCTGTGAAAAACGATGGCAATTAAAACTAACGAGGATCGTTTTGATTTCATATTTCCAGTTCCCTATTTATGTTCCATTTTCATTACGGAAATCTTATCGGATCCCCACTCAAATCTCTGAATGCAACGCGCGGAATAAATCGAAAATTTCGATACATTAAACCGTAACTAACAATCGATAATGTACGAGCGTAATTTAGGAAATGCGTTGCTTATTTGCAAACCTTCCTTTTCAATTTCCATCGAGGTAAATATTCAATTTCTACGTTCATCAGTTTTCTCGTTAAATCTCGATCTATCAAAATAACCCCGTTTTGTTCATTTGCACCATATATTGTTAATGCCTGTAAAATTTTTCATCGCTCGTTAACGATTCTCTTCGGAAACGTAATACATCGACAAACAACAACTCATTGTTATTTCGCGCTGTTGCCTGAAATTGGAAAACGCGGAGTTTAATTACGTCCACGTGTAACGTGTTCACATCAAATATTTTTCCGGTTTATGAATATGTATAAATGAAGTTCTCCTCGTGCAATAATTTGCCTACGTATGGTATCACAAAAGGGCCTCGTTATTACAAAGAAACACATTTCTCATGGCGTGATATAGCGTTAGACTATGAAATACATTAGGTTTTCGAACTTTGTAAGTAACGATTGGACCTGTACCGATACTATGGGTGATATTCAAACAATTCAATATCGTATTACTAAATGGGAAGCATTGAAAGATATTAATGTGTTAGGTACTCGGCATCAATTTTCGATACTGATGGTACTTCTTGAAACGATACCTAATCAATGCTATACCGAATCAATACCTGTTTGATACTTCATGATAGTCTTCATACCAACTGTCGATACTCATTTGATAATTTACCAAACGATTGATAGTTGTCTAATCACAGACGAGGTACAGGATAGACCGATCATCCTATAGGATTTCGTGTCACATGCTCTGAAATACCGATAACCTAAGAATTCAGAGTTTTCGGAAGAATATCTTTCGTTTTATTGTCCGATAAAGAATGTGAACACTTCTAAAGTATTTTAATATACAAAATGTAAGAGCAAACGCAAAAGTTACACATTTTAGACAATCGGAAAGATAAAAATGAAAAAAATGAAAAATGGGTGACAAAGAAAATCATTGCATGAATGGTTTATCCTGTTCTTAGTCAAAGGTCTAATATTATTTCGAAAGTATCGATATACAGATTCTGGAAATAATATAGGCTTTCGGAAATATGCGTTAAAATAATGGAAGAATTACATAAATGTGCATGAAGAGGAAGTGATGAATAGTACATAAAATGCTCAGCCAGTAAAATGTAATGAAAAGAACAGTAAACTATTAATACTTTCTTGTACATACGACATAAATAAAAATGATCAATGTTCAAAGTGATATTTATTTATACAACCTAATGTTGTATAAATAAATAAGTATCATAGCATGTAAAAGCACTACTTTAAAAGAGCTCCGCACTCAAAGGGATTCAATATTATAATCTTTTCAATTGTAATGATTATTTCTGTACAATAATAAATTATTAATAACAAATAATTGGGATTAAAATTTCTTTCGTGACGACACGAAATGCTCGGAATGTTCGATTGTGGAAGAGTTAAAGTATCAGGACATGAAATTGGTGAACCATCTATGTAGGTTCATCGCACAGTCACGCATAATAAAGCACCTGGTCCAGTTTCAGTTTTAATCATTGTTTAGTTCGAATTAACTCAGTCAATTAAACATCTTGTCTGGTAGCGACAGCTCGCAGCCATCCGCTGTTCTGAACAATATAGCTTACGTATGGTAATTCGAAATAGCATCCCCGTGAGCACCATATGTCAGCGACATGGAATTAATTATCGCCATGGATTCCCTTCTCTACTTCCCCCTTGTTTCGTTCCCCCTTCGTGTAACGATGTTATTCGATATTTCTATGTTTCGTTTTTCGGCATTAGAGAACGTTCAATAACTCTACATTTCGAATACAGTGTTCAAGTATCTCGTAGCATTGTTACACCTATGCTGTTTTAGTATAGGGTAAATAGATACGATAGCTTGTTTTGTGAGTATTTTGTACAACCACGTTTATATACTCGTAAATGAAGACAGTAATACTTCCATTTACGTTCTCTCAACTTGCGTCGTTCTGCACTTGTTGTTGAATTGAATTTTGCAAAAAAAAAAAAAAAAAAAACTAATTCCATTCATTTTATTAGTAAATAGATATTATAAATGGTTTCACTTATAATTGTACTTTAATCTCGTCAACAAAGGATTTGTGGAAATATTTTCTATCCCGGGAGTCGGGGAAAGTTGGACGAAACATGGTAGTTCGATAAAATAGGATACCCAATTTTATAGCTTCTGCACGTGTTGTTATTTTATTGATAGAAGTAGAAATATTTTCCATATGCAATACAAATGTATTGGAAACAATCGAAGACGGTAAGATATATCTATCAAAAAGCAATAGCAAAGACACGTGCAAAAATTGTGGCTTTTATTATTTCGTTTTATCAAACTACCCTATTTAATAAACAAAATATCCCTGGTTTGTCGATCCCTGGTTTAGAGCTTGAAGCCCGTTTGTATGATGTCTGTTCGAATGAATATCGTGTTTCGTGTTCTCTCATGACTAAATTTTATCATTAATAATAATAAATTTATTCAACAACGAATTCGATATAATTTTGAATTCTTAGCCGGGATTAAATTCCACGCGATGAAATATGAATCTTACAACAATGTAGTATTACATTGCAGCTATTATCGCAGATTATTTTGCAAGGGATACTACATTGTAGCTGTACATGTATAATCAATTGTTCCGAAATGCCGTGGATATTTGAAGCTTCGTGCAACATGTGTGCGTTTAGTATTTTCTGTTGCTTCGTAACCAATTACGGTTAGCTTTTGGTTCCAATTACGAATAATACAGTATTACAAATACGTAACCGCGTTATCTACGCGAAAATTAATTTGTTATATAAAGAATGCAAACTTAAAAATATGGATGGTGTATAGTAATATAATAATATTATAATAATATAATAATATCTATAGTAATGCTTCAAAGTGTATGTATAGGGTACAGATAACTACATACAATAATATTTGCTGAATATAAATACATTGTATAATATCTGAGATTAAAGTTTAAAAAATAAATATGGATACATAGGGTGCTTTAGGCTACCGTCAAAAGTTTCTCACGTGCCACTTATTTGCTATTTCTGGTGTAAGGTATAGGTCGGAATTAGAGTGCCATCGGAGTTTAAAACTGGCTGCAGCGCAGACAGAGGGACTCAAGGCTTATACTGCGAAACCTTAGATAGTATGGACATTTTAGATACGGGAAAATTAATTCATATGGCCGGGTTATACTCTGACCATTCCCTCGAGAGTAACAAGACTAACGAACCGTAATTTGCAATGGGTAAATAAAAGATAAAGTCCGGATTCATATTGATGATCGTATAGTAGATGCTGTTACTTGTTTATTGTGCCAGAAGAGTACAAGAAATAAGTAATAAAATGAAAAAGAGGAAAAAAAGAAATTATTTTTGAAAGCTATATAACTGCATAAATATTAACTCATTTGCACCATACAATAAAATAAAAAATATACCCTTATTACCAAATTTTGTCATTGAATCTATAAGTATAATAATATTTCAAGAGGTGATTTGTAAAGGAAAAAAAAGTGAAGAAAGAAGTTCATATCTACATTATGTGTCGATTACTTTATGAAAAATTCAGTGCTTTCTCTCGATCGATAGGGTAATTGCAGGAAAAAACGGAAAATGACGTGCAAGGATTCCGAAAAAACCTAGCTTATTGTAGAAACTGAGGTACACGTTAGGCAATTTTCACTAAATTTTCCGTTGCAAATTCTAATTTAGAGTTAAATAAATTTGTACTTACACAAAACGGAAAAAAACACATTATGACGTAATACAGTATTATTTAGCTCAGTTAGTAAGTTCAACGTGAGGAAATCGTATTTCTCAATACTCGGACATGTAAATCAACAATACGGGCATTGAAGCAAATTTTTTTCACGCATAGCTACACTATAAATACGCAGCTGGTGGCACAACTTAAATTACCGTAATAATTCATTGTTATAGCAATCCGTACAATAGCCTGCAGAGCGTAGTCATGGTATCATGTAGTACACTCACAAAGATCAATTGTACTTGCCTTTGCACCCCCATTTATTGCCTGGACATCCCCCAAAATCGTATATGAGGGTCGATTTATTGGCGTAGACTGCAATATAAGGGTTCGAGCAATTTTAATGGAAAAAGTTTCTAGTACAATATGGTAACAAAAACGACAGTTCGCGTTCAGTTTCCATACAACCCTTTAATGGACCTAAAATGAAGCTCTATACATCACAAACAGGGATTTCCAACTCTCCTGCTACGTAATTATAATAAATTCCTGTGAGGAGACTCGTTAACGAAGTTTCTATGCGCTGTGTATATGTATATTGTTTAATGTTTACCGAGTAATAATTCCTTGATATATATTTTGCCATTAATTTATTGTAAATTATTTGTTGGCAAATGTTAAGATAAGTAAAATCTGCCTCACTTATGGGCTACCTTTAGGAGAAAGTAAAATTTATAGGAAACAAAAGTAGATCTACACTCCGTTTAACGAGACGAGGCAGACAGATATAAATAATTACACGTGGTGATATTTTGATGAAATATGGCCGTATTCACAATTTTAGATATAGGAGCACCTTTCAGATCAAATTTTTTAACTAACTATAACTACCGCCTGCATAAATAGAACTTGAAGAGATGTTAATATAAATATAATACAAATTATGAATCACACGACTGCAGACAGGAAGGTAGCTTATTATCACCTTATTCTTTATATTTATATTCAATCTTTGCCTGTGCCAATAA
The DNA here is from genome assembly GCA_028830335.1 of Eucera pruinosa. Lineage (NCBI taxonomy): Eukaryota > Metazoa > Arthropoda > Insecta > Hymenoptera > Apidae > Eucera > Eucera pruinosa. The sequence continues at coordinate 8,237,428 of JAMYCR010000009.1, read as the reverse complement.
TTAACAATCGGTCGTCAAATATACTTTCACTATAGCATGGTACTTCTTTTATTTTCGTTCGTATATATGTATTATGCTTTAATTAAGCTAATAAAAAGCTTGATACATTTTTATAACGTTTGCTCATAAAAACGTAGCAATTTTTCCCTCTAATAATAATAATCATTAAATTTTGTTTCGCGTAAATTCAAACACTTGTTATAAAAAAATGTAATCGTTTAAAGCAAGCTTCGTGAAATAGAAATATATTGAACTATACTTTCTAATAAACATAATTTTATTCGCATTCATTAAATTTCTCGATAATTTAGTGACAACGATATTTTATTTTACACGAAAGTCGAAGAGAAAACGTTGGGTTAAATTAGGGGTAGTTACCACAGAGAAAGAGAAGTATTTCAGGTAATACGTCCGTGTAAATTTTGTACTTGCAACGAACTTCACTGCGCGCGAAATTAAATAATTTTTCTTATTTAGCAATCCAAGAGAAAATCGCGAAGCGGTGCCTACCTAGCGGTGGTGAAGTGAGTTTCTGAGTTAAGAGGAAAGGTTGGTTGGTTGGTTCGCGTTTATAATGAACTCTTGAGGACCAGCTTCCCTACTATTTTATGTATGAATCTACAAATACACCTACACAAGTGGATTTTAGTTTTTAGAAAAACATATACTTCTATTTGTGCACGTATAATATGGTACGCATAATACATTTTTGTATAGAAATATGTTAATAGGTAATGTATATGAGAGATAATTACTTAGAAAATACAAAGTTTTAATTTTATTTTCGCCTTTAATTTTAATTTTGTTATAATTTGTAAAATAGGAGGAAAATGTTTAGCTTTGGGTTTACTAATTTTATAGAATATAAATTTAAGGATTCAGAGGATGAAGGTGTTATATTACAAATATTAAATTTGACTTACTTGACAAAGGTTAAGGATTAAAAACGAATTCCTTTTATAGATTTTATTAAATAATTAGCTGGGTATTTATTTATTCGGCGATAAAAGAGAATTTTCACTAATTAGAAAAAGTAAATTTTTACAAAAATCTTACATGGCATGTTCGTTATTTATAGCCTCCAATTGTATTTCGTTTTCATAAATGAATGGGATATTAATTTTCTCCATAATGAGCCACCTTATACATTTGGTAGCGTACTAATTTCTTAGGAGCTAATTGTAGAATTCAGTCTTCTGCTCAATTAACTTAATTCGTAGTTCATAGGGTCTTTCATGTTCATTGAGAAATCTTCTCCACTTGGATCAGCATACACCAAATTTATGCTGATTTTAAACACTTAGTCTCTTTATTTTCTTTTAATTTCATTAGAATCGAATAATCACTTAATAAATAAAAAATTTAGAAATTAAGGAACGTAAATCACCAAAATTTTACTGATACAGTTTTTATTCGTACAATTATTCGATTTAGGATAAACTTAGGATATTTTACTTAATGATAGTCATTGTAAAATCAGAATACTTTAAAATAGACTAAAAATATTTTATTTAAGATTAGCGATTATAGTAATTACTTGAGAAATTAAAAATTGTTAAATAAAACAATTAGTAGATAACTGAACAGTCATTTGAATAATAAAGGCAATTTAGATAGATAAAGCTTTATTCGTTTCCATATCGAATACAAAGAATTTCGTTTCTTTACAATTACACTTATACTTATATCTACTTAGAGTGACTGCAAAAAGCATTTGTACACCGTCATATTTATTGTGATACTTGAGTACTAATTAATTAAGTCCAATTATATTAAGTTTCCTATAATTTAATAGTATTGTCATGCGGCTATAAAAAACTAGTTTTATGGCAATGAAATGTAGAACCGGATTAAAAAACGCTTGTTTGAAAAATACAAGTACAAATACTTTTTGTAGTCACTGTATATCATTAAAATTAAACTTAAACCTAACTCGTCCACTCTATAACATACTAGATATCCCAACAATAATAAAATAAAATATAAAATACAATACAAGAATAAAATAATGAAACAAGGCAAACACAATCTCCGCGAATTGTCCCATCAACACAAATACATCTCATCTAAGCTGTAACATACAATTACAAAATATACGAAAATATAAATACATTTAATACTTTTTCGTGTAGTTATAACTAAAATTTTTAAATCTAAGGCTACCATTCATTCTGAATTACATCCGCATTGCTGATTTATTTTCTAGCCTTCTTCGGTTTCTGTTTCCCCTAATAAAGGCAATTTATACTCTTCGAAAAGAGAAGAATATTAATCCCCATTAGATATGGGAGATGGCCCAATAATATTCTTAGGTATGCCCATATTCATTAAACGATCAAATTACATCGTCCTGTTATTATAGATATGGAGGATTTCAGATGATTCCGAGTTACGGAGAAGTTTGTAATGGTAACATTGTAACTTCTAGGATGGATACTACTGTCCCAATTTACTTGGTTAAGACTTTGGCTCTGAACTATAAACTTCGAGCCGTTTATGTAGGCTACTCGTTGCTTCGAAACATTTGCGTACGCCTCGAAATTCATCCGATTATTCTATGATCTCGCGACCGAACCCAAATTTACTCTTCGCGTGCACTATCCTTCTCCAAAATATCCAAGCACAAATCCCCTTCAGTATTTCATTGTTCGTTTCAAATAAAATACGAAAATTTGTATCGCCAATTTTATTTATTATAATTGCTTGTATACATATGTATATTAAGTTGATGCATATGAAATATCGTTTTTCCACAATAAAAAGATTAAACGTAGGTAAAATCTTTAAAACGCTACACACGTATTTAATTCAAATAAATTCTACATGATTCTATACACTTTTCTCCAGCAAATAATATGTAGATTTGTAAAATTCACCAATCTCAGATTGTCTGATCTTCCTTTTGACTTTCTGTCCAGTGAAAAATTATTAATCTTAACTTTTGCAAATTAATATTGAACTGTCCCTTTGTTTATATAATCTTCTTTAAATTCCAGTTTCGATAGCTTTCATGGTATATTTGCCAAATTTCGAATTCTATAAAGAATTGCTTAAATATTTCAATTATTCGTGACATCTAATACTCGTGTATTCATAATTTTATCATAATATACACATAGTTACATTGCAGTTCATTCCTTTTTCTTTAATGTGTTTCATTTGAATTAACGATGTTACAAAATTAAGAGAATAGTATCCATGTCAAAATCTTAAACTTCTGAAAAACATTTTGTATGCATCAATTTAATACATCACAATTGTCAGTAATTTTAGTGTTAATAGTTACTAAATGAGTCGCTCATTTGCCAAATCGATTAACTCTACAAAATGAAAAGTAGAGAAAATGCTGAAGAAAACATACATTCTTTTTCAAAATTATTTTAAAAACTTAAATTCAAATAAACACTGTAGAATGTATTATTATAGATGCAGCTGTTGTCCAACGACATATAAAATGCATAAAACACTATATTATTCGGATAATGGTTATTATTTTTATGAATTTTTTATTATTCCATGACTAAACACATTTTTCATCAAGGAAGTTTATTTGATACATAAACGGTTAAGTATTAATCAAGTGCTTTGGCATTACAATTTTAAAAAATTTAAAAAAGTGGTGTTAATCACATTGGCCTGTGAACAACTGAGATACAAATTACTTATACTTTAATGCTTCATATCTGGCACATCGTTATAAAAATGAATGAACAATAAATAACAGGTGAAAGTAGAGATATTAATATGCTCTCCTATACTTTTTAATAACACAGTGAATGCAAACCTTACTGGAATGGGAAACGTTTAACGTTTTATCACGAGCGGTTGTAAAAATATTTTCCATCAACCTTCAACATTCCGAAGATGTATCTTCACTTGGGAAATGGCATTCTGGAAAAATTCATACTCCCATTTCGCTCAGCAAAGTGCCATTCTTTCGTTTCATGCGTGGTTCTCTTTGCAGAGTGGCACGCCGCTTTATCTTTCAATGATACGCCTTAAAACTCTTTTGTCCTGAGTGAAATGTGCTCAGTAGCTTATACATAGAGGACTAAAAACTTAGTTGCTGTGTCGTAGCGTATGTGCAAGCTTCGCTAAAGGAAAAAACAGAGCGAGATTAAAGCAATTTTGTTGGTCATTTTGTATTCTAAGTTTCACAAAGCTTTGTGGTCACTAATGTTAGTGTGTTGGCGTTGTATATTTCTGTGTCATGATTCAAACATGCGATATCCATGTCGTTAAATTTTCCCACCAAATTTTACTTCGCCAAAGGTACAGTCTTCCACTCGTTTATTTATTTTCGTGGTTACCTTTTAGTGGGATTTTTTTTTAGCAAAAGAAAGAAGTAAAAGTGTCCTCCGTGGTGTCGCGAATTCACCACTGAATGTAAAAGATTTGTGTAAATGTACGTTTTCGAGGTACCATATGTGTTTGTTTGATGTAAATATCTGTCTATGTTTGGGAAGCGTAAAATACACACTCTGTCTGGATGTGAAAAATAGGAAACTGTATGGGAACGATGTTTGACGAGTACGATTTTATTTTGCATCCATTTTTCAATGCGCGTGAAAACTGTTGTTGAAAACACATCTTTTTAGGCATCGATTACCCGCGCGTACAGCTTAATGTATTTTATTTGTTTCGTATCAATTTTTAACAATACATTATGAGTTACAATTGTAGACTGGAAATAAAAAAGGCTGAAAGTGCCAAAATTCAAGTTTTGTGCAAAACAATTTTTCGTCCGCCAAAATGTTATTTGTTAACAAAATATAACAAAACTCGTTTGTTACGTGTATCATATTATTCTATATGGCTTAACAATATCTTTAGTTCGATATTTTCAAGTTCTATTAATTAATAACAAAATGATTTTTATATTTCATGAAAGACTGTAACCCCATCATGTAATTTACTGAAAAAGACTGAATGTGCCAATATAGATTTTCATAGTTGCGATTAATAATTTAGGCAGATTTGTCTAGAATAGCGATTAAGAATTGCCGATGCTCATCACTGTCTAAATAAGCCAACATTTTTCCAAAGTCATTAGCTTATTCTTTCGATATTTGGTTGTTAATCATCAGAGGTGGTAGTACCGTTGATTTTATTTTGAACGGTTTCGAGGTTTTGACGTTTCGAGCGTCGCATCTCTACTAAATTCGCCGTATTACGCTTCAGTGACCTTATGTCATTAATAAATAAGGCTTATTTCAAAATAACCCCTTCAATTTTAGTAGATAGCAAGTAATATTCCGTATGTCCGACCATATACTGTCTTTTACTACTTAAACGTATGCATATTAAGAGGTTAAATATTTTCTTAAGGGATTTTTCTGGAAACTGAGAAATTAAGGTTTTTTTGTTCTTCTATTTAAAAAAGATAGTAAATAAGTTTAGTATCCGTTAAAAGCATATTTATTAATTATTAAATAATAACGATATTTTTTTGATCAATTTTATCTAAGGTTAGACGGTTTTTTCTGACACCGCTTTTCTTCCGTTTTCATACTGTATATTCAGTCCATCTCACAGAGTGTTGCTATGTTATCATCGTAATATATACAGTGAGTCACATAATTACTAGCATAGGCAAGGATTTTACAGAAATATGAAAAATAAGAAGATAATAAAGCAACTTCCTATATATCTTATTTACAAATGTATAGTACAGGTTTTAAGCTAATCAAACTATTACACAGAGCAACAAAATTATGATTTAAAAAACGAAGTGTAATAATAGTTATGTCGATTTTAGTTGGAAAATTATTGGCACATTTTCTAAAGCTTAGTATCTTTCACATACTTAATATTTTCTGGGGTGTTTTTTCTATCTAATTATTAATTCAAGTCCTTTTGACATCAACTCTATTATTTTTCTGAAATAATCTTCAATATTTGGATATCCTTCCATATAACCTGTTTTGGAGGCTGACTCTATCAATAACAAAAGTTTAAGCTAAAATATGCTAAGTTATACTAAATGCATCGTGTAATGTGATTTTACAGGGAGAGATGGAAACTGACGAATATGTCAATTGGTTCACTTTAATTGTACCACGGTCAAAAGTTGATGTCGACGTGACGAACAGAAAGTGGGAGGTCAACTTACATAGGTTCGAGAACCTACGGAACTTCCGGTCAGGCTGGAAACTTCACGTTTCAGGAAGCGCCATTGAACCGTGGGCTGTTGAAATTATCGATTCGGTATAATTGCAACGCTTGATAATTGGCTGTGTCAGCAGAATCACAATGCATGGTAAACTAGTTACACGAGGCAGAAGTAACAACTTCATTAACGCATCAACGCGTTGCACTTTCATGTTACAGACGATCCTGATTCTATTTCGAAATGTTCTACTTAAAACGGTGTAACGTGATCCCATTTTTAGGTCGTGGATATTATTCCATGCATTATCACTAGACTGCGAATTTTTGTGCAGATTCATATTTTTGAAAACGCGACCTGCAAAATGGAATCTAAACAGAAATTAGTTTCATTTTTTTAATATAATAACGCGTGCATAATTATGGATGATTTATAATTTTACATATTGTGTACACTCTGTTTACATTTTTTACGGTAGTTAAATTTACCGTAGATGCATAAAAATTCGCAGTCTAATTATCATGTACCGTCAGCTATGGAAGTTTACATACATATTTTGAACTTTGAACTCTGCATAAAATATGTATTAGGTGTACCAACGAATAATCCACTTCTTTTGTTCAAGTCAGTATTTATTTGTAACAAGATTAGATAATTACTTGATTTTAAATATAATTGCTGATATTGAATTGATTTTTTGAACAACCTATAAATTCCGATTCGAGAGAAATCCTATACCCTTGATAGAATAAATTCATCAGTCTTTAAAAATAATAGATTACTTCTTGGTACACCTAATAATTTTACATGCGTGATATTTTTCTATTTTCCTTTTCTTTTTTTCTCGCGCAAATGTAGAAAGATTTTCGTATCGAAAGAATTCTGGGGTAAAATATTCGGCGATAAACAGATACTGAAAATTATTTAAATAAAGGTAGAAAAGGGCGGAGGAATTTTATTACGGTTTCTTAAGTCAGACGGTGAGAACAGAGACGTTCCTTTGGGAATAGCATTTGTGAAGTTTAAAATAAAATGAATAATACAAAGGTGCGGTAGAATGGCATCTGTATACATGCCTGGGCGTTTTGTGTTTCCGCGAACCGACTTTTGAAGTACAGAAAATCTCTTTGGCAGATGGCTGTTAAGAGAAGACAGCAACTTTTGCTCACGTATGCCATCTGCATCGCTCCACTCGACTTTTACCCGCACTTTCACGCAATCCACAATAATCCATGAACCTGAATAATTCCTGCGACCGTCAGTTCTGTTTTAAACGCATAGAATTGCGGCGAACGAATATATTTTTATGCTCTAAACGATGTGTACATGGTGCAGCAAAAACAAGCGATGAAATAAAAGGGAAAAAAGCTTCGCGCGTAATATAACGTGGTTCTTTTTTTATCAAGTAAAGCTTAATACGCTGGGGAATCAATATATTGCTTACAACATTCGAAATAATGTTGAATATTTAGAAAATTCTTCTATGGTAATATTGTTCTACTCTAGTAAAATTGTTGCGGAATTTTAATTTTGAAAACGGGGAAGGAGAAGGCGACCTGAGATTATACAAGGTGTCCAAGTTGAAACAGGTAATTTAAATCTAGGAAACTAGGGACTATACCTGGTTTGTATTAGGCCTTACGTTATTTCTATAATTTCGTGACAGTTTTGGCGTTCAGGGTCATTTGAAGTAGACATTTTAGACACAGTTAAATGTATATTTTTCATTCCCTTTAAGATACAGTAGAAAAAATACACATTTCTTGACAAAAAAGCCGATGAGTTTAAAAAAAAGCTAAAAATGGAATGATCCTACACCAAAGATTGTCCTTCCATTATATTTCTCCTTTGAAGCCATTCAAATTAGGCCACGAACGATTTACGTGTCGCTAAAAGCAGAGGAGATATTTAGGTGCCCTGCTTTAGCTTGGACACCCTGTATATAAATGGAATGGTTAAACACGGAAACCCTCTTTTTGGCTCGAAAGTTTGATGTAGGATTTCTTCAAGACAAGCTCGCAGTGTCCATTCGCATAAAATACACCTGTCCTTTGATTTACACACTACATCATTTACGTGAGTTTCTTTTTATGCGGTGAATAATTGCTCGATTTTTAAATGCAGTTCTCTTTTTCTCTTCCAGTTTCGAATATTACTCGTTGTATGAAACACTAGTTTATAATACAACTCTAAAATAACAGTCCCGATACATCCTCTTGATACACCTAACATTTTTAAACAATCATACAAAAGTAATACTCTTTAACTTACCTTTACTAAAATATTTAACCATTTGACTCGCCTTTCAGAAATCTTTGCACACCGTGAAAGAGGAAAACATTTCTTTTTAAATAACAGATGTTCGACTGACGCTTCATTGTCAGTATGATCTGTTATTATTTATAAGGAACTCATACACACACTTGTTTCTAAAATTTGCTATTTAATTACCGAAGATTTACATAGTCGCATATTACGTGTTGTTCCATACTATCTACGTTTACCTTATATACACATATATTATCCAACGAATAGCCAAATTATTTATTACTATATCTGCGTCATAAACGAGGAGACCTTTTCACTATACGCGATCGACAATATGCAAGTCTTTCAGTAAGAATTATTTAAGTAATTTACGAGCTCCTAAATGCATTAATAAAAGTACCGCGATCTTTTCGAGTACTTTGCCCTTCCGGGCATTCTGTCACCCTTTCACTCTTTGAAATACGCATCCGCTATATACGGTGTTCTCGTACACTTGATACTTTCATGTGTACATCCGTTCTTTGGTATAAATCAACCTAGCCAGTGAGCAGACCGTGAGTTTCTGGGCAAAGTGTACATAGCCATGTGTAAGGTACGAAAGGGGGTAGCTTTGAAGTGAGTTAGATCAGGCCGATGCACGCGACGTAGTAACGGAGCTGGCACTGGAACCCAGTGCTCGTTGATCTACGAGCAGCCGGAAACGAGAGGATGCACGGTTAGAGCCACCGATAGAAGAAACCGGAAGCGTGCGCAGTCCTAGCGAGATATGACGATGAAAACATGGAAGTAAAGCGTAGAAAAGGATGCCCTGGCAATGGCTGCGTGCGTTCAGGGAATTTCAAAGAGGGATGAAATAGTCGTGCTGCTAGCAGTGGAAATGTTAGCGAAATAGAAGGTAGTAGGGTTTCAAGACTTGCGATTGCAAGGTGCCAAGAGCCGCGTTTGATCGATCATATAATAACAACCGCGATATAAACACTTTATGGGACGATAAGATTTTGTGGCGTTGTTCTTGAGATCTGGAAACTTTTTGTGAAGGAAAATAAATGTATGCTTTGGGTGTAACCATTTTACGAGCTTCGATGCTTATCAATTCAGTTGCGTTTCTTTAAATATAAAAATATTCCATTTTAGGAAGAGGAAACTTTAAAGTAAAATTCAGATATGGAAATATGTATACTGTTGTTAATATTGAGTGCGTGCAAAAGTTTTGATGGATTAGATTATAAATGGATAGATTCTGTTTTGTTGTTAATAATCGTTTATTTAATACATTACATAGCTGCTATGATTTTCGATGACTTTTGTAGGACAAGAAACTCGGAGAAGCTTCTTCCCGTTTTTGCCTACGATACTGGATTTGTGCGAGGGGTAAGTTAAATGAGGTACTCGTGTTTGTTTTAAATAAATAGCTCTATCAAATACTCTGTATTGTAAACTGTCTGCTGTTGAATTATATTAACACTAGAACTATCAAACTAGCCAAAACGACTGGTTACAAATTTACAATAAAAATTATATAAATTTGCAGCATTGCATTTTTTTAAAATGTAGGGATTTTCTGTACAAAATATAAATGAAGCTTTATTGTACTTCAATCACATGCGCTTTGCAAATTTTTACCATTTTTATTTTTTTGGTATAAGTAAGTATACATACTCTAATCGTCGGTAGAATATGTGAAGTATAATTTTTTCGAGTTAGTATGGTGATATTTCGGTCACATCTGTGACTAATAGCATTGAGTCAATCATAATCTCGTTAATGTCTTTCAGGGATAGTGTTGAATATTTTTGTCATAAATATGATTATCAATTGTGTGAGATACACATAAAAAAAACCAATGAATTTCTCAAATAGAATAATGTTGCTCATTGCAAAGGCCAACGATACCAGTTGAGGGTTGCATTAAATAATATAATTAGAAGCTGCTTTAAGGGGATGTAGAGTTTTGGATATAGCTAATAAATGTGTAACTTTGTTCTAATATTAAGCTCACTATTAAATTCAGTAGTAATCTATAGGCGGTTATGATGAGATTTGATTAGTTTGTCAATATTAAATTGATTTACGAAGTAACAGCAACCATTATGCACGGGACATGAATTTATGATGCCTACATACATAGATGTTTACATAAAAGCAATAAACATCTACAGGTTATATGCGCGCCATGGAAAGGTATGAAAGGATATGATATTGCATATTGTCGGATGTAGAAGCATCATCGATAGCATGACAGGCATTTCTTCTTCCAACAATTTTAAGATATGAAAGGTTTGTATATCTTATTGAGAAATCATGAAAATGCATATAAAAAAATTTTACTTTTTACAAACTTACGAAATTTGGAAATTGTTTAATTTTTACAAGTATGGAATTTAGAAATAGCTCGATTTTTAAAATTATAAAATTTTGTGAATTTTCCAGTCCCTTATTTTTTCAACATTTTGAACATGTTCCATTTGCTCATATTGTTCTGTTAAATATTTATTCCTGATAGTTCTATATTTTTCCTATTTTTGTATGTATTAGGATGGCGCATATGTCGGTTTTTAATGTAAAACTTTACTGCTACTTTAAAGCTACTACTCAATAGAGATAGTTTCTATGTGATTTTATATATTTTTGCCAACAATTAACTGATTTCATTACTCTATAATTATAAAAATCATCAATTTTTGAATTGTTTTGTTCTTCCCTTGGTTTGCTTTTTAATGCAAAGTTGACAGCTTTGAATTTTACAAATTACTTCTAAAATATTTTGATATTTGCACAAGTTTCTTTAAATGATAAATTTATAATTTCAATAACTTTTATGGTATATTTTACAAGCTTAGACTTCTATAAGAAATTACAGAAACATTCTGATTATTCATGTTGTCAAACACCAAAGTTTTCACATTTGTAGTATAATTTTTCTTTATATTCTACGTACCTACGTTACAACAAATTCCTTTTTGTTTAATGTGATTGGTTACAACTAATGATTAGAGAAAATTAACAGAATAGTACTCATCTCTTAATCTCGAGCATTACAGGAACGATGTTTTATATGTATCAACCTAATATATTGATCGCCACTTTCCAGGCATTTTATTCTTCATCATTTTACCTTACCTCTTTCGTGCGCAACATTCTTCTACCCTCACACGCAGATTCTGTTAGCAGGCGATGGAATAATTTCTGCAAGTTCTGGGTAAGGGTTTCGTTCGTTCATCCGGAATATCTCGTCTTCTTGCATCACCGCTTTGAACTAACCGAACACTTGAATAATGTTTATACGACACTGATTACCCATAGAGATATTCGCAGAAGATTCTTGGAGATTCAAACTTTCTGATTCATCACCAGCAAAAGTTTCTTTTGAATTTAAACGTCGCTATGCGTATTTCCATTCGAAATCAGCTGGCGTTCTTTTTACGACTTGTCTGATAAATTCTTTAAAATTTATCAACAAAATTCTGCCAATTATTCTTTATTTTTCTGTATTGCTTCATTAACACTAGAATCATCGTCATAGAAGATATTTGGAGAAACACGTAATTGATGAAAATTCAGAACGTAATCTTTATTCATTTTTTGTACAAGAGATTACAGAAACTCTTTAAAACTGCACCACTATAAACTGGGCCGTTTATAGGCCAAAGTGATTAATTCCACTTTCTGAATTTTTTCTAATTTTGGTGCCAAAGTTACACTGATTGATGCTTGACTTTTTATATGTAAGATAAATTTCCTTAACAATTGGACTTAACGGCACGAAATGAGAAAAATGTTTTTGGCCATGGAATAATAAACAATTTATAAAAATAATAAAGATCACTCTAAGGATATTGCTTTATGTATTTTATATTACTGTGGAGCTGTAGAGAGGGGATAGGATAGGAAAAAGGAAGGGTGTTGCGTTTCGTCCTGGGCCTGCTAGTGGACTCATCAGTAAGGCTACCTAGCAGGCCCTGCCTTAGACGTTGGGATATTGGAGGGAAGGTTAAAGGCGGTATATATATGGACGAGGTAGTTGGAGCGAGTATTTTCGAGAATGTCCTATTTCGTATGTCTCTCTAGTGGTGGGTGTAGGAGAGCCGCCACATTACTATATGTGCCCGTAATAATATATTATACAGTATTTATTTGAATTTAAGATGCAAGGAGAGTTCTCTACTTTCCGTTTTGCGGAGTTAAAATTGATCAAATTTATCATTAAAAGTTTTTTATATTTATCATTATCATTGCAAGTGTTAAAATTGATCATGGGAATTGTAGAAAATATGATAGAGATTCTTAAGATATTTATAAGGATTTTTCGAAGCTAGAAGAAGAGCTTTTCAAAGAGTTAGCTATACTGCACTTTCTTTTCCACTATATCGATGGAAACGGAGTTAATGGGACGTGGGTTGGGATCTATCGAATGTAAGGATTGGTGGGTGCACTACTAAATCATAATGCGATTCTAAAGGGGTGGTCCGCCTCTGAATGCAGGTTATTCAGACAAAGGAAAAGCGAAGACGAAAAAATCATCCCTTTTCTTTACCCTTTTTGGTTCAACTTCTAATTCAGGATCTTTCGCACCATCAATTTCTGAACTTCCTTCGTATCATAATTATATCTTATGAACAAATGAAACCTGCAATCAATTTTTAATGCTCAATGTTACGTGTTAATGTTATGACATAATTAAGGAAAACTTGCCCATTAGAATTATTTTCTTCTTTCGCGATTTTTTTTTTTTTAAAGTAGTATATTTTCATTTCGAGGTATTTAAGGATTTGCGTTTGAATTGATGTAAAAATATTGGTAAATATTAATGAATTCGAGTGATGTATTTAAGATATATACACATATATCGTCTCTTTTATAGGTGTCACAAATAATTGTAATAAAATTAATTAATCCTCTGATTTTAAAATAAAGATGTCAAATAATCTTCACGTTAAAATCTGTTATTTTACGAAACGAAAACCAATCATTTGAAACTTGCGAAACAAAACTAAACGGAATGAGAATTTGAATCAATTAATAATAATTAACACGATTAGAGAGCTGTTTTAGTTATTAATTAATATGATTGAACCTGTACCACATTCAAAAAAACATTCTTGCATTAACATTTTAAAGTTAAACTTCTTTTGATTAATTTATGAGGATATGGGTACACCATTCATGTGATATTATAAATAAGATAAAAAAACATTTAAATCTAACTAAAACTGGTATGAACTCATTTTTTCAAAAATTTGACTTATACTATATACTTATGCCTAAATTCGTCTTGAACTATTGAAAACGTGTTAGTGTGAAAATTATAGCGAATTAATAGGAATTTGAACATATCTATTCCTAATTAATTCGTATATAATTCTGTTACTAGCAAACTAGTTTCTATTTGAAACATTTGCAGAATTAATTAACAAGCGCAACTAAATTCGAGGGAACGTTAAATGTATTGCAATCAAAATCATCGATTACATTTACATTCACAACGGGCGGAGATGTATAATTATACTGAAAGGGTTAACAACAAACGTAACTAATTAGCCGTAATGTTAACATCATCTATGTTTATTTAGTTATTTGCATACGAAATTAATCAAATAGAGGCTACACATCAGATAAACAACACTATTCTATTCTAGTTCGAACAAGAATCCCAGATTTAAAGTGTCGTTTAATAGTTTCACTTATCGTTAGTTGCGAAGCAATCGATCATTCAAAACATTTGAATACATACGTCAAAGTTAATGCGAACAAGTAACATTGATAAATGATCCTGAGAGTTGTTTCTTCTTTGCCGGGTATACCATAGGAGATTTTAAATACGTTGACAAAACTTCGATTACTTACAAAACTAATCATTACTATAGAGGATTTTAGATGCAGGAAAAATACGCATTAGCTCACACCTTAAATTATCTACTGTAGGTGTTTGGCTCCAAGATGATTAGAGCCAGTGAAAATATAGCAAATAATTGCATTCATTTGCAAACACAATTTGTGTTTATATTACAAAGTTCACTTATACTGTATGGTTGGGAATGTTCGTTCGCGTACAAGTTCGAAAGTTCTATTAGAGGTTCTTGCGCCGTTCTTCCAAGTTCTGTTCAAAAAGTCCTATCAGTAGGGATTGACAAACTATTGGGTTGACGCGTAAATAAGGTCGATCATTTATCGATTATACGATTATTTATATAGGATCGAACAAGGATCGCAATATTCATTTTCAATCGGACAATGTGAAAGGGTCTTTAAGTATCAATAATCATTTCTAACATTGCCCTAAACAAAACAGAACTATAGAATTGTGAAAGTTGACAGTTCAACGTTTATTTCAAGTCATTATTGGTTAAGATTAATTGAGTAGCAGCTTTACGACGTTATCGATGAAATGGAACAAAATACAGTGGGTAATCGGTTAACGAACAGTTCGGACTGCGAACAAATCGGTCAATGAACACTTTCGCGGAAAATTTTGATGTTCAGATAACGAACACATTAACGGATAACGATGACATTAAAAGCGTTTTGGAAAGATAAATTTGATATTCTTGAAGCTATCCGTCTCATTCAAAAGGCGTGTTCAGAAGTCAGTCGACGACAATTGAATTCTGCTTGGCAAAAATTGTGTTCATCCTCCATTCAGGAAGACGGAGATGATGTCACTGAAATTATGGATGAAATTGTGGCTTGGGGATCTCTACAGCGACTATGCTATTAATCACTGTCGAAGAATCCTGAAGAACAGAGAAAAGCAATTGTCATTGGACAGATTCTTTAACGCCCCACAAACGAAAAAAAAACAAGATAAATAAACGTAGTAGAAAGAATAATGTTGATTTATTTTTTGGATTTCCCGAACGAATTAATCAAATTCCCAGAAAAATGTATGGTAAATTGATGATCGGATAACGAACAATTCGGGTAGCGAACATCGTCTTTGAACGGATTACGTTCGTTAACCGATCATCCACTGTAAGCAATATCTTCAATGCTCAATGTTTTTCTACCACCGAAGGGAAAAAAAGCGACAGAAACTCAAAAAAAGGTATGTGTGTGTCTTCGAATTTGTTTTTAATTTCTCGACATTTTCATGATATGTTTGCTAGATTTGGACTTCCGCAAAGAATTGCTTAAATATTCCGACTATTCATAATGTCAAACACTAAAGTTTTTACAGTTTTATTATAATACACCCGTATCTACGTTACAGCTAATCTCTTCTTCTTTAATGTGGTTCACTACAATTAGCGATTTTACAAAATTGAAAGTGCAGTATCCGTCGGAAAAACGACATTTCATATGCCCCAACCCTAATATAATCTAGTGATGGCTGAGCAAATGTTCCGGTTAATTAGACGTTTCGAATAATCAGAATTCTAGTGTACTTTGTGTATGATTTTCTCAACTTTAATAGGTTTTATAGTGCTCAGTTGCTTGACTACAAATCCATTTCATGCACTGTTTTCAGCTTCCTCTTTTGAGAGACGTGGAAGAATACGGTCACGGCCTGCACTTCATAATGCAAAGTGACATTTCACATATAATCGATGACACGATGAGTATCATATGGATGCTACTGGCGTTCGAGGTCAATTACAAGTCATTCCTTAAGAACTGCCAACGATACGATCTCATTCATAATTTGCATATTGTCCTTTGATTAACATATATCACGTGAGCTTCGTCAGAGCGGCATGACTTTTATTCAATTTTAGATTCCTCTCTCTCAACTCTTTGCTGTAGTAATATTTTACATTTATCAATGTTATTTTCACTTACAAACTGGGAGTTGAATGATTAATTGAATTAAAAGAAACCTATAAATTATATTTAATCCTTTCAATACTGTTAGCATGTATAGGCGCTCATTCCACATTTCTGGAAACTAACGGTTGGTGCCTATAGACACTCATTGGATAGGGGCATTAGATAATTCGAAAATGCTGATTTCTTTTAAACTTTGTGGGTTTGTTGGGACCTTATTTACTTGGACGTATCTACGCGTTGGATGTCTCAATTGTTCTTGATGAAACAATAGTGAAGACGATCTTGGTTGCAACTAAGACGCTATTGGATAATGGCCATTGGCACGTAGCCTAGAAGTTCAATTCTTTGCGTTCAGATTACTTAATATACTTTGGTCTGCAGTGTCATTACTGGAATTGCTCGGTATCCATAGTTGCTACGTACTTCGAAACTTTCAAATTTATTTTAAAAGTCTCTGTCACATAGAACAAATTTTTCATTTGAACCAGCTATACCGATGGCAATTATTAACCGCCTCCATCGAATTTCTCTGCGTCTGACGGCAGTTAATCACCGTAAAAAAAAATATCTGTCTTAAACTAGTTGGTTCCTAATTGGTTAACGAGAGGGAAAATTACCAAATGGAACGTGACAATGTAATTTCTCGAACGTGTCGGCGGTCGGTGAACTAATAGAATTTTGATGAGAATAAGTTATGTTCCTGGAAACAGAATGAACTAATCTGTTCGTACGTTACTGACACACTTTGCTGATGAGAGTTATAACAAATAATTTATGTAAACCGGTTTTATTGAATTAATTTCCAATTTATCACTCGGGTGATATAACTTTCTACCATTATTCAGTTGGTGCATAGAAAGTTAAAATGATGTATTTTAAATGGAACAGATTGTTGTGAACTATAGTGAGTCACAAAATTATTGGCATATGTAAAGATTTAGCAGAAATATGAAAAATAAAGAAATAGTAAAGTAAATTCCTATATTTCTCATTTGCAAATGTATCATTCAGGCTTTAAGCTAATAAAATGATTAAACAGTACAATAAAATTATGATTTGAATGAAAGAACAATATGTAATAATTTTTTCATCGATTTTAGCTGTAATATCTTTTAATTAGAAGATAACTGGAAAATCTAAAAAAAATGAAGAGTCTTCGAAAATGAAATGATAAAACTGTAAAGGTTGTCGAAAAATCTCGATGATACATTGTTTAACAAAGTTTCGTTTCTATGCGCCCTTAAAATACGACAGAACTTCTTGGCCAACCCGATATCTTTATTTACGAATACAGTGATAGAATAAAACTTTAGGTAAAAGTGTTCAAACTACGCTGCTAGGTATGATGTAAGATATGATAGCGTTGGGATTTACTTTTCCTGTAATCGCATCGTTTACAGTTTTCCGTCGTTTCGTCTCAAAAGGAAGTCGAGTCGTTTAATCCCGAGATGAGAAGGGAGGAACTAAAAACAAGCACAATGCAGGTTTTACCCTCGTTTTCTTCTTTCATTTCGTTATATACTTCTTAGCTCCCTGTCCCATCTTTAGTTATTTATTCTCCCCTTCCTTCACTGTTTCTCCTTTGATATATGGTCTGAACTTTCTCAATTCAATAAAGTAACTGACCAAAGAAGTACCGGAAGAATTAAGGACGGATCCTTCAGATCTTTGTCTATTTGATGCTAAAATTACTATTGCAAGATAGGAATTAGTCACATGAAAGTTTGTTAGAAATGTCTGAGTAAAACATTCGTGTGCGATGAGTTTCATCTTCGTTGTAACTAAATATAAGATGAGATAAGAATAGGATATTTATACGTGGGTTAAACTAATTGACTTTACCGAGGTAAATTGTTAGTTTCTAAAGTGTTAAATATTAATCATGCTCGTTGATATTAAAATTGAAAAATTGATCGAAAGTAATGTTAATTAATTTGGTTTCTAAGTGGTTCGCTTCACTCATCCATCATTAAGTTCTTTCTTATTTAAAATTAATAAGGCGATTATGTGTGGATTAGGAATAAAAGTGATTTCTGACTATGTTGTGCATGGATAACTTAAGCATAGATTTCATAATACATTAAGAAATTACGCATACAAAATTCGACGTCTAGAATGAATTAGTTATAATACATTTCCACTGGCACTAGATTAATGACTTTCATCCTTATGCACTGTTCAAGTAAGTATTTCATCGTAACTAAATAACATAATGTGTGTTTTTACGCGTGGTATATTCTTTTACGAAACCATAAATTTTACGTGAATTGTACATTTTAACAAGAAATTGTCATAATATCCGTCTTTCATTCCGAGAAAAATTAATCTGGAACAGTACACGAGGGCAAAATTACAGTGGAACGTCCATTATCCGAATTTCGATTATGCGAATGATCGATTATCTGAATATAGAATAATTAATGTATACACAGTGGCTACAAAAAGTATTGGCACACCACTGTATTTGAGCATTTAGGTACTACTTAATCATACTCAACTATATCGGATTTTCAATCGTTATAGTTGTGGTCACATAAAGGCTCCGTTAAATCATTTAATACAGACGAACCTAATTAAATAGTATTTGTATACAAAAGTGTAGTAATATGCCAACATTTTTTATAGCCATTAAATATATCTAAGCTGCGTATCTAACAGTATTTATAATTTTGGTCGCATATTTGATATCTGCTCCTGAAGAGACATTAACGGAAGTGTATTTGCATTGGAATGGGCAAAACATAAAAAAGAAATGAATACTGTACAAATGTTTATGTTAGAAGGAATCTGCAACTTGGTAATATCTAAACAAGTTTAATTTATATTTTATATCGTATTTCTTTTATTAGATATGTACTCTTTTACGTAAAAACCGTTTACACTTGAAAGTTGCTTAACCCCTTGGTGGATTTATGATATAATAAAAAATTTGATGCTTTCAGACTGATTATCCGGAAAACCGATTATTCGAAGAGATTTGTACCCCCAATTAATTAATGATGTTCTATTGTACGTTAACAATTTAATCCGAGTTTCTTTCTTGACATGGTCCTATATTTTTCGATCGATTTTTCTTATTTTATAATGCCAATAGAACGGCGTCGATCTATCGATTCGTAGTATTAACATTAATTGAAATTTCCCTGAGTTTATGACTTACGTAAATTGAATATTAGAAAATGAAATCGTATAGATGTTGTGAAGGTTTGTAGCTGGAAAGTCTGCGTGTTAGACGCCGCGTCGGTTCAAGTGTGGAATCCCTTACTTATTTATATGTGCTCAGTTAGCTAGAAAGGACCCTTTTGACCTTACCTCGCTCCAGACTCTCCCTCCCATTCATTGTGAAAGCAAAGGCTGTATTCGTATTTCTCGGGAAACGTCGACATCAGATTTTCGCCGTTGGCAATCTGACGTTCCCTCAGCATCCGTTTTATGGCCACGTGGCAGAGAATGACTTTAAAGAAAGAGTGTGGGATAGGACGAATCACCGAATCACAGAGAAATGTCATTACTAGGAAGTAGGATTATTTCCACAGAAATAACAGTAATCTGGAGTTGTATAGTTTTCCTTAGAGATTTTGTTAATCTAGGGAATACTTACAACATCAAGAAAATTTTGTAGATAAAGATGTTAGGTTCATACAGAAGAAGACCACAGGGGATGAAGTTTTTTGTTCAGAAATCTGATATATTAGGCCACTGTATAAAGTGTTGTGTTTTCTTGTGTAAATGTTATAATTAGACTGCGTATTCTTATGCATTTATTAGAAATTTAATACTAGATCTATCGACATCTATAGTATACTTATTTGTACCAAAGAAAAGAAAGTGGAAGACATATGTAATGCCCATGTGAATGAAGTACAAAAAATCTTGATTTATATTTTGTACAGAAAAGTAGGGAATATTCTAAAAAATTAATCGTAGCAAATTTATATCGTTTTAACTAATATTTTTGTATTATTTTGACCGCCTTGGTAGTTCTAGTGTTTAAAACGCAAAAAAGTGTACAATGCATATAACCTACAAAATTATACAAAATACTTAAAATGTAATAGAAATTATGACATTTAGAGAGTGAAGCAACCCCTAATTTAGGCCTTATTTTGTCAAACTTATTTATAAAAATATGAATTTGTATAAAAATCCGAAATTTAGTTATAAGTAGACTGCAGATGTTCATACAAAATTTATATGTAAAAATATGCAAAATATATGCAAATCGTTTTATTATTTTTGCCTATTCCTTATTGTAATTTGTATCACAATGTGGTACACTAATTTTTTCTATATTCCCAACTGTTAATTGGTGCCTTTTACCAAACAAAATTAATTTGTAGGCCGCAAATGTTCTTTCAATATGACAGGATGTGATTTTTCCCCCAATATTGTGGTTGTACTTTATTTAGAGTTTTAGTAGGTTTACCATTTAAGATGTTAATAAGTCTAGATAATACTTCGAATCCAGAATTTCTTTTGAGGATAACCTTTATCTGTAACATTTTTATTTATTGTCAATAAGCAACGGCAATTTTAATTAAAGCGATACGATATAATAATATATACAACAAATATGTAATACGCACAACATAAGCAATTTGGAAAATATACGAAATAAAAATTACATCTTTAGAATCCTCTAATAACGAAACAAATTTCACTTTAGATATCACAACTTTATTTATTTTCTATAAAAATATGCATTTGTATAAATATCGGCACTCTAGTTATGCCGTATGATATAATTCTCGTTGGGGGAAAGCTTTTTGTGCGGCGTGTCTCGCGGAGCAGATGCGTATTACTTCTCTCTGCGAAGTTGTACAATCGCAGATGACTTGAACTGTTCGACAAGTATAGATATCGGGACGGGAAATTTGCAAACTACGTTCCAGGGTCACAATACCGCATAGCTGGAAAACTTGGGGAACCTGGATGAAACGATACGAGTCTCATGGGAACCGTCTCGCAGTAGGTATACCGACGTTCTCCACGTCCTATTGAATAACTCAGCGTTAACATCAACCGCGTCTCTCCACACTTCCCTTTTGCACGCGATGCTTTTCACCCTCTGCCATTTGGGGAATATCGGGGCGGAAGCCCGGAAAAGAGAGAATCGATGGAAAAACACTCATTCCCCGTCACGTGAATGCAACACACGCGTACAACATTCTCCCCTTTATTCGCAACTCGGAAAATATTTGTTCAATTTCCCATTATGTTTATTACTGGACTTCACATTTTACTCGAAAATTCCGTGAACAGTCAAATGAATATTTTAAATTTGAAGATTCCAATAGGAAACAGTGGCGGATTCAAGTGCGGCCGATGCCCCCCTCCTCCAAGGAGATAATTTCTAAAAATATTATGTCACAGTCTGAAAAATTTGTTAGGTATACACTTAATCTGATGTGGTATCAAGTCGAAATATTAAAATATATATTACAGGCAAATATAAATCATCTGTAAAATGTCTGTACTTTTACACATTTTGTCTCTCACCGAGAAAGCCTAATAGATTCGGTCCTTACTGAAAAAAGGGTCTTAGAGAGAAAAGTAGGATTTTGTTTTTTTTAAGAAGTTGATGAATATGCTTTGACAATAAAGTGCGAAATCATTATCAAATAGAGCAATTAGTAACGCGAATATTCTTAAAGATATACAATAAGTATGATAATATAGTAAAAGGGGGTCAAAAGATATATATACAAATGGAGAACTATCAAGAATATATTACTGATCGTTAAACTACAAATCTGTATGAAAATTCATCTGTTTTTATTCTTTACTGAGAATTCTCGTTATGAAATTAATGAGTTAATTACGAGTATAGTGTGTAATTATTAATATTGGTTCGAAGGATAAATAATCAGTAATAAATTATTCAAGTATTTGAAAGGAATAGTCGATATGTTTCGTTGGAATTAACTGCGATAAATGACAGTGGAATAGCACAGTATATAGTCAGACGTCAGTTCTAGCATCACGTGTACCGTACTTTACATAAATTAATATGGGTTAATTAATAATGAATATGGTGGAAATATTAAAAATCATTACTTCAATTAATATCAGACGAATGATCATAATATACTAACAAAATACGTATTTTTTAAGAATTTAATTTTGGTAAATGGAGACTCATCTTTTGTCCGGTTTTTATTGAACTAAAGAAACTCAAAAATCAAAATCAGGATAAACTAAAGCAAATTAAATTTTCATTAAGAAATTTAATTATCCAATTAAATTTGCAATTCATCAATTTTGTATATTTGATGTTTAAATATGTTTATGGTTAAGGGAATATGGCCCCAATGGAAGACCACACACAAATATCTTATCAGATTGAATCTAATTTGTATACTTGCATAAACATTTGCCATTTTTTGTTTATCACAGTTTGCAATGATCTGTAACGGAAATTTGTTGTTTCTTCGTTTAATCCGAATAAGGTAGCTTGTTCGGTAAATATTCCTTTCGTGTAAAATTCTTTACAAGTTTGAAACTTGATATTAATTGAATGCATTTCGTGATATCAAAATCCATGAGATTAAAATTCCAATCAGAATTCAGATACATAAGGGATGAATGTGAGATTGGAATAGATTTCGGTTCGACTCATTAGACTTCAGCCAGTTTCAGAGTAGATTAAGACCAAGCCAGGTACGAGTGAGATATCCAAATGTATCTGATCTTATGCTCTATTCATGTTTCCAAGATTAATTGACGGATTATCTTTGAGAATGGCTCTTCGTAGATAACGATGCTATAAAATACCGACAAATCATTGGTATTTGTATTCTACTGGTATAACTGTAATCTACAATCATTAAATTTCTCACATCCTTTCTCTAAAGTCAAATAATTTATTCGTAGCTTCTATAGTATTGTAAAAGAATTTTATAAATGTAAACATTTTTAACGCCACAAAAAGATACGTTTATATGAAATAATTAAATCAATAGTTTGTATTAACATTTATTTCTTTTATTTTACTAGTGTGGATATTTACTATGATGTTAAATTAATTAAAAAATTCGTCTGCGAATAGTGTCGTATCATTTTTCGATAACATTTTGGTTAATTTGTTTGTCCAACTACCCACAATTGCAATTTTTAATTCGTCTCCTGTTGAAAATTGTCTATTATTTTTCTATACACTTCTTGTAAGCAATCTCTATGTATTACCTATTATATTCATATTTGAGGATCATCCTTTTTAAAGTGTTGTTATTGCACGATTATTTGAAAAAAAGACACGGAACCTATCTTTCTGTTGTGAGGTGTACATTAGTATGCTATAACAAACTGATGCTTTAACGAACAAAATAATAGAGCGAATTAGTTGTTGTTATAGGATACCCCACTGTATCGGGGTTTCTAATATATCGTATATAATTTATACAGGAGCAACGAAGTTTGAGAGCACGAGAGAGGCACGCGCACAAACGTTTCGATGCAGTAAATTATCGTTGCGTCGCATAAGGATCTCGGTAGCCTTGTAGATTCGCAGTTTCACGGCTTGCGAATAGCGAATTCGGTGGAACTTCGTTTCCATTTCCGTTTTGTAACGTTGTCCAATGCTCGACAAGAGAGAGACTACAGACGGACGGAATATACACGCGTACACCTTGTAGAAATGTTCAGTTATTTGGCTGCATTCAATGTGAACTGCATACCTCAAATGCAAATACTCGAATAGCCTATTCTACTCTCACGGCATCTATTGTTCTATTACTGCCTATCCCTTCTTCTTCCTACTATTACAAGCATCTCAGAACACCGATATTCGCTTTCCTTTGAATAACTTTCACGCTGATACTTTGCTCCGAACAATAAGACGTTTTGTACCTACTCTACCTTATTGTTAGATAAATATACAGGGTGTCCCAGACATTTACCGCAAAACTGTGTCAGTAGATTTTATAATTATAAATAAGCAGAAAATGTTGTATGACTATAGGTCATTTGAAGCAATTACTGATTTTATGAAAACATAAAACAGTCATTTCATTACAACTTAATTCAATAGTCGTAATCGTTTCATTTTTGCAAGAACATTTAGATACACACTTTTAATAGAGGGCAACACAGCTAAATAGTTAAAGGCAGAAGTACTGAATTCAGTCGGGTCCCATTGAAATCATCGAAACAGTCTTACCTGACATATATTTGCACGGTAATATTTCATTGACTCTAAATTTGCCCGACAACAGTTTTGTTTGACAGTGATGATATCAACCGACAACATTATTAAACGATAATGACATTAATCGATAGCGATATGATGATATTTGTTAAAAATGATGTTTGTCCGTTTTTTAATTTTGCATTTTCTTTGCATTTGCATTTGTAAAAATATGAAAAGAAATGAATTGAATGAAATCTGTTTAAATGATTCAATGGGATTCATTCATTCATACATCTCATATATTCCGTTATCGATTAGAAATTAGCTTTTATACAAGCACTGTAAATAGTACAATATGCTTGTACGAATATTTGTTCCTCGTTAGCGTAACGCGTGGGTATAGTTACATCTGGAGAAGTACAAATGGCCTCTTTATTTCTTTTTTCGACTAAGTTAATGTTCTACAATGTTTCCACCTTTCTGAGAACTCCCATTTCCACTTATTTTTGGACTCTATGCTCTGAGCACTTCCCATTGTTATTCTCTAAAAAAGAATATTTTTACTCGACCAAGTAAACTTATGCTTTTCGTGTCACAGCGTTTTTACAAACCATTTTATTTCTCCTGGTTTAAATGAGCAACTATAATTAATTATTTTTGAGATAAGAGATACGATTATATTAAATTGATTCTCTGATGTAGGCACTCAACTCTTGATTTATATATGGCCAATCAGTAAAATCCGGATCTTTATGCAAATTTATATTTTTACTAACAAAATTGAGGAAGTGGATTCTGGATAGTGTTGTTTTACTTTAAAAATATCATAATTTATATTTTACTTTTAATATTTCGTGTATACTTGCATGTTATGTGTATTTTGCACATTTTTGTTTATTTAAATTTGCCATAAATGCACAAAAATCCGCAGTCTGCTAATTAATATCGTCTAAATTAATCTTTGTGTGTTCAGTGGTTCACATATTTAAGAGCAGTAAGAGATTTACGGAGAGCAAAACTTTATCGCATTTTTTCAACGTATTAAAAAGAAGTTATACAGTTCGAGTACTGAGCAACTTCAGCGTTGGTTGAAGCAATTGAGAGGGTAATTTCATTATTTTGTTGCCAGGAAATGTTCGATATTTTATTCGCGAAATGAAAAACTTCAGAAAAATTAGTTAGACACTAGATACTTCAATTACATTAATTTATTCAGAGATTAAAATTGTATTATGATAGCAAGAAGTTAACGTTGTGTAATGAAAAAGTTAATGGAATGCGAAAACGATATTTAAAGTCGATTTCTGATGTGTTTGATTGCGCTTCGTTTACACTTCCCCGAAGTAGCTGCAGTATGCTATTCGAAACGGTGAAATATGGCATAGTTAATGGCAATCGATAAGTTTTATGGTCTAGAACGTACGAAAGGAAAGCAAAAAGATAAACGAAGCAATATTTATTTGACGTTTTGACATTTGAGAAAATTTATTAATGATTAATGCTGGATTGCTGGTTGCCTTTTATGTTCTGCAGTTTTATCCAAATACTAAATTTTCAAATACGAATATAAAGATAAATAAGTACTCCAAGCAAATAATCTTACTTCTTCATTTAGAAATAAAGGAATCTTAAAGAAAATGTGTTAATATGTTATTCTTAAGATTACATATGTGGTACATAATAATTTAATTAAAAATTAGCTTAAAAATAAACAGGTTAATGTTAAAATATAACAAATTTTTATCATTCTTTTGCATAATACCGATTATATAATATATGTTTATATAGAATTATATATAATAATATTAACTGTAAAATAAAATAACTAGGGTAAATGACCCAACTACTGTCACCTGAACGATCAACTATGACTTCATTGCACTATTTTTATTATTTATTTATCAAAGTCACGCGTCTTTTTTCTTGTCTATTATGATCCAGTGTCTCTACTGTAAGAAACAAACGAATAAGACTCTTAAAACCCCTATTTTTATTTACAAATTGAATAATTTTACGAAAACAAAGGCAGAGCTAATACTGTCATCCCTAATTCACGTACTGGCAACACATTTACTGTCACCTGTCAAAAACATTTATTGAAAACCTCGAATTAAACTAGCCGAATTATGGTTACGTATATTCCTTGTATATAGTAAGCATTGGTGACGGTAACAGTCCAGAATTTCGTTTCCAACAACAAATACTACCATGACGGTTCGAGTAAAATGCGTAAATTGTTTGTACCAGTTACTGTCACTTCAATATTAAACAAAAATGATTCAATAAATCGTTAAACTACGATTGTCCGTACATTCTACGAAGCTTATAGAACCTAAAAAAAAATTATCTTTCCTTATATTTGTTACTCAACTATTACAATAAAAATCTTCTCTTTAGTACTATAACTTTCTCTTTGATAGTAGAACAGTCGTCGTTTTCGCCCTTTTAATCGACATACATTCTATTATCCGTTTATATAGAAAAATGATAAAGAATATTATGCGTTGCTTTATTTTACTACATTCACTGCACTTAGAATTCAATGTTAGATTTCTTTCCATGTATAACATTTTAGGGTTTACTTGGTATTTTAGACAAAATAGCTTACAGTGGCAGTGATTGGGTAGGTGACAGTGCGTGGGTCATTTACCCTATTCACAAAATTTCTCGTTTTCAGTGGTTTCTGTATCCCCCCTACTACTGCCGTTGGAGGGGAACGTGTTCTGAGAATCGTGTGAAACGTCACGTCAAAAGTAAGTTGCTCTGACTCACCGACCAGTTTTCGTCTCGAAATCGCCATAAGAATTTTCGCAATAACACGAAAGGCTCCTGTTTCTCCCACCATGCTTCCAAGCTTCGACGGATGACGTAGCCTTTACCGATACCCAAATATTTAGCGACCATCAAGTCCGCGTTTCATCGCGAGACTGCGGATCCCTTAACTCATAGATAAGCTTATATACATATGTGCAAAACCCAAAACCCTATAATTCCAAAGCTTAATAATTTAAAGCTCCCAAATTCCAACCCTTAAGAATTCAAAGCTTCTAAACTTCAATCATTAATAATTCAATGTGTCCAAATTCCTAATCTTGAAAATGAAAAACCTTGCAAATCCTAGAACTCTAAAACTCCAAAGCTTAATAATTTAAAGCTCCCAAATAACAAACCTTAAAAATTCAAAGCTTCTAAATTTCAACTTTTAAAAGTTCAATATAAAAGTACAATAAAAACCTTCTCTTTAGTACCTTAACTTTCCCTTTGATAGTAGAGTAGTCGTCGTTCTCGCCTCTTTAATCGACGTACATTCTTTTATCCGTTTATATAAAAGAATGGTAACGATTGTTAAGCGTTGCTTTATTTTACTACATTCACTGCACTTAGAATTCAATGTTAGATTTCTTTCCATGTATAACATTTTAGGGTTTACTTGGTATTTTAGACAAAATAGCTTACAGTGGCAGTGATTTGATAGGTGACAGTAATTGGTTCGTTTACCCTATAGTGTATTGGTTTGGCCAAAAAGTTCCATCATAATTTAAGGACGCATAGAAACGAAACTTTGTTAAACAATGTATTAACGAGATTTTTCACCAACCTTTTACCTTATCAGACAGTTTCATTATTTAATTTTTAAAGAATTTTCATTATTTGCTGTCAAGAACTCGTTTAGACGAGTTCTATAAGCTTTCAGATTTTTCTAAATACAGGGGAATGGTTTCATTATATTACGTTTTCTAATCAAATTTGTACTTTCAGAGATCCTATATTTTGAGAGAGTAAAGGTAAATATCCAAGTTAAAGAATGATATAGTACAAGTGGTCAATTTATTCGCGTAAAGGTCTTATTTTCTCTGTCAAAGTTTGCCTCCGTTCAAAAACCGCAGTAATACCCACACTTACCCTATGAGTTAATGAATTTCTCATGGATGGTGGATTTGAAAGCGCTGGCAAAATTGGGGTCACCTCCCTTATATAAAGAATGTACGTAGCATACGTACAGTATAATACTATTACCCTTTAACAGAAGTAGTACAGTAGGACCTCGATTAACCGAACATTCATTATCAAAACGTTCAGTTATTCGAACACCTATTATCCGGAATTACTGTTCGATTATCCGAACAATATTGACGACAAACGAAAACGAATATACACCTATCTAATGTATTCTAAATAATCTATCAATTCAGATTTCATGAATACTATTCCTACCGATATAAAAGCATTCCTAGCAACAGGAACATGTTTTGGATGGTATGGACTACAAAAACGAACTAATGTTACAGAATAATTTGCCAGCTCGGAAAGATTGGAAAAATAGATCACAAGTTACAGGAAAAAATGATTAAAACACAAATATGTAATAATCAAACATATGATTATACATACATATAATAGCGTAATAAAATATCAGTTTTCGTATGAAACGCAGTCACAATTTAAATCGTTCTATTACTCGAAAAATTCGAATATCTGATTTTCCTGACATCAATTAATTTGATGAATCGAGATTTTACTGTATTAACACGTTGACCGCTACGGCGATTTTGGTTGTTTCAGTAGGATACATTATAACTATGCATGTATTACATTTATTTTATTAGGAAATGTAGTTATTTATCTTTTCTACGATACTTTCGATAGTATATATTGCTGCTGTAACATGAAAATCAGTGAAATTTCTAGAAATTCGATTGTTTATTTGATTTGAATGCATTAGTTAATCGCAGCGTTGTTGGTCACCGGTGACCACCATGGCAGTCAAAGAGCTAATTAATACTATGAGAAATAAGAAACTGTTCCAGGTTTTCGTGGCGATGGCAACGCTGTTTGTTGGTGATTGGTAAAAGCGCAATCGCCAGCTGCGCGTTTGTAGCGGCTGCGTGCCGCAAGCTGGCAATTAGGCCAAACTTGCCGAATTATCAGATAGTTCGCCAAGTGTGAACGGTGGCAACACCTCTAGATCTCTACTTACAAAATTTAGTATCCAGATGAGTAGAGTTTTGCGATTTATCTTCAATTGGTGACGTAATTACAGTAAATGTTTACATTTTCTTCACTACTCACTGAATTTCTTGTATGTATATGTAATTGCGACTATCGAATATATCTTACATATATTTCTCTTGCTTCTTTTACTGTCGTTGCATCAGAAGTTACATCAACTTCACGCCACGTTACTACCAGTGATATTAAAAACGTAGTCCCCACTTGAAGGTTAAAGTAAATGGAAAACCAATGAATTGCAGAATAAACCTTTGACATTATTTATGCAAAATACTTGTAGAAGCCGCTACTTCGACTACTTCAATTTTGATTTCCTCAAACATCCTTATAACGTGAGTCAACGTGATGGAAAACGCACTGAAAAGCTACCAGAGCCCCAAAGCTGGTTACGACAGCTTTCACTGTAGTCTTCACAGCATGTTCTAATGTATGCGCATAATATTTCGTAGCCCGGTGATTTTCACACGCAGAGATGGAAGTTATTCATAGGTAGTGAAACAAATGAGGGGTTTGCGTCTTCCTAGCTTTAGAGCTCAACAATTCAGCGGGGAGTTTTCTATGTTCCTCCCTCTGTCTCCCTTTGACTTGTCCTCACCTATTCGACCTCTATTCGCCTGTTCTCCCACGATCCGAATCCTCGGCATGAAATAAGAAAAGAGTAAATACTCGGAGTCGTCTCCGAGTACATGGACGGTTGGCACGAAACCAAATTCAAACAGCAAGAGGTGTATCATCGCTACGTAGCAAGCAAGTATATACAGGGCGTCCCAAAATATATGCGAGGTACTTGGCAGTCAATATCAATAATCATAAATTGTGCACATCAAGGCAATAAAGAATTTTTGCATTCGTTTCTTAATACAATTAAACAAATAATTAACACATGAATTAATTTTATGTTTTTCCCAAAATACGTTGTCGAATGTTTTGAATTAAGGTCTTATGTTGCAATAACTCCTAAACTAGTAATTTTAAGGAATATACGTCTCTCAATACTTTCTTGTAGACAAAAAAGGATGCATCGATTAGTGCAATCGAAAGTATAGTGCGCGGTATAGGAAATAGGCACACTTAAATTTTTTAGATCCACTAATGCACAACAATGCATAAAGTTAATACGAAAGAATGCTCCATTCTAAACCATTTAACTGTACCTTACGATATTTTTTCTATCTATGACCGTTTTAAAGATACAGCTTGTCTATGTTGCGTGAGACACCCTGTGTAAACTGTGTTATTTAGGTCATTAACGAATTTTCCCGATTAACCGGATTTTCGATTATTCGAATCGGACGCAGTCCCATTTGAGCCGGATAAACGGAGTCCACTGTACAAGTAATTGAATTTTACAGTAGAAATGGCTAGAAAACTGCATCTCTTGCGCCTGTCACGCGCGGGTAGCTTACTTAACTTATTCCCATTAACAGTCCTCACTCTTAGGTCGATTTTTAGGGTAAAATACTTTTTACATTAAGTGGGTGCAAAATAATTGCGGTTTTTATGTATCGAATTTTTCCAATTAAGTTTAAATGTCGAACAACTGTTCAATGATCAACACGGAGTTCTTCTGCAACAACTCTCGAGTTATTTTACGTGGCTCTGCTTAAATGATTATTATCGACAGTTAAAGGACGTCCGTAATCCTGCTCATCGTCAAGGTTTTAGTTTCCATTACGAAATGTTTGGAACCAATGCTTAGTTCGCCGATTGTCTTTGGCCAAAATCATGAACTTGAATTTTCTTCATTGGCTTGATGTGTAAAATCTATCTGCTAAATATCTCGCTCGTATTTTGAAACATTCTGTATATAGGGTTCCCTTTGAAATCATCTCTCGTAGCTTATTTCGAAGCGATGACGATAACGTGATTTGGTCCTGGAAGCGGGCTACGCTGCTGAAAAGTGGAACATGCAACCCAGAAGATATTTTGCTCTTCAATTAGTTTCCTTCTTGGCCAGGACAATAAATTTATACCTAGAGTGATGAAACATATTGCATCCTTTAATCTTGGAACGAAATAAGTGGCAGATTTTACTTCGAAAATAGTACATACTCCTTTGGTAGATAGCTTTAGAGATTGTTCGTTGATTGTGGAAACAAATTCTAGATTTTTTAAATCGAATGCTACATTGTAAAGTCCGGGACCAAAGGTTTGGAATCATTGCCCACTGTAAAAATCAAAAGAATTAAAATAAAAAGATTTCGAAATATATTACCTCAGAAAATTCTTGAGTCAAAAATCTGTAAAAATAAAGGGAATTGTTAGTAATATTTATTGTTCAATGACAAATATCATTCTATTAATTATTAGACTGCAGATTTATATGCATTTATGGGAAATTTAAATTTGCCAAAAATACAAAATGCACATACCATGCAGAAATATACAACAGAACCAAAGCAAATTACAAATTACAATGTTTAGAAAGTGGAACAGATTTCTATTAACGTTTCAGTTCTGTAACCCATTCTAAATGTCTGTCAATATCTACGATAGATTTTCCATAACACAACAAATAGTAACTCCTTGAATTACCATTATATAAAAATATCTGGAAGTTTATTTTAACAATAATGTCTAACATTTTATTATTTTACAATTTCTGATGTTCATTTATTCACAAGTAACTATTTTGCAAATGTCTGTATTTTTTATTATACTAATGCCCCGCAGCGACGATTACGCGAATATTACATCGCAGTCAAAGGGTTAATTAGACTCGTAAAAATATGAATTCGCATAAATATCCGTGATCTATTAATAATCAATGAATTAATTACCGGCGCCATGTGTAGAAGTGAAATCAAAGAAAATGTTCGGTAATAAATTGGCCAATTCATACCAAAGGAAGAATTAATGTTTTATTGGGTTCAATTATTACTGCGTTAAGTGGAAGTAGAATAGCCCGCTATATAGTCAGACGTCGCTTTCAGTACTACGTATATGGTACCTTACATTAATTACTATGAGTTAATTAATAATGAACATGGTAGTAATGTCGAGGGCAATCATTAGATCTAATATCAGATAACTATTTATAA
This sequence comes from Eucera pruinosa, assembly GCA_028830335.1. Classification (NCBI taxonomy): domain Eukaryota; kingdom Metazoa; phylum Arthropoda; class Insecta; order Hymenoptera; family Apidae; genus Eucera; species Eucera pruinosa. The sequence goes on along the minus strand of JAMYCR010000009.1, from coordinate 8,205,108 downwards.
TATTTTAATAAAAAGAGGACGCGTTTATTAAATTTAATTTTGATGAAGTAATATAAAATCGATCTTTTGCGTTCTTTTCGTTGGGTTAAACATAAATTGACTAGATTGCAAACTAACGTAAAATTAGAGCAGAATACTGTTACTTTTCTTGAATCATTTATATGTAACTTTTAATATATTTGATTATCGTGGTTTGCGAAATATGATTTCAATAGAAGACCACATATAAACAATTTATGCATGACGTATCGTTCGCAATATTGCGGTTTACGAAATTAGGCAAGAGCTTGACCGTACTGAGAAGGTTTCTCGCAACAGTTTGCTAATTATCGCGAATTAATTTGACTGTACAGTGCTTATTCATCTGTCATCGTAGTGCGATATGCGGATACGATGTTATAACGACGTGTTTCCCGCGGATCGCATTCATTATTGATCATTTAGCTATTGAACTTTGTCAATATAGCTACGATAAATTTTCCACGAAAATTAACGATAATTCTATCAAAGAAAATTAAATTCACGTTGAAGCAATACGTTTCAGAAGTTGCTTTCTTTTTGTATTGCATTTTAAATCGGAAATAATTTAATTATAATATTTAGTAGAAAATTTCATTCGGAGAGGATTTATGGTGTGGCTATTTATATTCCCACACTCTTCCCAAACTAAATGTTCCAAAGTCTTACCGTATTCATTGATCGCTGCTCCTGCAAAAATTTCACCATACATCTTATGGTAACCATAACTGCATAAACTGCGTGGTAATTAATGTTAACAAATTTCGTAGATCATTAAACTTCTTTCAAAAATATGAATCTTTAGCTAACAATGTTAATGCGGCTCTCTGTCAGCTCTATTCATAATATAATTCGAAATACAAACACTGTATTTTGCAAGGGAACTTTATCCTGTTAATAAATTATTGTTATTATTATATTTTATATAGGTTAATAGAGGTTTCGTAGCAACTTAACACTTTGAGTGCCGCGTGTCCCAATTTTATTGGGTGATTTACGCCGTCCATTTTTGTGTTTCCTTCGTTCAATAAGTTAAATTTTGATACATCGGACTATATGGTGCTTCATTAAAATATTAATAACCAGTACGGTATAAAATACCTAGTATGGTAGTTATTTACTCTCGTATACACGATTCTGAATTTTAAACTTCCTTTTCTCCGCCACTGTAAATACGCTTGGCACTCGAAACGTTATATGGAAAATGGAAAATGTTTGGGAATTAAGTAACTGTGAAATTTGCGTGTGCAGTAATATTTATTGAAGTACTACTTGTTTGTGTTTAATATTAAATCTGTGTTACTATATACATACTAAATTATTTGTTTCGTTGTGTGTTAGTGCTGTGTAGTGGGTAGTTTGGATAACTTGTTGAATATTGGTCGATCCATACATTAATCTGCAAATAAAAATTCAAGTAATCATTAATTTTGGAAGAATAAGTAGTCTGAATTAGTTACAATGAATTTATGGATTTCTGAAATATTTTAATAGCATTAATGTACACTATTGGTCAAAAAGATATAGCCTTTCATTTTTGCCGTCATAAATTAGTTTAAAGCCATTCAGTTTTCATAAATGTATGTTTATGTAATTGTAATATGTTTATAGGATAGCTGCGGCTTTATAAAAGTTACGTTTATTTGTTTGCATAATGATGTACGAATAACTTCATATTCTTCCAAATTTTCTAAAATTGATGTTACATTTCTTTTAATTTTCTTTTTGTATAATTTATTGTAACCTTTATTTCAAATTGATTCGTAAATTTCAACAAATCTAATGTGAAAAAAACATATAGTGCTATTTTTATTATTCTCATGCATTAGTTTACTTTTGTAAATCTTTGTATATATGGCATAAAAAATGTTTCCGAATCCATTACGATTTAGAGACGTTGTGCCACAAAAACTAAAGGCCTATATTCTTTTGGCCGGTATTGTATTTATGTAGTAATTTTTTGATATAGTGCAATCATGGGAGGTAGAATTTTTAATGGTTTGATAAGTTGGAATGTTAAAAGAATATCGCAATTACTTCAGTTAGTAGAATTCCTATTTAATATCATTTGCCTTACAACGTTATCAAAAATAATTAACATTGTAATTTTTAATTCGCTGTAAACGCTTCGTATATATAATAGCGGTTAGTTTATTTGCAAATTGTTAACTTTATTTTACTTGTCTTTTGTAATATACAATTTTTTCATGTGTCTTATCAAACCTATCGCAGAATCTATGTTAAATATTCGGAAAATAGAATCATACCAATTAATTTAATTATTTTTCATTTTTGTTTGTTTCCATTTATTTATTTATATATACCTTACTTTAACTGTGTTATGCATTTGAAGTCTTTGGTTGTTAGGAAATGCTGTTTAACTTTATTGTATCTCATATGTTTAAAGTAAATTTACATAAATAGTGTATCACATAGTAATTTCACTGGTGTATAAATTACAATGTGATCTATGCAGTTAGGAACTCGGACAACGCAAATTGTGTTACAGTTGGTTACAGAATATAATCTAATTACACTAATTTTGATTATCGAAGAGCACAGAAGATACTATATAGTATAATTTAGTTTCTCTCCGTATCGATGATCGAAAATTCGCTACGCGTACTTAGCTATTAATTGCTAATTAGCTGGAAATCCAAACTTAGTAAGCGTATTTGCATCGCGATACAACTATTTCCTTGTATCGCAATTAATTGACTCAATTCAGATTTTTCTTAACAATAATTTAGGCCTAAACCAGAAGATTTACAAATTTTACGAATCTAAATCTTCGTAATTAAATTCAAACGGACAACATTTGCAATAATACAATTTGGTTAAATAATAAAAACACTAATAGTAAGTCTATTTCTACAATGTTACATCCCATTTTATTTCACCATATTGTTGCCCTCTTAAGTGTTCTATCTCCATTGATTTATAATTTCACTGAGCCGAGTTTAACCCTTTACACTCCGAATTTCTTTAACCCCTCATCGACGGCGTGGTTTTCCATTTGGCCCACGCAAACAGAAGAAATTTCTGTATTTCAACAAGTTCACTTCATTATGTTACACTAAAACGTACATAAAATGAAAACTTATCTACATAAAAATTAAATAAATTAGTGTTCTTGAAATGATCAAAGATCTTGTAATTGTTTAAATATTTGAAATTTAGAAGTGTATGCAGATTTTTGCGACTAACTGTAGTTAGTATACTGCGCGAACTAAATTACTATGCATTCTATATAATATATTTATATTTTTAAGAAGAGATACTGAATTTCTAATTTTTTTCAAGAAACAAAGTTTTGTATGTAAAATTTTATTCTGCATTCTCGACTTATTCTTTTATAAGTATTTTGTCTTTGTTGCCACATTATGTATATTATGTTGCAATCTAATACATGATCTTGGTATGTTGTAAAGCAATATAATAATTGACCTTTGAAGATACGTAAAACGGTATTAAGAAAGAAAACCTTCTCAAGTTTTGAGGTGAGAACTTAAAAGAACAATGTTGAATATTTGTTGCTTCCTAAATTCAATTTTAGTGTTTCTTGAACCAAGGAAGCACACATAGATTGGTTAACTAAATTTCTATCGAAAAATGCAGATAAAATCGTTAAAAACTCGGGCGATTCGTCGGTGAGATCAAAATTTGCACAAAGTACAACAACGTAAATTCTCACATTTACACCACAATTTTCACTGGAAACTAACAACTGAATTCACGCGAATTGGAATGTATTAGATAGAAGGACGGTCTTTCTAGAATCATCATCCCACGAGAAGAATCATTATCCTAAAATGCTATTAACATCATTACACTAGTACTTCGTTGTTGAAACATATTCTAATTACACAGCGTAAAAACACCACGTAAAACTTTCACAACTCTGTTCTTTATCACGTTTGTTTGATCACCATTTTCCTCATCTCTTTCTCTTTTTTTTTTTTTTTTTTTTATAAAAGTTTTCTCCTGCCGTAGCTTTAACATTGCAGTGTATCTGCCACAAAATTCCAAGAAACTCTCTCTCTCCCTCGAGTATGTAGTTTTCCAAATATTTCCTTCCTTCCGTTTCTCGTATGTCCATGGATCGATGACACGGGTCTTCTCCAACCATAACGCCCGTATCGAGTAGTATGTCTCCTTTACTCGCTGTCAGACAGACAGGCATTTTCCTGGAGCCTGTCAATGTCTTTGTGCGCGACGCCGTTGCTCGAATACGCGACTTTGCTGTATGTGTACATCAAGGAATTTCTCTTCCGCAAATACCACTTGACTGCCATATAGATGGCCACTAGGATGAAAACGGTTACGTTGATGGAGAACAAAATGGTCATCCGGTAGAACCAGAGGGTGGAATCCATGGCCCAAGAAAGCTCTCGTAGAATGCAAACAGATTCGTTAGATTCCGATGAAATTTTTGCGTCCTCGTGACAACTAGTGCACTCGGTATTTGATGATCCTGAACAAGTTAAGCAGGAATAATGGCAGCCGGAGCACACTGCCTTCGTTTCGTCCGAAACGCCGTAAGTTCCCGTTGGGCACTCGTACATGCAGATTCCGTTATAGTAGTACCAGTTCAGCTTGCATTCTGAAAAATTATATACATCTTTCATGGTTTCTTTCTTCGATTTTATAACGTATAAGACAACTTGTGGTTTTTATTTGTGTTGTTTTCGGTCTTCATCTGTGTAGTTTCTATGATGTGGTGAATGAATAATTTTGGGAGACATATGGATGACAGTAACACATTTATTCGGGTTACTCTTACCTCATCGACAATCATTTTCATCGACACCGAATTTCGTTGACAATATTTACTCACCCACAATCATTTGTATATCATCTGCATTCTGTGTATTTTTGTACATTCAAATTTCCCATAAATGCACAAAAATCTGCAATCTAATGATCTAAACGTGTCGGTGAGTAAATATTATCGGCGAAATTCGAAGTCGATGAAATACTGTCAATGATATGATCGTCGATAAAATGGTTCTCGATGAGGTAAGAGTAACCCATTTATTCTATGTAATTTTAATTATTAGTTTTTTGCCTTTTGACGTCATTTCTAACAAGTCACGAACTACGTTTTTTTACATAAGATCACTGTAATGGCGAGTTTCAAGCGTTACGAATTTAACTGTAAATTTGCAGTGACTTGAGATAAAGCGAATGATAATTAATAGGTATTATTACCATACGTGTAAAAAGCAAATATAAATTAAATATTAAAGACGTAACAAATCATTCTATTTAAGTTGCTTGATTTTTCATTTTTAAATTTAAATTTCCATTCAGGAGGTAAAAATATAATTGCAGTGCGTATTTTCTTTTACAAGGACATTAAATCGTTGAATTATCAAAGCTTGCGGAGACGATTTATAATTATCGATTTCTTGCTCGTTAGAGCAAAATTTTCAGATTATTTTACAATGTAATTTGAATTTTCAAGTAATATGCCCGCCGAGAGCAAGTTGGGAATAATTCTCAGATAGGAGCTGCGTTTAGAACGCGTCTTGATGAAGTTAATGCCAATGTCGGTAAACCTATGTTCAACCGGAAACAACCAAGAAACCTGAATTACTGTTGCAATTAATAGTCATGGAAACCAGAAACATCTGATTCCTTGGAATTTGGTTTCTGAAATAGCAGCGTAACAATTACACTGCGAATCTTTGTGCATTTATTAAACGAAGTACATTTTGCATACAACGTGCAAAAATATGGAAAACATCCAAAGTGAAACATGTGTTGTAATATTAGATTGGTGCATATGAAATGTTTTTTAAAGGAAAACGTTGAGTGCAAGTACTTAGATTCTTTAAACCAATGGGTACATAATTCGTATTATTTCTATACGGTTTCATATCCTTTCATCGAGTAATTAATTAATTTCACTATATGTATAAAAATACCATCTGCGGAGTTCTCAGTTTTTCTTTTGATTCGTTGTCCACTAAAAAATCACTAGGTTTGAATTTTAGAAATCAATATTTATTCAATTGCTCTAATAACTCTATAAGCTTTCCCAAATTCCAAATTTATGCTTTCACTAGTTTTTGCAGTATATTTTGTAAGTTTAGACTTTTATAACAGATTACGAAAATATTTCCAGTATTCATATTCTCAAACATACTGAAGTTTTTTTGCTGTTTTATTATAATCATTCTTAATATGCCTCATACATATTACAACAAATTTCTTCTTCCTTAATATAGTCTGTTAGAATTAACGATTAGATAAAATTGAAAAACAGTGTTCACCTGCAAATTTCAAACATGATAGAAACGATACTTTATATGCACCAATCTAATAGTTAGAGGGTGAAATCGATTGTTACTAAAATCCTAGTCTTTTAATTATGCCTGCAAAAATAGAAATTTGCATAAAAATTCGCAGTCTAGTAATAATGTTCCACTCTTTAATTGTCATTGGTGAAAGTAACATGTGAAAATTACACTTACCGACAAATATTAAGAAATATAGTATTTACTGAGAAATTATTTTGTATCTACACTTTTCTGGAAATTTTACATTTCATATGTACATATATTTCTATATAAATTTTTTCTTTTCTATATAACTATAATCATGCTAAACCATGCTAAAATTTTTATCTTCTATATACTATAATTGATTTATAAATGAAAGTAAGTTTTGAAAAATAATAAGCTTATTTCACAAAATTCTAAGATGATTTTACGGTTATAAAATTTAGTATATGTGAAGTAATTTTATACTTAATAACAAAATATATGTATATGTATAGGTCTATTATTCAGAAACTAGTTGAAAATTGTTATAACTTTTTTATTTTATAGTTATTTCATTGTATTACTTCAGGTCTTGAAATAATATTTGGGAGATTAGGTATGTAGAAATTCACCACTGTACAACTAACGAAAATTGTACAATTTCGTAATAAATATTAGTGTTCGATTATCGTGTTCGAATCGATGTGTTTGCTTTTGCTTAAATATTCCTCCGTGTCATAATTGAACGTGATTATGGGAACTCAAATACGAAATCCTCTTGCTGAAAATGTTCAGTCAAACGAGGAATTATTGATTCGAAAGCACCATCTTTGTTTCGATTTACATTAAGATAATCGAATACTAATCTTAAAAATAATATTCTACGATTTTTATTTATTGTTCAATGGTAAATTTCTCCATACTTAATCTTCCAAATGTTATTTCAAGACTTCGAAAAAAAAAGTAGAATGAAGAAGCGAATAAATAAAGAAGTTATAACAAATTTAAATTAATTTGTAAATTATAAGCCAGCCTGTATACAAAGTTTAATATCGTGTCTATAAAATAATCTCTAAATAACTGTTTCGTTTTCTAATTTTTGTCAGCAAGCGCATTTAAGAAACTGTCATCCATATGTTACTCATGAATATTTTCTTGTCACGTGTTGTTCTGTGTTCTTTGTTTCAAGACATTGTAAATACAATCCATAATAAAACACAAATATTTTGCTAGTTAGATATCAATTTTCCTTATAACTAGGTACATATATGATATGCAATAAGCAATATTCTATATTATAATAATAAATATACATTCACATTGGGTATTAGGCCTTGGAGAATTCAATTTTATCGCAAACGTAGTCAATAATTCTTAACTTATACGTGTCGATGGATATTCAAAGAATATCCCAAATTTACATTCGCCTAGCCCTAATGTAGATATAATTACAGTTTCACTAGGTACATACTACTATTTGTGTTATCTTACGTAAGACAATTCAGCATGGAAGGTGGAATTATGAACTATTATTACTTTTTCCAGCTGTTAGCTTAACTATAGAGTAATACAAGGGTCTACGTTTCATGCTAAAGCATATACTACGCAATTTATTGGAACTAAATACACCTTAAAATAACAAATATATAGTAAATGCTACGTAGGATATTTTTACTGTAAAAAAGAATACAAAAAATATCTTTCTACTGTTGAATAGAAAGAAAATGTTCAACAAAAAAATAAACAATTTGTACGATAGATCTGCATCGGATTACTGTTAACAATTTTCAAGTACAAAATACTCGATCGAAAAACGTTGTATCTAGATATATTTCTTTAAAATAAAAATCTTGATCGTTTATTGGAAAGCGTTATCATATATGCAATTAAAGCGCAAATAAAATACCGCAACCTTTTTCCCAATTGCGAAAGAAAATATAAGAGGTAGATAAAACCAAAGATAACCAAATTCAAGCACTATGGAAGAAGTAAAAGCACAATGGAAAAGCAAAATGATTATTTATAAGACCAAAGACTAGATTACAAGCTTCTAATAGAAAGAAGGAATCTCAGTGAATCGAAGTACATTGAATCTAGGCAAATTACTATGTTACTAAATTATTGTACACAAACATTAAGAGACGATTTTACAAATCGAAACAACAAAAAATTACATTTAAGGCTTCGTTTTGCAATTATTGACAGGAAAAATTGCCCAAACTACTCTGGAATATTTAGGTAAATTAACAAAATACTTATATTATTGAAACATTTAAAATATAACAAATGTTTCAGTTGGACAATGTAAACTCTTTATAAAGATGTTTGTATAGAAAAATAACATTTCGTATTTCGCACCACTATTATTATATTTGTTCACGGATTTCAACGCTCAAGAGTGATTACTATCTTCTGATAGTAGAGGTGATAAAATATTTAGATATTATTATTTTTGAAAGAATTAAATCTGCACTGCGTAAAAACGAAAATTCGTAGGAAGACGCAAAACGATAAATTGGTAATACCATCGACGAAGCATAGGATAGACTATTCATTCTCATATAGAAATATTCGGGGGCTACCTGGCCCCCTTACTATTTTAGTGTCACATGTGGCATTACTAGTTTAGAGTAGGCTAACATAAGACAGGAATGCTCTTAAAAACGATGCAAATTATAAATAAATATTGTAATGATCAATTGTTTTCGACATAACCTGTCTCTAAAATCTAAATCTATAAAACACCTTGAAAATTTCAGGACTGAGAGCTTAATCTTATATTAAAGAACGTTACATATGAAATAAAATTATTTATTGTTAACTAATACTTTCGTAAACTAAACAAATATCTAATTTAAATCAAAATATTAAAATTTCACTTGGACAGAATTACAAGACCCCATTTCTTTGGTAATTAAACAAATATACATAACAAATCAAAAGCATCACTTTTTCCCGTATGTTAAGAATAAGTAGACTCCCTTTTATTTTATACTACTTCAATCATTCGATTTACTACATTTTTGTACATTTTTTTATGTAAGTTTGGTCCAAGTCTGACTAGGCACGCAATTTATGATGTTTCCTATAAATGAGTGGTCTATCCTGCAGTTAGTCAATGGTAATACATAAAGTTAATACTTTTTTTTATTCCTAAAGCATTACTCTGTAGTGTTATTGTGCAATATTACTGATCCATATTAATGTTGCCCACAATTCAACATACTTGATTCAATCTACGGCGTATAAAGCGAAGAGGATATAAATAAGTAGGAACATTAAAGAACGATAGAGAAGTAAGACTCACCGTGCTGGTGAAGCGATCAGGGATAGGTGTTTATACTTTGAATTGGTTGTACATGTGTGGTTGTGGATGTGGATGTGGTTCGTGATGGTAGTTGGTGATGGTAGTTGTCTGGTCTGAGAAAATCCGCACCGCAACTCGCCCACGGAGAGCCCAAGTACCTAAATACGTTTTCAGAACCTGCTATGGAGTAGAGGGATAAAGCGACACGTGACACTTTAGGACAAGTAATCTTTCTTTTTTGTTCCGCCGTAGAAAATTCAATTTTGATCCCATGGATCTACTTATGGGGATCTGAGACTATTTTCCCAAAATTAAATTCCGTTTATCACGTACAAATCATCGCGTTGAAGTTTCTTTCCTTTTTTACAGACTACATGTGATCGTAAACTTTCTTATCGGTGATAAATCTAACCCTTTTAAAATTTGGAATAAAATCAAGTTTTGTACTTTACTCGCAAATGAGAAATATTTAAAGCATTTAATATTTTTAAAAGCATTTAACAAAAAGATATTTTTTGTTCGTTATACGTTAGATAAAGGTAATGGAATTTGTATTCATAGCACAACGTGAGTTTTATCTGGCCAATAGGATCCTTGCGAATGTTTATGCAAAATGAAGGAAAGTGGAAAAATATGTAAAATATAAAGAAAGAAAAATAAAGCCGTGAAGGTACATAAGGAGGAAGAAATTCATTAATTATTGTAAATAATGAATAAAGTAATGCTGTTATCATTGGAATAGAATTTCAACTAGGAATAGAATTTATTATAAGTATCTGAAATATATTATTTAGTAAATGAATAATACAGGATGCGTATTATTTCGATCAACATGTAGTTTAATATGTAACTATTCAAGCAATAGTTGTTCATGACTTCGTTATTAAAAGAAGAAAGAAAAGATTAATAAAAGGCCAGATCAAGAATAAAATTGCAATTTCATTTCCTTAGTGTCCCTGTTATTCGTAAACAAATTTAGTAAAACATTAGTCCTACGTTATTGTGCAAGTTGCATAAATATATGTAAAGTGCAATTACAAAGTTTAACAGCTCTTATTGCTTGTAATAAATGAAAAGATATTCCGAGTTATTTACATATCGTTATGTTGCATGCAGGACGAAACATCTGTAAATAAAAAGTATAGTACAGTATTTTAGCGAAACATACATATTTGGTTGTGCAAAAATCACATGCGTATAAAACAGCGAAACATATAAAAAGTAAAGCCCTGTAGAAGCGAAATTATTCAAGATTCAGTGAAATAATAAACTTATATGAGAACAAAAGTTTAATAAAGAGTCCAGCCAGAATTCGTAAAGAATTATAGAATTTTTCAAAGCAGCATTATTTTACGTAAAAAGAAATAATCTAGACACAAATTTCTAAGGGAGTGTGAAGTTTTAGATAAATTTTGTCACGATAAGAATCGGAAACTTCGAATTATTGATAGCCATAGTTTCGTATGCGTCAGATTTCGTTAACTAGGGCTATTAGGTAATATTGCTTAACTAAGCAAACTGTTAAATATTTTCATTATTCAAATGCTGGTATTATAGAGCCCTTCTCAGGGTTCACGTTAAAGTTCACTGAATAATTCATGATGCGCAAGCAGAAAACTTTCCGTATACACGAAACTTAAATTAAAATCTATTTCTATGTTAACTTTTAACAGTTCCTCTCCTTATATGGCGTTCTCTCTTTTCTGCCGCTTGTACTTGAATCTACCCAGATCCTTTGATTAGCATTTACATTGAATTTATTATCATTGGATATCTAAATCTACTTTTGACGACGCAATTACCAAATACACGTATACCGCTCGATAATTGGTTATTAATAATAATTGTATCGTATTGGTTATTAACAATACCTTGAATAATGATATTAAGGAACCCAAATAACAAACTATAATAAATTTCTAATGGTACACGACTTGGGCTTATTTTATTTACAATAACAATATTAAGAATATTGAATGTGCAAAAATGTGCAAACATAATGAAATCCTTGAAGCACTTAACGTTAAAATTTTATAATATTGAAAATATAGATTATAATCCAAGTTTTTAATACAATATATTGTTTATTTTCATCCAATAATGTTTTTCTACATTATAGAATTCTTTCATTTCGTTTTTAAATAGTGGCTCATTTTTTTCAGCGAAGAATTTGCTTAAACGACGTTTTCAGTTTTCAGATTTTTTAATTTTCTTCTACTATCTCAGCATATTCTACTTTCCTAGCTTATATTGCATTTCTATTTTTACATGTGTCGAAAACGCATCTCATTCTCTTCCATTTCAAAGCTACGTTAATCATAATAAACGTAATCACATGTTACAAGTTTTTTTTCCATAAAATAGATTGAAACGTTTACTTACATATCTTGTTTGCGATTATAAAATTGTTGGCATATTTACGATTAGTACTCATGTATCATAATTATTCAAACGCACATTGTGAAAAAGCAAAAAGACTTTCTAACCAACCTAATAACATGACTGTTATTATAATATAACACGTATTTAATGTCACATATAAAGCAGGCGGGCATAACTGAACATGATGTTATAATTAAATTTAAGTCTGAAGTGAAAAGTGATAAACTAACATTTTAAACGTAGGAAACAAAGTTTAAACAATTTTTCATTCAACTGTGAATGCTCACTTATTGTCGAATTGCATATTCAAGGTGTTGGCATAAGAACGTACGCGTATTTTACGAAGTGTAACATATTTGAAATATATCATTGGTCTAGATAATCTACCTTAAAGAAAAATTTAATTGTTTTGCTCATTTTTACTCTTTATTCTTTTCTGTGCGAAATATTCAGTTCTAAAGCGAAAGTCTTGATTATTTCAGAAAAATAATAGAATCGATATCAAAGAGACTTGAATTAATAATTACAGAAAAAGAACACCCTATACCTAATTAGCTCAAAGCCTGAATGATACATTTGCAAATAAGAAATATAGGAAGTTACTTTGTCATCTTATTTCTGTTAAATCTTTGCCTGTGCTAATAATTTTGTAACTCACTGTATTTTGTGTCAAATCAAATTTCTTTTGATGAAAAGAACTATACCGTCATAAATTTTATAAGTGATCAAATACATATGGTCAGTAATGTACCCAAAGGTTAATTCGCTTTAGTCTTGAACAATCCTACTAAAAGAATTTATAGCACATCTACTTGTTTCTTATTCCTTAACCGAGTCACTGATCATGCGACGATCAAATTACGTTCACATTCAGTGGCTACAAAAAGTATCCGCACACCACCGTATTTATTTTGGCATTTAAATGGTAATTAATTATGGTCGAATATATTAATTCTCCCATAATTTAATTCTAGTATTAATCCCTTGGCTTACGAATTTTCCAAAGATTATCCATTAAAATGTTAACTATTTGTTACTGTAACACTATATCGAATGCAAAACACTAAAATATTATACGTAATTCTTACCTAGTAATCCTCAATCTCACAATCTTACAAATTGAAATAAAAGAAATGAAAATTTATTACAAAATACAGCATGTTTTTATTGTAATTGGTCCATAGGCTAAAGCACGAGTGTAGCTCATTGTTATAAGCCAAAGGGTTAAGCAACTATAAAAGTTCATTATTATGGAAATGAAATGTAAAACTTAATCAAACAACGACTCATTAAAAGATTGAGGTATGTACGAATACTTTTTGCAGCCACTGTAACTACATAAATTTACTAACCATGCAAACCGACTAGTGTATCTTCGTCGTTCGCTATAAAACTCGACGAAAGCATGCTTTACTGGCACATACCTGTGTTTCCCCACTAAATAGAATAAATCAGGCTAGCGTGATCTCAATATTAATCGAATTAATTGAATTACTGACAAACAATAAGTAGTATTACGAGTACGTAGCTTTCTTGTTAACAAAAATGCGTTCAAGATGAACAACGCCCTTAAGTTTCTTATTCAGGATATTCTCCCCTTTTAATTCATCCATGATATACAAATTTCAATGTCGCATATAATGGTTCATAGTAGTTGCAATTACTTATACAATATATTATGTATATGTGTACATAAATGTACGTGGCAAGCCCAGAACGTGCCGTTTTCATCGCCGATTCTCTTCCTTCTCGTCCATTCTTCATCTTTTCTCATTGCACACAAAAGACACTCCATCCCTTTTTTCTCATGTAGGATCTTCTTGAACACAGTGTTCAAGGGATGAAAGAGATCGACAGACGAAAAGGAAGAAAATAGCATCGAGATATGGGCACGTGTCGAGCTATTCGCACCTTACATCCCATTCTTCTTGTCTCAGAACTTTATAACTTAGGATATGTCGCCTTTTCAAGCAAAGATACATTTTACATTACATACAAACATTTACAATAGATACATTAACAATATGGTGGACCGGGCCATCACTGGACAGTTTCGGAAATCCGGTTTTATAGAAATTTCAATCCTTTTGAAGAGCTTCCAACTTGTAACAGAATTAATAATTCAACGTTTTGTTGAGGCGCTAGCATTGATACTTTGATACTGCTTCTTTGTAAGTTTATTTCGCGGCAGTTGAAATACACTTCTAGTAGTTTAGGTTCCAGAAATGAGAATAGAAGTTAACCCTTTTAAGGTGGATTCTTTTTTAACCAAACTCGCGATAATTATTCTTCTGTGTTTGTTTTCTTAAATCTCCCAGCGATGAAGCAACTTTTTACTACGCTTACGAAGATAAATGAAATTTACGTGTTCCAAAACTTATTACACTATTTTAGTTGTTCAATTTAAAATAGGGAAATCAACAACACATTTACATAAGCACCACTTAACGGATCTCTCTGTCTTGAAAAATTATTCAGGGATTCCTATATGAAGAAACAAGGGTTGACATGCGAAGATCGTCGCTGAAGCGTTATTGACATATTTAGATGAAATAAAATACAAGTAAATTGAGGAAGAAACAAAGTCAATTTTAAATGGGATAATAATTTTCAAAGTGGTAGTAAAGGGAATAAAACAGAGATAATAATATATGGTCTCATTAGTATTTTATAATGCGATTATATAGGGCGATAAAAAAAAGAATTCAATTCCAAGATTTTAGGTTTTGATAGTTCTCGCTGAGTAAAAAATACGTAATCAAACAATCATTCTAAAATTAATACTTTCAGAGTATAACGTAATGTTATATATCCCCTTGTTTCTTTTTAAGAATTCTTCGAATTAACAAATAAAAAATGTGAGTGAAAATTGTAAGCATTCAAAGTTTTGAACATTCCTTTTTATCATCGTATATATTTCGGTGTTGCCTTGCAATGTTTTGCCGCATTAGTCGTAAAAGTGTTAAATAAGAGTCACAGACAAATAATCGTCTTTGTAAAACAAGAACTTTAGCTTCGTGTTGATTTAAATTTTTATCGAACTTTTTTTGTATGGAGAATTTTGATGATTAGCGCAGTGAAAGACTTTCATTAAGTACAAAGTTACACCGAGTTGATGCATTAAAGAACTTTAACTGTGCGTTAAAGAATGTAATTAATAAAGAAGAAAGGTCCTAATTTTTTATTACGACGCGAGGGACGCAACGACTAGAGCTTAATTTCTCGTTTACGAAGGTAAAGCGAACTAAGTATGAAAGAATTTCACTTCTTGATTGCTAGCAGGATATTACGAATATTATTCCAGAAGCAGAATTAAAACGAAGGAGGAAATTTAATCTTCGCAGTAATGAAAGCTGTTTCACGATTGAAATTGAAACGTGCGTTTTTCAAATTGGAAAACTTGAATTTACTGAGAAATCGTTCGCTACAATTCAGCTCAGTTTAATATAATACCTTTCTCCGAGCTGATATCAACCTTTTCGTAACAGATGAATTATAGTTTATTATTGTCATACGTAGCGTTAAATTTATCCCTAACTCTGATCGCAATACGAACGCTAAGAATTGATTCTATCAAGCTATTAAGTACTGCATGATGATCACGATGTTAGCCCATTGTTGTACACTTAACTACTTTCTTGTTCATTATCAAGGATCTTAACTTTTAGAAATTATTCCTTGCGACTTTTCTTATATTGATTCTTCGTGAATTTATCTTCATGAAAAATGAAGGGTTTTTATTCATGAAAATACTTTGTAAAGCCTCCCATATCCGAACATAATTTTACATAAATAATTATATTTTAACAGCCGAAAATTTTACTGTTCGGATATTTCATACAATTGATGCTCTTCATTGTTCAGCTGATTCTAAGTAGGTTGTTGTTTTACTCACTAATTATAATTTGTATTGTTGCAGTTGCATTTTGTTATTTTTTTACATATTTAAATTTTCTATAAATGCATAAACATCCGCAGTCTACTCACCACTGTTTTAGAATATGAGAGGAAAAATATATAATATTAGTTAAGAAGTTTGTAACCATAAAACAAGTCAAATCGATAACTTCAATTTTTTATGCGAAAAAGATACTTTCAAAGGTTTCTCTACATTTATTTATTCTTCATGTCAAGTAATGAAATTTTGTTTGAAACATTTTATTATCGTACTATCAGAATCAGTTCAAATATGGCGACCGATTAGTAAGCAAGCTTATATATATATAGAAAAATGACCAATTTCCTTCATTTCTATTAGATTGTTCCGAAAATTCGTAATGATTTTTATGTTTAACTTCTGTTGCATATTCGTTACCATTGGGAAGGGATCATTTCTTACGAAGCTGTTTTAAATAATACAATTCACAAGTCAAACAAATACTGTCCCCGGTTTTATCGTTTGATTGCAACAGCTAAGAAGAAACGTTTGGAGTTAGTCGAAAGAAAAAGCGACGCTTTTAAATAAGATATAATGTTAGACTTATGTATAGACGAAGAGCTAATAAAACTTGTTAGATCATCTTAACTAGGATATTGTATCTCATACACCTTATTTGTAAAATATAAGTCGCAATATCCTATTATTATTCATTATAGTTTTTGCAGAATTTTATCAATGACCAGAAATTATTAGGATATTACTAGGATGATATCATGGTATCTCAGAAAGTATTATTATTAGACTGAGGATGTTTATATATTTATGCGAAATTTGAATATGTTAAAAAATATAGAAGGCATATAATATGCAAACGTGTGTAGAATGTCACAAGTAAAATACGCATTGTAATACTTAGAGAATGGAGCAATCCCCTAGTTGGATTACATTTCGTTAATTTTATTCACAAAAATATGAATTTGCATAAAGGTCCGCAGTCTAATTATTACCTATTTTAACCTTTCAGGGACGATGCCGCCTTTCGATCCATCCAACTCTGTACATCATGCACGTGTTTATGATCTTAATTTGCCCCAATTTCAGGTGACAAATTGTAAAACTCTTGCAAATAAAATATGGAACAAAATTCAGTTGTGTAAAAATCTATAGAATGGATTCACATAGTAACTTAGAATTTGGTGAACCATATCAAAGTTCGTACTGTGTTCAAATACCGACCCTGATAGGTTAACAAGTACGTACAAATCGTTTAAAAAAGCTTTCCAATAAATGGCAGAAAGTCATCAGAACAAATGGTATACGTAATTAATACATTAAAATTAACGTAATTAATACAATAAAATAATAATTCTTTACGAATTACCATTGAATCTTTCTAAAATATCAACTGCGAAATTTCCGAACAACCTAATATTTAAATAAATGATTTAGTATTATACTGAAAAATGATTGTTCTATTATTCAAAAATTTTTTTATTCCAACACATAAGTTTTCTTGTTCGTTCGAATATGGAAGGTTTTATCATAATATATTCGTAAGGCGCTATAAGAAAATTTTCGTTTTAGAGATATCCATTGGTTGGAAAATGAAGGAATTTTTGTAGAATATCGGAAATTCGGCTGTCCAGCGATGTCGTCCGAAGTATTGTACATCTTGGAAGATACTTTTCACACCTGAACGAATCGAAACACATCCAAAATCCTACGTAGTATCCACGTTTATACCATTCGTTTCCCTCTTACTTTACTACCAACAACTTCTCCACGTTGATTAGAATAATTGACTCTTATTGTAAGAACCCAATATACACGTATAGTCGGGATGTACTTTCGTTTTTTTTAGGATTCGAACTCCATGGAGTTTCTATTTAATTTTACTCCCAGTTTTCTTTCATATTATTCCTTGTTTTTCTCGATGGAAGCAAGGATTCCAATAGAGTGTAGTTTTGTGTATGCGAAATGTTAAAGATTTCTTTCGATGGGTGAAGTTTCGATACCGGATGAAAGATTTAATCGATATCTCTCGAATTAAGACTTCTCTGGCAACGAGATTCTCTCGAAACCGGATATTTAATCGAAACATTCGAGAAAAAGTTCTTTGAAAATAGGACATTATCAATTGATTTGATATCTTGACATTTGATAATGGCAAATACAGAGTGTATAAAATATTTTATGAGTTACTGTTCAGAATTTTGACGATTTTCCGCATTTGTTCGGAGTAAGTAAATCTTTTAGGTTTGATCGATCCTTTTAGCGTCTCTTTTTTCTTTCTAGAATTTGTAGTAACATCGAAGGTACGATACTCGAGAGTTTCGGATAACTTCGATTAAATTATCTCGCGTATGCTTGATTCGTATCGGTATTTCGTCCATTATTGCACGTATATACACAATTATTATACATTGGTACGCAATTAACCCTCCATAAACCAAATCTGTTTTCTCCATTTTTGAAAAATCTATCATATTAAATTTACGCAATATTTTGCATGATTCAGAATACAAATTAAATGTCTATGGATTATAGAGAGTCGAGAGCACATACGTAGTGGTATAAAACGATTCTAAAAAATGAATGAATATATGATAAATTATTGAAAACTTTCTTGATGAAGGTATCTTATCAATAATATTACAAGCAGGTTTCTGATAGTTTAAAAGCAATTCCATGTTGGTAAAATACAATCTATTAAAAGTGTATTGAAAACACTTTACACATAATATAATATGATTAATAATTTTCATTTAAGGACAAATCGGCTTTCTGTGGCGTAATTACTATAATATAATCGTAATTCAGAAAATATTGCCGATTTCAACAATTTTAATTTGTTGCTCAATAGAAGCATAATCAACGGAGAAGTATGTTACGATCTCTCATAAGTTCGTTTCGAATTTTATATCAAAAGAGTATAGACAAATAAGCGTGATAAAATTACTTCGAAATCAAATTGAACTTGTAATATGTTAATTGCTAAGCTTTTGAGAAAAAAAACATTTTTCCTGCTAAGTTTCTTATCGTTGGAGTGATTTTAGTGAATTTTTTTTCAGATTTTTCAACAGTAAAGCTGATCGTTAAAAAATATCAGAAGTGCCTATTTCTTATTGAAGATTTCAAGTGACAATGTTTGTATTCTTATAGTTAACTTTACAGTTACAATTGGAGCATCCTACCACTTCAAATGCTTTTGCTAAACTGAATTTAAACTGCTACATTAAGATTCATTCACTCCTGATCACTATTTAAAAAGACATTGCGAGAATGTAGCATTAATATATTTCGGCACGAATTTATGCGACGACCTAATACTATACATACGCTGATTATAAAAAGATACTTGTAACTGATTAATTGAATTTAATATTAGATATATTAAATTTCATTCGACACTTTTGTATTATTCTCGATTAAGAAAATTTGGTGTCGTGGATACGTTATGCAAAATCTGATAAAAAATCATTGCATTGAATGATATTGTATGTACAGCGGTTGCCAATAATTTTCGACCAGAATATAATGACATCATTTTAAAAATATCAAAGATACTTAAGAATAAAGGCACGTGACACAAATATATCACGTATTACAGTTCATAAAGCGTGACCTTATTAAATCGTTTACAGAAAGAATCTTATTAATGTATTGGGTTGTAACAAATATTCGTTTCATCCTTATTTAACGTTTTTAAAATAATTTACTTTTAAATTAAAAAATAAGTTGAATCAATTAGGTCTGTGTCATTTTGATTGATCACCTTCTTCCGTCTTTATAGTGTTTGAAGAATTTCTCTCGTGTAGAATTCCTAAAACTTCAAAAACATTCTAAGAGAATGGAATGGATATATGTTACAAGCCAATATAATTTAAACTGAAATGAAATTATACCTTGTGACAGCCACTGTTTATGTGCAAATACTTTTTGTAGCCACTGTATATGGATATAAAAAGTCTCTTAACACTAGAACTACCAAGACGATCAAAATAACCTGTCTACAATTTCATACAAAAATTGTATGAACTTACAACAGTGGCGTTTTGAAGATTTTCGGAGATTTTCTATAAATAGTGTGAACTGAAGATTTATTTTCCTTGTATTATGTACTTCTGCAAACATTCTATCATTTTAATCACCTTGGTGCAAATAAGTATATTTTGATTGCCAGCAGTTCTAGCATTAATCAGTCCTGTGTCTTCTATAAAATCACAAAAGTTTCGCTGTAAAATAAACCTCGAAAGTTTCAAGGTTTAAAATTTAATATTAAAAGAAACCTAAGAAAGTTTAAAAATAATTTAACGCGCAAACTAACTTTGTGTAATATCTTTCGCGATTTGTTGCTAACTCGATTATTGTAAAATAGCGAGTACATAATTTATACGTTTATACCACAATACGTATGACTCACACTTTTTTATATATTCAAATTATGCTGCTTTGCGATACATCTATACAACTAATAAATTAAAAGCTAAATATACATAATAATATTCGGAACTGTAGCTGCTATTTCAACTGATCGCGAAAGGTGAACAACATCCGATAAGAATAGATCACCTTTCTTAAAGGTCGTCGCTCACTTATCAGTACAACGCAATCACGATAATACGACACGAGACCGACATCGACATTTTCACAGCTATCGTTCAATTATATCAGCACAACACCGAAACGACAACGTTCAGTTGTTCACGCGATTGCCGTTATAAATATGCGAGAATTTACGATCAAAGAAATAGCTATAATAGCATTACTACTCGATGAAGAGGAAGATAATAGAAAAAGGGGTAGAAAGATACTAGGTGCTCAAAACTCTACAATTAACCTTTTCGCTACGGCGAATTTTACTCGAAGAGTATGAAGAAATCGTAAGAATATTAAATTGCATTGCGTTCAATTTATATCCTTCTTACGGTTCTTTCTTACTATTCGGGTAGCAAAAGATTGCAAAAGCTACAAGATGCCAATAGCGTTGAACAATCTGCGGTCTTGAATATTCGATTCAATTTAATCACTGCTTCTTTTCTTTCGAAGATTTTTATAATTCGATCGTCTATCATTCAATATAAAGAATGAAAGTTAAATTTACAAATAGTAATAACCACTGTTCTACATTCCTTATAAGACTAGGAAATCTTTTATAAAAATAAGAACATGATCAGGTTGCAAGTAACCCTAAGATCGCAGCAGAGTTCATTGACAAAAGGTGTCAACAACATACGCAAGATACGAATCTTTTAAGCGCTTATAGGTGCTAACAGTTATGAAAGGGTTAAGAAAGGGCGAACGTTAATTTCTTACATTCTATAGACAATTAATTAACGATGAAGAAAAATTTGATGAACATTTTCGTATGTCCTCGACTCAATACAAAACATTGAAAAAAATAGAAAATAATATTAAAAAATCCAATTCGAGGTTTAAAGAAATTAACAGTATAGAGGTACATGAAACCAATATTAAAAATTTATTAATATTGAAAAGTATATTACGGTTATTATTAGATTGCGAATTTTTATACAAGTTCATACTTTTAAAGACATACATTGTAGTGAAATTAGAATAGAAATTAGTTTCTCCCTCTAAATATAATAATGCATCCTTTCGTTTGAATATTTCATATAATGTTGCCCATTATGTTCATTTTGTAGTTTTTGCTACGGTTAAGATTTTCATAAATACATAAAAATTCGCAGTCTAGTCATTACACATTATTGAATTTTATAATGCTTTGTTTACACTCTTTGTAATTTCCTCAATTTCCAAACTAGAGATTATGTTGAAAACGTTATATTTTGCCCTTACTTTGTTACATTTCGAAAATTTTTTTACTGTTTTTGCCATGGTTGAAAAAAACAGATCAATTTCATCTTGTTCTGTTCCTTCATTATTATTCAAAATATACTCCGTTAGTAGTCGTGATGGCAAATTTTGTTTTCTGTTACTTTCTTCCAGTACATTTGTTTTCGGTTGTACATATAAGTTTTGAAACTTCCTATTTGGTTCTTTTAAACATTTTTCTCCTACAGTGGTTGTTTTATTAGTCTTTAACGTATCTAAATCTAAAAGATTCACAAATGACCACGCGGTTCTCTCATTGTAATATGGTAGTAGAAACGCCATTTCTTCTTCGTATTTCCACTGTCTTATTTTTTCTGCTGATTGTCTGATATTACAATTCCATTTGCTTCTCATTGCCTTCCTAAACGCTTCTTTCAAATTATTCCGAATTCTTTTGCAATCCGATTCTATAAGTACATAATAAACAATTAATTCAATAAATTAATTTTTTGTAGATACTTAACGATAGCAGACAATTTTAGAACAATTGCAGTTAGTTTTCGATTGGGTGAAACAACTATTAGAAATGCTATGAAGCAATTGTTAATATTGTGATACTTGAATATATGCCCACGCACTTTTCCATTAACTCTTTGACTGCGAACGGCGCTTATAGGCGCCATTCATTTATTTAACCAAAACTCCGAAGCTATACACATTATCGGGTCTGTCTTCCAAAATTCTACTTTTTCAATTAACTTTATTACAAGATAATAAAAAAGAAACTAATATAGGTGATTTCTTTTTACTGCAACTGAATCCTCACGACTGTTGCAATTAAGCCTTTGACTACTATGGACGCATATATATGTTTGGGGATTACATCATATACAAGACACAAATGAAAATGAATAGTGTTTAAGATGAACACGAAATCAGAGGTAGTAATTTCATAAACTATAGTAATATATTAACACTATTTTTAACGCTCTTTTGTAACTACCTATTTTTACTAGAAGGGTTCAAACGATTCATTTGCATTTGGATGCGGATAATTGTGAAAATAAGTGTTCGAAATAGTAAAAAGAATGATTTATAATGTTTTTGGTTCTTTTTTTTAATTTAATGATTACAAACAAAATAACAAAATTTCAAATTTTAGAAGGGGTCATTTGACCCTCTTGGTAAAAAATAGTGTTAAGTAGCAATTTAATTAATACGAATAAAGAGTAACTTAATTACACGTTGTATAATTAATTGGTAGCTGAATAAAGAACGCGGAGTGAAAAGGTATTCCGTCCATAGCGAGCGTTTAAACTTGGAGTGCCCCACTGTCAAAGGGTTGAAGCACAGCGTGATTGGCACGTTTTGTCTGAGCATTCCGCAGTCAAAGGGTTAAAATACATGTAATGCTGTGAATTTGTCGATGACGGTCTGACGTTGTACTTGCGTTGAGCTGGTAAGTGAGCGACGATCTTAATTCATGCGTCTAAGTACACGCAAATGAAAGCACAACGAATATAATAACGATCTCTTGCAAAAAGCTTGTCAATTATTAATATATTTATATATATTTATATGGAAGCGTATTTTGTTGCTTTGTTCACATGCGATTTTTCACATTTTATCGCGTCTGTGTTAACTTTCTTCGCAATTAAACGAATGCTGTGTACGAAATTGTTTCAAAACGCGCAGGCATAGTCCTACGCGAATATCCAAGGAGAGAATTTCGAGGAACTGTTTGTGCGTATGGTAACTACTTGGAATCGATCAATTTCCCGTAAGTACGTGAAAAATAATTAGTACATGGGACGTACTTAAGCATAGGCTCGTTATTCGCGGTCAAATGATTAGCTAAACATTGTCTAACTACGAACGTATAATAAAGAAACTAGATAGAATAACAATTATACTTTAAACAGACTTAGTGTTACCTTTGTCTCGTCTTCGTTCATCGATTATTATAGTAAAGATTCCCTAAATGATCAGATCTCGGAATTGATTTGAAACGCTTGTCGTAAAGCGACATGATTTCTGCGTCTGATTCATTTTAAGCCGAACCACTAATGTACCAACGAAATTCTTTTCTTTTTTTGAATTTGTTACAAAAAAAGTTGTATTCAAATATTGGCGAGATTTCTCTAATTAAAATGATATCGGATACATCTATAACGTAGATCGTTTGTAATTGATCAAATACGATAATGAAAGAAAATGCACTTATTGACAAATTGTGGATTTTTATGCAAATACAATTAAACAAATGAAACTTGAATAGAGATTTGCTTCACTCTCTAAATATTACGTGTATTTTACTTTAGGTATTTTTTACCTTCTTGCACATTATGTGCATCCTGCATTTCCTTGCGCATTTAAATTACCCATAAATACATAGAAATCCACAGTCTACTCATTAAATATGTAAATAGAATCCAGATTGCATCGTGTTCGATATAATTTTTATCGGACAGATGCTGCCAATATTTCGATAAAGTTCAGAAATAAAAAATTTCATCGTTCAATTAAGTGCTTATTGATTTAAAGACATTACTCATGAAGGAGAAGTAACTGGCACATTACATTACTCACTCGATCACGATCATGTAACGTAGAGATCCTTGCGAACATTTAAAGAATTTTTGCTACCCCATTTTTAGCGAGAAACCAAGGTAACAATAATTCCATGATATTTAAACTGTAACATATCGCTTGAGAGGGTCTTACTAATAATTTCTACACATTCACCTCCCGCATCGTCTTGCAAATACAAAAAAGTTATACCTTTTTTGTGGTCAAATTATCAAATCTCAGTTAAAGAATTGAAAAGCTGCAAGAGAATAAAAGGGATTTCTGAGATGAATTTAAATTTGACTCATCCGTCAGCTGGCCGATGAATGAGGATATTTTAAAAGAAAGTTCATGGTCAACTCGTTATCCGTTCCTGGAAAGCTGAAATCGAAAGGCAGGCTTTCGAGGTCGGATGAAAAGCTGGAATTTAATATAGAAGTACCCTCGCGATGAAAATGATATGTGCTTGATAGCGTACTCGGTCGATCGTGCTGAATGCTTCGCGTTAGGTAAAAACGACGATAACGCGTCGTTCATCACGCGACACTATTGTGCAGCATCCGGTTACAATGATATGATTTGCGATACAATAACAACGGATAACAAATAGACTGTTGCTGCTAGACAAGCGATAAAACGAATGATAACAATTGACAGCCTCGACCTAGACATTTCTACTACTAGTAAAAAATATATTATCACTAGTTCGGTGTGTTTTAAACGAACAAAGGAACTATTCTTTATTTGTAGAAAAATAAGATAGGCGGGAGGGGTACATTGGAAAGAATGAAGGGATTACAAGATTAAATTAAGAAATAGGGTATAAGAAAGTTGCATTTTCGAATAATATCGGTTTTCATTTTATATCGAGCTGCTACGTAACAAATAGAGAGCGGATTTTTATGCAAAATAAAAATTTTATGAGCTCATTCAAAGAAGTGGAATCTTAACCCTTTCGTTATGGAGGATTTTATTCGAAGAATATGGAAAAGTCGCTAAAATATTAAATTTTATCATGTTAAATTCATATTTTCACGAGTAAAGGGTTAAGTTTCCACAATTTTTGCAATTTTTTTATTTTATTGTACATGACACGATACTTTTCCGAGAATTAAGTGATGATGAAGAAATGGGGAGACTGATAAAAGCGGGTAAGACAGATTGAAGATCCATGCGAATCTGCAAGAAGCAACGAGTGTAAAACGCGTTTAGGTTCAATCACAGACGATAATTAAGTATGACAGAATATGTAACATTTCTGAGTCACGCGATCTGTGCGTTTAAAAGGTAAATTAAGTGAAGATATCGATTCTTTTCCCACATTGGAAGACAGCCAATATTCACTCTCTTATAATTGAATCAGTATCGTAATGCAATCGTAAATGTAATCAATTATAGAGCAAAGAAGTGAGATAATTTACACATATAAATTACTTTAAAAAGAGACATACAATTTTGAGACTTCCAATGATTATTCAAGTAAATTATACTAGGTCATTATTATTTATAAGATTTAAAACAACGATATTAAGCTAATTTTCAGCTACTACCTATTAGCAATTTAAGGATCGATATGTAATAATAAAACTCGAGGTATGTTTCCACACTCAAGAGGAAAAAGAATTCGCGTTAGAGTCGTTTTTCGTGTCCCATGCGACGACTCGAATCTTAATCAAAGCAATGAACCTTTCACTTCGTAGAATCCTCTATTCAATTAGTATTTACTATTCGACACTTTGTGGCTGACCGCCAAGGATGCCAATTATCGGCAAAGTAGGTTATTCCAACTTTTCCTGGCCTCTTTTTCCCTTTTTTATTTTCCTTCCGTCACTTTACCATTGAATTCCTTCGTTCTCAAACATCTTCGTTTGTCACCGAATTCCCCTTCCGTGTTAATTTTGTTGCAATCCAATTTTTGGGTATGTGTTCTTTCTCTTTAACAAATTTCATTGAAACGTTTCGCACAGGGGCTACAAAAGTGTCACAACTAAAACAATGCAATTGTTGAGTTACATCCGAAAAGCAGTAGAATATAGACGTTTCTACACAACCTAAACGGTTTATCAATTGAAGTTCAAAATTATATCTAATTTATAATAAAACATCAAACGTGTCATAATTCAAAAAGAAAGGATTTGAAGGGCTAAGAATGAAAAATGTAGAAAATAACTTTAGGGCCTTTATCTGATACTTTTAGTTTAGAGTTTAGTCAATAATTTGTTGTTGTTCGTAAGCTCAATAACAGTTTTTGGCTTTTCTCCTGAAAAATGTACTTTTTTGAGTTGTGTCACTTTTGCAGTCCATGTGCGATTTGTTAAATTTATACGGAATTTACACGAGAAATTTAACTCTTTCGGGTACGGTGGTACAATCTTTGTATTTTACGGTAGCATGTAATTGCTTCTAGTTTCTTCGTAAATACAGTGAAATCTTTTTTTCAAACACTTGCATGTATCGTCTCTGATTTCTGAATGGACTTATAAAGATAACTTTTATAGAACAAAAAAGCAAATAATTAACAACGAGTTTAGCAAGCTAAATATAATATTAAATATCCCAATCTAAATACTTTTAGAAGAAAAGTAGTAATTATATTTTTACACCGTTATAAGTGTAAAATACATGACGTAAAAAGGGAAAACTGGTTCTAATAATCTTTCTGTCGCAATAGTATTAAAATGTCAATTGTTTTCTGTACCTAAAAGAGTTAAATAAATCATTACAATTGCATAACTATTTAGGCTTCGCAATGGCAAAATTAGATAAAAGTTCCGTTGAATTAAATTTTAAAATCTTCTTTCAGGGTTCCCATTTTTAATTCACTTTACTTTCAATAATTTTTTAAGGTACGTCAGTTGCGTTCCATTATGTGTGTAAATTATACGTAAATCTATTAAACATTTGGACTGCTAATACGGGACAAGGACTCGTTCTTATTGTAACAAAGGCTGCGTTTTAATTAAAATCTCCACCGCTTAAACGCGAAAATTAATTTCATAAATTTCGATATGATCAAAAGCACCGCACTATTTATGTGTTTTATTCGTTCGAAACCGAGATTTCATAAAATGTTAATAGAGCGTGAATTCGTTATTCGTTCACGAGCAAATCCACGTGTAGTTCGTGTGTTTTCGTGCAATACGCGTTCGGTTAAATGATGTCTTCCGATCGGATCACTGGTTTGAATTCCGAAACCATTTTAACGAGGAAGGACCCATTTTGACCTGTTTTCTCTAGTTGAACGTTTGTGAACGGAGAACTAGAGGATTTGATTCAAGAGACTCTTCTTGTCGATGAATTAGGTTACTCGAGTCCTCTGTTAAGCTACCGTTTCACGAAATATTTCGAATCTTTTCTTACACATAACCTCGCCTGCTCTTGCAATTTCAGAGATTTCAGAGACCATTTGCTGTGACAATATTCCTTTTATTGCTCTTTTCTCAATTAACGTAACATAATTATTTTTCATTTCTTCCTTGGTGTGATTTTCTATAATTGAAATTATGGATTTTCTGAAATGTTCTATAATTATTTTTAATGTACCTCTTGGCGGAATTTTCAATAGTTGAAATTAATTTGACGTGAAAAGTAGTGGATTAATAATTGGCTTGGAACACACAATTTTTATATTTCCCTTAAATTTTGTCATTTATGTGTTTTCTCATGTCAATTCTGTGAAGTTTCTCATGCGTTTTGTATTTTCTGCCAGTTTTCTCGTATGATTAACAAATAATCGGAATTTCTTTTGTTTGCATATTCATTTAGTTGTTACTGGAAACATATGAATAATCACTGATCGTTACTCGTATTACGATACACTTTTTCATCATTATTTCTATCTTGCTTTTCCAAATATAGAAATTATATATAATGCGTGGTGGAAAGCAATATTTGGTAATAATAAAACTTTACGAGTAGTGAATATTGTAACTTTGTATAACATATAATTTCTGTACTGGTTTGTTGTCGGGTCATGTGCAACACACTTTCATTGTGTTTTACTTCATTTTTCACTTTGCGATTTCCTCTATGACCAATGTATTATTCACGCATTGATGAGTCTTATTTCATTCTTCCATAAGTCCAGTATTTTATTTGATTAAATAAAGGTTTAAAGCTATTAATTATTAACAATGGCTGTACTGTTTCTTTGTTCTCCTCTCTGTTATTCAAATTAACTTTAACAACCTCATCAATTTTCTATCGATTGATAATTCCCAGAGAAATGAATCGCACAATTCGATTATTATTTTTTAAAATAACTTCAATTAAATATCAATCCCCGTCACGTTGACTTTCTCTATTCGTTCGATTTAACCGTTTCAAGATTACAGAACGTTTACGGAATAATCAGCTGTACTTTAAGTTAAATATTTCCATATGGCATACACTCTAAGCTTCAAAATTTCTGTTCCCATTACTAGGAGTCAATATTCACGTTTATCGAATGCTTCGTATTTCTTTCTGGATTTGACGTTTAAAATAAGATTGAAATTTGCATGTAACATGCGATCTCAAGTTGTTCGATGTCAGACGCACGCGAAAATTTACAAAATATTAATTTCAGCGAAAATGCTATCAGGCTGTTCCATATAAAATATTCGATTTCAGGTAGATTAAAATCTTTCAGGCATGAATCACCGAAGAGCAACGGTAGTTTATTTTTTATTGTAAATATAAATTTTAAAGATAGCTGAATTTAATACGAGCGATAAATATTTCATTATTTTGGCATAAAATGATAGATAGTCGAATAAAACAAATAATGAATAAAAGTAAAATTCAAATGCTATTTTACAACTAATGTGATGAGTCATATCTTTAGTAATAAATATTCTATTTTATAAAAATATAGTCGCCGTAGGTTTCATAGATAAATCGGAGGTTTCATTTCCAACAATCTAATGCATACTAGTTCAGTTCATGTACGTTAAACTAGATAACTTTATCATTTCAAAATCGTCATCTTTTTTAAAAGACAGAATTGTGCCTGTGATTATAAAAATGTCCTAAATCAAAATTCTAAAATTCGTTACATCAATTAATATTTACATTACTACTATTATAAAATGTATATGAATATGTTTTTTTCCACTGTGATTTTTAAAATAAAGTTCATTATAATTTAAGATTTCTGAGATATATTATTAATCTTGAAAATCATTTAAATCATTTAAAAATTTAAAATATTCTAACAGACTATTCATCAAATTTAATGGCCATAGTAAAGATTCACATATTATAAGAACACAAATACTGGTTAAAATTTCCAAAAGCAAAAATCTAAAATTATATGACTCAGACTATTTTTATAATTACCAGCAAAATTGTCTAATAAACTAAAAAAACAATTTAAAATAATTCGAAGTAATCCAAAACTATCAAAAATAATGAAAAATAACCGAAAATAATTAAAGTGATTTTGAATACTGAAGTCGTGTTCGATTTTTCACAAATGAACGCGAAATATTGCTTTCTAATTTACTCAAATTCACTTATACAGCCGCGTCTTTGAGAATTTCGTGAAATTGCAAGTATTTAACCATCTAGTTTATTTAGACTCAAAAGCGAGTAAGTCGTCGTTTCTCTTTTAGATAAACGTATACTTTAAAGGCAACATCGAGTCTTATGTATCTTCTTCTTGGCTGTTTGCATCAGACGCTCGTAAACGCTCTGTTACCTTTTTGTTTCGGCAGTGCTGGTAGCCCCAGCTGGCGTTCCCCTCTAGGTAAGCAAAGTTGTAGAGGAAGCAGGGGTAGAGAAAGTTCGACAGAAAGAAAATGAAGCAAAGAGACATGGATGAAGAGGGGAGGGGGTGTACGGTACCGGGGTAGTACGTACATAAAGGAAGAAACGACAAGATAAAAGTGAAACGTCTGGAAAAAGCGAACCCGGGCGGAAGGGAAAGAGATGAAAGGGACGCAGAGGGAAACTCTCCGGAACACGGTCGTTCATCAATCAATACGTTGAGGAAAACTTATTCTTAGATACTATAAAGATGCGAGTGTTAGAATTATTAAAATATCGTTTATATAATTCCATTCTGTAATCATTTTCACTGTGTGCGAATATCTGTGAAATTCCCTATGTACAATACAGGGAAATGGAATTTTGGCATTTGAACGCGTATGAAGCAATTAATAAGGTGTACTTTGTACGGATACGTAATTGGATATTAATCGTGTACGAATCGGGTTTTGGAATTTAAACGGTTAGATTACCCCATCGAATGCTTGCGGCGACTTTTCGAGTACTGGTTTCCGATAATTAATTGGATGTTTAGGAGACCGAATAGGATTTTCGCGATAGTAACGCTACAGTTACGCGAGGCAGTTTTTCTAGGATCTGTGCGTGAAATTTTCCGAGGAACGGAATCGAATCTCTTCGATTCTTCGATTTTTAATCCTCATAGTGGCAGTTCTCTAGATAGTTCTTTTACGGTTCGTAGAAAATCTACGGAACGGCGTGTATCGAACGTGGTTACTCTTTGCTGAAAAAAAATTACTTTGCTCTCCATGGAACACGGAGAAAGTCGATATCAACCTAATAAGGATTAATCCTGTTAAAGTTGTCTCCTCACGAAGAGACTCATCAATATTTATAGTAATCAAATACAAACGAACGATTTATATATACCAGCTTTTCCAGACACCATGGAGAGTGTCCTTTGATTCATAATTATTTACGATTACTGAAATCTAGTTTGCTCGCGAGACTAAGGTACCAAAAAATTGGAACCTATCAGCTTTGCCACGCAACTCAATGAAAATTATTATCAAAGTCGTTTTCATCGTTTTTAAAACATATACCATGAGTATTGAATAATTCATAGCTTTGAAAAGTCAAGAGATTCTTGAGTATTGAAACAAAAGGAGTCACAAATGTTCCATAATATCTTCGCGAGTATAAAATCGATTTTCTCCGAGTTCTCTACCGATCAATCCTAATCCAATGTGTCCTCACGAACGAGGCTGCCGTTCTCTTCTCAAACTCTTGCTACACGCACACAACCACAGTCACAAAAGTCCTCATGCACGACACTTAATTGAACTATAACCTAACCCTAGAACGACATACGTTAGTGAGCGATCAGGCCATAGGTACTGGGAAGCACTCGGCCCTTAGGACATTTTAAGCTCGATGTTCAGCACATCCTCACGAGTTCTTTCTCCGGATTGGCGAAGAACACCTAACAGTCGACTTTCAGTCGGTTCACGGTTAGGGAATCACAACACACGTACACACACGCACACACAGAATGTTCGAAGAAAATTCGACACCTAGCCACATGTATCAATCTCATTGCAATTCAAATCGTACATCGAGAGGGCAACGTATCGATCGTCCATTTACCGATCGTCCAAAATAATGATCGATATCATCATGAACACCAGAAAGCTTCTGACGATCTATTAACTGTTGAGGCTTTTCTTTCGCACGACATTATCGAGCATGAACCCGAGGTGCTGTTCACCTTCGGATTACTCTCGTTTCGAACACTCGATGGCTTCTGCCAGCTGGTTACCAGGTTCCCCCAGCAAGGCAACAGGTAGGCTAGAAGGAGTAGAATGAGGCACCCACCTAGGCACCTGCCACTTCCTGGGTCCATGCTGCTGCAACCACTCGTCTGGTTCTCGGTTGTCGGTCTTTGTACTTCTGGATGGGACACGCGTTCTACCTGTTGGCTACCTGTCCAGGGATCACCTTCCGTGTCTGCTACGTTGTGCCTTGCCCCGATTGCTGTGTTGTCCTGGCCTACGTCTTGGTGGTTTACCGGAGGTAGCGGTTTGTCTTTGTCCAGGTCGTCGTCGAACTCCAGAGATGTTGCCGTGCCATAGAATACTAGCTTGAATTCTTCTAGGGTATCTGCAACATTACGAATGCCTTTGAAGCTTTTGAGTTGGGTACCAACACAGACAAGATACAGGACAGAGCTATCATCGAATGTGTATTTTTGTGTAGCACAGTCTGGGAGCTACGCAGCCCCAGTTGCTATTTTCATTTTTACGTTTTCAATCGCATAGAATCTATAGTTTTATGTTTGCTTCTACATTCTGCATATTTAATTACTTTGGAAGTGTTTATATTCCTTTTCGGGCAATAAAAAAGGAAATATTCTTCCGGAGATTCTAATTTTTGTAGATATCGCTATTTCAGACATGTGACACGAAATTTGAAAAGATGATAAGTCTATTCTGTACCTCGTCTGTGGTACCAGTTAATTACGTGAAACGGAGATAAACTCAAATATGATTCCTTTTATTGTTTTTGAATTAATGTTATTATAGTTTTACGAAGAAATTTCAAGAAGAATTATTATAATTAAATAAGTCGTATCTCCGTCTCGCGTGTGCGATTCATCTACGAAATAATAAATACAGGAAATCATTGCACAAAAAATACAATCTTTAAGAGTATTGTGCAGAAAGGATTTGGTGGCGAGGCAAACTGATTGGCTGTCGCAGAGCAGCGACACTTTTAGTTGCCCGTGTGTATTATCGTTATTGGTTGAATCAGTCACGAACAGAAGTCGATTACGTGAGGAGGAACGCGAAACAAAACGCAGTGAGGCACAGTGATACAATCCAGCTGCTAAGAACCCAAAAGTGGGATTTTATAGTGGCAAAGTACTTTCCTTGCTCTTCTATTGTCCATGTTGTAGGAGCCTAGCCAATAAGTCATCTCTGCACAGTACTTCTATACCTTAAAGCCAGACTGACCGAACCCGAATTTTTTCCAAAATTGAGTTACGCGCACTTTCTTATCGCGTTTACTTTATTAG
This sequence comes from Eucera pruinosa, assembly GCA_028830335.1. Classification (NCBI taxonomy): domain Eukaryota; kingdom Metazoa; phylum Arthropoda; class Insecta; order Hymenoptera; family Apidae; genus Eucera; species Eucera pruinosa. The sequence goes on along the minus strand of JAMYCR010000009.1, from coordinate 8,172,106 downwards.
AGTTACAGAGAGCCATCTGCAGTTAAGTAATAAATAGAAATATGATAAACAATAGGCTGTTTCATGTAATTTTAGTCTTTGTTTGTGCTCTGCTGCAGAATTACAATACACGATTTACATCAGTCTAGCTTTGAGGTATAGACCTAGAAATCATGTTCAATACGGCATCGCAGGAATTTTTTATTTCAATTGTCTGAAAAACGGTACGTGATTCGTGCAATGGAATATATTCTCTAAAAGTAAAAACATATTAAGATATAGATATAGGAAGTGCTTATACAATAATGAATATGGAACACATTTGAGCATGCTAACACTCAAAATATCGAAATCTTTGCAAAATATCTCAAAATGCCAGAGGTGGTAACTAAACTTCGAAATACATATAAACACCGATTTGTGCATCATGTATCATGAAATAACGTGAATGTTATAATGTGATAACAAAACTAATTGTGCTAAGAATAAGCTTTAAAATCGTAGATAAACTTATTATAAGTAATCAACTAGACACAATTTGCGGATAATAATCATAACCATAAACACGTTTTTAAATGAAAAATGAAAGGAACGCGTGATAGATAATAGATATGTTTAAATAGCAAACGATGTAAGTGCCAGAAAAATTAAAAACTAATTGCAGCTGCATTCTAAATTGCATACTGAATACAATAGTAAATAATGTAAGTGCTAAGCTACTTAAAAAAATATAAATTACTAAATCATTATTATAAAGTTAACAATTTGTTTTAGTTTCTCGTACGCTTTTGTATTATACTGAAAACGATCATTTATACGTTGGCACTTATATTGTTTATGTTATATTATATTACAAACTTATAATAAATTCACAATAAATTTGAGTATAATAATAAATAATTATAAATATATTTTCACATGAGAAATGAAACCAATGCTATGTCATAGATAATTCTCTACATAAAGGAAGGCAAACAATTAACAATAGTTCAGGCATGCTAATATAAAAACATTCGTCTCTTTTCAACAATTTTCTAGTAACAGTCTAGTAACTAATTTTAATATGTGCATGATTGGCAAAAGAAACACGATTGTGCTTGAATAAATAAGAAAGGACTACATAAACTGAAGATAATATTGTTTCATAGCTGGTAACATATGGGAATTACTCACGGTATTGGTGCAGTGTCACATAGATATGTTTCAAACATGTGCTCTACAAATAGTTTCATAAAAAGAAACTCCAATTAAAATTAAATTTAATATGTTATCATTTTATTTGCAAATATGTGGGATATTGAAAGCACAGCGTACATTGAACCGTAGCTGTTTAAAGAGATTGAAAGGAAATCAAACATTTAAGTTTTTTATATAGTCGATAAATAATAAAATAGAGAGAGAGAGAGAGTAATCATTAATTAGGGATTAAGATCCTTGAAGAATCATTTATCTTTTCAGCGCGATTTACCTACGTTCCATTTGTCTATCTCCATGAAATCCCATTTGCAAGAGCGATAAATTATCGGAAATAATTTGCGGAAATTTACAGTGTAAATTATAACCTTTTAGTGCCCTTTCATTCCTCGTGAAATAATGCAGGATATTAATGATAGAGAACGATCTACAGTTAACAATATACAATGTAGTAAAATCGAAACATTGCTGGAAAGGTTAAATAGATATAAAAACTATATCAATACTCCGTGAAATGATTTAGAGCAAAATTTCCATTTGGTTAACTTCGTCAAAAGTTTTATCTACGATTGTAACAATTGATAATTGAAATCATCCACGCATTACTTTATGATATACGCCCAGAATTTATTTTTTGGTAGTTGTATCCTTACAAAATTTTATATTTATTACTCATTACTAGTATTCTCATTAGAATAAATATTTACATTTAAATTTATATTCAGATAGACCTTTTTTTATTTGCATTACTCGCGTATTTAACAAATTTAGAGAGTTTCTGAAGCTATTCGGTATATGGAACAATTTTAGTTTTGGTTTGACGAATTGATTGCCTCCAAACTAACTTCATCCTTCCGCGGTGGAATCCGAAATTTAGCTGAATTGCGATAAAAAGTTATATCATATATAAATAAAAGATAATTACAAATAGAAATTAAGACATTTGCATACATTTAATACCAAAAAGTAACTGAAACCATCCGCATATTACTTTACGTATAGTTTGACATAATTTATCGATTGATTTTCCTGTATAAAATATTTTTGATCATCACTCCACACTGTTTCATATTTATAACGCACATACAAATTTAGAGTGAGTTCCAACTGACAAGGGAATATCGTTCCAGACATAATCATAGTAAGTTTCAAATAGTACCTTATACCTTTTTTTTTATGAAAGATAGACAAATTTGTTATTCCTTCAATTTTTGTTATTTTATGTTACGTGTGTTATAAATATGAAACTAACCACGGAATATCATATGTATAATGTTTTTAAAAAATTAGTGTTTCTTTATATATATCTTTTTACATATATCTTTATCCATAAAGAATAATTTTCATTGGATATTTTTTCCTATGTTGAACTAAATTTGTGGAAATAAATCTTACCTTCGCTCTAATCAGAACTAAATGTAAATTTGTAGACGGGTTATAAATATAAAACAGAGTGCAAAAGAAATATCTATATTTATATTTAAATTCCGATAGATTATTTTCTTATTTACGGTATTTCTAATAACATTTCTGCGTTCACTGGATTGGCAAAAATTGAAAGCAATGGGTACGAGAATAAGCCACCGTGATTCGAAATCCAACAATGTCTCCCTTGTCTTCTTAATGTCACCACCGTCTAACGACAGATGGGTGCTTCTATTTCACGAGCCGCGAGTGCACTTTGCATTATCCATATACACGCATACACACGAATCTGTGTAGCTTCTACGTTCATTCACGCGAACAACTATGTTTCACCCATGAGATGCCTCGTGTATATATTCGATGTAGGTGTCTCGAAGCGTAGCCTTAGAAAGAGGGTGATAGTGGAATGGAAGAGGTGAAGAGAGTGTCAATGTCGTAGGCGTCGAGAAATTAATAAAGCGTCACGACGCTGCCTGCAGAATTTCGTTGTTACGTTAAGGAACCAAGAAGTGGGTTACGATAAGGCAAATAAGAACAAAGAATACTGTTACGTAATATCACGGAGAATATTACGAGGAGGGTCGTTTAATAAGCAAAGGTACTAACAATTGTTCTATCAATACTGTTCAATTTATGAAATTCTTATGAAATATTTGAACCGTTTATTTTGAAAGTGGCTTAAGTCCATTTATGGCCACCAAAAATGTCTTATTTTTTAAGCAATGATAATTATTATGCACTTATTAATGAATTACACATTTTTAGAAACACAAAAATGTTATACTACCATGTTATCACTCATAATTTATGAGTTACCAATATTTTTAAATTCATTCAGACGCAAACCCTTAAATATCTCAATTTAATAATAAATGGACTTAAGCCACTCTCAAAATAAACGGCTTATTTCTTAATACAACTCCCTTCTATAATTGAGCAGATTTTGTAGAAAACAATATAAGCAACAAAAAACTAATTTTAAAATGATTAAATTATCTTTATTAATTAAAATCTTAAATTATCAATATTTAGTATATCTTTGCACATACCAATTTTTATAATTTGTTTTTCTCAAATCTTACCAAATAGCACCAGTTTGGCTAGGCATATTTCGTTCAGGTTGAACTTTATCAGTTGGCACTAAAAGGGTTAAATTCGAGTAGATTTTGCTTGTGAGACCAAAATAATACAAACGAAAGAGAAGTTTAAATTGAAGCAAATAGGAATGTATTTTAGTATTTTAAGTTCGTATTTTATCTTTTTTCTTTGACAGGTAATTATGAATTTCCGATTATTGGTGGTAATACAATCGATATTAAAGTTTACCTGTTACGGAAACGTACGATGGCGTTTTAAAGCATCGTAATGCCTAGCGGTGTTTTATGAAGTTTCATGGAAAACAACTTCGAGCTAGGATGGAAATGTTAACGGCCAATAGGAAGGCGGATATCGTTATTGCTGTTATAAAAGAATAACATAATCTGCGGATCATCGTCGATGCCTGTGTACATAAAATTCGTGTGAATATTTTATACAATGTTAACACAGATTCTTCATTTTATTCACCGGAATTATAGCAAATTTTTAATTTGATTCTAAAAAATTATTGCACCGTCTCATTTAAATTAATTACGATCTATTAGGTTGTTCGGAAGTTTGTAGCGATCACTGAGGAATGCATAAAGGTAATATGTGCACAATTATTATTTTATAGAATAATTTTGCATATGGTATCTGTTTTTTGGCAATTCTATGACTATTAGGAAGTTTCATAATCCCATTTCCTAAAACGTTTTCATCTTTCACAGAAATGAATACTTGCAAGTACTCTTTCCAGGTCTTCAGTGTATTCAATTCTTGTTCATTAATAAAGATTTCAAGCATTACAATAAATGAGGGCCAAAGCGATTAACTCCGCCTTTTAAACTTTTTAGAATTGTAGTGCTAAAGCACTTAATTAATGCCTAACTGTTTATGTTTAAAATAAATTTCCTTAATAATTGGATCTAACACTACGAAATGAAAAAAATGTTTTTGGTTATGAATAATAAACAATTTATAAAAATAATAACGATTATTTTAATGATATAGTACTTTATTCATTTTATATGTCGTTAGATAAAACCTACGCCTGTAATAATTCTACAGCGTTCATTTAAACTCAAATTTTAGAAGGAATTTTAAAAAAGAGTGTATATTTGCTTCATCAATTTTTTTACTTTTCGTTTTGGTGAAGTTAATCAATTTGGCAAATGAGTAGCTCAAATGATGATTGAATAACTAGGTAAAATGTAAAACTTATGCTACTTCCTTATTAAAATAGTTGATCTATCGTTGTCTTATAGAAAACGTTATCTTTCGTTTCAACTAAATCTAGGAGTTGTCCTTCAATTACTGCATTTAAGTGGATCACCCATCATACTATTTGTTTAAATTAAAAACGTTATTGATTAACAGAATTTGTGAAAAATAATCTCTTTCCAATCCTTGCAACTAGGCAGCAGTACGTAATAGTATCGAAAACGGTACGTACTTTTCGAACAACCCAATACAATGAGAATTTTAAATTTAGGATTAACAAAATTAATATCATTTTCATTTTATAATCCATGCATTATAGGAATGTTTAATATTTTAATTAATTATCGAAGTTTAAAGAGATGCTTTAATAAATATTTTAACGAGATACCTATTATAATTCAAGTGTGACATGTTAGAGATAAAACAATGTAAAGTATATTATATTATGTTGCAAAATGTGACTAAGTATGTAACATTTATATTATCTAAAATAACAATTAAATAGTGTTTGGAAATAATGAGATGGATCAATGTAATAGTTTGACTGTTTTCGCGTAATAACGCTTCTGTACCATGTGCTCTTTAAAGCATACTTCTATTAAACACACGTTTTCATGCATGCAAGCGAATAACGCAGAGAACGCAATATCTGGAACGAAGTCATTGGAAGTTTTGATTAAATTGCATAGACTGCGTACGTCTACTTAATAACTTCAACAAGTTTGTGGTAGATTTTAATGATTACAGATGAAAGGCCTCCATCGGTAAAACTGAACACATACGAAAAACGGAAACATGCAATCGATGTTTATTTGAAAGTTTTCTAACGCGAAGCTAATGTAAAAAAATATTATCAACAATAATTTCACAAAAAACGTAAATTGTATCGAATATATAAGAATACTATCGTGTACTTGCAATTATCGTGGTTAGTTGAAAATACTTGATGGAATGTACATTTTGGAAACTTTGGCAAGTGGAATTTAAAAGGATAACGGATTCACGATTGTATAATAACGACAAATGTGGATGAAATATTTCACTCATTCCTCAAACAAAAATAGATAAAAATGTTTAACAACTGTTTCCTAAGATGCACAAGAACAAACAATAAAAAACCAACAGCATATCAGTGCAAAAATTAATAACAGTTACACCAAAATGCATTAAAAATAACAATGGGGTACACAAAATCAGATCATCTATAAAATTTACTTAATTCTATTAATTTTAGATGCATTATTATCAATACACATTTTACTATAGTGATGAAATGCAACAGTAGAAATATCATGTAATGTGCATCCGTGGAACTATATAAATGCAATTATCGTGGATCATTGAACACTGGAAAGATTTGGGTGAAAATGATCAATTATCGAATCGAACAAATTGAAAAATATAATCGTTTGTATCTTTCTGACTTTACAAAAAGGTGCAAATACTTTCTCATGTATAAAACCGTATTTAATAATAGTAGATTAGTTTTCGATGGTAAAAATTATTCTTCAGAAATTTAAATGCAGATCCTTACTCCTTTAATATTGAATTCTAAGAGTTGCAATTTTTTCCTATAATATCAGAATATAATTTCTATAACATCAGAAATTTTTGAATACTTCTACTATTAAATGCTAGTAGTTAAAATTTAATTTCGCTTTCAAAATACCCAAATTGCTATTAACACCAGAAGTATTACTAAAGTGGTAAAAATGATTCATTTGTAATTTTCTATAAAGGTTGTATAAATTCATAACGATGCAATTTTGGAAAATTTGTCTGTAAAATGAATGAACAAAGATTTGTTTCTTTAAATATCAGTCATGACGATTTTTTAGTACAAGTAAGTACACCCTAATCGTTGGTAGTTCTAATATTAACGCATCGCAATAAATAATCCACGGATCGCTCATTACATAAAGTGCGATTTGTCAACGAAAGCGGGAGATACCCTTATCCAAGTTCTTCGAATCGAACTGTTCATCCTGAAGTAACTCCAGTCCCTTAGCTCTAGTCGCGTGTTGTCCAGTTCCCCTGACTCCAGCATACACGGGATACGAGGGATACAGTTGTTGAATTTTTTGATATTGCTGGAAGATCGCTGGTACATTATTGATTGCCGGTTTTGCTGCTGGTTCTAAGAGAATCAATCCTCTCTGAAGGGACGAAGCGGTCACTATGTTCACAATTTTTTGCCTGCTTGTTACTTTAGTGGTTGTAATCGTCACAGGTGTACTAGTTGGAGCAACTGTGGCAGTGATTGGACTTGGGGTACTCCTTCCTCGAGGTCTGGACGTAATTAGGCGAACTTCTCCGGCGGCATTGGGTCCCCTTGCCGCGGTTAACCCTCTTAACGTTTGTACAGTAGGCTTTGGCGTAGGTTTGTTAGCAGATTTCCCATTTTTGTGCTGACCTCGCACCTTTCCTTTTCTCTGTGATTGTATTTGTGCGTTCATCACGTACGGAGGACTTAGGCTGCCTGATTTTTCAGCTTTGTGTTGAGCTTGTTTGCTCTTAGAGCTCGTGAGGGAATTCTGCGCCTTCGAGAATGCAGTTTCTCGGGGTTTCACGAAAGGTCTTCTGGGGATGTTCATCCCGGCTGGATTGTACAGCGCGTATTCCGTGCGATCGGGCAACGTTGAGGTTCCGTAAAAAATCAACGCCCATTCGTGAAGCGTCGCACGACCTGTTTGTTGTTCGATCGACAGGAGGCAGCAGGAAATTTGAGAATTTCGTTTCAGTGATAAACAACAACTAGTAAATGACATTAGATAGCAGAAAAGATAGGAAAATATAGATATTCAAGAATGTGTTGAACATTTTGCAGTTTCACGAAAGATATACACGTATTTATTAGGGATGGGACGCTTGAAATCTCGAAACCTCGAAACCCCTCGAAACTCGAAAAGTTTCTATACTCCATTCAACGAAACGAGGTATCAGATGGAAACTACTTACAAGTAACATTTTGGTGGTCCAAAGTCGTAATTGCAATTTCAGATGTGGTAGCACCTTCCAAGTTAAATTTTCTAACTATAACCGCCAAACAAATGTCTATTTTCTCCTCTATATTATGGAGCTATTTGCTGTAAAAATGAATAAAAGTAACAGAAAAGGAAAAATAAAGAAACAAGATAAGTGATAACCTATCGTTGCGAACTACAATAATTGGATGCGTTTCACGAAATTATTCAAATACGCCCTTGATAATGATATTTAAATATTATTCGGCAATCACTTGCAGCCAATGACCGTTTCTTTAGCCTCTTTCATTTACTTTGCCACGTGAATGGTTTAGTTACATATGCTGCCTCGTTCCGTTGAACGGAGTGTAGTTTCAGGGACTCAAAACTTCGTGCTACTTTTATGATTCGAAACTCTCGAAATTTAGGTGAAAAATAGCTTGTATAAATGACGAGAATATTGTCACAATTTGAATTTATTCGACTAATAATCCAATTAGATTTGTGTTTAGACTTCAGATTCATTTTAATTGGTACGATTTCGTTAATTCATTATATTATATTCGATAATGATTGATTTTCTAAACAGGATTTGTTAAGATTTCAATTTCTGACAAAGTGGACACTTCATAAAAGAAAAAGGGATAACTGAACATTCGGGGTTACGAAAGTTACGAGTCCTCGTAAAGTTTCGAATTTGAGCTCCGTAAATCTCAAAATTAGGTTTTGACACATCTATGAAATTTATGAAAAAAACATTCTGTATAGTTAATCTCATTTGCATCCACGAGCGGAATAATCCGTGTACAATAACTGATATTGATATTATTACTGATGTTCGTGACGTACCACTATACATCGGCCATTTTAAAGATTATCATGCTAATTAATAAAAGCTATAATATCTGTTCTATGTGTATTTGCTGTACATATGTATAACATTATCTTTTGTTTCGATTATTACACGAAATTTCCAAGTAAAACCGAAAGTCTCTGACTTATAAAGTTGATTGTGTATTGAGTGATGTAATACAAATGAGTTGATTAGCCTTATTATTATATGATACGAATTTGCATTACACCTGTGAAATCAAATTGTACAATAATAAGATCGTCAACGCGAAACAGAATGTTCTGTTTCCACCTAAAACAGACTTGTATATCAACTCAATATCTAGAACCTACTGATGCGTAATTCGACCGCGTATAAGTAAAATTTCTGGGAAGAATTAGGGTCAAAAAGTGGTAGATAGCAGGATTTGTACGATAACTTTAATTGTTGATCGATCAATTTTAGTCGATCTGAGTATGAGATAGTCAACAGCCAATTAGGTCAATGAGGAGAAGCAAATGAAGAGATAGAGGCAGCGAATACTATGTGGGACCACAGAATCACTATTCTCGGCCTAATTATCGGCATGTAATTGTTTTTGCTCAACTTTTCATCAGGAATTGAAACGGTTCTAAAAGTAACTTTTTCAAACTGCTATATTTCGGTTCTGAATGAAATGTTTATGATGAACCGAAATACTTTTGTAACAGTTACGTCAAATAAAAGTTCTAACTTATATCAGCTTCGAGTTTGGTTCTGGAGAACTGATATTACATCGGTTTTGTAATGGTTTTATTTCGGTTCTATAACAAATATGTGTATATCAGTTCTATATCCTATCATTGTTTTGTTTAAATTATTACAAACTTGATGTTAAGTCATAACCAGGTTCAAATTAATAAAATAGCTAAGACGATTAAGATTTATTTATTTATCAATACCTGATCAATATGTAATGTATCAAATATACAGTAGCTTCAGAAAGTGTTCGTACACCACTGTATTTATTTTTGTATTTAAATGCTAATTGATTAGAGTTGAATATATTAATTTTTTCATCATTTAATTGTAGTATTAAGCAACTACAAAAGTTCTCTGTTATGGAAATGAAATGCAGAATCTAATCACAGAACAATTCATTAAAGAATAGAAGTATGTGCGAATACTTTTTGTAGCCACTGTATGCATGCATAATATTAGGTATATCAATGAGTAATCCACCTTTAGGTTGAATTCAGCATTTATTTTTAACAAACTTAGATATGTACTTTGTCTTAAATACGGTTGTTATTGTTCTATAATACTATGTTGCATTTTTCAAACAAGTTACGAATTCGTGCTTGAAAAAAAATTTGATCGTTTGATATAATAAATTGGTTAAACCACTAAAAAGTAGTGGATTATTTATTGGTACACTTAATAACTGTTACGCAATCATAGAACCCAAATAATAACAGCCCCACAACCGAAATTGATATAAACCACAACCATTTTTACCCATAATTATTTCAAAATTATTTCGATTCTGTTCTAAGAACCGAAGCCAAAATAAACCAAAACCATTATTACTCAAAACTGTTTCAAAATTATTTCGACTCTTATAACTCCTTTAAGAACCGAATCCGATATCATAATTGTTCTCAACTTCTGCTTTTTATCCATATATTCTTCACCGAGAATGAAATACTCTACCCGAGTCTATTTTTTCTCGAATTGACGAAAACTAAAGGGTACGAATAATAATTATCTCACAGGGAACTATTGTGTAATTGTGTTTATCAGCGATTGGGGATTAGAAAAGCATCGGCGACCAACAGGTGCAATTCCTAGGCAACAATATTGCGCTTGGACAATGACAACGAAGCGGATCTCGGAGCACTGTACAGGGAATCAACGCAAACACGACGTGTAATGGTTTGAATACCTGTACTTGGAATGTACCCTGCATATTACCCTGCATAATAGAGCAAGGTTCTATCTTACGCGTGGATACACCAGGCTACAAGGATGCATGGGTGTACAGGCTCGCGTTAACTTGAACTTTATGCACATATCGGCTTTAACGGGGCTTCTAGCTTGAAGTGGTTTTGACGGTTCCACCCCTGCGCAAGGTCAACTGCCCCCAGTACTTCATGAGATCCCTGGTTACTGGATGCCATCGTAGGGGAATACGCTTCGAATATGGAATTATACCCTTGGAAGGTGATGCACCAGCTTACGTGGTCCCACGTGCACGGTTTACGAGAATTCCCTTTATGCTCTCGAAGATGAGACGATAAGATAGCAGCTGCTACTGCTTGGACTAGGTGTTAGAATCTATAGGACGGGTGTAAGGCAAACTATGTCACCCTATGTCGCGGTTTATAGAAATCTTGCAACCTAAGTGAAACGAATCCCGGTTGCATTAACTAATTTGCATCATTAGCGTATACTAGGGTTGATGTCCCAATTACTGTTAGTGTGCCTATAATCGTCACTTCAATTATTTTCTTTAATAGCGAACGAATGTATGAAGAATCGAAACTAAAAACATATCAATATTAAATTTCGATTTCATTTTTATGTAACAACATATGGACGTGTAAATATGTTTTACAATAATTTTATTATTTTATCGAAGTTTATTTTCACTTTCAACTCTCCAGTTTCTATAAGAAAGTATTAACCTGTTTATGTCATAAAATCATTACTCTAGGAGATATTTTAATTAAAATATGTTAAGTGAAATATTGATCCAATGAATTGCAGCCACTTTTTCTTTTTAATTACACGTGGTGTTTTTCTCTACAAAGTGATAGTCACCAATGATAATACATAAAATAGTAAACACAAATCTGACTCGTAGTCTGAACCATTTTTCGACGTAACCAACAGTTTCGAAAATATCTCAACTTCTACCCTTAGGTGACTCACTCTGTAGAAGTGCAATTTTCCTGGTCACGACTACGGAAGCGTGTAAGTATAGTAATCGCGGTACGAACAGAAAGGGATTAATTCTACGTGACAAAGTAAGCCGAAAATGTAGAACCACATTTTTTCGTAAGAAGCTTAGTTTCCGAGAAAATTGAATTTAAAAATTTGTGGAATGCACGCGCACTTAATTGTCTTCAAGCTTCATGATTACACTAATAATCGGTGATAATGTCACGATACTACTAATAATCTTATTAATGCATATTAAAAGAAATCAATTAGAGATTTGTTTCATCCCCTAAGTATTATAAAATCCATTTTACTCTGTGTATATTGTATATTTTTACGCATTATATGGATTTTCCTCTTTTCTGCCCATCAAAATTTCTCATAAATGCATAAAAAAACCCCAGTCTAATTCTCAGACTGTACAAAACAATTAGTCGAGATTACTCAAATTAATGAATTATTAAGCTTTGGTATACACTTTAAGATATTTATAATTAAATTTAATAAAAAAAATCGTGTTAAGGACCTATTTTTCATACTTTTCAAATGATGCAAATGGGTTGAGAGAAAACACAGGAATGTTGTGCTTGCCAAATTCTTCTACACTTGCTCGGTATCATTTGGTGGATACAGGTTTAGTGCCATTTGATGTCAATTATACGAAAGTGGCGGATCGTTAAATATGTTTTCTTAAGAATATTAAGCTTGCTAGTCTCATAGAGTTCAGAAGTTTTGATATCTTCTCAACTGTTACGTCACGCTATATAGTTTTAATGATGATGAAGATGATGTTGCACGAACACTTATACCTTGAATAGATCTGACATACAAAAGACGTCGGAAACTTGGGATACATGGATACGAGGTACCAAGATGCATCGTCAGAGGACAAATTTAACTTAATGAAGTTTATGTAGCTATTAAACTTAATGGATCTGTAGATCTGAAGTAGTTTCGACATTTATGCAAGCTCATTTGCCTATCTGAGTGTGCGAAAACTACCTTACTAGAAACATAGTACTAGTTTGAGATCCGCTGAAAGAAGCTTGATGAACATGACGAACTTTGCCGTTCACGATAAGGATGAGTGTACAGATTAGTGGACTTCAGAATATAATCCATAATTATTCAACTATCCTACAATTAACAAGTTTTATATAAAACGGATATGATATGTGGTTTAATTTTTAATCTTTAACTATTAATATATAAAGCAATTGTATTTTATAGAGGCAATGTTAATATTTGATAATGACAATAACTTACAGAAATTTAGAATATGTGCAGTTAGATTTCGATACAGTAAAGTCTCCTATGGGCGAATATTCATTATCCGAATAGTTTAATAATAGAGATGTGTCAAAACCTAATTTCTAGTTTCGTGCGACTCAAATTTGAAGGTTTGTGAGGCTTCAAAACCTTTGAAATTCGAGATGTTTAAACCCTGAATCCTTATTTTCATTCTTTTATTTGCCAGGAATATCCTATATTTTGACAGGTATTAAAAGCCGAAGAAATCCATTTTAGGAAATCATTCATCAAAATCGAATCTAATTAAATGAAACTTAAATAAATGAATAAGCAGGAAATTATTAACTTGTATATATTTGCATTTTCGTTTACTATAAACGATGAATTGGTGAAGTTGCATCGATTAAAATGAATCCAAAATCTAAGCACGCTCAATTGGACTATTACTTAAATAAATTCGTATGATGACAATATTCTCGTTATTTATACAGTTTATTATTTACCTACATTTCGAAAGTTTCGAACCATGAAACATTCTATAAAAGTTTCCACCCCTACTTATCGTTAATATCTGAATGTTCCACTATCTGAATATTTTATTATTCGAATAGGATTGCCTATTCATTTATTTAAGGTCACGTTCCCCTTATGGACATTAATAAATACATTATATTATAATATATTTTTTTCATTGATTACATTGTATAGTAACAATGCAATTAAAATGTACAATTATCCGAAAATGCAGCGATAAAATACAGTATGTGTGCCATATACATATGATTAGCTTTTTCAGATAGAATAAAAGAATTTAATACAGTGTTTGGTTATTTACAATTGGACGAACTTAATGGTAAAAATATCTTGCAACTATATTAATTGTAACCTGAAAAGATACAATTATAATAGATGCACATTTGTGTAAAAATAGTTTCAATACTTTCTGTTGCAAATACGTAGAACTTACATACAATGTATACTTCTTCCTGTTTAATCAATAACATTAAAAATATTACGTAATTTATTATCGTAAAAGGTATAGGATCCATAAATGTTTAATTGTCTATTTTCTTGATTTGTGTTCAAATAAGTGAGGTTTAGCATCAAAAAATTGATTGTTCTATTATCTAAAAATTCCCTTATGCGAACTTTTATGTCTCTCTATTAATTCAGACGCAGAAGTCTCTACTGTATTTTATAAAACTTTATTTAAAATTCGATAGATGTTACGGGGTATAGAGTCTTATAAAAAATCCTATTTGGAATAAGGCTGTACTCAATGTATCTGGAAATGGCGATAAAAGGAAGGAACAAAAAGATCTATACAATAGAGCTTACCTTGATATCGACCCTCATTGTGGATTTCAAGTTTCCATGTGCCGTGTGGCCTTTCTCCCCAAGTGTGAACCGACATAAATGGCCATTGATTGAAACCAGCCTTCGACGAGTCGTGAGGCCTTTTTGCAAGAAGGATACTTCTTGTACCTTGTGGAGAAGTTAGCTGTATCTGGAGATCTCCTCTTCTCGAGGCCATCAGCGATACCTTTGCCTATGACAAAAATTTATATCATACGAATAATTGTAACGAAGCATTTATTTAATTTTTCCGTTGATAATTTTAAAGTTTATATGAGAATTATAGAGCTGATATTTTTAATTAAAAGTTGTAGGAAGAACTATGCTACTCTTGGCAAAAAGTTTTCGGTTAAACACGGTAATATCGAACCGACTAAAAATGTTAAAGCTTTTCAGATGCGAAATGCTACATTACAAGTAAAAAACGTATGAGAAAATTAAATACATTTAATGTGAAATAAGTAAGAGAAGAAACAGGGAGTTAATATAAATTGTGTAAGTAAAAATAATTTCAAGACTGCGTACGTTGTTCTATTTCTGAATGAAACATTATAGATATCGTGGTTAGTAGTATTTAGGGAAATTCCTCGTGTCAACGTGATTGGAACCTTTGTAGGAGAAAACTATTAATTAGCGTGTTAATTATGCGAGTGACGCGGTACTTACCTGCACGTGTTCGAGAAAATTAACACCGCTACACTCCTTAACGTGCAAGTCCAGAGTTAACTGGCTCCTTGGCGGTATTGGCCTGTAACACACAAATCAAATTTATATCGTTCGCAGAAACGTAACGATAGCGTGAATATCAAATCATCAAAGGCGCCACGAATTTTCCGAACAACCCAATATTTTTTTCGGTTTATGCAAATTGGAGGGAAGTGGAGTTTTAACTCTTTATACTACCCCTAGCAAAACGTTTTCGGCCAAACATGAGAATGCGGAACTAACTAAAAACACTAAAACTTTAGAGGGACAAAATGCTGCTCCACAAATGGAAAAACATACGGGAATATTAAATAAATAAAACACGAAATAAATGGTAAAAAGGAAAAGAATAAAAATAATCGTTTACTGTAAAAAAGAAAACAGTAAGGGAAATAAATCTACTTAGTAATAAAACGATACTTTACTTAACATTTGTATTACCTAATATTTTCTAATATTTCTGCGTCTACATATGACTACTCTGATGTGTTGTAGCATTGATACTACGAGATTTTTACAACCAGTAAATAAAATTTCTTTTCATAATAATTTTATTATTTCTCGAAGATGATTTTTACTTTTGGGAACATTTTTATCGTCTATAAATTCTCTATTAGGTTTTATAGTTATACAATAGCACTTTGGTTCACAAAAACAGTAGCGTTTTTTAGTTACGTTTATATTATCGCGTTTGGCCGAAAACTTTTTGCCAGGGGTAATAAATGCAACCCCTTCAATTCTTATTTGATCGGTTCTATTAATAAAATTATTACGATTCGTTATTTTTATTGTCGAATGAAATTGATCGTGATCATTTGCGCGGTAAATGGAGTCGAGATGGTCCGTATCAAATCAGGTGCACACGTTGCAGAAGCTATTTCCTGGGATCAGTTTATCGTCATCAGAGCAGCGCAAAGCGAACTGTACGTGGCGGAAATAGTGATAGATCGTATTGCATCGTCACGTCTCACATAGTAATTTATTTCACAAAAGTGCTCGCCTCTAAATTGTATCTGATATTTTCCACTGACTTAACGTTCAATACGTCGCGTTTTCATTTTCGAAAGGAAAACTATGGTCTTGAAAGCAAATTGATTTTCTTAGGATTCATCGACCGTTTATACGAATATTTCTTTCAAACTGTTAAAATTATAAAAGGAAGAATATGGATAATTGAATTGAAGGCTACCCGAATGATTAATAATTATTAATGTATATTTCTTATGATAGTAAAAAATTAGACTAAAGTTATAAAAAACAGTGGTGATTGTTTTGATAATTACATTTATACAGTGAGCGTCAAAAGTAAGTACATATGTACTTTACAAAAATGATATTATACTACAATTTATTATATAATTATATTACAGTCTATTTATAATAGGTAATACTATAATTGTACTACTTTTATACGATATTTATTTGTTTCCTATAAATAATACTATAATTATACTGTAATTTCATTTGTACTATAATCAATACTACAATTATACTATCCTTTTATTTTTGCGAAGTGTATATTCACTTTTGATTCTCAAAGTTAACCGTAAGAAATGTAGTAGTGTACAAAATATCCAAAATACGGTAACAGCCAAAACTGAGTATCCCATTTACAAAAATACGATATGATATAATTTATTTACTATAAATTGTACTGCAATTATACTATAATCCATTTTCCATAAGTAATATTATACTCGTATTATCAATACACAATACTTATTTATTTGCTATAAGTAATATTGTAATCAGATTTTAATTATCCTATATTTTCACTCAATTTCATTTTATGAGAGGTACTTAAGTACTCGCTTTTGAGTCTCACTGTATTAAGGTGATTCATAACTACAATTTGATGTTTTGTTTAAAAAATTAAAAAAGAATTAATTTACGCGTTTAATACATTTTTATAATAATTAACATAAACGAGTAAAGCAATTTACCTGCCCATGTGTGGTGCTGAAACTTCACATTTATGTTGTTCGGGAACCGTCCGCCATCTTCTCGCTAAACGCACCATAGCTGCGGCGTCCATCAACCCATAGCCGAAACTATGACTCACTAAATAAAAATTCGAAGATTGTTAAGGAACTTCTGTAGATACTAAGATGTGAATTTTTATTGGAAAATATTACTCAGAAAGTTCTCACAGCGGAAACTAGTTTACAACTTTTTTAATTCCAGTCGAGTCTAGAAATGACTGAGAAGATTGAGAAAAGTATAGTTCAAAATTACAGAATTTTCACTTAATGTCGCCATGAATACGATAATGCCTTCAATATTAAACAACGGAATAATTAACAAGTAAACGAATACATTAACTAATTGCAAAGGATAAGCTACAAGTCAGAAAAAGTATGAAGTCCTATTTTGTACATTTTAGAAAATATATGGTCGTTTTAAAATAGGTTTACGTTATTTTAACACTTTATCTACTGCTCGCGAATTGAATATGTAAGCGCTACCGATCGCTTCGTTTAAACGCGAAAAACTAGTACCACTTAGAACATAATCTAAACAACACCATTTATTTACATTATCTGCGCTCATTTCAAATAAAAAGAATATAAGATTTTTCAGAAACAAAGAAAATGTAAGGAATAAAATATAGCCAATTTATAGGTTTTCCAAAAAGAACGATTAACAGGCTTCCAGTAGATGAAGTGTTAGTAATGAGTGTTGCTTTTTGACTAGGTCTCATTTCAAACCATACCAGCTTAAAAATTCGACAATTTGGCAACGATTGCAAAAATGGCAAAAATTTCGTGATTCAAGTGATTCTTACTTTTATTAAAAATTTTCATTTTGTAACAAGTTACACTTGTTGAAACCTTTTACCTCGAAAACCACTTTGTATTCTGCTACAAACTATTTTATAACATTTCTGAATTAGAAAATGGCTTCTCACCCACTTCGTATATTTTTTACATATTTTATTAAGTACCAGAAAAAAAGCTGTAAAAACCGAGATTTATTTCTAGCCAATTTAATAACATACTTTTTTGGAAATGTGTCAAAACCTAATTTTTAAATTCATGAAACTTGAATTCGAAACATTGTGACGACACGAAATCATCGAAACTTTCAACACCCGAAAATTTCGAAACTCTCAATACATAGTTTTCCTTTGTGTTTCTAAGAACTATCCATTTTGTCAGAGATTGAAGTGATAAAAAATTTGTTTAGAGAATCAATCTGTTTATTGTATATAATTATGTAATTAAATGAAGCTTAAACGTATTGGAATTAAGTACAGTTTCAATGAATGAAGAAGCGAAAAACTTTCATTTCATCATTTTTAGAAAATAATAAAAATAAAGTGTTAAATGTTACTATTTTATAATATCGGTGTATTTCAAAGTAGATTTTTTACGAAGGATTTATTAATATTTGCAGAATAAACGAATGTTTATGCAGAAATAAATAGACAGAGTAAATAGAATTGAAATTTACGTAAATCAATATTTACTTAGGTTTCATGAGTTTCGATTAATGAAAATAACAGAAAGTATCGCGCTTCGAGAACTCGAAATTTGTTCAGTTTCGAAAGGGTTTCGAGGTTTCGAAGTTTCGAGTGTCCCATCCCTAGTTAATTTTCCTTCAACTTACCATTTCTTCCAACACCATTGGTGACCCAGTCGTTAGATTTCAAATTCGCAGGTTTCGCCGTTCTAACGACAATATGTTGCATATCTCTCCAAGTAAGTTCCTTGTTGGCTTCGAGGGCAAGAGCGCAGATACCAGCAGCTAAGGGCGCCGATGCAGATGTTCCCGTGTGACTGCTCGTACAAAGATGATGCAGGTCAGTGGTAACTACTTGTTTCTCTCCCGATGAACCGGAACTGTATGTGGTAGCGAGAGTAGATGAGCAGGCTTCGCTATACCAAGGCACCTGACCATTCTCCGTGGCGCTGCTGATGGACAACGTCCAGATGCTGTTCGTATAACCGTCGCAGTTGCAGTTGTCGTGATCCCTGCCGCCGTTTCCTGACGCCCAGACGAAAATTGACCCTTTACCGTTGCGACCCTGACGATCAAAGCGACAAATTTAGCGAACCGTTACGGGTTTGGTCAAAGAGCCTTTCATAGGGCGTAGAAAGGTTCGATTGATCGGTTCATCTTAAGTGAACACGCTTTTAACCGTCGATTTAGATAGTTTCGGATTCTCGTGTAATCATTTTGAAGGGATAGTGAGAAAGCGGTGAAAGGAATATGATTTACGGTAAGTGAGAAAATTATTGGCTTACGTAAAACGTTATCAGTGATATGAAAGGATATTAAAATAAGTTTTTGGATTTTTCGTTTAAAAGAAATGTGGCGTTTATACGTTCAATATTCAATTTTCAATGATACAGGACTAAACTGTTGTTATTGATACAGAAGGTTACTTCAGAAAAGTATATAATAGAGTCGATGTCGAAAGGACTTGAATTTATAATTAGATAGAAAGCACATCACAGAAAATATGAATTATGTCAAAATTATTAATCTTTAAGAAATTTTAGAATTAATTTTGCGACTAAAATCGATGCAAAAAATTATTATACTGTGTTCTTTCGTAACTGTATATCATAATTCTTTTGTTCTGTTTAATAGTTTTATTAGCTCGAAACCTGAATTATACATATATTTGCCAATAAGAAATATGGGAAATTACTTTAATATCTCCTTACTCTTCATAATTCTGTTAAATCCTTGCCTATGCCAATCATTTTGTGACTCACTGTATTTTGTAGGAGATATTTAACACTAGAATTACCGAGGTGGTCAAAATCACCTATCTGTTATTTTTTATAAATATTGCGTAAACTTATAGCAGTGCATGTTGAAGATCTCCGGAGATTTTTTGTGAATAGTGTGAATGAAGATTTATTTTTCTTGCATTATGTATTTTTGCAAACATTCTATCCTTTTAATTACGTTAATGTAAATAGGTATACTTAAAGTAAAAGAAAAATTTTTAGTAGAAAAACAGTATGAACTTGTGCCATTTAATAAATTGTATTTATCGTTTAAAATAACATTCATTAAGTGACCATTCGTGCGAATGATTACTCAGAAGATTGTACCATGATTTTAGGGACTGGAAATATAGTTTTGGGAAATTTGTGGACTTCAGGCAAAGAAAGGTCTCCCAAAATAGTTTTAGCAAATAAAACGACGAATATATAAGTGACTGTAAAACGACGTGTTTTACAATATGCTTCTATAATGTACAATGCTATAAAAATCTATTTTATATATATATATATTTTTAATTCCATGTGGTTTTAGTAAAATCACTCCGCGGGTCGTATGTTTGAAATTAATTAATGTAAAATGTATATTTTAAGTAAAAGTTAGATGTATTGTAAATGGATAACATTTCTGCTTATTACTGATCAAATACCAATATACGGTCGAATTCCAACACTCCTGCTTTGAGTTTGATATCAAGTTTGTACCACTTATGATACCGCTACAGTTCTGTTGATCAAAGGACCATCCTTGAAATTATTGGATTAGTTAACGTGCTGTGTTAAACGCAATTCTGAGACACTAAATGCACTTATAGTTCTGAATACATATATGTACATACGGTGACCTGCTTTAACGGAGATGCCTGCGATATCATATAGAATACCACTGAAAATACAACATTTTCTCACATGGATAAGCAATCGACAATTTTTACATTATTTTACTACGACAAAGTTTTAAGTCACTAAATTCATGAATTCATTCATTCGGCTACATTTATCATTTAATTCAAAGTTATAATTTAGATCACTGAATTTACCATAAATTATCAGATCGCTCTCAGAAATGCGTGCAATATACTTTTATATAATTTCTCTAAATTGTAATTAAATACCTAAGTATATTTATTAACTCTTTCTTTGCAGTATTTAAAAATGAAAAGAATTCTTAATGCATTGACGATGGTTAATTCTTATTATTAGAAAAATAGTACGAGTGTCAATATTTGTATACTTCACATAATCAATTTTGATAGATGATAATTAGACTGCAGATATTTATATGGGTTTTAAATGTACAAACAGGCGCCCAATGCAAATAATTTGTAAAAATATGACAAATATTCACAGTAAAATACCCTTTATAATATTTATAGGAGAAGTCAAATCCCTATTTATGTTCCATTTCTTCATTTGCATTTACAAACATATGAATTTGCATAAAGATCCACGGTCTAGTTATTAGAATAATTGCAACGAGATAAATAAAGTCTTCCGTCATTCAGAAAAATGTAAAAAGTGTAAAGAGTAGACGAGCAATTGGACTTATTCTCTTAAATAGGATTCAAAGTTCAATTTAGTATCCCCGAGAAATTTGAAGCTATTTAGCATATACCTTCGCACAAACTACTGCCAACAGTGTCTGTCTTGATAAATATTTAACGGTTAACGTTGCACCGAGCAAAAGTGCTTTAAATTCAGAAGTAGCAGTAATTATACTGAAAAAATAAATTTATATTTCAGTACGATAGTAGCGGGCAATATCATAGTATTGACGAGAAAATTGAAGGAAAATACTTCTCCGGATATTTAAATATGTCACTGGACAAATAGATCGTTACATGTTAATTCTCCTGTAAAGATTTTTCCATACAGACGAAAACCAAAAACTCTGAAAATACTTGAAAGCCGCTAAAAAATAGGATATTACCGTGAATAGAAGATTTGTTTCTTCATTTCCTAAATATGTAAACGTTCAATTACTTTGAGAAGTATTATCATATTTTAAGTGTGTACGATTTTGTTTGAAAGGAATATTTCGAAATGGCTTGATGGAAGTCGACTCGTAATACGGGGTTCTTGAGCGTTTAATTTGCTTGTGCTTCAGATAGAATTTACTTCTGCATATTTAGTGGAAAGCAGCTTTTGAGGGATATAAATGTTTACCTTACAAGTCCGCTGAGTGCCCGAGGATCCGCGAAATGATCGATAGAACGGATACAGTTCGCTCGGATAATGAATATTCATCATTATTTTTCCAAGAAACCTCAAACAATCATTTGCATATCGTAGATGATCGTTATAAGAATATAACACGAATATGATGTTTGCAGAAAGAACAAAACTTCCAATAATACAATTTGCAATTTTTACTCCTTTTGAATAATGGAGTAGTTTTAATTCTCATATCGTATAATCATTATAATTAAATATCTTTAAGTAATTAAATATCATTTTTGAGAATGCATTATTCCATGATTTTCTGTATAAAACATAAATAAAGATTAACTTTTCCTGCACTATATATTCTTCTCAAATCTCTACTCCTTTGATACAAATAAATAGACTGCGGAGTTAATCAGTATCATTGATAGTTATGTTTAAAAAATCACATAATTTAATATCGTAAAACGTATGGAATTCATAAATATTTAAACAACGTGTTTATTTTCTTGACTCGCATTTAAGTGAGGTTTAGTATAAAAAAAATTGATGCATGTCTTTCTATTAATTCGGATATAAGAGTTTCCACTGTGTTTTCTAAAATTTTATTTAAAATTCAATGAATGTTACACGGTATAGAGTGGTACAAAAAATTCTATTTGGAATGAGTTTGTACTCAATGTATCTAGAAATGGCGATAAGAAGGAGGTACAAAAAGATCCATATAATAGATCTTACCTTGATATCGACCTAAAAACTATTAGTTGCGAAACTAATACAGAGATTTTGAATGCCCAAAGTTACGATCGTTCTCTTCAAAGTTGCTAATAACGAGGATCAATTTTTGATGCATGATTGCAATATGCTTCACGGTTGTCCTTAATACTACCATAGCTCGCGGAATGGATAATTAATCGCTTTCTTGCGCTTACGTCTGGCACCATGGCTAATTACCGGAGCCAAGAAGTTACTTTTCGCCAGTCGCTTTGGAAATCTTGCGCTGGCGAATTCTATTTTCCGACCCGGTTCCGTTTTAACGAGTTTCCGTAGCAAAAGCACCTTCCGATATTTGCATATGACTTACGGCTACCTTGCAGTCAGTAAGCTTAAAATGGTAATGCGTGCAGGTGCGGAGTCGGCGGGGACAGGTCGCTTAAAAGCACCCAATTAGAAACTTTCTGAGGGCTGACCTCGTCGACTGAGTCTGTTAAGCCAGGTCTAGGCAAAGAAGTTCCTCGTTCTGCGGCGTAATCGAATTACGGTTGTCCCAGGCAACGACCATTTCGCCGGACGAAAGAATCATTTTTCGATCGGTCGGGTAATTATCGGAACCATTAACGTTCATTGGGTAAGGCCAATTACCGGCCAGCTTGATCCTTTTACATCGCATTACTGTATTTGCAAAGGGGAAGATTCCATTTCGTGCAATTTCAGCTTTTATTGCACTTGGAGGTTCTTCTTGATAAATAAAATTCAGAGAAAATCCTGAATATTGAATTCAAGTGTTACTTATGAAGAAATTATAATAAAATTTGGAGAAAATCCTGAATATTGAATTGAAGTTTTACTTATAAAAAAAATGTTAGCAATTTATAATAAAATTCAGAGAAAATCCTGAATATTGAATCCAGGCTTTACTTATGAACAAATGTTAGCAAGTTATAATAAAATTCTGAGAAAAGCCTGAATATTGAATCCAAGTTTTACTTATGAAGAAATGTTAGCAATTTATAATAAAATTCGGAGAAAATCCTGAATATTGAATCCAAGTTTTACTTATGAAGAAATGTTAGTAATTTATAGTAAGTGGCACGTTATTTTTAACTATCTTATTAGATTCATAAAAGCTTAACCTTCATAGGACTGAACGGTGTGCAAGTGTACCCCAGATATGGTATTTTTGCTATAACTTCGAAAATAAATTTTTGTATACCTTTCCATCTTTACTGTCTATGATTTACATATTCTTGATACAAGATATGAAGGATTTTACATGTTGGTTGTCTTTTTTTATGTAAGATGAAGCTATTTTTATTAATGGGTGTACTATTTTGTCCCAGCCATATCTGTATTTAGACTACCTTGGTAGCCATAGTATTAAACTGTTATAATGTTGACTCTAGTACCCTTGCCAAACGTGTTGATTTTTTCTTTGGATCACTGCAATCTTTAAAACACCAACTGCGGAATAATATTATATGATTTTATATGTTATTTTATTGTTTCAATTTTAATTTCAATTTATAAAATAGGAATTCCTTAAGTATAATGTTTAATGTATTTTTTTTTGCTTTTTGTTGTATTGTTTTAATATCACTGTACTACTACTATCAATGTACATAAAGGGCAATAGGCCCGTTAAGAAATAAATAATAATAATAATTGAAATTTGACAAACTGTTCCTGCTCTGGCGTTGTTTTAAAGAGACGTGGATGCTCACGCGCATGGAGCATCGGCTTTTATGGTTAACCAGCAGCGAGAAATTAAATTTCCGAGCTCACTGTATGGATTGCATGAACTATGCTTAATTAAAGGTTAAAATAGGCTTTTCGTGCGACTGAAAGTGCTTCGTTTCAGCTAAAAAGCCATCGTCTCCCGTCTTTATTTTAATCGTGGCCCTATCTGCATCTTAACAATCGATCTGTTGGTTGGATGCAACCACAGAGTGACACGTTGAAACTCGTAGTCTCCGAATAGGAATAAAGGAACTTCGCGTTTCCCCTGACAAACGCAATCGAAGAGAGTTGTTTCCGAGCGACTACCTAGGTATGTACATTGAGATAACAATGAGGTAGCTGCCTTTCCATTGTCGTCCCGTGGAAAGATTCGAGGAACGCTTTTAAGTGATACATTTCTGAGAATTTCATTTTGGTAGACAAGTCTTCCGATCCACTATTGGTTATCGGATGGCACTTTTCTTGTATTACAAGCGGAATAACGAATTATTCGTTTTCCCGGTAGAACATGAGAAGAAGAGATCTAGTTTTACATGCAATGAAACTTTATTCGCTATAATGTTACACAAAGGACAGGAAATGGAAGCTATGGGAAAAGGTACGGACAAAGTATACGAAATCCAATTTTGTGCGTTGCACAGGTTACATAAACTAATGTGTCACTTTTCTGCAATTTTTGTGTGTGCAATACCGAACGTATTGGGTTGAACGAAAAGTTCGTGGAGAATTTTATATCGAGAAGGTGTAGTCGAATAAGCATAGTAAGAGCATCAATTCAATTTGAGAGATGTTAACAAATAGGTCTTCCAAATAAAACCGTTTCAGGTAAGTTTCAACCCCCTATCGGAGTAGTTATTATTAGGGTATTATAGGGCATTATGAGGGCTATTATTAAGGCTATTATGAGGGTAGTTACAGGCGGAAACGTAATTTACAGTTCAAGCTCCATTTTCTTTTATCGATCGCATGAAAAGTTGTAAGAAAAATCGGAGATGCTTTATATAGTGACATGTACATCTTGAAATTCTTTCGGATTCTTTAACCACAAAGCCGAATTTTAAAAAATTTCTAAAACCTAATTCTTTATTGAAGCTTTCACGTGACTGTGTTTATATTTTTGTAGTTAGTTTTACAGTTATAATAGAAGCATTTTGTTGCCCCAAAGGCTTTACTTAACCTGAACTTGAACAGCTAAATTAAGGTACATTCAGATCTAATCGCTGGATATATGGAAAACATTGTAAAATACAATAGAATTATAAGGCTATTATACTATAATGCTATACAATAAAAATATTATCGTTGTGTTGATGCCAGTCACTTAAACAGTAATTTTTAATTCTTGGTTTTGATCTTGAAATGGATATTTTGACTGAATTACAATTTCTTTCGTCGTAAAAGTAAATAAAATTCCGGCTATAGAGGGATAAATGATGAAATTCCAATATATATATACAGATTGTTATAGATCTGGAATTTAGAGATCAAGTATGTAAAAAGTAATCGACTGTCACAATATTTAGTTATAATTACCATCGTTTTAAAAGCATTGTTGTCTTATTCTACTTTAAAGTAGTAACGTCGCGTGTGACATTAAAATAATAAGGGAGCGAGGTAGTCCCTGTATAAGTTTATATGAGAACGAATAGTCTATTCTATGCTTCGTCGGTGCCTGTATCTTATTTAAAATTGCATAGCACTGAAAGGATATAATAATAACGAAGATTCGGTTTAATTCTAAAGAGTGTACAAGGTGGAATATTTACCAACCTTCGTGATTCCTTCGATAAAAGCTCTAGTGGCAAGTTCGCCAGGACCATCGACGGTTTTTCCATCGTCGTCCGGTCCCCAGGAGGCACTATAAATGTCTATGTGCTGAGGATTCAAGCTCAACGATCTCGCCTCCACTGCATCTGTCACATCCCCATCTAGCATTCTTACACCTGTGCAATGCAAATCAAATTAAAAATGATTAATTCAATTATTTACCTCGGAGAGGATATTCAGTTTTTTAATATTTCACGTTGCACACGCACAGAACGTATTTATGCATAGATTGCTAAAAATTGGGTATAATATTCTAAGTAAAAATTAATTGCAATAAATACTTTTCAATAGTTTATAATTGTATAAATGTTGTGGACAGTACCTAAAAAATTATAGTGTTCTAAGTTAGTTCCACGTTTTTACACTTGACCGAAAACTTTTTGCCAGGGGTATTAGGCTAATATCCAAGTATCGAATTAATTTCTGCAGCCAATAATTTAGGCTTGAAAATTAGCGTTATAGAACATGGTACGTATTTATGATTCTCGTTGCACGGGTATTGTCTCGATCAAATGGCTAAACTCTATTCTTCGAGTATACTCACCTCCAACACCAGCTCCAAATGCAACTCCCACAGCGCATAAAGAATTGTTAGCAGTTGCAGCTACTTCACCGGCACATCTGGTGCCATGTCGATTACTGTCTAGAACATCGTATCGTGGCATGGGATCTTCATCATGGCTATTGACATCGTAGCTCGCCTGTGGATCCTACAACAGTCATTCGTTCATTTCAGTTTTTCCATGAATCAGCTTTCAGTTCATTTTTTCAGTATAAATATTGTAATCATTTAAATATAATTGTAATGAGAATTAATAAGATATTAGGATTTTTATAAGACATTTTGCAAAATTTTATTATATAATGTTAGCATATTAGGCGTAGAAATTAATTCGATACCATTTTAAATGATATTTGAAAGCGATTTTGAACACAATTGGTTTCTGAAACTGTACTAATATTAAGTTATTAATTACAGTGAGAGTCAAAAGTAAGTATATAGTTTACAAAAATGAAAATGTACTATAACTTATTCACTGTAAATTATATCGTAATTATATTATAATTTATTTATTGGAAGTAGTACTACAATTATACTACTACTATATAATATTTATTTATTTGCTATAAATAATATTACACTTATACTGTGATTTCATTTTTACTATAATTAATACTATAATTATACTATAATTTCATTTTAACTCTCACTGTAAGTCATAAGAAATTAGGTAAACATGAATGCAATTTGTTTAAAATTGCAATAAGACAAGGAAATAAGTATTTAAATTTAAAACTAGTTATTAGAAAAGGGTGAATCTAAAGGTTCGAAATTAATTTACACATCTAATAAAATGAATACCATGTAGCATCATAAAATATCCAATTATTTTTTTATTTGTAATTGCACTAGTTTCGCTTTGATCTTGATTTTTTTCGTGATAATTTAATATAACGTATTTTATTATTAATTCTCCCGACATTTTTGTTCACAAAGTTTTAGCTTCTTTATCTCGAACTAGTCGATAAGATGTTTAATTAATATCGAACGAACTACTTTTGCAATTACTGAATACAACTTCGATACGAATTTTACGAAGTTCCCTGTGAATATCGATTTTCTACTGGATCCAATGTAATTGCTTTTTCCTTCAGGCAGTTTACAGGATTGTTTTAAAGTTCCGTGCCCAATACTGTGGTTCTCGAGCTCTTTTGTACCAAATTTTCCTCCAACGGTTAATACTTGTTGGGAAGCTACGGAGCCATTTCAATTTTATTTTCCATTGGCGCCAACAAATAAATTTGTAGGAATCTCAACGGAATAGAAAAATCTTTAGGAAGCAGACATTCACATTGAATAAATGAAAAAAATAAACTTTAAAATAACCATCTAGCATATATTCGCGTCTCATCGTTCCAAGTACGTGGTACAAATTTAAAAAGAAAGGTAACACTTTTTTAACACGGATAATTAAATTCATGTCCTTTTAATTTCAGCATTCTTCATTCTAAATAAGATTAATTTTTAAAAACAATTTTCTCATCACTGAAAACTAAAATATTCATAAGTAATTCTATATCGCATCATAATTATTATTTCAGTAGAATTTTAGATGTTCAAAAATAATTTCATATTATTATCGTAATTATTATTCCAGTAAACTTCAAAGTATCCGAAACAATTTCTGGCTTCTGTGATTTTGCACCACAATAATTATTTTACTATAATTTATCAAACCCTTATAAAAGAAATTAATTTTAGTAACAAACGACACAAACGTATTTCTTTGTAATAGCACTCGACATGTACAGCGTGTTGTTACCATTTTAGAGGAAATTAACAAATAACGTGCATCGCATATCTTTTCCACTACCATATGCCCAGCCCTAGTATTCCATGACCACGATTGCTAATTTTGAAAAGGGTTGATTTTATACGAACTCTTCAATTTTAACAGTAACAATTGCACGAGATACACGTTGATTGAAGTACCATTCACCTACTACTAGTGAATTCATTTGGCTGATATATATATATCTCTCGTTTAGATCAATATCAAGAGCCTGCAGACCGTATCTGATTATGGAGGTCCGTATCTGCTGTGAGATTATAGAGCTCGATACACATTTCTCTGCGGTTGCCTTATTAACCCCGTCCATTCGCTAGTAAACATACGGGGTTCTCTCGTGCGGTTCAAGACTACTGTGTTTGACTCTCTGGCTAGTTCTCTGCTCCACTAGTAACTTCAACAATTTCAGTAACGTGGTACGAACTTGTTTCTTGCGGTCTGGTGAACTCGTTCTTTCGAGTATTTCTCGCGTTACTTTATAGCGGGCCGTCATTCGAACGCTGCACTCGTACCTAACACGTTTCTTTACGATAATCTCCTGAGCAACGATGTTAGCCCGTGGTAACTAGTTGGAATTAGACGTTTAGTATGTTGGACCTTTCACGAGAGTTCCTGAATATCGCTACAGTTTTTGGCACCGTTTCGACGTTCGCCTGCCCTTTGTGTTTTGTACAGCTTCAGGGTTTATTCCGCGTGGTCGATATTTGCTTCAGAGGAAACTTTCGATATTTGTTAAAAGAGAACTCTGATATATTGTTGGAAAATTGCTCCTCTCTTTGCATTGCGTGGTATTCAGTAATACGGTATAATTAAAATTAATGGTAATTAGGATAAACGGTGGTAATATAGAACACCTAATTTTAAAATCTTGTCAAAAATAGAGGAATTTGTCTTTTTTGTTGTTAAATACTAGCAAATTTCAAAAGGGTCCAAAATGTTATAGTGTTATACAGTCAATCGCAAAAGTCTACATACATCTAAAATATACCAAAAATTGCCAGAGTTTCAACCATTCAAAGACCATTAATTTGTGTATTAATTACAGCTGGATGTATGCTACAAAACGATTTTGTTTTTTCCACTTGTTTATAGAAAATATACATAAGGCGACAATATAGCTTCACGAAAATCTACATACCTAAATTAAATACAAATACAAAACTTATTGTTATAACTATGTTTGTAAATTACTAATTACTCTTTCTAATATATCCGTGAGATGTTATAATTTGTTTAGCATAAACACAATAGTATTTCTTAGGCTCTCCGCAGCAATTTTATTCGTGTAATCAATGAAGCTCGCTTTATGAAATCTCATCTATTGTAAGAATCTTTCTTTCTTGTAATTTTACATTTTATGAATTTCCGCACCACCTTTGCTATTTTAAACTATGTCTCAAAATATGTGAACAATTGAAATTTAAAGTGTGCATGTGGACTTTTGCGACTAACTGTATAGTTTAAATACTTGACTGATGCTTTGTTCGAATAGTCGCTCGTTCGGTTAACCGACATCCGAATAATCATTCGTTCGGATAACTGACATTCGGATAGTTGTCCGTTAGGATAATCGACGTTCTATCGTATAAATTTCCATTTGATTTTCAAGTAATTAGACACTGAATTTCGCGACACTTATTTACAGTCAGTCACGAAAATATACATATGTAGTCTAACTTTCAAACATTTGCATACATTAGGACGTATTTTAGACGAGCAAAAATGACGCGGAAATTCATAGACGATAAAACCGGAAATAAGAAATATTTGTAAGAAATATTTCATTTAAATAGCTCAATTACAATCAGGTAAAACGGACTTTTATGAATTAGTGTTGATAAATTCTAACATTTACCACCTTACAATGGTAAATGGTAGGATTGACTAAGTAATATAATTATATTACCTACTAAATACTAGGATTGACTAGATAATATAATAGGTATATATCATAAATTCTAGGTAAAACCTAGAATTTGTCAATTTTCGAGGTTTTACAGTAACATATGCACTTAATAGGTTTTTATGACTTCCGCGGAGAGTCAATTAGAAATTGGTGTGTCAATATCATGATTCGTTCAATCTCTATATTAACTTAGGACAGCAAATAAGACTTACGTAGTTCTTATAGAGATCAGGATGATTTTTCTCCAATCCATCGTCGAGGATCGTGACCACTATACCCCGTCCCGTAATTCCTTCGGCCCAGGCTTCTTGCACGTTCATATCTAATCCCTTCCCCCTATTCTGAAACGAATCATCGATAATAGTATCTCAATGTATTTTCCTCGACTTGCTTTAGCAAACACGTATCAAAATTAGCCATAATTCCTTCAGAATTGGTTGATATTATTAAGTGTACAAATTTACCCTGCTACTCTCCTCATTTATTTTTCATATTTATACTCTTCCGATTGATAGTAAAACGACGAATAAAAATATGACATTTCTGGAATATTATTGCTTGCGTAGGACTTTCGATAATTTGAAATATGTTGAATATCGAAATGAAATATTTAAAAACAGAATATCGATGGAACATAATGTTTATAATGAGTCATATAGACCGGAAGAGAACAGGAGGACTAATTCAGAACTTTCATTTTGAAACTCTTGGTAACTTTATCAATTCGAAAACACTACTTTCCTATATATCAAGTGACGAATTTGCTTCACAGATGTGAGAAGGCTGAAAATGTTGAATATTAAAAGTGTATTTGATTTTGTGCGAATAAATATTATTAAATCTTATGCAATCCTGAAAGCTCAGAATCAATTTGTACACGTAATAATTGTAAAGAATTCAAGTAACAATTGAATAGTTTTTATTATGTAGAGTGAATTATGCATACATGTTCAGGAAACAAACTGAATCTCTTAAACCATTAGACATAGAAAAAACTCGCATGAGTCAGATTTAAGTGATTTAGAGTGGAACATATTTTATCATTAGTCCTCTGAGTTTTTGTACTATGACGCTTTTTCCATACTTGCGTACATTTTTATGATTCTGCATAAAAATCTGATAATCGGTAATCGGAACCGATATATCTACGACAGTTATGATATTTTCCTAATTTTCATAACTGTTTCAATCAGAACCGATATATAACAGTTTGAAACCCCATTTTCCCGTTTCAACCTCTGATTTTATCTGAGACACACCGTATATGAATATCGACTAGGATCGATTAGATTTTCCATGCATGTTCGGTCGATTCGGTTGTGAAAATGAAATGCAACTAACCAAGTACCACATTTGGGGCCACATCTCATCGTTGAGAACGGTTCTCAGGTTAGACGGTCCGCGTTTGATGATCAGATCTCGTTTCGTTCGTGACTTCACCCGCTGCTGTTCTGCCCGACGCACTCTGCGGTCTTGCATTAGTCTCTCGTGTACTCCGAGATGTGGTTCCGCTGACCTCTTCACCACTGACGTGTGCACCATGTGGTACCAGTCGTCGACTATCTGCAGCAAAGAACAATTCCACATTAATATCTATGTGTCTTTCTGGTAATCACGCGGCTTGTTCCTGTTTAATGTACCGGTAACAAACGAATTTTAATGCGGGACACATCGCTTCTGAATTACGGCTCGCTATTTTATGCGGGATACAATTTGCGTTCTACATTTCTCCTATTCTATGCAAACGGTGTGGTTTCACAAGGGAAATACAGGAGACTCTGCCTTTAGTCGTTGAAATAATATTTATCGAGATTTACTCCATTCTCCGTGCCCGTGGTTAGAGCGGCAAAGTGATTAATCGTAAAGATCTGCTAATTCCTTGTTGGAACTAAATGGAGTTACCCGAGTCAAAGAAGCTTAACGTTCAGAATAAATTAGATATGTCGTTAAGATAAATTTATACTACTGTTGATATATGGAATCTATGAAATATATTGAGTGAGTACAAGAATTCTATCGATTTTAACATTTTAGAATCTGGTTCTCGCCATTTCGTTGAAAATGAATATTTCAATCCTTGTCATTTTAGTAACAACGAAAGCAGGTACATGATATTTTATTTATTTTCGAAAACTAGATGCTGAAATCCGGACAATGTGAAAAGGCTCTTAATCTTACTGCGATCCTCGGGTCATTTTTGACCGAAACGCGTTTCTACTATGCTCAAACTTTTGATCATTTTGAGACAAATATAAAATATTGGTTAGTACTATTCGTAAATTTAAGTTTCAATTCCTATATTGAAGTTGCTTTTTCTCGCACCGTATAAAGCGTTTCTAAAGAAAGGATTCGATCAAATCGAATACAATTTTGAAAATCGTAGCAAGGTTAATATTGGTTAGGGATGTTTTTAATTATTGCGAACACAAGTACAAAATAACTTGTTTCGAATAAAAATATAACAAGGTTTCAGAAACTTGGGAATTTTGGGGAAATAGAGTATTGTTTTATATCTATAAAACGAAGAAAATGTGATAAAATATCCTTGAACTATCAGATGTACCTACTAACAAGTAATTCACTATTTTTAAATGGATTGATAAATTTAGTTTATCCAAACATTAAGCTTTCAAATAGGGATGACTTAATATCGCTTGTCGAAAAGAAGGTGTAAAAATATTACAACTCAACAATAATATATTTAAAACCAAATTGGTATTTGATTTTATTAAAAACACATGCTGAATTTGACAAGAGAAGTGGATTATGTATTGGTACACTCAATATGAGTCTGTGGAATAAGAGTATGATATTGAGCGTTAAGAGGTTAAGCAATACGGTTTTTTGAACCACTTTTATTTTTCTCTTAAGCATCATTGAAA
Organism: Eucera pruinosa; assembly: GCA_028830335.1. Classification (NCBI taxonomy): domain Eukaryota; kingdom Metazoa; phylum Arthropoda; class Insecta; order Hymenoptera; family Apidae; genus Eucera; species Eucera pruinosa. The sequence goes on along the minus strand of JAMYCR010000009.1, from coordinate 8,138,853 downwards.
TGTTGCACATGTCTAAATATTTATAGTAATGTATTTGGTGCATACCAGCAGTTGCAAGCTTTGTTGTTACGATTTCTGCAAAACTGATAGAAAAGACATTATCATACATTTCGCTAGGTGTTCATTAGAAGCGAAATATTTATCATTTTTTTTTCCGAGAAAAAAAAAATTACGATGCTGGTAGAGCAAAATTATTTGATGCGCAAGTTTGTTCCTCGCTATAGCGGTACACAAAAGTAAAGATATATGGTGTAGTGTAATGATAAATGTGAAAAGTTGGCAACAGCTGCTACCGGCAAGCTTCTTACTGCTTTCTTCTCTGTGACAACGCGCACTGCATTTTTTCAACCCGAGCGTTTTTTTTTATGTCGAGAGTGCAGTTTACATTCTATTGGGTCGAACGAAAAATTCGTATCGCTTTTTCGGTCGGAATACAAGATGATTCTCTTTATTTCGGTGTAATTTCACTTATAAACGTTCCGCCATTCCTCTCGATAACTTTTAACCATCTTTTGCCAAGCTTTATGATTTTAACCAGTGTAAAACTTCTCAATAGTCTAGATCAAAAATTGTTCCAAGTGGTTCGTAGCAGCGGTGCGAACTTTCGATTCAACCCGATAAAATGCAAGTTTCCTTTCGTTATCGAGCTGCAAAGGAAAATATTATACTTCTGTTACTTCCAACAGTTATTAACCCTGTCGTTACAAAAGGTGACTTTAATCACCCATTGAAATTTCATGTTATTGGATTGTTCGGGAAATTCGTAGCGTCATTGATAATATTCGCTACTGTTGTGTAATTGGTGAACTGGTAAAGGATTACTTTTTACGAGCTTTAATTACATAATAACATTCCTAGTTTGAACAAATATTCTCCCTGTGTAGGCCACTTAAAATTCAATAATTAATGAGCAGTACATACTTAAACGCAAAGGAAAATTTTTTCATTGAAATATATCAAATGATCTATTATTTTTATAATGAGACAGCACGACTTGTTAATCGTTGTCTAATCTTTTTTGCTATTATCATTCATTGTAATGTTTGTAAAATTTTATTAATGATCAGATATTAAATAAATTAAAAATCTAAACGAATTGCTTGTACGGGATCATTTTGGAAGAAGAAAGTGTGAAAACAGTGCAAGCTTTTTGGAAAAGAGGATTATGAAACTTTCTGATAGTCATACAATTATCAAACAAGAAATACTACACGCAAAATTAATTACTGAAATCGTAATGTACACATGTTATCTTTTGAATCCTTCTAAAGTATCTCTACGAATTTTCCGAACAATCTAATAGTTATAAAATTTGGCTAAGCATAATAAAACAGATTGATATTCCTAGACTGCCTCTTACTGTTTTGCATCTATTTGGTATTCATTGTATAATAATTTATGAAAATAATATTTAAAGATATATATAATATTAGAAGAAATATAATTCAATTTTAAATCATTCCGCATCTTTGATAATATTTCCGTTATCTTTTTGAAACTGCTCTTCAAACCAATTTATTTCTTCTTTTTTTTTTTAAAAATCGTACACACTTTTAAAACGTTCCGTGCCTCGTATACACGGCATATTTATTTAAATGCGTTCAAAGCAAATATATTTTAACATATATAAGTTGAAGATTGAAAAATATATTAGTACTTAAAAAGAAGAGGCAACAACATGTTCCACGAATGGTACACGATATAATTACTATGTACAAGCTAATTATTAGGTTAGCCAAGAAGTCTTCTCGTCTTTTTGGTTCTCGTCGGTTGGGCACGGAACGTGTTAACATCTTGCAGTTTCCCTAATTATATACATTATGTTGGGACAATTGAAAGTGTGCTGTATCACCATAGCTCCGTTAATTTCAAAGATAATGCAATGAAATTTGCAGGATATATTTAAAAAATTAGAAAAAATTGATGTATACATTTTACGTAAAAAGAACGTAAGTGCATTGAAGTTGTTCTGTGCATTGAACACGCTTCTATTAAAATGCCACTAACAATAAGTGAGTGTTTACTTCACCAACAAATGTTTACAATTTTTAAAGGGAATATCAGTATTTTATCGAATTATTTTCAAGGCGTTACACGTTGCAAATATTTATAATATTTCCAGTAAAGGAGGATTATTTACAATTTAAAGGGTAAACGTTTATTATAGTTAGAATAATGGTACACAAGAAAACCGATAATTTAGGAGTCACGAGAGCGTAAACACGTCGCAGGTCTTTTTACTTTTTTGCGTTTACTTTGTCTGGCTTCCATTATTCGCCTTTTAGTCTCCCCAACATCAACGCCAGGACAAAACTTAGGAGGGCACGAACTCTTTACGAACTTCGCAATCTCACGATGCACTGGACTCAGCCTAGGCCTCTTTATTTCTTCCACGAAATAACGATCCCCGTGATTCACTTCCATCATCACAGGTGGACACGGATCCAAACTATTCTGCGATTTGAAAATTCTTAATCGAATTTGGTATTTCTGTTTCTTCCATTCGTTGCTTCCTTTGTAACTTCTCATCTTTCTTGGAGGCAAACAATTTTCCTGTGGCGTTGTAAATTTATGTTCTACCTTCGTTTCAGCTAACTTAATTCCCCATATTTCTTTAATCTGGAGACAATTATTCGTATCGGATACGTTCGTGGTGGAAACGCTGATAGTTTCTATTTCGAACGGTTTCTCTGGTTTCATACAAGACTTTCCTTGTCGTTTTGCATCCTTTGAGGCTTGTTTTGTTCTGCTTTCCAAAAAGGCAACGCATTTTAGATCTGGCGGGCATGAATCACTGTGCCTGGTAGGCATGCATACTTTAGACGAGAATTTTCGAGTATCGCTGTTAGATTTACACTTTTTAGGATATTTGGTAGGCGAACACAAATCGGTCGACGAAGATTTTGAATTTTGAAGCTTCGCCGTTTCAACTTTTTCACTTTTTGTTTTCTTTTTACTTGATTTTTGGTAAGGAACGAATACCATAGGAGAATGACCACTCAACGAACAACCTTGTCTTTTGTAACGCTGTTTCGTTTTACTTTCTTGAGACCAGTGAACGGATTTTGGCGGTGGTGGATCTGGTCGCATTTCCGTTTCTTCGGGAAAATTTGATAAATCTTCCGAACGTTTTAACGCTTTACATTCGTCTTTAGGACATTTTGGAGGCTTCTTCGGTTTCTCAATTTCGCACGATTTGAACGCGTTGCAACCATGTTTGCGCACATAAGACATAATTCTATCCATTTTTGAGGGTTGAGTTGCTGGTTTTTCGGTATCGAATGCTGTTCGATCGCCGGGTAATTTTTGCTTACTCTGATCATACCGGTGAACGATTGGATCGCATTTAACTTCCTCACGTTCGTATTGTTGAGCACCAGGTTCCTTAAACTCTCGACTGCATTCTGCCGATTCTTTGTCTTCATCGGAACATTCTGCTTCCGCCTTCTGGAAACGGTATCTTTCAGGTTTACAGGTGTATGGTGGACTCGTTTTTTGTATCGAGTGATAATATTCGGCGCTCGAATCTTGCGCGTCTTCTTGACAATAATCGTTTAAAGATTTTTCGGAAGCATAATCGGAGCTTTTGGAACATTCTTGTCCTGGAGGTTCTTGATTATTGCTACAAACTTCTAGCGATTTTGTGGAAATCTGGCAATCAGATTCCGTTGTTCGTTTGAAGGATTCTTGATGATTACTGCAAGCTTCTGTGGATTTTGTAAAAGAATCTTGACAGTCAGGTTCTACAGATTGTTTAGCGGCTTGTGAAGAATTACAAGCTTCTTCCGGTTTTGTGGTTGATTCTTGGCGATCGGATTCTTCGGGTTTTTTATTTTGTTTAGAGTCTCTTTTGACAAGTTTGAAAGTGGAATGTTTCCTTTTCGGGCAATTAATCGTGCATGTTTCTTTCAATCGTTCCAAGTAAGTGGGTAATCTTTGATAAAAATTACGATTAGTAAATTGCAGTCCTAGTGGAACAACCTGGCTTTTGGTCGAATTGAAATTTTGACAGGTAGATGCAAAATGTAGTGGTCTGCTCACAGCAGTGTATTTTGTAAAAGCATTAAAAATTTGTATGGCGGACAGCTTTCTGTTTAATATGAAATCAATTATTCTTGGCAGTTTGCATTCTTGAGATAATTGCAATAGAGCTTCCTGTTTGGAATTATTTTTGGGGTCTTTTATTTCAGAATCGTGTCTTATGCAGTCCACGTGCGGCCTTTTCAATTTTTGTATCGACAATTTCGCTTTTGAAGACACCTGCCAGATAGAATCAATAATAATAAATCAAAATTTTAACACGTGTTAGATATTAGGTACCGGAAAAAGTTTGTGTGGATTTGATAATATAAAATGTAAGTAATCTTTCTTAGAATACAGTTCTATTTAAGACAATTAAAGATACACAAAATCTTTCGATCATACCACTACTGTTACATTATTTTTCCTAAAAACTATGAACAGTTTCATTTTATTATATTTTTGATAGGAAAATAGCACGAGTTTTTTTCGGTATCTAATATGCTAGTCAATTTTATTAAAAAGAAACAACATATAAATTATTTTTCAATGGAATTAATAACAAAATTTTAATAACTAATTATTGTATAACATTAGGATCTTAAATTGAAATTAAAATGCATTATTTCATATTATTTTTTCAGAGAATTTTTAATGCGAATAAATAACAAAATTTTAATTACCAATTATTTTATAATATTAGAATATTAAATTGAAATTAGCATGCATTATTTAGTACTATTTTTCCAAAGAATATCTGTTAAGCATCTAAGATGCAAGAATTAATCTAGACGATCTATGATATATTGATTTGTGAGTGAAATATGCTAGATATATGTTAATTTTTAATTAAATGAATGAATTAGTATAAACAAGTTTATCATTTGTGCGTTATTGTTAACAGTTGTTTCTCCTTTTTCTAAGCATATTTTTATTTAGACCAATAATTTTTTTGTATTGCGGTAAAAATTTGTATAATGCAGTATTCTGAAGATATCATTTTAGGTATTTCATTCGAAATATGTAAACGTACTTTGTAATTTTTATAGATTTTATCCGTACCCAATTTTACTATCTTTCTTATCAATTTCAAGTTTACATTGTAGCTGTCTCTAATAATTTTCTCTATTTTAATACATTTTTAGTTGCAAATTTATCCAAAGCAGCTCAATTCTAAATCATCTTCTTTAAATTTTTCCATAGTAATATCAAACATTTTTTAATAACATAACTATCATTAAACTATCATTTTGGCATTAACAAGTATGTATATCGAATGATTACTTTATTCCCAGTATTGTAGACAAATTTAAGTTTAGATCTAAAATAAAACCTGATATTTACAAGAACATTTCAGAAATGCCTGTTGCATAAAGTTAAGTGTTATTAATACTTCCAGCAAAATAAAGTGTTTAATTAGAAACGTGACATAAATCTTTTGATCTTCTTTGCGGTCTTCTTCACTAGCAGAGAATACTATCGAGTAAATCTGTCTATAATTGCGAAGCTTTCTGTCGATGGATTTGTGACGAGTGGCATGTCAAGATGCCTCTCGTGTTCTTTGATGTTGAGGAGCTTTACCTTTCGAAATAGAAGTCCCAACATTTCCTCTGCAACGAGTTGTCGATGTATCTTACATCAAGAGCTTACATTTTTCTCCTTTTTCCCTCCTGTCTCGATTCTGCAACTGTGACTTTTTTTTCTTCTTATTATAATTGCTCACTCCAGTCTATCTGTGTTTGTCTTTTTCCATCATTAGAATAATGATCTTGAAATGAGAAGATGGAAGAATATTGAAAGAGTTCTCGTTGACTTTCGAGGTTAACTGTTCGCCAAATTCTCCTGAGTTATTTATTGGACTCACTTTGCGACGCAAAGTCGGTGTATTTAGTCCTCTAGCGGTATGCCAATTTGCACGGAAAATTTAATTACCCGTATATAATGATATTGTAAATGAAAATTACTTTTGATAACGGTCACTGGAATTTTTACGTTGTCATAGTGGAGGCGAATGATCAAGTAGTTTATTTTTGTTTATATCTTCAAGTCATGAAAAATAAATGTTGTCTCTACCTTTTTAATCTACAGGATGTTCGTACACTACAGTACCCAAAAGTTTATTTATTTATTTATGTATGTAACAGGTGAAGGCCTTTTATATATATATATATTACACTGATTTCTGTATCAATTATATTAAATATATATATAAGACATAGCCGCAGCAAATATAAAGTATAAAAGAATAGCAATGTGAAAATACAATAAATGTAAAGTATAAAATTATAATAGAATATATAAAATATAGAATATATACAAATTTTACACGAAGAAAAGTATTGGGTTGAATGAAAAACTCGTGTTAAATTTTATATTGAAAAGGTATAGTGGAATAAGCATAGTAAGATTTTAAATTGTTACGGATTTCCAATGTGTTGAATATGTATTCCAATTGCCGAGCTATTAGATTCCGATCTATTTCAATTTTCAAGCTTTTGGAATTCTAAACCCTTTTGAAATTTCCAAACTATTAAATTTGCAAACCGTTTAGCGTTTAAATTTTCCATGTTCTGCAATTTCAAATCTTCAAAGTTTCTAACCCTTTGAATTTTGATTGTCTTCTATTTCCATACCTTCGAATTGTAATGGTTTTCCATTTCCAAACGTTTGAAATTCGTTCCTTACACATCAGTTATTCAATTTTAAGTAAATAATAAAGAATCGAATATGTACCTATTGTATCGCGAAAGAGTTTTTTTACAATAGTAGTTACCGCAACTATCCGTTCCATTTGGTCGTTCTGTTTTCTAAAAGTTTCATTATTTAAGCCTGAATGCACAACGCATCGGAATCCTATCGATATATACATCGAACTTCCTCCGCCATAGGACATTTTGGAATCCAATCCTAGATTGCTTTAGTTCCGGAAGCCGAGTTCATCTTCGATATGTGGTTCGGCATACGCAGACACTGGTCGATCTGATTCATCACCCGTTTAGCTTACACGGGTACAACCCCCTCCCCTTCACCTCTGGTAGAGGCATTCTCCCATAAATTCCGTTTAGTTACTCACGATACAAATCAACAAAAAAGTCCTAAATTGATCACTTTATATTTTAAGCAAAAATTCGTCAACATTTATTTTGTTAAGCTGGCCAAAAAGTCTAGTTCAGTGTTTCTCAACCCTTTGGCTGTGGGATTCAACATATTTGTTTGTAATGGTAACAGCGGGCCAAATGTATATAATATAAACATTTGGAAAACCTAATTGACTGGAATCATATTATACAGGGTGTTTCAAAACACGTGGGCATAAACAGCACGCTAAAATAAGGGAAAAAGGTCGTGTAATATATAATATTATACGCGTACATACAATTCGCGTGAAAGCTGATTCAATACTGAACGTCTTTGTACGTTTCGTGAATAGTAACGCCTAACAACAAACGCAAACCGTAACAGTGAATCTGTTCTAATTATAAGACGCGTTGAACAGTTAGAGCACAGAAAGTAATCGTGCATTACTATTAGTAAGTTATAGCATCCAATAATATAAAGAGAAATGAAGCATATTAAGAAACTAGTTATTATGGTCAAAACTAAATAACAATCAACATGTAACAAATAACAAATAATTCGTTATTTGAAACCCAAATAAATCATAAATTGGAAATACATACGTTAATTTTCTGCGTGAAATAGTTCATTAAATAACCGTGTTATTTTGAAAATAGATTATTTTTCAAAATAACTTTGAAAGCTTATTTTAAAATAATGTATTTTGAAAATTTCCCAAAACATCCAGCTCTGCTTGAATGTAGGAATTCATTATTGTGAAGTTCTGTGTACTGTTCGAAATTCTAGAAATTTTTCTCAAATTATAATATTCGCAACATTAACAATACCTATTCCTCAATAGGTAACATCATTGTGAGACGAACAAATTTATTATTCAATCTAACATATGTATTTCAAAATTTGCAATAATGTTTATCAAGGAAGAATGACGTTACTTTCCCGTAGCCTTAATAAATGAATCCACTTTACTGTAATTTCTGGAACAGAACTTGTGTCGTTGCGTCTAGCGATTGATCGATAACGACATCGATGGCGCTGCACCAAATCAGATTCATTAGGGGCAGCTTCGTGTTAGCATATGCGAGATCTGGAAAGTCATGTGTGAATAGTGATTGCTGAATTCGCAATTAACTAAGTGAAGCTCCGGCGTGACACCTCTTCAAACTTCTCTAAACCGTAAACTTTGAAAGGACGTTGGAAACTTAACATCTTGTATTTATGCGGGGAACTATGAACAGTTTACTGCGGATATGAATCTATAATTAAAACGTGAACGATAATTATCGTGTGATGAATAATCACACACACATTGCGTTGATTTATGCATTCTTGGACAATTTAAATGTGCCACGAACGCATAGAATATGAAAATGTAAAACGCCGAAAGTAAAGTATGCATTATAGTTATTTAATTTCTATTTTGGATTCATTTCTTCAGCAGCACTGGACACGAAATGATTAAAAGTTTTATAAGTTTATTATAGTCCTATATATTCACTTACGATAAGTATTAATCAATTTTGTTGGAGTGTAAATAGTGTGTGATGTATCATAAATGAAAAGATTCGTAATAAATTAATAAAAATCATTAAATATTAATGAAATTATCTTGATAAAATCATTCAATTTCGTAACAGCCTCGAGGGTTTATAGGACATCAAAAACATTATACAATTCAACGCGAAAGTCTAAATAAAAAGCTGTCGAAAAGCACTTGTACTGGACAAACTTAAGCATCTTTACAAAATCAATTTTCCACCAATTTTAATTAACGCTACTTTATTTATACAAACATATGTTAAATAATATTTTTGGTGTTCATAAACATTATACGACTGTCTAGGATGAAACCAAATGCGACCCAAACTTATAATAGAGGGTTGTGCTAATAGTATAATCAACATCTTTACAATAGTGTGCAAGTGTCCAAATACTTATACACGGTAGTGTATATTCATAAATATATGCATTGAAATTTATACATATACACATAGTTATTCACCCTTTGACTGAGGTGCGATATTTGCAAAATGTGCATATAGTTTACGCATGCGAAACAGTTACTTGTGTTGAATGAATCCTAGATTCAATATAATAAAACATTAGATTGTTGTTAACCTAAAATTGCTACTATTGTTATGATATAATAAGTTAGAAAATTAATCTACATATGTTGTATTGTACAAAATCTATGAGGCGTATACATATATATGTATTTCGAAGTCAGAGGGTTAATGAAGATGATTTATAAAATTGCGCATAGATAAACGCGTCTAGTCTAAAATAACTGTTTTATTAATTATGGAATACTGTTTTATGGTAATACTTTTTATGGATAGCTTCAAAATTCATTCGAAATTGATTCGATTCGTTTGATCTTGATTTCATCGGGCCTAATCCATTAGCAGCAGGTCATACTATCTGCACGATGACACTGATTAGTCGCCTTCAGGTTCTATTTCCGGAATCCTACCGACTATCAAGATTACTGTAACTTCTTCGTTAATTTATGACCAGGAGTTAGTTGCGCATTGTAAATTTGGAACAATGCTTCATCTATTATTAGCTCGATACGTATAAACTTTAAGTCTCTCGTTGCTTCGCCAACATTGAGCTTGTTTGATAAGAGTAAGTGTGAATTAATGCAAATTAATATTAGGGCGTTTTAGAAAATATTGTCCAACTTATTGTTAGAGAAATTTATAGGGTAAACGTATATAATATGGAAGTGTGTAAAATCTCGATAATTAAACAGCAAATTTCATCGACAACCGTCCCCTATAAACAATAATCGAATAGTTGAATAGTTAAATATTTTAAGAAACGTAAGCTAAAGTTACGTTTGTATGACTCATTATTAACTAGAACTGTTAAAAATAATTTAAATAAATATTAATTTTTCATAAGAAAAAGATAGTTTATTCAGTTTTCTTTACAAATTTCTTAGGTATTTCATATTAAATATCCCTTTTTCGAACTGTGGCATTTCATGTTTGCTAGTTATTTGACAGAAATCGAAATGAGCCAGAACCGATATCTCCACAAAAGTAATGACATTTTTCTGCTTTTCATAACTGTTTCTATCATAAGCCGATATATAACAGTTTGAAACAGTTATTTTCGGAACCTTTTTAACTCCTAGTACCGAATAAATAATGAGCAAAGAACGAAGACCATATTTTATGGATGAAACCCTACCTATACTGCGCGTGAATGCGTATAAATGACGAACACTATACGAGTGAATTTTAGTGCTCGGATCATTGTCAAGTTCCGTCGTCCATTAGAGCTTATGCGTTACCGCATCCACGGCTCAATCGATCATGATTTCGACGGAACTGCATCAAATATGATTTACTAGGAAGAGGGCTCTCTGCATGGCTTATGCGATTTACGGATCCGTGCGAAAGCATTGATTGTCGGATTTTGGATTGCAGCGCAGTGCGGCTAGCAGAAATTGTGGAAGGTCACGAAGGGATAATGCGGTGATGGGGCTGAGGACCACCGCCATGCCGTCGGTAATTCCATAAAGTGAATCCCTTTTGAAGTGAGTCGCCTGAAAATTGAATCCTTGATGCACCGAAAGAAATGAATTGAGGAAATTAACGAACTCCGAAGAAATCGGTAATCCTTTGAGAGTAAGGTAAAAGCGACGGAAAGATTTTTTCGCGGCATTAAACGAGCCAATAGCAAAGCAAATGGGGTTGTAGATGCTGTTTCAACGCATTGAATCTCTTTCTCTCTAGAATGGGAATTGTAGGTGAAATTGTGGTTCCCGCTAAAACATTCACGAATGTATCGGATTGCACGGGATCTCTTACGACTACCGTCGGATTAAAGTGGAGAAGCGGTAGAATTTTAACCGTGTTGATTCTAATTGAATATTTACTCCGTGAAACCATGCTAGGTTGTTCATAGACTTTGTATGGTAAGCTGCTACAGATCGAATATTTGATATTCCTTTTAAGACAATACTAACTGAAAACCAATCATTTGAATGCGTAAAATAATAACGATTAAATTTAATTGTAAATCTATCCTCAATGACGATATAAAGCACCGAGTCACAGAAATATTTGTACCGTCTCATTTATTGAATTTAAATGACATATCCTTATTTTACGTTATTATCATAGACAAATATAACAATGCTGACCTTTCTTACCGTCCATTAATTGGTGAAATTAATATTTTTTTGGTTCTTTCAATTCATTAATTGTTATTCCTATTTCTTTTAAGTTCATTTGTGTGTCTCATATGAAAGTTTAGACATTAAAATATTTATTAACGCTATTAATTCCTGAAATTCGACGTAAAGAGTTAATGATTTCCTTAAGTGCCTATTTATTGATGCATCTATCCTATTACACGTAAGTCCGGGGATGACTGTTTAAAAATATTAAGGCATCAACTCACCAGGCGACATTATTAATAAAAATAAACAAAATTTCGTGTATTTAGTGGTGCAACCGGGAACAGGATTCTTCTAATTCTAAACAGAGAATAAAAGTCTTTCATTTGAGGCGTTATTTTCGAGAAAATAAAGTTCGAAGATTTGATAGATTTATAGTTTCACCGCTCCTAATTGTTAAATTTTACTTATTTTTTATATTCCTCTTTCCAGTAATTTGTAAGCTAGTTAAACCAATCATAGAAATAGTATTAAATGGAATAGTTCAAATTTCGATTTTCTCCAGAAAGGAACAAAAATGAAGCCTCAAATGAAAAATGTTCATTATACTCTTCTATTTACACTACTTATAGTACAATGTAATAATTAAACTTTTTATTAATATATCGTTTATTAAAAAAGTAATAATTCAGTGAGTAATACAAATGAGCATTTAAATAAACTGTCACAAATTTAATGTTGCAAAATCATTTGTGACAGGCATTTTTAATTTTTTTTTAAATTATTTAGATTAGGTTGAAAGTTAATGTACCAAAAGTTCGTTTCCCATTAGAGTTTGTTTACGAATCACAATTATAGTTCATAGTTCTATGAGAACGATACCGAAACTTTCCAGTATACACGCGTGTTTACTCCAAAGGTACGTTTTCACGTGACAGTAAATCGTGACTTATACACTCGTGACACTAAATGCAATAACTAGACTGCGGATCTTCATGCAATTATCGAAAGTTTCAATGCTCAAAAACTAGTCAGCTACTTGCAATGAAGTAAGTTTAATAATCAAAATTTGGTATTCTGTGCATAATGTTATCAGCCAGTTATTCTTATAAAAAATTGTAAGTCGTAAAGTGATTATAATAAATGGATTCCACTGTATAATGTAACGAAACACAAATATAAAACAAGAATGCAAGAACGCGATGAATATGAAAATACAGGAAAAATAAAGAAATTAATTGATTGATAACTTAACGATACGTATTACAACGATTGATCGTGAGCGCGTTTTTTTCTCGAAATAATTTAAATATGCCAGTTGTGAGTTATGGCCTCTGCATTTGTTATTTGCTTTGCCACGTGAACGGTTTATCTACATGTGGTGTCTTGTCTCCTTGTACAGAGTATAGAGAGTGCTTTTGCTGTCACGTGAAAACATACCTTAACCCAGATTTGTTTCGACCTTCCCGTGTTTCGATCAGCCGTCATCAGTCAGTTTGGCTTAGACCACCGTCCCGTTCAGACATTTTACGTTTTGCGTGCAGCGAATTTTTCGATCATTTATTTGTAATTCCCTTTTATTTTGTAATTTATATACCGTTTTGTGATACGTTTGTGTAACTCAATGAGAGCCAGCGGCGAGGATGTTGACCCAATACACGTATATCAAGCCGAGATATCAATTCGGGAAGCAATGCATCTTCACAGTTGCTCATGCTGCCGAAGAAAGTATTCTGCCGGAACCGGATCTGATGCAGAATTATGTCATGCGTACGCATTGTCATCACGAAACCCAATTGTCTACGAAATACGCTGCTCACGAGGTAGGCGTTATTTAATGACTAACCTTAATTATAAAGTACTTACGTAGTTTAGGTTATTTGATAGTCTAACATCAGTGGTTAAAACTATAAAGTGTTCCAGTTTTTCGTTATGCGCATTAGGGGTACCTGAAGGTAATGCCGCTTTTTGTGACGTACGGTAAGCATAAGTGTGGGATTGAAGGGTTTGCAAAACCAAAGTCGCGTATAATGTAATGTAATATATATATTTAACTAAATCGAAATCGCACTAAACTAAGCTACGCTAAATATCCTAAATACGTCTACTCGATGCCACGCTATTCTACGCTATATGCTTCCGCTCAGGTCTCTACTCTCTTCGACTACTCAAAACACACTCCTGGCTTTTTCTTCGACGGCCACCCTTGTCGCCAATCATTCCTCTTTTTCTCTCTCTCACTCGCTCTCTCATTCGCACGCCAAACCTAAACAATACACTTAGCCTAACTAATGCTATCCTCGAATGCTTGGAACGCGGTTCCGCAGGTCATCGTCGCTCGCCTGCAAACCATCCGCGTCCCGCATGGCCCGGTCTTAAATTACTTAAACCTATATGCTCTTAATCATAACGTTATAATTCTATTCGAACCTCACATAAGTAATACGGAACAGTTTCTTATAATCTATAAACAATAACGGAACATACTGATAATTAAGCTTCAGTAGAATATCCGTTATTGGAAAAGAAACATTTTTCTATTTTACGGTGTGTCAAATTTTTTAGAAGACTAGTCAAATATGATTAAATATTTTAATGGAGGTGAGCTGCATTAAAAAAGTATGAAGTACGTAAAAGACAATTTGTTTATTTCTATCTTTTAATTTATTTGTAATTTAAATATTCATTTTTTATGATAAACATAAAATTCTTTTAATTTTCTTTACCAATTTTCTAGATGTTCCATATTAGATACCATTTTTTCGAACTGTCAAATTTCGCTTCTGTTAATATTTTCATTATAATATCAATTCACTTGAATTGTTTCACACTTAATATTTGCAATATGATTATGTGTTAGTTTTATCGTCCAGTAGCGTTTGTTTTATCAAAAAAGACAAATTTCTCTATTTTTTGCAAACTTTTAAAATCAGGGGTTTCATATTACCAACGTTTATCCTATGTCTCTTTGATTTTCTTAATTAACTGTTCGTGAAATTTTTGTGACGTGATGTTTTTTCAGCTTTCTAAACTAAATATTACAAATTTAAAAAGTAGCTAGTCTAGGTGTTTTAGCAAACTAAAGTGTTATTCTACTTAATGTAACTTCCCTAACTTTTTCTTATTATTTTTTCATTTTCTTTTCGGTATTCACCCTGTTCCAACTTTTGCGCACTTTTCTCATAATTTAGATTTTCCAATTACAAATGTGTGAAAACGGATGTAACAGAGATTTTTGCTGGACAATTCAGAAATTTCTATAAAAAAAAAAATGATACAATTGGGAGATGGGGAATATTTGAGGTAGTAGATTACGGATGCTTATACATTGACGACAGAGTTAAAGCTCGAAAAGATAAAAAAATATCAATGATTCATAAAAGTATCCAACATAAACCAAGTATTAAGTGTACCAATAAGTGATCCACCATTTTTAAATGGGTTAACAAATTTATTTTGTCAAAAATTCAAATAGACGCCTATAATTTCCTCGAACGATGACTTCAAATATTACTGAATGATAACAATTGCATATGAAATAGGATAAGTATCTGATTTTATTCGTAATAAATGCTAATTTAAATAGAAATCGTGGATCATTCATTGATACACCTAATAAATTTCATGTTATTAGTCATCATGTATATAGGGGGTGAAATAATCCCCTATTTATGTTTCACGTTTTTTCTTTAATTTTGTTTCTAAAGATATGAATTTCTACTTTGTTTCAGGCTCAAACGGCGAGAAAGTTTATTACGAATACTGGAATACTACACACAGAAGGTGGCTGGCCAAGAGAAGTCAATGCAAGAGATAGCGAAGTGGTTCAAAGGTTTCGCCGACGAGTGGAAAAAGATGATCAATGGCCAATAAGGATGGGAGCTCTTCTCCCGGTGAGTTTTAAGAAAATCCTATAGTAAATACATCTGCAAACAGTCGGACTAATCATCCACATTTTTTTCTTCAAAATGGAGTTGTCTACATGTTCTTCTTGATAATTTTTTACTTTATCAAAGCCACAGGGATTTATTTATGTTACATAATAAATAAAGTATTGCGTTGAGAGAAAAGTTCGTGCCGAATTTTCTGTTGAGAAGGTATAGTCGAATAAGTAAAATAAGAGTATCACTAAATGAAATTCAACTTGTGACAAGTTAATAAATAGGTGTTCCAAATAAAAACTTTTCAACTCAATACATACATATATACATTTTGTAGCCACTGTATAATTGAAAAATGCGTAAGTCTAAGAGACGCTAAATTAATTATTAAGATAATATAATCTTTAAAAAATTCGATGTGTGCATAGACAATGGAGCGTCACATATTCCAAAACAACGCTATAAATATCCACCAGAATTTTTTCGATGATCGAATTCCAACGTCCATGGTCAAAGAGTACAGTATCAGGTACATATTTGAAATTTTAAAAAAAATCACCGCAACAAATTTATTAGTTTGTTTATATACTATATATTTATTGGTAGTAATATTCATACAATACATAACAATGTAATAGTATTAATGTAATAGTAATAGTATTTATAAAACAATAGTATTTATACAAATTTAGATTAAACGAACGAGATTTAAACAGAGGATTGTTTCATATTCTAAATACTATAATTTGTATCCTACTTTTAATATTTTATGTATTTTTGAATACCATTTGCATTCCGTACCTTTCTACAAATATTTTTCCGCAAAACATTGTCAGTATATTTCATAAACAGAAAATGTTATGTAACAGTAAGTCATTCGAAGCTTCATTAAAAGGTTATGATAAAAATATTGGATCAATGGAAAAGTAATAACTCTTAATAATTCTAATGATCGCTTGGTAAATTCTAAAGTTATTCACGTTTTTATGAAAATGGTATTGAACTAAAGTCGTCATCTAGAAAAAAAGATAAACTCTACACAATAAAATAATGGTAGTATAATGAGTTGACTTATTACTTATTCCTAATAAAGTCAAATCAAAACAAATTTCATAAACTAACAAATTCAACTTTTTAACGCCATCAGTATTACATTGATAAAAATAATGAACGTTATAAAATGGAGTATTAATAATTCATGAGTATATTAGATGTCAACTTACTTTTGTCTTGTATTATATTTCCTTTCATATTTCTTTTTTCTTTTGTTAGAACTTTTTAATGTGACATCGAACGACCTATGATTGTATAACATTTTTTGTTCATTTACGATCTCAGAACATATTCATAAAATTGTGCGGAGAAAATCTGGGATATCCTGTATATCAGTCATCCTTTTGTAGTTTCTTATTTTATCAGTCCTGTTTCACATAAATTCATAGAAAAAGTATGTTTGTTTAACAGAAATACCATGTAGCCCCGTAAATTCTGCAAACACGTTCACTAAATCAACAAGATAATCACCGACGAAACATCACGCATCTCCATCAAATTCACTAACCCAAACTACTCGTTCAATTTCATCTATTAAACCGAACTATGCGTTGCAAAACCTACACATAAATTCGCAAGCAAAGAGTACATTCTGCGATCGTTTCGATCTGGCGAATGAAAAACCGTAGACTCGTAAAATTAACGACTGCAGCGTGCTTCGTCGCGATATCAGTCCCATGATATATACCCCATTCATTGTATCCCAAAAATCAAAGGGTTCTAACGGTTTTAAGGGTTTTGTACAGTCAGCTTTATAGCAGCCTATCCATGATGTTTATTGCATTCAGATGGTATAATAATTTTAACCCTTTCGCTGCGGTGGATTTTAATCAAGGAATACGGAGAAATTATCAAAGCATTGCATTGCATTACGCTAACTAAAAGCTGGACATTATTTAAATAAATTATTTGGAAAATAATTGTTAAGATAAAATATTTTATTTGGCTACATGTTATTTGAAATAACTATGCGGTAGTTTATTTGAACGGTCAAATAATTTTTCCGATGGTACTTCGTTATTTGGATTTAAATTAAAACAATTGTTTATTTTATTTGTTATTTGCGAAAATATTTATTCAAACATTTTCTCAAATACTCTAATTCTATTGTATCAACTATGTCACAAAGTTTCCATACAGTGTTTCGTGTATACAAATTCAATAATACTATTGAAGTATTTTAGGATTATTAAGTATTCCGATAAACTATTCGAAGTGAGCACAATTTTGGAAACAAATGCAGTTAAATTATAAAAATCCTATTGCAAGTATAAGTATAGATTAATTGAGTATAACTAATTTCGTTATATTACTAATAATTCTCAGTTAATTTCGAATAATCAATTCAAGAATTCTTATTAATTCATATTAATTTCGGTTTCAATTACTCCAATAATTCTTATGTCAAATTATTCGTTATTTTATTTGGGTGAAGTATAATTGAAATAAAAGATGATTTCAAAATGATTTATTTAAATTGGACACAAAACAAAGTTAGTTTTCTATATTATTTGCAAAATAAAAATAATAAAGTATTTGAAATAATCTGATTATTTCAAATGATTATTTGTTATTTTATTTCAAATAAAATGTGCCCAGGTCTGCGTTAAATTCATATTCTTCTTCCGATTTTTTCCTATTCTCTAAAAGTCAAACAACTTCAAGTGTTTCAAAACGTCAATAATGGTTTTGATAACGGAACTCGGGAATTGCAAAAAAACAAACCATCTAATTTAAACTTCAATGAAAATGTTTAGGTTAAAAATTAGCCCTGAGAATTCAACTCCACTAAAAGTTTGAATCTAATTTGTGAAATTATTTCTATTATGCACAGAATACAAATTACATTAAATGGAGTACAGAAACTAATTCGACGAATATTTAAGCTAGCTAAAATAGTTGAGAATAGTTTAGAATAGTTAAGTCAAAGTTAGTTTGAGTAATGATTAAAAAATTTAATTTACCCAATTTGAAGATTCATTAACCAAACTGGATTTCTAATTGAAGAAAATGATTATGCAAATTGTTTATTATTAAAAATTCTAAAGTAGACGATAATTCTTAAAGGTTTTAGTCATGTTTTTAGTGGTTTTCAAATTTCTTTAGTTTTCTGCAAGTGTTTTAATATTTTTATACAAGGTGTCCACGCTAAAGCAGGCCGCCTAAACATTCCTCTTCTTCTATAACGTTTACAATTTCATAACATTTTTGGTGTTCAATGTCATCCGAAGATGACTTTAGACTTATTCAAACGTATTATTTAATCTGCTTTAAGATGCAATAGAAAAGAATACCAATGATTTTGAGAAAACTACAGAAAGAGATTCCATAAAAACATTGCTCTTTCAGAATAACCTTTTTTCGAAACCATTTAAACTTTACCATCAATGTCAATGTTTTTCGGGTCATTAGAAATAAGGCAGATACATATTTAAATGGTCTGTATTTTGCCTGTATTGTACTTTAAAATTATTGAGTCAACATTTGTCCGAACCACTCTCAGTAGAATTCGACTGAATGTTACTTTTCACATGTAGAAATTACTGTCGAATATACGTAATTCCCTTCATTCATGTAATATGACCCAGTCAATCGTGTTTATAAAGTTGTTACATTATAAACAAATAGGTTTAGTCACGTGACAAAGGACGTTGAGAAACGTTGTTTTATTACGAATTTTTCCATTCTGTAGGGTTATCCAAAATAGACTATAGGAACACCTACCTTCACTTTTTTTCATTCCCTTTCTGCTTTACCCTTTTCTAATCTGCTTTTTATTTCTATTATCTTCGTTCGTTCTCGTTTCAATTTTTATTTTTTTCACCTCTATTTTACTAACAAACATGGTGTTTGACAGATATTCTCATTCAACAACCTAAAGGTAATTTTGGATAACCCTTTACATGTGCTTTGAATCTAACACTGTGAGTGCGTTCTTGTAAAACTGCCTATGATCCGTCCGTTTTTATTACTCCCTCCTTTTCCCTTGGTTTTTCTCTTTTTCTCCTTTTTCTCAGGATTACAAACTTGTACGAAGATCCAGAAAAGAAGTCGAGGCCAGTGAGGTATTTATCGTGGTCCCCAAATGACTCGAATCGATTGGCCGCTGCCTACGGTTTTCTGGAATTCGAAGAGCATTCGGCCGACGTGAGTCCGTACTCCTACGTATGGGACATCGGTACTCGGATATTCCTTATGTTATTCGATGACGAACCGCGTTCAATCGACGTTATTTGTCGCGGCACCTTCAAGCGGGATGGTATTTTATCGATTCGATTCCGTGCATTCCCCTGTATACGGGGAGATATTCTTTCACTGGTAGACACGGAACAATTTTAGGGATCTCTTTAAACTTTTAACCCATTCGCAACCGCGGTTATGTCGCGTAAACCGACTCAATTTTATCAGTGCTTGCACTCAACAAATTAAGTTGCTCGGTCGAGATGCAGATTATTAGTCTGTTTCTTTCGAATCTCTCATTGCCTTGTCGTTTAGTGATATATATATATATATATATATGTATATATATATATATATATATATATATATATATATATATATTAATTACAAAATACAGTACAATGAAATAAACAATTTTGAACACAAAAGTACATTATTAGTACCCGGCGGATTTTTATGCAAATTCGTATTTTTATCAACACGATTAATGGAATGGAGCTTCAGTAGGCATTTGTAACACCCTCTAAATGTAACAATGTGAGCTTTACTTTGAATAGTTTATATACTTTTGCATGTTATACGCTGCCTGTATTTTTGTCACAGATGCATAAAAATTCGCAGTCTAATTCGCAGTCAAAAAGCCCAGTTCAACTTTTGACGTACCAGTACGTTATCGTCAGAAATGGCCCAATTTGATTTTGACGTACCAGTACGTCATCGGTTGCGAATGAGTTAACCATTTTATTATTGAGCCCATACAACGATTCACGAAAATACAGTGACGCGCAAAATTGATCGAATGATAATAGTAGTAATAAATTTAAAGACTGACTTACTGAATTTTCTTTGGTCGAGTGAAAAGAATCATAATCGATTAAAGTTACATTATTTTAATCCGGAAACTAGGGAATAGTAATTGCTATAAGTGAATTATGTGCTGTTGGTATAACAGTATGTTAATCAAATATAGTTCCACCATAATTACAAAATAAAATACTATTAAAAAATGTAGATATATGGATATGTAACTTGAAAGTTACATAACGTCATAGAAGGTTAAAATTGCTAGGAAACTGTGCTAAATGTTTTTCTTGTATTCCTTCTATTGATTGATATCTATGATATTGGTACGGGGAGGTAGACATATCTGTTACCGAGAGAAAAGGAATCAAACGGTTTCCAATACAGATTTGTTTTGTCAGACATTTAATCAATTGAGCTATTTTCGGGTAAACTTTTTTTATTCACAGTATAGTTTATTTATTTTAGTATTGAATATGTTTTTTAAAATCTTCTGACATTTTTAATGTTTCTTCCTTTTAACGATAGTAACTACAATTTTTACAAAAATTAAAATCTTTAAATCACTTGCGAGAATGAAAAATTGTTGCGTATCAAAACTGTAAATTACTGTAACAAAAAAGAAAATGAATTTGTTTTATGTAGAGAATCCCTGCAAAGCTCTCTACACGTTTAAATCAACATCCCCTTTGCTGACAGTTGAATTTAACACTCGTGATCCTGTACTGTTAGTCAGTGGTCTCAAAACCGGCCAAGTATGTTGCTGGGATATTAGAATAAGTGACAAACCTGTGCAAACCTCTCATCTTTACGTTAGTCATAGGTATATCAATCGTTTACCTTCAACTTTTAAAATAAAACGTTATTTTTGTATCGTTATTGGAAAAAACAAGCCAAACAAGCAAATTATCTACCAAACAAGTCAGTAGAAAATAATAGAGAATATTAAAGCAAGCTAAAATTAGTCACTGAATTGCAAATTTTGAGAAACAATATTACGAAAATAGAGCAAGAGCAAAGACAATGTTATGTTTTACAAGGCATTACAGAATTTTCAGAATTTAACAATTATTAAGTATTCGTAGTGTCAATGCTAAAACACATACAAGTAATCATATGTGGATATAGAAATATTAGAAGATATTAGATAATATAAATATTGGGTAAAGTATCGTTTATCTCTTTGTAGATTTATTTTTTTCGTTGTTCTCTTTTTTAATAATGAACGATTATTTTTATTCTTTTATTTTCCTCATTCATTTCATATTACATTTATTTAATCTTCTCATATAATTTTTTTATCTGTGGAACAATATTTCGCACCTCGAAAGCTCTTAGTTAATTCTACGTTCTCACGTTCGATCGAAAACTTTTTGCCAGGGGTAGTATTTCAAATTTTCTCCAACCCTACACACTGGCCGTAATTATCTCTTTCCTATAACGATCAAATATCATCATTTCGATTTTCTCTGTACTGCATTATAAAAATAGAATTGAACCTTTCCTTTCTTTTGCTGCGATCACCAAAAGGCATCCAGCAATTCAGGCCCTTTGGATTCCTTCCAAAGCCAACACCGATTTCTTCTCTTCCTCCACCGACGGAATGGTTTTATGGTGGGACATCAGGTTTCTAAAAAAACCTACTGAAACACTAGTGATGGACCTCGACAATCCTGTAAGAGCGGACATTCTCAATTCTGTCGGTATTACTGCTCTTCAATTCGAACCAACAATGAGCAGCAAGTTCTTAGCTGGTACCGAAAACGGTCTAGTCGTGAACGTGAACAGAAGAACTAATAATCCCGTGGAAAAATTGGCAATAAGATTCGAATGTTACACTGGACCTGTTATTGCCATCGATAGGAATCCAATTTACACTAAGACTTTTTTAACCGTTGGTGATTGGTCTGCTAAAATATGGGCGGATGACTCAAAGGAAGGATATTTCCTCACTACATGGTACGGAAATTAACCCCTTATCCCTTTGAGTGCTATGGTCACATACGGTAGATATACCAATTACTGCCACTTTAAGCTTATCGCATAACTTTATTTAACTATTTTAGAAATTATTTAACCTAATAAATCGTTTCAGTTTGGAGCAAAACACTAGCTAACATCTTTTTTTTATTTATGATGGTTTTCTTGTACGTTAAATACGATGTATTAATTACTAACTCATTGATAATATATAACAAAGTCCAATGTTCTTATTACTGTCGTTTGAAACGTTGTCATTTCAATGGATATGATCCTTACATATATTAGCACGCCAGTTTGTACGACAAAAAGGAAGTAAATCGTAAACGCCATCGCCTTTCCTGCATTATAGAAATTTCCATACTTTCTACTTTCAGTACATTAGTCGCGTTTTTATGCTCAAACGACACAATCACCTTCTAATATTTTGTTTTAAATATTAAATATAAACATATATGCAACGTCCATGTGTTGTTACATAAAAACGAAGTCCAAATTTAGTACTGAAATTTTCTTAGTCTCCATTCTTCATACGTTATTTCGCTATTAAATAAAATAATTCAAGTGACGAGTATAGGGACATTGACAGTAACTGGGACATCCACTCTATATGCGCCCAATTTTTAATCCGATACATAAAGTTTACAAATTCGCATATTTTAAAACAATAAATGATCAGTGCAATATGTTGAAAAACTTTGTAATAATTAATAAAAGGACGGTAACGATGTTAAAGACAATGTGTACACGTCATTCGTGAAATTTAATCCAGAAGTCCTCCGATCTTCCAAAATTATTTAGCACTCAAAGGGTTAATGTAGTGTTTTCCAAACTTTTTTGGGTGGCGACACACTTTTACGACAGTTAGGTCATCTAGGCCCCCCTTCCCGCAAATCCTCCCTCATATGAGGTAAAATAAGTTTAACAAGGTAAAGAAACATAGTGAAGATAAGTATAATTGGAACTTTTCAAGTTTCGAGTTATTAAAACTATCAAAGAAGAAAGAAAAATTAATAACTCCTATTAGGACTCTTATCCTAATATCGAATTCTTATACTATTTTTATACTTGTTTATGTGCAGTGACAAAGGTATTGATCTGAATGGTGGCTGCTGGAGTAAAGGTAGATGTTCGGTATTTTTCATCACAAACTCAGATGGCATGTTAGAAGCGTACGATATTCTGGCAGGTGTGAAAACACCACTGACTGCTATTCGCGTCTGTAGACATAGTTTAACAGCAATTAAATCCCATGAAGACGGTAAATATCTCGCAGTTGGAAGTCGCAACGGCAACGTATACTTGTTGGAGTGCTCAGAAGATCTAATGACGTTTACGAAAGAAGAGAAGACTACTTTAAGCGCCGTAAGATGTTATCTACGAAACGAATTTATCTTAAAATCTTAAACGCATTTGCTTTTTGATATATCGTTTATAAGACAGAGAAAAGATTTTCTACGATCGCGTAATAAGGTTCACTTCGACTAAATAAAGGGACTTTCAATAAGGAGGGACATCTTTATGTTTGTAGAAAACATCGAATTCATTAGTTTGTGTGTTATAAATTAAAGTTGAACATATGGCAATTATACAAGGTACGTCATTAATTAATCTCCAGCATTTTTTAGCCGGTTCTGATGGTCTAAGAAGAAAAGATTTCGCCCAAAAATTGCATCGTATTAAACTGGCACGAAATGGCAATTTTCAAAATTGCAGACAGAAATCGTCTTCACCAAAAATTTAAAATTATCATGATATTGTAAGGATGGATCTTTAAGAGGAATGGCCGTCTGAGGGATTCGTAGATGACAGTTCAAAATAAAACAAAACATATAACCAGGAATACACTCGCTAAGACTCTGATGTTCTCTATTCCAAAACTATTCTCAACAACTTCTCTTTTTCGCTCGCGTATCGGGTTTTAATCCCTTTCCGGAGAGTAGGCGTCTCTCGCCTCCGCCAATTAGGTGTTTTTCGGCAACAGATCTTTCGAGGTCTCCTTCCAGTACAGACTCCGGTGGGGGAAGTTTGCATCTAGGACCGTCGACGTCCTGTATTTCGCTACGGGGACAGGGTTTATGATGCGGCTATCGCTCTCCAAAAGTTTAGCCGACGGTCATTATAAATCTGCATCATAAACCCGATGTCCCGATCTCGGTCGACTCGTCTGTCGTACATCTGGCCTCTAATTTCCTTCAATTCTTAAATTTGCCTACAATACTCTTAAAGAGAACCATCTATCTTTAATGTCAAAGTGTTGTAGACAATATCAAGACAAATTGAACCACTTAATATACTGTATTCTTGAGATGATATATGTACATTACGTTACATTAGACTACAGTGTAAATACAATACTGTAATCAAAAGAAATGTTCGAATTGCATTTCATAATATCACGTTCATTTGTTTTCGTCTAGTAAACGCAATGCGTCGATGTGATACATTATTCATTAGATCAATGTCACGTCAACAAATTCGTGACGATTATTTAACCCATATTTAGACTACACTTTCAAAAATGAAAATTTTCATTGCTACTTTAAATCTGTAATCTGTAACAAACATTACTTTTGTTCAACATGTTTCAATTCTACATCGGACTGTTAACATGTTTATAGATATATGTAAACGATTAGGTATCTTCAACAGGTTATAAACGCTAAAATAAAAGTGGTAGCCCATATTTAGACCAACTTTTCTATAATTTTTCAATTAGTTCGATCTTTTCTATAAACATAAAAAAGTCCTGTCTTATTGAAAGAACCTTTACTTATATTATACTAAATATTTGGTTGCAACATATATTCGTCCCATTCTATTAATGTGTTTAAAATCATTTAGTTGTAAATTCAGAAGTAAGTTTAATTAATTATGTACGTGCCACAATGACAAATGATTTTCTTTCCATCTTTGTAGTAGACGAAGTGTTTCTCTCTTGTAGAATTTCTGGAATTTAAACAATTTCCGAAGAAAACGGGACAAATTTATGTTACAGCCCAATATTATTAGCCGGTTATTCTTACCAAAAATGATAAGTCCTAAAGTCATCATAAGTGGATTTAACTGTATATAGTTACGTAAATTTTAAGTCACATGGCATTATGGAGGGTTAAAATGGTTAAACTGTACACCGACGAACTTTGCTGCTTTTAATTTTAAACACAGATCGACTTTAATCTACTACTAGAATTGAGTAAAGAGGGGAAAACATTGTGAGAGGAAGGGTTTGAATTTCTGCGTTTCATTGAGAAATTTAACTTTAAAGCGTATTTGCATATATATGTACGTCTTCTATATTCTTTTCTTAGTATTTGGAAAGATGTGGCCGTTACGAAAAAGCGATTGACAATCGATTGAAAGAAATACGCCTGATTTACGGTTCTACGTTCGATTCGAAAACTTTGGTTACACGAGAGACGAAGGCAAAAGCCAAGAAGAAGGATCAGAAGGAGAAGAAGAAAGCAAGTAAAAGGGGAAGTGTGGACAAGGAAAGACTAGAAAGTCGCAAGAAGTCGAGGGGCGTGAAACCGAAAGGAAGGAGCGGTGCCAGAATGAGCTTTCCGGAAGTTGTCAACGCGGAAATTAATTATTTCAACAAAGTAGAGGAGGTTAAATATAAAACTCTATTTGAATGTGGAAAACGAAGCTATACATTGAATCGAATCATTATTAACTGCGGATTTTTATGCATTTATGGGAAGTTTGAGTGCGCGAATGCAGTGTTGGGCATTATTCGAATAAGAATAATGAATAAATAATTACGACTTAATATTTAGCTTTATTTACGAATGACAACTAACTCAAATTGAGTCGTCACTTTTTATTCGCTATTTAGAATGTAAGTTGCCCAACAATATGAAGATACGTCTTATATTAAAAAACATATATAGTATTTAAGGTAAAGTACAAATTAATATATTTTGAAAGTGAAACAACCCTCTATTTAACTTCCATTTCTTCAGATTTATTTATAAAGGTATGAATTTACATAAAAATCCGCGGCCTACTGATTATATATATTTTTTTTATATATATATTTTGCAACGTAGTGTTAAAAATCATTTTTGTAAAAAAAAGATTACTTTTCCAGAAGAAAATTATTTCGGATTTACCGAATCCCAATTTTTAATTTACAATCTCAAGTCGCTACAACTGTCAAATTGTATAACATATAAAAAAATGGGTTAGCACGTTCGCTGCCGCGCGACTTATTTACAATCTATTCCCTCATGCCAAGTTAATTTAATAGATATATCATAATATAACATTGAAAAACATTTATTTTTGAGTAATATATCCAATCTACATATATTTTGTCGTTCAATTTACTTTAAAAAGAAGGATAATTCATACAATATTTATGTTGTAATCTGTAATTTAAATTATAAAAGATCTGTTAAATGATGCCAAGTTATTGAGTTTTTTCCTTTTTTTTTAACGCAATATATGTAGCTTCAAAGAATATGGATATGATACGGATTAACTCGTATGTGGTTGAACTGCAAATACGGACTACGAGTTAATTTTGTATTCGTTATTTATATTGTATTGTATTTCATTTGTATTTTATTTATATTGCATGTGTATTACACTTGTATTGCACTTGTATTGCACTTGTATTGCATTTGTACTGTATTGTATTGTATTGTATTTGTATTGTATTGGTTAATTTGAGAGCGAACGTGTTAATAAATACCGCATACACCTATAATTCAAACAATGGAAAGTGATTTCTTGTTTCTGGAAAAGCTGGCTGCAAAATACGTGGAACTTGACCGAGCAGACATGGAAGCAGCGCAGGCATTGTTAAAGGAAAGAACAGCCCCAAAACCGGAGGAAGAGGAGACGGAATCCGAGAAAGATGAGTTGAAGAAACGTAGGTCAATCAGGAAGATCAGAAGTCGGACAGGAACAATAAGAAGCGTTCAGAGAAGCAGAGTAGAAATGACGGAAGAGAAGAGCGACGATATCGATTTAGATTCGATAAAGAGAAGGGATACAAAGCAACGGGGGAAGAAGTTCTTGAAGAAGAGTTGCCCGCCGACAGTAGTCTGCAAACCGGAAATTTGTTGCATGGATATAGAAGGTAAGAACGTTCTGTCGAAGAGTCGCAGGAAATATCACGCTTCCAAATGTAATACGCTTTCGCTAAAATCACAAGTTTATTTCTTTCCTTTTTCGTATTCTAACGCTTTGTATTTACATTCTACAATAGTATACCAGGTAGATCAATAAACATAATCATCTTAAATATTTCCTCAACCAAAACTATGAAGATAGAAAAGGATTTATCAAGTAAAATTCGCTTGGTATATTCCAGTGGTTGAAAATAGTATATAATATCGGTTTCGGTTTTTGAAACAGTTATGAGAATCAAAAAAATGTCATAACTGTTATGGATATATCGGTTCTAGTTTAATTCGGCTTCGGTTACGGTTCTTCGAAAGCGATATTATATCGGCTTCCTATCGGTTCTATAACTGTTATTTTCCGATTGTATATTGATTACGGTTTGGTTCTACACATACGTATATAGTATTAGTACATTCAGTTAAAAATAGTTTCGTAATGGTGCGAGACAGAGCAAAACTTTTCGTATAAAACATTTATTGCAAAGAAAATCCCGAGCAAAGTTGCATTGAAAAAATTAAAACGTGCCGAAATTTTAGGAATCTGATTTCAACCCCTTCAAGGGATTTTCAAGTATGTGAAGTTTCATTAAAATCAGTACTTTCGTGTTTGATAAATTTCACTGTAAGTGGTCTCCGAATATTAATTCGATTAACTATAATTTGTCATTATAAGGCAAAAGGGGGTTGGTGTATCGAATATTTAGCGTACCTCTTACTTTGCAAAGTGTACCGTAACTAGCAAGTTACTTGAAACGACAAAGCTATAGCAAAGACCAGCGGCTCGTTACTTTTATTAACTTCCTCGCGATCGTTTAAGTGACTTCCGACGCGTTATTCCGAGTTAATTGTAACTAACGGAGAAGTCGACAGGAAGGTGACTTGGGAGTCGCGCGAAATACCGGAAACGCGGGAACGGAATTAATTTGCCGGGAGTGCTGTGATACGACCGCGACAGAGCGTACACCTTGTTTGCAGTTCCCTCGCCGCGATTGTAGAATTTACAAGTGGTGTACAACCACTGCGACAACTTGAGAAACTTTCGGAAAATTTCACTTCGGTCTCAGGGAGCGTGAAATGAAATTTCGTGGAAATTATTGGGTACCTGTGAGGTAATTGTAAAAGGAGTTCCCGTGCTTTTTAAGTGAACTCTTCGGTTACACACTTAATTTGTCGTCAACGTGAAAAATTTAAATTAACACCAAGAAAAGCTCGCGTTATTTAAAAATTTTAAATTTCGAAGATTATACAAAGACAAAGAATAAAGGTATTTGTGATTTGACTGGATTTTGCTGCATATAAAATTCTCACTTTTCGTTCTTTTTTTCCCATGCATATTAATCGCCACCGTTCGTTTGCGATCGTGCTCGTTCGCCTCTTCCCACTTTTCTTGAGCCTCTCTTTTGTTTTGTTCAGCTCTAAATGTCTATCAATATTTACGAAAGACCTATGTATGTGTCGAGTAGTTTTTGCATTATATAACAAGTATTAATTTCCTAATTTAACATTGTATAAAAGGATTCAAAGGTTTATATTAATAGCAATAACATATTTTATTATCTTTCGATTCGGATTCATTTATTAATTCATTTCACCACAGCGACGATCATGCGAATATCGCGCCGCAGTCAAAGTGTCAAACGACGAATGCAAATTAACCTTTAACGCGAAATAGCTAAAATGTGACTTATATCAATATGGCTTTTAACCAACCCTCCATTTATCGACAGTTTTGTACGTAACGTTCGATTAATTCCACGGAATCATAAAAAAAAAAGAGAAAAAACTGTAGATCCATAATTGTTTCGATGAGAACGTTGCTCACGTTCATTGAAATCTCTAAATCCACAAGATATAGAAACCATACACCGCGATTTAGCCGGAAATGTCCACTTTTTTGCCGCTAGCGGCCTGACGCCAGTAAATCCTGTTTCACGAACGCGAGAGCCCGCTGCATAGAGAAAAATATTGTCTTATCGTGTCGCCGATGGGTGCACAGAAGCGTGGAAAAAAAATTCCAACGATGCCCGTCGAAATTAATGGCAACACTGGTTTTCACACGTGTAGGATTTATTTCCATATTGGCGGTGGACGTATCACTATAAAAATAATTTTAGTATTCTGATAGCTCGCGTCCACGCCGATCGAAAATATTCTGTTCAAGCATCGGGGAATTTTGTCTGTTCTTTAGAACGGTGCAATTCCGACCACGGACAGTGCAACGTAACCAGCTTATATTTCTTTTTTTCTCCCTGTGTTTTCGTAACGCGGACACGGGAATTAATTCGAGATTATGTAAATGAGATATTGGGTGGTCTCTCTTGGAATTATAAAGAATAGCCGAGTGTCGTTGAGCGAGTTTCGCGATCACAAATTTTGATAGAATTAATTGGCGTCGGATAGAAAAATATCGAGCAAGGAATTGTTTATTCTTTACAATAATTATTTTGATAGAAAAATCGTAATTCGTGTGAACGGCATAATGATGTTAAGCTTAACGATGATTATCCATTTGGGATAAAAGATGTAACTGTCTAGTTAAGACATTTCTGTGAATATTTATGGTGTACGCACCCTTCAATATTGTTCAAGTTACCTACGGAATATTTTTTTTATCATTGGAATTAAAGCAAGAAGAAAAATTGGGTGGTTTTTTGAGTGGGGCACTGTACATAATTTTTGTTATTATTTGAAAGGAGACAATTGTAGTAGTCATATAAAAATTGGCAATATTAGTCTCGAGGTCAAATGATGTTGTTGACTTAATTTTGATTAAATTAATTGGACATACTAATTGTACCAACAAGTAATCCACTATTTTTGTAGCATGTTCAATATCCAGTTTAAATTCAAAATATATTACCAAGATACAAAAATGAACTAGTGAACAAAATCAATTATATTTAAGGCAGGATAGACACTGAATCGTATTAAAAATAAGTATTGATTTTGACGATAAAAGTAGATTATTCATTGATACACCTAATAATTGTTCCTGCAATATAATTACGAATACAACCACAGTGTAGTACCATGAATACTTTTGTTAAAACAATTGATATTTACTAAAGAGAAACTAAAGATCTTAGAGTAATCATTTGCTCTTCTGGAAGAAGATAAACATCAATAAGAATTATTTTTATTATGAATGTTTCAATTTTAACATTCTTCAACAACCTTTTACCACAATGCTACAAAAAATAGATCAACATCCTGTTACACTTTCCACCTACAAAATCTCTTTTATTTCAGTGAAACGAAAAGCCAAATGGTTGAAGAAACAGAAGGCAGAGCCCGAGGACATAGAGAAGTTTCCTACAAGAAGCAGATCGTTCGTTGTAGAGAACAAGTGGTTCAGAAGGTTAACCGATTATATAGTTCAGATTCCTCAGCCTTCCCTCGCGTTTAAGAGAAAAATCTTGACGCTCAAGGATACTCCACCGAGCGTTATTCGAAGGGAACTTGAGCAAGCCAAAAAAGAAATGCGTGCTTGGCAGGAGAAAGCAATTTGGAGAAGATTGAGCTCCTGGACTATTGAAGAGAAACTGGAAGCGATGCGAGGCGTACAGGATGCGAAAGTGGCGAAAAAGGTTGAAAGCAAACAGGAAACGGCAAAGCCGGAAGAGACACAGAAACGCGCCAGTGAAATTAAGCCTGAAAGACCGAAACGTCCGATCAAGGATGATAGTAGAGTCGTTAAGAGAAAACAGCGTGGGCGTAGAAATAAAAAGGTGAGGCTGACTCAAGAGGATATTGAGAAGCAGCAGGAAGAAAAGCAAAAGCAACTATGGCAAAAGTTGAAGCAGAAGGTGAAGCAGTACGATGAACAGAAATTAAAGCAGAAACAGTTTTACCCTAGAATTTCTGCTGCTTTCATGAGGGTTTCTTCGGAAGAGTTGATTAAGGAAGATGAGGGTAAAAACGAATCGAAAAAGCATAAGTGAAAATTGGAGATTAAATATACGTTTCACGGTATATTTTAAAATTTTCAAAATCGAAGACCATAAAACATTGTCGAAGAAGGTATCAAAAGAAAAGTGGAATTTCAGCTTTAATCGATTGTTATATCGATGAAGACTGCATGAATGATTAGATTGCATGAATAAGAAACCTGAAAATAGAAAGTAATTGATCAAAATATTGTAAAAAATGTGAAATTAGACATACTTTCAATGATATATTTAAACAATTGAAAAATATAAGAGAAATCAATAATCGAAGGCCTCGATGTAAAAATTAATCAACTCTATTTTTGAAAAAAGCTGATTCTCCAAACTATTTATAAACGTGCCAAATAAGCGTAGGATCTTCATAAAAAAAGGATCACTTTTAAGCGTTTGTTACTTCAATTTAAAATACCTGTTTGCCTCGGTAAAAATCATTAATAATTCCATTGCAAGAACATAGATGAACTTATAAAGGAGCTACAAAGAAAAGACTAGACAAAAGAAGAAAATTCAATTCCAGTTGATTCCTACATCAGTGAATACTTTTATGAATGAAGATCAGCGCTGTTAGAATTCACCGCATCTCCGAAAAAGTATCACTTTTAACCGTTTGTCGTTTGCACTCTAGAACTAGCTGCGAGAAACTGGCAGCGAGACAAACAGTCTCGTCAAAAAGTTTTGTAGTGGAAAAGATCCAAGAGGCTCGGTCAAGAATCTTCCCTCGTTTCTTCCGTCAGAAGTTCTTTCGACGTTATTACGTATTCGTTGAACGAAGGGCAACGCTAGCATGGCAATGGGACCAGGATCCAGTGCATCCGACGTTTCAGAAAAACTTTTCACGCTCCTGGAGCTGCTTTTGCGGAAAGTCCGCTTTCGGCGACAGCATCAAATTCTGTTTAGAAACAGGTAGTTCGTACATGCTCGACGAGGAAATTATTACAGCGAAAAGCAAAAAGATGAGAGAGAGGAAGAGAGAGAAAGAGCAATAAGCGAAAGAGGAAAGGATAAAAAATGAAGTTCCAGCGAAAGAAAAGTCTTCAAGTTTATGGTTTTTCTTGTCGTCGGAGACCTCGATGAGCGATGCCGCGTTTCCATTTATTGCTGGAATTTAAGTAATCATCCTTGCGAAGTTGCATGGAACACGACGAAGCTGAAAACCGTGGAAGATAATCCGACCGCGGAATTTCGCAAGAGGGATGAATGACGAACTTATGATGAGCATCGCTCCAGGAAAGTTTTCGCCATTTCCGGTCTCTCCTTGGAAGCAGTTCCCGTTTGCAAATAGAAGAATATTGTGTTATATTTCGAAATGAGAATTTTTAAGGACAGCGTAGGATATCGCAACACAGGAAATAATAATCAATGGACGACTGCTACAACGAATGATATCCTGATTATACAGGGTGATTCACCTGACATGGTCGATCCAATTATTTTCGTTACTAGGGGACCGATTAAAATATCTTATTACAGATTTTATATATAAACTACGGATGTTTATGTCGCTGTAGTATATCATGATATGCAAAAGAACCGTATTTCTTTTGGAAATCTTCTTCTTATACTATTCTTGGGAATGAGAATTATTAGAGTAATGGAAATTACTCGTATAGAAATCGTATCTTGAATGCTATTTCATAGAAATAGGTAGCTTTGAAGTTTCTAGGATTTTTGGAAATTGTGCAAGATATAGAATAATTAATAGCGACTCGTACAAAATTTATATCTAGGTTAGATGCTGTTTCATGGAAATAAGAACTTATAAAGTTTCCAAAATATTTCATCAAGAAAACTTCTCAGGTTTTTAAGGAATCGTATTTCTTTTGAAAAAATTGTTCATTTCAAACTTTTGTACTTCTACAACATAAAAAGTTGTGGATTAAATGTAGTCAGAGGAAAAAATGGTATATGTTTTTCTCTCTAAAGTTTCAGTATTTTGTGCGATAAATATTCAAAGATTACAAAAATACAATAGTGAAAAAAGAAAGAATTTTTCAACGGCAAACGATACGTTAATCTAAATATTATAAAACGAGATGAAATTTCTACTTTTAGAGAAATTTCGCTACTAGAAATGACAGGATTCATGAATGATTCGAAATGTAAGAGTGTGAAGTGTGAGCGAACGTGAACATATGTAGAAGTGTGAATAGAAACTCGGAGAAAATCGCGTGTATTTTAGTTAGTTATTGGAGTGATGATTTGTAGATGAATTATGTATGCCTAGGTTCACGTTTACGCATCGATGCAAAGTGACCACATAATTTGCAGCTTCCGGCCGCTGAAGGCCTAAGTGCCAGTTAGTATGGCTATTCTCGAGTCGCCTGACACGTGGAATTAGGGCATTTCGTTCCCGTCATTGATTAAGTTCGCCTTTCTCGCTGGAGATTCTCGAACGTTGCATATTTTAAATTTATTAAGAAACTTCGGTTAGCCGAATCGAATCAATTTTCCATTTTGAGACTTTATTCAGCGATTTTATGCTGTTTTTGATTTTAATCATTCGTAGCCGGATTTATTATGCTTTTACCTTAGTACAAATTTATAGCATCTGTACATAGCATCTTTTGATAGCACGGGAAGTATATACACGATATTGAAATGTTTATAATGAGAGGAATATAGCGTAGAGGAATAGCGATGAGAAATTTAGTTATTTTTCATATACGATGGTACGAAAGCATGTTTTATAAAGATACATACTTTGTATTCAAACACGGAAGGATAATTAATAAATAGTATATTAAGTAAGAAGAAATTTATGTTGCTTTAATCTTTATATTAAATTTATAAAATTTGTTAAACATATTAAAAAACTACTTCGATACTTTCAACAAATTTATAAGTATTTCACCTAACGACGAGTGCTATTAATTTTTTCGCCATAAAGGATGTGTATACCTATCGAAGAGTACAAAAAAGGTCTGTTTTATGGAACAACCATCCTACTTTATGTTTTGTGTCATTCTAGTATACTCGTCGAATAAATTTTCTTATACTTGGCAACAAAGGTGTCGAAATTCATCGAATTAAATCCGATCTTTATCTATTTATTGTGCTGAGTTATGTTTTCTTCTTTCCTATTAGCAAATGTTTTACACAACTATTTTCGCTAAGAAAAAGCAAATTTGATTTCGGCAAAGGCATTCCGAAAACTGATCGTCACTTCTGTTGTAAATAATATATGACACCTGGCCGTATGTAAATTGTTACATTGCCGCACGATCAACCGAAATCGGTCGGATAGACAAGTATGTATTTTGTCTCCTAGACAATATTCAGTCAGGACGTAGCCTTTTGGACAAGCATTACTATTGATCCTTTCGGATTTTCAATTCTATTGTAGTTCATAATAGTGTATCGTTCGAAGAAAATATCAAAGAGAAACGCACTGCCATTACTGGGGCACTTTGTATGAAAATTCAAATGAAAATATCGATATTTGTAAAATGGTGCAATTTCTACTGCCACCACTGCAAATCGTATAATTCGTCATCAGATTTCAGCTAACCCTCGAGCTAGCGAACACATAGGAATGATTAGCTGACACGATACTTCGAATTCACGGAATGTTCCGGTCATAAAGCCGCTCGATGGTTCCGGGCATCACGTTGTAAACAAGCACGAGAGTCCTGTGGAAACCAAAACTCGGTACACAGTTCGATCTCCCCATTCCGATTCCAATTTTGCCGGCTTATCCGCTGGCTGGAGAAAAAAAAGATCTGGTCGCTCGAAACAATCGGCATCCTTTTTTCCCGCTTTACGGTGCGCTCATCCGACAACGAGGAAGCAACCGACAAACCGGACGTATGTACGTGTGCATTAGCTGATGAGAGAGCAACGGTTTATCAGGCTTTTCGAGTGCTACGCAGGGGTCACTGTTCAGAGAACGAAAGAAGTAGAGAAAGCGATAAATAGAGGAAGAATGCAAAAAAAAAAGGTGGATCGGAAAAGCTTGGAGCGTGGAGGCGAAAAAGCGGTAACGAGAGCAAAGATGACAAAAGACGGCTTCTGAGCGTTAACCTTTTCAAACGTAAAATATCAAATGACGCGTGTATTATGTGTTGCTCATTCTGTACCTGATGAGACCCAGACTAACCCGAGTTCATTTTTGTTAAAATTGCGTTATACCACCGACGATGCATAGGATAAACTATTCATTCTCATATAATATCATCCGGGGACTACCTGGCATCTCACCATTTTAGTGTCACACGCGACATTATTAGTTTAAACCAGAATAAAACACCCGTGTGTTTAAAACGATGGATATTGTAAATTAATACGGCGATAATTAATTGTTTTTATATATAATAGTAATATATATATATAATATATATATAATTGATCTGTACCAACCAGATCTGTAATAACGTGTACAGAAGTATATTTTCATATTTATTGGACTTCTATCGTTTAATCCACTGTACACAAAAATATTACAAAATCTTAGGTAGTATAAATATTAAGTAGAATATCGTTTATCTTTTTGTAGATTTATTTTGCTCGCCGTTTTCTTATTAATAATAAACAAATATTATTATTCTTTTTCCTTGCCATATGTATTTTTTTATTTTTAAAGCAGCATTTCGCACTTTGAAAACTTTAGTATTCGTATTTTGCACTTTTTTTACAAATATCTATTTCTCATAAATGCAAAAAAAAAGATACAGCAGTCTAATAATTATGTTTAAATTCATTTGAAAATTAAGAAAGTATAGTTTTTGATAGATGGACAAAGACTTTTACATAGTACTGTATGTTACAAGCCAATGAAAAATACGCAGCTGTATATTGTATGTACATACGTATTTCAATTCATTCGCACTGCATGATTCGGATTTAGTTTGAATGTTATACCAGAGCAATCCAATGGATTTTCCGCTGGAAATTTCGGGATCGTTGGTTGTTAAACTACCAACTCGTACGAACGCAGGTCGGGATAATGTCTAGCATCGCGTTCTGTTCGAGTGGCGTGCATGTGCGTTCCGATGGAACTCGTTTGCGATCAGTACTTTCTGCTTTGGCGTTTCAGTACACTGAATAGCTGGAAAGCGTATACATGCGAAACATTTGTAGGGCAACTGTTCTCGGTAATAATTATTCGATGATATGCTGGAAATTCTATCTGTGGTTCCGTTAGAACGGTAATGAACGTTTTATTTGATAGTGGAATCGTGAAGGTAATTACAAATGCACAGAAATTTGGATGAGAATATTGTAGTATACCACTGATACATTTTATCAACGCTAACTGAACCACCACTTTACACGTGGAGGAAGTGGTCCAAATATGGATTAGCACTTTACGATTCAATCGCTTCCTCCCACAGTTTTTCCCCCTCTTTACTAAATTCACCGTGAATATTTAGACACAGTATTTTTAGAGTAGACCATTTCCTCTACCTATTTCTGTCGTAACTGGTGAACAAGCGAGAGAATAAATCTTCCACACGATCAGTGAAGAAATAAGGAAGAAGAAAAACAAAATGTGAAAAGCTGATTAATCGGACAATATAAGAATGGTCGTAAAATTAAATGAACGAAAAAAATAACAATAAATGTGGAATTTTAAATGAAATTTTAAAATTCGTCATAGAATTTATAAACTGTATTTTCTAAGCATCAAAGAAAGTGTTGAAATGCAACACATTATTTCAATCAATATTCGGGGGATTGAATCATTTTTATTTTCGGCACTATGTAAGTGCAATTGGTTTACACTTAAACATAGTTATTAACTTAACTAAAGACTATTTGTAATGCCAAAGGAATTGCCATTTTTGCAATTTATTTGAGAAAATGTTTTACTTATTATTATTGTATTCTATTAAAATATATAATTAGTTCGTAGTAGAATTACTTGTATATCTATCTATTTTCATTCATTACTCTCGTTTTGTATGTAAAAATTGTTTATGGACCAGCGTGAGTTAGAAACTTAAATTTAATCGTTTATTCTTTTACGATTAAAGTAGCACATTTATTGTTGCAATTACGTTGTAAATTTTCATCTGTCAAAATTAAGCCAGCATACTTAATGTAAAAATCGAGAGAATTTTTGCATCATTTATTATTTCTTAAAAAAGAAAAAACGAAAAATTAGAATGCGCTTCTACTAGTCAATTAATAAAAAATTATAAAGTGTTCCTACCATCAATTACATATTAGTAACAGAATATAACAAGCTACAATGTTTTATACATTATACATTCATAGTTCTCTTTATTCTCAAAGATTTTACTTAAAGTTATGCAAAACTTTGATTCTTTCTTTGAATCGTAACAATAATCGCCAACAAACAAAGCCGAAAGATACTCCAAACCATGAGTAGATAGTAGACTCCGTTTCCTTTTACGTATAACGTCACTTTGAAATTAACACAAGATTAAAAGACTGGGGCCAAATCAATATACACAAGATTTCATGAAGCGCTCTCAAACCTTTGGTCTTTTGATGTTTCTGTTTGACAATGGACGCGACACTTTTATTAAAACAATAAACCAGGACTTCGTATCGCAATTTCGAGGACCCTTTGTGTTCCAAGAAATTGGATATGCACGCAATGTAATATCAAAGCTGGCCGGTTTTTCAGTCCTCGACAATTAGAAGCTACCTTTTGTATCCCTGACTCTGCTTCTGAAACCCTGCAATTTTCGTTATATTGATGAAAATATACGCCCCGCACGGAGGGAAACTGTTACGTGATTCGTATAGATGAATAGACCAGCTAGTATGATTTATGATATTGTAATGGGCGGTCAATAAATAGGAATTACTTTCCACGTTTTGCGTTGCACGCGCAATTTCCATATAACACGTTTTAGAGAGATTATTCTACATTCACTGCTGGTGACCGCCAGTCGAGCAATTTCTGCGTTTATCAGTAAGCGTCGATTGTTAAGCGCTAAAAATGTTTGTCCATAATTTGACAAATTTATAACAGAGCTTCTCGAATCACGGGTTTATTGTACTTAAATTACGTTTAGTTTATGGTTAAAGGTAAAATATAATAACTGGACTGCGGATGTTTAATGTGGAAGAAAGTATAAAGTAAGTACACATAACATGCAAAAATATACGAAATATGGAGGGTGTTATGGAACGTAGCAAAGCGGGACAAAGCGAGACCGAAAAAAATTGGGAAATGATATAAAAGGATGAACAAAATTTGTAGCAAAATTTTAAATTAATAACTTATTTGTCCAATATGCAATTTCTAGAAAATTATCATTTGGAGATGCTGAAAATTTAAAAGGTCCTGTGCCTTTATATTCGTTCGTTTTTTATTATTTTGAATTCAACTATCTTCCCACCTTATAAAAAGATGATTAATATTGCTTATTATAATGTATTTTATAAAATTTTAATTTACAAATATTATTTTACATTCTAATATTGTTACAAAATTTTAATTTTGTCTAAAGAGATGCCGAAATGCTTTACACACCTAACGATAGCGTTTTTTGTCAGACGCTTATTTAAATAATTCTTTAATTATGTAGAAATTAAAATAAATTTTATCGATAGAAGGAAGCATGTCGAGACAAAAAGGAATGACTTTTAACATTTCTTTGCGCGACCTTCATGTATTAAATTATAAAAAGGAAGCCCTTTATCGTGTATATCGCCCTAAAGCGTGACACGAATGCGAGTCCACGTGCAAGCAACGAAGCTCAATAATGTGAAACGATCGACTCGTTAAGACAGAATGATTGCATCAGCGGTTCTTGATGAAGCAAGTATTAGCAAAGAATTGAGAAGCCCCGATTGCAATCTTCTGTCGGTCGTCTCTGCTCCTCTCGTCAATTGGGTCAGTTTTACAGATTGCTGAGAACAAGAATTCGAGGTTTTATAACTTGATAGGAAAAATTATTGACAGAAACAAACAAATATTGGAGATGAAATTGAGTGTTCGCTTGTAGTTGTGATATTTCATTTTGATTTGTACGTCGAGCTTTTATTGATATTCTGAAATCTAGATTGAGAGTCGTACAAATTATTGGAAGTTTTAATTGGCATTGCAATTTTACTATAAACTATACAGTGTAATGCATAGTAACCGAATAGAGAAAATGTTTCGCATGCCGCCTAAGTAATAGGAGAAAGTTTTTAAAAAGTAATGGATCAATTTATATAAAAAAATTGTACAAAAGTTTACCAAATCGAATGACTGAAATAGTAAAAAATAAAGATGGGTGGGGGATCTACTCATTATTAACATTCGGATTATATGATACTTTTGATTACTTATGCATATTTTTTTAATTACCAGAGATAGTGCCTTATAATTTTGTCCAAGTGAAATTGTATTATTTTGATTTAAGTTGAATATTTGTTGTAACATATGTTTAATTTACGAATATGTTTTATCCCAAAAGATTTCAAGGTATTTGATAATTTTGTCCATCTGTATATATACAAGTTATTATGTAGATCTGGAGTTTAAAGATCAATTATTTCGAAAACAATTGATGATCGCAATATTTAGTTGTAATTCTCATCATTTTAATGTGACATAATGTGACACTAAAATGGTAAGAGAAAATAAAATAGTCCATTAATATGCTTCTAATATATCTATAATCTAATGTATATCATACTTCATCAGTATTACATGCTTTTGTTTTTGCTGTACTAATCACTATAATCTAATCCAGAAATTAGGGATAATACTTATGGTAGCTGTTACCTAAATCGGCGACTAACGTCGCTGTTTAATGGT
This sequence comes from Eucera pruinosa, assembly GCA_028830335.1. Taxonomy (NCBI): domain Eukaryota; kingdom Metazoa; phylum Arthropoda; class Insecta; order Hymenoptera; family Apidae; genus Eucera; species Eucera pruinosa. Next base: position 8,098,924 of record JAMYCR010000009.1, on the reverse strand, counting down.
TTGTGGCAAACGGTAAGAGAGAGGAATTGAAAGTCTTGTTAACTTTGAAAAGTCGATCAAGACGTGAAGATTCCAACTTTCAGTAAAAACAATTCAAAACTAGGTAGGCTGAAATTAATGAAGTTCTCTCGTGTACAATTAGCAGGTCAGTTGCGTTCGATAACAAAAGAAAATTCTACTCGAAAGCAGCCATTTAAACCTGTAGAAAGTGCTTTTGAAACTCTGATACGAACTAATTAGCTACGGAAGAATGAAAAGTCCAGAGCGCAAAAGAGATAAATTTTAATCACCACGAGATATCTTCGTATTCATGCTCGACTAATTATTTCTGAAAATCATAATTTCGTTTCTCTTAATAATCAAAATGAACCAAAATTATCAATATGGTATTATCGTTACTCTCTTTGATACTGATTTATAATTCCATTAATGTATCGCAGAAATATTATTAAAAGACACATATAATTAACTTTACTTCAATCAGTTAAACTTTTTATCTTTACTTTAACATTTCCATTTGGATATCAAAGAATAATTAACTAACAAGTACTTGGACTTTTAATTAGGTGTACATAGTTTACTTTTATCAATCATAAATGAACATATACATACATATACAACATTTTGATTTTCCAAATTTGTTAATGTAATGAAAATAAATGTTTACTTATTTTCTCCATATTATAGAATATCAGGGCAAGTTTACAAAAATGCGTTAGTGTAAATGTGCACAATTTTTTATGGGAAATTACGAATCGGCCATTTTCACCACTATGTCGTAATTCCAATGTTAAAATATATTAATAGTAAAAGTATCATTTATCTAATCGGTAATTAATGTTTTCATATTACAATTAATATATTAAAGACCATATATGATATGGAAAAAAAGTTAAATCCAAAGTTTTTTGGCATTTGATGTCCTACAGTATGGTATATAAAACTTGAAAAAATTTAGGAGAGGGGGAGGGAAAATTTTCAGGAAGGGAGGTTTTTCGAAAATTCTTTGCAGCCATACTATGGGACATCAAATGCCATAAAACTCTGAATTTAACTTCTTTCTATATCATATATGGTTTTGAAGATATCAACAATAATGTCCCAATAGTGTTCCATATACAATGTATCCACTGTATATGGATTGTATGTGGATTGATTGTATAATGTTCCAATAGTGTTCTATAATAGTGTTCCAACCCCTAGAATTGCTTCTTTGCCAAAACAAAAAATGAATCCATTAATAAGGACACTTGAACCACGTGTGTGCAAAGTTTTAGATTTTTTCTTTTAATTTTCGAATTGTCGAACGTTCCGTGTGAGTCGATGCGAATGCTTATGAACGGTGGTATAGCTAATTAAACTTTAACAAGTTTCCACTGAAATTCATGCAACTACTTTTCCTTTCATGAATCAATAGAAAAGAAAAAAGAACCAGTTCCATTGAATCCGATAATTCCATGGATATTAATTATCAGAAAAGGTGTTAGAATAGTCCCTCATCTTTCTCTTAATTTCCGTTTTAATAAATCCTCTCGATGGGCTTCAATCATCGATTCACATTGGTCGAGGAAAATCGCTCAAACATTTGTCCGCCAATATTCAACTTCTCACAATGAAGTTTCGCCGATGAATTCTGAGCGTACTTTAGACCCTCGAGCTATTGGAATACCAGCGTGTTCAGGCGATCGACTCGAAAGTCCACAAAATCGCGGCCACGTTCAAGTATAAAGCGGCGTCAAAACCAACTGCGCGTTTGATCCTCGTGAGATAAAGTTGATCGGACCGTTGCTTCGTCCTGTGGTCCTTGCCACGTTCTATTTATGCTCGATTCACACGTAAAGAGGATTCTAAACGGAAGAAAGGACTGCCTGGAGGGCGACGATTGCACGCGTGAATCTTCACTCGAGTTCGCGCGTGTTTGCCGAAACAAGACAAATATCGTACCAACTGCAACTTTATTCGCTTCGTGAATTCATGAATCTTTCATCACTTGCCATCGCTCTTCTTCCCTTATCAGTGAATCTACGCCTTGCAAGCGTTACAAACACACGAATTATCGCGTCGCTCTTTCGCCCCCACTGAGAGACCATCGGGAAAAGCGAAGAATTCGACGTATGAATCTTTGAAGTCTGCATTTTTTCTCTGCAATCAGGTTAGGATCATTTTACTGAAAACTTTGAGTGGTTAAGTTCAATTTTCGTGGATATTACTGCAACTGACAAGCTTTTGAGATTGCAACAAGCATTCTAATGGAATCTTTAAATTTGTAATATTTCTAGCTTTTTTTTATATATTTCATTTAATCAAAGAGTGACTAACAATACGAGGCTTGATAAAAAAGTTCGTGCACTTTTTAAAATACAGTATTTTAGATATTTCCAAAAATATCACCATCATCATACCACAATCACTGTATTCATAACATTCGAAAATTTGGTCACTTATTGTTAGACCACTTTTCTACTCAGCCCTTCATTTATCCTTTCTATCAAGCAGTATTCTTGCTCTAATTTAGCCGGATCCATGTACTTATCCTCCTTCTATAATATAATACTTTTTTACCGTACTTAGGTTTAATCACTTACGTATGTACAGTACTGTGTACTAGACTATCTTAGAAAATCTTAGACTATATACGAAAAAATTTATTTTGTTACTTTTTAAGAAGCGTCTGATTCAAGGATTATTCATTAAATTAGAAGACATCGTACTATTATTTTTTTGCATCATTCTACAGCGATAGTTCTTTGGAGAAAGATTTTTTTATAAAATTACTTGATATTTCCTCGCGTTCTGCTTTTGGCTATTCAACAATCTTATTTTCTTTTTTGGCTTTCCACCAGACATCGTAACATTGTTGTAAGACATATTTGAAAAGTTGCGTTCGATTAAACCAGGTGCGATTAGTCTGTTAGGATGGAGATCAAACGGGTGTACGTGAAAACACGGGCCGAGTTCGGCAAGCAATGCATCTTCGACATGTGTGGGCCGAACGTGGACGTCAATATCTCTCCGCATCCTGCCGCTATGAACGATTACATCAAGAGAACTCACTGTCACGTCGGAGTGCAGCACTCGAAGCAATTGGCATTGCACGAGGTTAGGTCGTCGTCATTAAGGAGATTACGAGCGAACCGGTTGGCTCGTATGCATTCAGTACATCTGCATCTGCACTGAATCCACGCCACATACACGCGAAATACCTTTGTTCCCGATTATCGGTACAGGATTTCTTTTCTCCTGGAAAATGGTAACGCGGTGACGTGCGGTGCAACCTGTACGTGATCTCGATAGTTCGCACGTCAAATAATCTTATTAATCCACATTTCGAATCGTTTTATTAACAGCTTAAGGGGGGATTTCACTGTAGAACGTTCTCCACCTGTAGGTACAGTTGGTGAAAGAGATATTTTGAGATCGTAAATTGAAGCGTTAAGTGGCGACATCAAATAGTCGAATAATACTTAGAAATCCTAAGTTTATATTTTATTATGCTTCTTTTATAACCATTCAATTTATGTTTGAAATATTTTGTAATATTATTAAAATTAAGCGAAATATTTCGGGTGATAAAGTTACGTGGAACACTCTGTATATTTATGAGTAAACATGTTCATTTTTTGAATTTTGTTAAGATAGTATAATCTTTCAAAAGCAATTACAATTTCGTACGGACTCTATTTTTCACATGTCGGCCCGTTATTACAAAATACGAGATAATGAAGTGGTTTTGTTATACTATCTCTTTGTTCACATAACCAACGGTAATTATCTATGATATAAAAATTCAAATCTACCACATAACTATTAACTCTTCTAATATAATTAGTCGCTTTGATCCGAAATACGAAGTTCGGTCGTCAGATGGTTAAAAACCGATGTACAGACGAGGTACAGAATAGACACACCACCTTGTAGGACTTCGTGTCACATGACTCGAAATACCGACATCTATGAAAAAAATCATTATTTTCAGAAGAATATCTTCCTTTTTATTACCTGAAAGTAAACGTAAGCATTTCTAAAGTATTTTAATATACAACAATTAGAAGCAAACGCAAAACTATAGATTTTACGCAACCGAAAATGTAAAAATAAAAATGCTAATGGAGTCTTAAGACTTGGAAACCTTATCACAGAAATATACATTGAATGATAGGTCTAACCTGTACCTCGGCTGTGACCGATATAATTTTAATCATGATAGAGCACGGTTTATATTATTCGATGCTTCTGTTATTCCCTATAGACGAAATAGCATTCGAAAAGTGAACATTCTATAGAAATCTCTATATAAAATATCAGGGAAAGCGATGGCAGTGCACAGAATTGTATGCTCCATGCATCGAGTAACAAAGTTTTCGGTGGGCGACGACGTAGTCTTTCGGCGTCGTACCCCGGTTTCACTGTGAGTGCTTTCAACAAGTTGATACTACCTTTCTGTTATCGTAACGCGAAACCCGTACAGTTAATAAATAAACTTTCTCGTTGCTTTCAAAGTAACGCACGCGTTTGGATTGTTTCTCCAATTTTCCTTTTCCCACGCTTTGCTTTTTCACGCTCGCTTTGGTTCTTTTCGAAAACAGGGAATTGTAAAGATATTTAATCTGCTGCGAAACGCGCGCAAAAGATATTTGATCCACGTTACGGTAGCCTGTATTGATTTTTGGATAGTATTTCTATATTTTTTACGTACGCTATCTTAAGTCATGTTGACGGCAATAGAAATTAAATTGAATGGATTAACCCGTTGAGTGTTAATTGTAAGTAACTTTGGGACATCAGAGCGGTCCTGAATTTATTTTATGGATATCGTGCAGATATGGGTATTAATATCAATATCGTCATTTTTATTAATCATCAAAATGTTTGTGAATTTATGTTTGACCAACATTTTGCACTAATAATTTAGTATTTTAAAAGTGCTGAACTTTCAAACTCTGAAGGTCATAAAATTTGAAACGATCAATAAAATCCGAAGGCATTATTTTATTCGTGGTGTGGCTTACTATGTATACGTTTAAAACGCTTCATTACATACAGTTAGTCGAAGAAAAGATTTTCGACTCGCATACTTTCCATTTTTTCACTAACGGGTAACGATGAGACGAGAGTAGCAGATTCCAAACTAAAAGTTGGAACGATAACAATGCATTTCTAACAATGTAAAAGTATCCAAATACTCATGAACTGCAGTGTAATGTAAGATACATAAACTTATTTTTCGTTACTCTTCAAGTCAGAACAACAGTGTTGAATTTTCTCAACAAAAACTCAAGGTCATTAAAAATATCGTATAAGCGTATAATTGGTGCGAAAAGGTACACGATAATGGTTATTCGATCGTGTCAAGTACATTGTATATTGCATACTGATTAATCGTACTGTGGAGTACGGCAGATAATTTACTCATTAACAAGCATGGAGTTCGCGATTGGAGAAGAATATCAATTAGACCGTTGAAACGATTTTTCCTATGAAATCGTTTGCAACGTTTGCACGATAAATTTTCGAAAACCGTGAAAACGTCACATAAATTATTCGTGAGCCGGCTGGTCCCGTTGAAATCTCCTTTCGAATCTCTTTACGTTACCCAATTTTTCCTTTCTCTGCTTCTCTAATGCGGTCTCCGTTAAAATTCCAGGCTCAAACTTTTACTAAGTCGACGAAAAGCAGTGGTATGTTTCACTTAGAGGGCGGCTGGCCCAAGGAGATCAATCCCAGAGACGAGGAAACCACCACGAGATTTCGAAGGAGGATCGAGAAGGATGACCACTGGGCACCAAAATTACGTAACTTGTTCGAGGTAAGTTATTGACTGATCGATTGGGCTTGAAACTCGGCGGAGGTCAGAATCTAATGACTTCATGTGACACTGTGGACGTACCGCATATAGAAGTTGGTTGGAACGAAATGCGACTGAACATTTTAGGAAATTTTGGTACACTGAAAAACAATACACGTGGCACGTATGGTAGATGTCTCAATTATTGTCACTTTAAGCCCTTGGCCGACGATAACGAGTCACATTCGTTCTATGAATCATGCCACAGATACGACAAAAGTGCTTACTCTTGAGAATGAAAAACTTGAAATCTAATTTTAGCTTTGTATAATAACATTGGAGGTTATTGAATAAGAATTACCTTCAATATTCAAACAATTTGTTTGTGACGTGATATAAAAATAGTAATCAACTGACGCTAGCTTAATAAAATAATCGCAGGGCAATGGCTTAAACTCATCGTGTAACTTCATTTAATCCTTACTTATACTGTACATGTTCCTTTGATCCATCTCATAGTGTAAATAGGGGTTATATTAATCCCATGAGTCTTTGAGCGGGTAAAAGTCTTTGAAAAAATTTGAAAAATTCCAGTATCATCTCCAAACATTCTAAATTGAAGATGAAAAGGAACGCTTGAGCAGCAATTTATAACTATATTATTTTTTCAATTATATAAAATGAGAATCGAAAAGTGTTTGATTTTGGGGTGAAAAACGCTGAGGTCAATTTGATCTTGATTTACAGTGTAAGGCTTAATTATTTCAGAAATTACTTAATCTACAAATCGTCCCAGTTTGGAGTATAACGTTGTTTAAAATCTGTTCTATTTATGAGATTTTTTGTACATTATGTTGAATATGACGTATTAATTACAAACTATTGAATTACAGTCCAATGTTCCTAAAACTGTTATTTAAATGGACTTGATTCTAACATATATTAGCAAATAAGTTTGTGTAACAGATGCAGTGGCTAAAAAATGTATTTACAAATTACTATATTTGATTGAGCATCTAGGTATTAATTAATTAACCACAAATGCATTGAACTTATTGTCGTTTTATAATTCTCCTATGAGACTATTAAGCGAAATCGTGAGTCTCATTAAAAAGCACCTGAAGGAAAATTAAAATGTTAAAATATTATATTTCTTTAGTAGAAAAAGTATCATTAAATGATGAAAGATTGAATATACATAATTGAATATGACTAAATTAAGCAATACACAAATCTCAAAGTAGCCATTGAAGTGAATACCTGAAACAGATTTGTCGAGTATAAAATTTTGGAAATTTTGCGCTCTGAAATCTTCTCTCCTACTTTTATGATTTTCTGCTAATACAAGTATTTAGTTCAACTTTCAATTGAATTACAAAATCATTTTTCTGTAACCCTTTGCTTCAGCTTAACGAAACAATTTCATGCGATAGAAAGTAAAAAAAGGATCATATAAATTTGCGACTTGATGTTCATTTATATATCACAGTAATGTTTAAGTTTGTCTGTTAATTGGTCACGATGCAAACGTTTCATTCAGCGAACAAATGGATCGAAGATTTCTGTACATAGACTATGCAAAGTGGTATTAATTCTTGGGGATGTTAAATTATCTAAGTTTACGACTATGTCAGTAGTAATTAGCAGGAACGTTAAATTAAATTCTCTCGCAGGTAATGGAACACAATGTTCTTCAGAACGGTACGATGGACATTTACCAACACTACTTCGACGACATGATACCAACTCCGTTGGTACAGCCTCTGGGTTTCAGGTGAGTGACGTTAAACTGTGTTAAAATTAAATTCAATTTAGTTTCAACTCGTCTTCCGCGTTGAATTAAGGGTCTCCCACATAATGAAACACTCTTTGACAAATAGGAATTTTCTTAACAAGAATCGCAAACTTTTTATATAACTTTGTATGAGTATAATTCTTTAAAACTTTGTTAGATAAAAGAAAATGTACAATAAAATTTTCTCATGCAAAGTTTAAGTTTTAAGAAAGCTGAATTCGAAGATTACGCTTAATCATTTGCAAGCGTGATGTTTGTATTAATGATCGGTGATAATGTCACGATAAACATTAACACCGGTATTGGGCATCATTCAGATAAAATTTTATTTGTATACGAATGTCGAATTAGTCGATTATTTATTATGTAAATTATTTGTTATCACAATTATTCATTATTCGTTTAGAGAACTTTTATTCATTATTAATTATTCATGATTTTTTATTATCATTATATCATGTCTTAGATTAATGCTTAAAGTTACACGAAAATGATAATATTACAATTGTGAATCTCTGTTTACTAAAAATCATTGCTTTGAACTATTTAACATCAGTTCGGACAAAATAATTTCACTCTGTTTTTACGAGGACTCTTCATAGTTATCACATTTGCATTACAAGTTTTCAAAGTCATCTAATTAAATATTGTTCCAATGATTTTGTAATAACTCCCGAAAATGTTACTAAAAAGTTGACTTTATTAACCCTTTGCGGTCGAAAATATTTAAGGTATTAGTTTTCAGGCTTCAGTATTCACGATTACATTAAAAAACTAAGAAGAAACTTTTCCCCAACTATTAACCATATCGTTTATCAATGAACTTAATTTAAGTTTTCAGTTTAAATATTGATACGCGTTAATGATACCAGAAATTGGGTGGGCTATTTGTCGACATTCGTCCGGAAAGGGTTAATCTTGATGGTACCTTTTAAAGGTTAATTAGCGATTGTATCCTAGTCAGCATGCCACTTGTAGGTACGCTTATTTTATGGAAATGGATTTTCAGGACCGTGAATGTATACTCGGATCCAGAGACACCGAAAAGGCCAGTGACCAATATCTCGTGGTCGCCGGATTCTGGCAGCAGAATCGCGGTCTGCTACTGCTTCTTGGACTATGGGAGGCTGCCAGATTACAGTAAAAGGGTGTACATCTGGCAGGTCGGTAGGTAGAAGAAAAGCTACGGTACGCTTTCCCGTCTTAGCTCTCGGCCCCATTTTCACCGCATTAGCAAGATCGCAGAACATTTGCATCGCTTTGCATCCCTTTGCATACAGCTACCCTCGCAATGGAAGGGGAATTGAGTGACGGGCATAGATTTCAAAGCTCCTATCTTTTTACTTATTTTTACCAAGAAATATTGGATCGGTGGATACGAAAGGTTGTTGTTTTAAAGTTTAAGATTAGGGGATGAATACAGCTGTCTTAATTTTGTGAACCGGTTATAAATCACAATAAAGAAGAAGAAATTTGTTGTAATATGGATACATGTATATTAGATTGGAGAGAAAATTCATAGTATTTTTTAAACAGAACTTAATGATAGAATTTATAGAATTGTACGTAATTTTATTCTATTATGTATTTGCCATTTTGTTACACTACTTTTTACCATCTATTTGATAACTTAAAGATTCCAAATTTCCTTCTTTTTAAGTAAATTGTTATTTTGGATTATTTCTTATACGGTAGAAAAGTAAAGTAAAGCGAAGATGTAGAATAACATTTTTTCACAAGAAGCTTAGTTTTCGAGAAAATTGAATTTAAAGATTTATGGAATATGCATGTACTCAACTATTCCCAAGCTTGATATTTGTACTACTGGAGGGTGATAATGTCGTGATAAATACTAATACTACGTTTACGGGGAAAAATGATTCTTAAATAGCATATAACGTAGTTTCTTCTTCAAGTTGCATTGTAATCTACGGTCGATGTATTTCAATGTTGCCACACAAATCTTTTAATGCGATGTTTCCACAGGAAACGAATTTTTGTCACGCTTCAGTGATTGTACATCACAGTGCAACATTTCATTAAAAAAATACTTCCATCGCGAGAAGGTTTGCACATAATATACAAAAAAAAAAGTCCCACAAAGTGGCTTAAACCCAATTTAATCGCTGTTTCGAATACAGAAAAGAATCATCACCATTCAGTACAAGTACGATTCATAGCGGGTCAATGTAGAAAGGATTAATCACAATTCTATACAGAAAGATTGCTTGCAATTCAATGCAAAAGACCCGCTGAAAATCGCCACGTAGATACATCCACCCTTTTTTCCTTGCTGCGTTTAATCCGGATTATGGAACGCCTGCGTCATTTTACGAACAGACAATCCGAACGAACCTTACATGGCGTTGGAGCCTTCTTGTCCATGCGTGGCTTGTGAATTTAATCCTCGGGATCCTTCTGTCCTTGCCAGCGGTCTTATGACGGGGCAAGTCTGCAACTGGGATGTCAGAACAGGCAACACTCCAGTTCAGATCTCTCATTTACAATGGAGTCACAGGTAAGCGAGAGAAAGAAGAACGTGTACAGACTTTGAACCCTAAAATTGCGAAGATTCTTCCGCGTCTTCGTGTTTGTATTTGGGCGAACGTTTACTCGAGATCGCTTGGAGTCTTAATATCGTAGGATCTCCACTTCTTCTTTGTTTACGGTAAACCAAGGTAACGCCAGACTCCAGGATATTTTCCGTAGGTTCCGCTTTGTTTAGTGTTGGACGTGTTTCTGATAGGAAGATTCTCTGTATTGGGTTTCTAACTCTTTAGGAAATAACAGTGAAGACAGGAAACGATTACTGTGAAAGAGCTGCTCTTTCTATTTTGGAATTTAGGTGGGCAAATTAATTGGATACCTTTTGAAACAAAATTCAAATTTTATGTATGAATTTCTTGCAAAAAGGCATGTTTATTTTATTCCAATTAAAAAATTAAATTATTACAGAGGCATTGAATTATAATTTATTCCAAATACTTTCATTATCATTCAATATTAGATAAATACGAAACTATTATATTTTCAATGGCTTCGAGGCTCCATAAAAATCACCGCTACAAGTTTTGAAGTATTTTACAAAATTTTTAAAGTCAAAATGATTTGGTGTATGTGTCACTTGGCTGGCTGTGGAATATTTTAACATGATTATTCTTTGCTCTCAGAAGCTGCAACTCACTTTGTCACAATTGCTTTGAATAGTCACTTATAACAAAAGCGTTTGCATGGCAATTTTATGCGTCGAATTCAATCCTGGGATTATACTCTGGTTTGCCGAGCTACAGCCTGTTTATTCAGATCACCACTGTCCAACTTAAGTTCTAAAAGTTAGAGAACTTTCCCCATTGTGATTATACTACCATGATGCAGGAACTTCGATTAATACAATTGTATTGCATTATATGTGAGAAAATACACACCATGATAAGCCCAGATTTAATTAACTCGCTGGATATTCGTTTTCCTACTCCAACTTCTTTTCGTTATTGTTTTGTTTTAACCCTCAAACATTATCACCGATAATAAATAGGGAAACAATTACAGTGGGATGTTTTAATTATTATTTAAGCTTAAATGAAACTTTATTATTGTCGATGCGTATAAACCCTTTAAACCAAATTAAACAAAAGGAATGAGGTGTGGTACAATTAAATAAATAGAAAATAATGAGATTACAAAGTGACAAAGTTACGGAAAAATGAATAATTGATACAAAAATAGAGAAAAAGAAAATAATTATGAAATTACATCGAAGAAGTTAAATATTTACATTAACATCGAGGATTACAATGTTAAAGTATTAGGTTGTCTGGAAATATTAGGTTAGCCGATTTTATATAGCCCAAAATATTTTAGCCACTAGTTAATTGAAAATGATACTAAATGGTATTTACTTTGCACATATATAAAGCTTGGAGTTTGCTGAGTTTAACATTACCGGTAAATCGTCAATCGTTCCAAAAAGAATTGGCAGATAGCAAAAATGAAATGAATCACGAATAGAAGTCAAATTTGAATTCTTGGAACGTTTATCGAAATGAAACTTGAGCCATAATTCAGTGGAAACTGCTTTATTATTAATATTGTTTTTGCTTGTACCGATATAACTTGTGGAAACGAATAATTCGATGCTTGAAAAATCGTATACTGAAATAAACTTCGCAGATGTACCTTATAATTGTCTAAAAGAAGCGTTTGACAATGATAAACTAAAAATTTTACTTGAATCTGATATTCGTCAATGTGTACGAGACGTTTTATACAAACTAGAAGTGCTTTTATTAATGAACTAGTGATTAGGAAAGTTTAAGATGCATAAAATCGGCTATTTTACGTGCAACCGCATAATAAATTGCGATTTTCTGTCGTCTCATAATTAGAGCTTTCCGTACCGCAAATAGTACTTGGAAACCGATTAATTTTGCACGACATTTATTCGCAAGCTGCGGTATATTTTGTATTCTACCTCAGCGTTCGATCAAATATTCCATTGTTTGCTCTCACAAAGTTCCCCACAAAACAATCGTGAATAGGGTATATAAAGGATTTTAATTAACAGAATGCTTACTACTTTTTTCAGGGAATTCGCGAATGCAGTGAAGTGGATACCAACGAAAAGTAACACAGAATTTTTTTCCACATCCAGCGATGGTCGTGCAATGTGGTGGGACACACGACAACTTCGAGGACCGATCGAAGTGCTAATGTTCGATCTCGAATTTCCAAACGATCCACACATGGATAGAGCAGTGGGAGTTTCCTGTCTGGATTTCGGCCCAATGATAGGCACGAAGTTTACGTTCGGCTTGGAGAACGGTATCGTTGTAACCGGATCGAGAAAAGTGAAGACGAACGCGGAGAAATTGGCAGTGAGATTCGCAGCTCATTACGGACAGGTGTACTCGGTTGATCGCAATGTCTCCAATCCAGCATTATTTCTAACTGTTGGCGATTGGAGAGCTCGAGTCTGGGCGGAAGACACCAGGGAAGGAAATTTGGTTTCCACTCTGTATGTTAGTTTTCGTTGAGCAGTAATTCTTTGCTTTGGACGATCATTGTACTACTTGAAATACAGTTTCCGTTATTTGTTGACGCTTAAGGGGGGAGACTCAGGTAAAATTTTAAAATAAAAATGATTTCCGGCAATTTTTTTATAACGTAAATAAAACCTTGAAACTTTTCGTCACTTTCCATATGCATTCCTTAACATTTCAAAGTATAACAATCTTTTTATTACAATTTATAGGCTTTTTGCATGTTTTGCTAAGTTATTAGAAACAGTTCAAATATTGTGATTTGTGGAGCAGCTTACATATGCTTTGGATCATTTAAAATTCGCGAGAAATTTTTCTAAAGTCTAACTGTTAGTATTTGACAGAAGAATCTTTCTGTCTATAGATATTTGCGAGATTATCCAACGGGAGGGTGCTGGAACAAGGCAAGGTACTCAGTTTTTTACGTGACAACCGAGACTGGACGATTATTAGTGTGGGATATTCTTCAAACCCTTCGAAAACCCGTTTTCACGATGAAGTTATGCGACGAAAAACTAACTGCTCTCGCGCCATGCGAAGAAGGAGTCTTTTTGGCCATCGGCAACTGCGTTGGAAACGTATACCTTGTCGAACCGACGGATTTCTTTGAAACGTTCGACAGAAAGGATAGAAATCTTCTTTCAGAGGTAAGCGAGCATGAAATGAGCGCTCTCCTCTTCCCTCTGATCATTATCCAAGTAGGTGTATCAAGCATCTTTTTTGTCAGTAGTTCTTCTCGATGACACGGAAGAAGCAAGCAATTTGCGATTTGAAGCGTCAGTTTTACAATTTCGTGAATTCCCTTAGTAAAGCTACTTGGCAATTGAATTAAAAATTACAAAATCGTAAAATTAGGAACGCTAAACTCGTTACCCTTCCGCTTGTAATAAAGTGACATTTACTTATTTCTAAAAGACTGCAATTTAACCCTTTCATTACTATCGGCGCTCAAAAATTCGCACGTAGCGTGTTATTAATAACTCTTGGTTTCACGGTGGATTCATTTCGATAATTAAACACAATATTAGCGTCTGGAAACATTCGAAATTCATTGGTATTTGAAGAGTAAGAAAAAATTGATAGAAGAGTATGAATTTAACGCTATACAATTCAGTATTTTTACCCCTTCTGCGAATCATTTTAGTGAAATCCACCGTAACGAAAGGGTTAATTACAATGTTACAAATAAAGAGGACTGCAATGATTTTGTTCTTTGTTATTATAGCAGCTGTGCGTAGGAGAATATTACGATGACACAAAATCAGTTTTTAATAGCTTATACAAAATAATAAAATTGGCACCCATAGATATTATAATTCTATACCTGACAGCTACACTAACTCAATTCCATTTTTGTCAAAATCGTACTATGTACATAATTTGTTGTTCCTTTTTAGCTTTATCAGAGCCACAAGAATGGACATATGTTACGTAATATACAAAGAAGCTTTAATTGGGTGAATTACTTTAATTACAATGTTGTCTTGGATATTGGGTTGATGCATAAATAATGTTGGCAAATTAAGGACAAATTGAGAAACATGTTTAACGGCTTCCTCTCCATATATCGCACATACTTTTCTTCAATTTGTGTCACATTTTTTCCCTTTCGATAGTAAAAAAAGAACATTAAGCATTGAAAATATTGCTTATTTTGTTTCATTTATTGAATAACGTCGTAAAGCTGCTACTTCATTAATTTTAGCCAATAATGATTTGAAATAAGTATTAAATTATTAACTTTCACAATAGTATAGTGTGGGATTGAAAGGTTTTCAAAATCAAAGTCGCGTATAATGTAATGTAATATATATATTTAACTAAAATGAAATCGCACTGAACTAAGCTACGCTAAATATCCTACATACGTCTACTCGATGCCACGCTATCCTACGCTATATGCTTCCACTCAGGTCTCTACTTTCTTCGACTTCTCAAAACACACTCCTCGCTTTTCCTTCGACGGCCGCCCTTGTCGCCAACCATTCCTCTTTTTCTCTCTCTCTCTCTCTTTCGCACCCCAAACCTAAACAATAAACTTAGCCTAACTAATACTATCCTCGAATGCTTGGAACGCGGTTTCGCAGGTCATCATCGCTCGCCTGCAAACCATCCGCGTCCCACATGGCCCGGTCTTAAATTATTTAAACCTAAATGCTCTTAACCATAACGTTATAATTCTATTCGCACCCCACAATAGTTTTGTTTCGTTTAGAGCAATGTTAGAAATGATTACTTAAGAGCCTTTTGACATTGTCCGGATTTTGCCATCCGCTTTTCGTTATCCGATTGAAAATAAATATTGCGATCCATGTTCTCTTAGTTATAAAACAACGGAAGCAGATATATGACGTTCCATTTATTTTCGAAAAGCAGATGGTGAAATCCGGATAATGCGAAATAACTCGTACACCATTCAGCGAAAAAAAAAAACACTATTTATGCATCAACCCAGTAGTTGTAATTTTTGTTTCTGCTGTATTGTAAATTTACAATACAGAATTTAGATCACGTCTGGCTCTGAAGTACAGAATTATTCGAGAACGTTAAAACACTCTTCAGTACATGCAATTATTCAGAAGAAGCATTTTAAACAGGCATATTTTCTATTTCTCCACTAACGGGTAAATATGAAACGAACTTATGAAATTAACTCTCCAGATGTGAAAACTTTTTCACACTCCGAAAAACTTTCGAACTTTTACATTCACAGTGAAAATTTACACACAATTTTCTCGTGGCTCTTGTATGAACTTAAAGTGGCGTTTTGAGAAGAGAAAAATTCTAAACGTTAATGATTTTTTATTTTCTCTTGTCTGATTGTACGTAGTTTATTGCCAATTTTTCGCGTTCGTCGATAACATGAAAAGCAATCGCAGTTTTCGGAAATTTCTTTCATGTTCTGATACTGAAAAGCTTCAAAAGGAAAAGGAAATGCTTTTTTTCTTTCGTTAGTATCTAGAAAGATGTTCAAAGTTAACGAAGGGAGTGGATGTGCGATTAAGGGAAATTAAACTGGCGCAAAAGATTACGAAGGAGGAAGTAGCGGAAGCCGCAAAGTCGAGAGAAAGGTCGAAGGCAGTGAGGAAAACTGGGCCTAAAAGTAAAGATAAAGAGAGAGCTTCCAGATCGAGTAAAGAGAAAACGCAAGTAAAAGAAAAGAAGAAATTACGAACCGAAGAACCTGAACTTACAGTTGCCGAAACAAAATACTTTGAAGCCGTACAAAAAGTAAAATATTGCGGTCAATTATACAAACTTTTGCAAATAGATCTTCAAATTTATATTTAAATATAAGTTCAAAAGTTTTCGAAGGTAATAAGTGTGCAGTGATAGAAAAAAGGAAAAGTGGGCGCTAATAGAATCGGTTTGCGCATTAAATTTAGATTTGGAAAAGCAGCAAAAGCAACTTCTTGCTTTATGTATTATTATGTCACTGTATAAAGCATCTCCAATTTTTCTTACAACTTCCTCTGCGATTGATAAAATAAAATGGAGGTTAAATAGTAAATTACGTTTTTTCTTCTTTTGACTTGCACCATTTTCATAATTAACGCCGCGTGTAAAATGGATAATAGAACACTCGGTTAATAAGAGAATTCGCATAATGGATGTTCCGATAATCGAGGTTCTACTGGAATTGGGGTTTGAAGATTATTAGATTTAAAAGAAGGGGAAAAGAATGTTTGCACAGTTCAAATTTATTCGCATTAAACTTTGGATTTAAATCTCACGCAAAGACAGAATTCACGCGGAATAAAAACTGAGGGATTAAGCTTTCTACGATCATCAAATTCAGTTGTTCCTCGATGGGAGAGGGCGAGTGGTTGAATTTTTTTTACAAATACGGGAAGTTCACATTAAAACGTGACCAGGAATATTTCGAAAAGAAATGAATTTTCACTCACGTTCAATTGAAATCCAGAATGAAGCCTCGGGCAAAAATAGAATTTATATAGAATTGAAACAAAAACCAAAGATAATGTGTCATGTAGTTTTCTTATTTTGCAAAAAAAGGTAAATATTAAATTCGGTTCTAAAACTATAAATAACTCCAGAGTAGTTGGTTGTATAAAAGTAATAAGTCTCCATTTTATAATAAAATATATTTTTACGTAGCTAAACGATTAACAGAGAAAACATAGCGTCAGCAATTATTTAAATGGTACAAATAAAATAAAAAAAAGTGAGCTTCCCACTTATTTTGTGTTCGATTGATTTGTATCACAAAAGTATTGAAGCTTTTTCCCATTTTTTTTCTATTGACTTATATCGCATTCATAATAATCGGCACAGTTGTATTTAGGAATCTTGTTTTTCAGTAAGCATATCATAGTATAAAACTTGTTTTTACTAGTCGAATAGATTCTGCGAAACTATTCTAGGGTTTAAACATCAATGTAACCATAATCATGAATTATACAAAACTTTTCGAAGCATGTAGATATAACTTCGGGGGTGAATTCAGTACACTAAAATAACCAACTCTGGGCATATGTTTATATGAACTTTTCTCCTTATTTTTGTGTACCGAATTCAGCCCTGAGATACATATATTCCCATAAATATGAAATATAATCATAATTATTAGGGATTGGAAGCTTATGAATCGGAAACGGATGCAGACGTGATCCCAGTTCTCCAGTCGCAAACGGGCGCAAAGAAAGCGGACAAGAAACTAAAACCATCCCGATCAAAAGATAAAGATGACGAATCGAAGAAGGGCGCGATGAAAGCTTCAGCAAAGGAGTTCAAAACGAAAAAATCGATCAGGTCTATACGAAAGCAGAAATCCTCGGCAGAATTGTCCGAGGAACTCGCGGATCAATTCACAGAGCAAAGTATTATCGCACTGCCAAGTGCGGTGCTAGACAAGGATACAAAGAAAAAGAAGAAGAAACCAAAGCCGAAGATCACGTTCACGTTACCGGTACCTTGCAAGGGTGAGATTTGTAAACCGAAAGTCTGCTGTTGGAGAAAAACAGGCAGGAAAGTCAGGCGGAAAGAGAAAGCGAGCATCGAAGAGGACAGAAAATCGGCGAGGGTTTCCGCTATTTCTTTGGTGAAGTCGATGAGCGCGGCGCAGTATAGGAAGCAGAGTCACGTGCTTAGGGAAATGCGCGCACCTCCTACGGAGTTAAGCCAAGAAGTCGTTAGAGCTAAACAAGAAATCAGGATAGCTGGATTATTGAAAAAAAAGCTGAGGAAGATGTCTTTGAGTCAATTGTCTGTGGAAGAGAGGTAAGAATGTTTATTAATTCCAGAGTTTTATATCGAAATGTAAAGTAACAGTATACAGGGTGTCAAAAAAGGGGGTGCAAGACTTTAGAGAAGAGTAAAAAATGTTTCATCAATTTAGGTCCTAACGTTAATTCTTTGAACATAAACAGACGAATTGATTCAGAATCGAACATCCCTAAGTATATATGTACCTTCATAACTCTGATAGAAATCGAAATACAGAAATGCTGCTATGCTTACTAATATTTACCGGTAATTTTTTCGGTTTTCTGTTTCATTGCAAAATTTTGTTTTACACATTCGAAATGCCTTTCGCCTTTTGCAACGCAATATTCTACCCTTTTAAAGAAACTTTAATGCATTGCTGTTATTAGACTCGCTGGATAAAAATATCGTGTAATATGTGGTTTGAATTCATCTCGATGTTCTCTACAATATGGTGGAAGAAAAATTATGTATTCTTATTTGTTTAACCCGAAAACAAACTGTTTTCGACATCTTTTATACCGTTCAACTTTTGTTCCAAATTTTTGTTCATCAAATGACTGTAAGCGAGTGAAAAATCATGCGTTGAGTTAGAAGTAACATTCTGTAAGGTTCTAATTTCGTTAGTACAAATAAGTACAATTTAACTGTCGATAATTCTAGTGTTAAGAGAAAATTCTTATGGGTACAAGACCGATATTACGCTTTTACTGATTGTGAGTTCTTTTTATTTTTGGCGAAGTAGTCTATAAAAGGAAGAGAATGTAGAAATAGGGGTTTACTCTTCGCCTTGAAATTTTCTGCTACCTACGGAAAGGAGTATAGTTCATGCTTGAACTTTAAGTGACTTGATAGTACGCGAATTTTTGCGAGATCCATCTGAAAGTTGGGCTTTTTATCATGCGTAGTCTGCGATTTGAATTGGTGATTCAAGAAAAACTTTCATTTGTTCTCCTCTCAAGAAAGCTCATGGAGATCGATCTCAGGAAAAAGTTAATCGAAATTTTTGCCCTATAGAAGCGTACGTTTTCTCAATTGCGGGCACCATGAGAAAATACTCATTTGCATTTTTCTTATATTTTTCCCTTAAATTGAAGGCAAATCTCCTTTTTCGTTGTTCACACATAGTACGTGCGGCAGAGGTATTATCTTGCTTAATTATATTCATAAATATTGGATACTGGAAAAAATTCGTGCAGGTTTCCAATTGGAAATGTATTTCGAATTGAATTTTTATAGTGTTTAACGGAACTACTGTAACAATTGTGGCATTATTGGAAGATTTTGTCTATCGCCTACATTATTAAATAAAATTACGTTTGAAAGGAGTTTAAGCCACTTAATCCTTTATCATGAACAAACTATTTGAATATTACAGGCAATATTTGTTTAACAATCTCCAATCTTATAACACACAGTCAAAATTAGAGTCCAAATTAAATATCCTCAATACTATGCTGTAATTATTATCATATTGTAAATACCTCTTAACACAACTTCACAAAATAACCTAGATTGATCGACACAATACATCAAAAACTTATTATCAATATTGTAAACACTCCTTATTACAACTTAACAAAACAACTCGGATTGATGCACACGATATATAAAAAAATTATACCCTTCGCATAATAAATATCCATACTTGAAAATCATTTTGTTTCCACTCGTTTCGTGACATAAATTCGGTCCTTCTAGATCAATCATCCATAAAATCGTTTATCCAAACAGATACGGCTCCGTATTCGTTCGGATAATCGACGTTTTACGGTATTTATACCAATAATATTTGTCTATGCTCTAAGATATCTACCCCCTCAATTATACTCCAATAATAGGGAAGCCAGCAGAAGAAAGAGGAGAGTGAAGTACAGGTTAAAAGTCGAGACATCGCAGTACGAAGAGGACGAAGAGGACGATAAGGAAACAAAGTCGAAGGAAGACAAAAAGGAAAGAAAGCGGAAAGTTGTTCCGCATCCATGCAGTCCCCCGAGGGGTAAAAACGTCATGGAAATGGTCACAAAAATTCTTGGCATTTCTTTGTCAGAATTGTCGAAAAAGAAGACGATAGGCAGAAGGTATTTGGAAGCGCACGAACACGCTCTGCGTAGAGTTTATCCACGAATTTCAGAGTTCGGCCACTACGAATGACGGTCGAACGATAATACTCTACTGAGTTTCTGCCACTTTGCCGGCTGAAAAGGTACGAAACGATGGCACGACGAGTGGTAATCGATTCTGGGATTTCTTCCATACAGTTTCCCCTCGATTTCGTCGACGAACGAGATAGATAGAGGATGTACTCGTATGCAAAGTGTATTCGAAAAGTTTGAATCCTACAGGGATCGTGGTACAGCACCGGCGTGGCGAGTTGCGATATCCGGAAAATGTATCGGGTTGTTGCATATCAAATGACCGATTTTATGTAGCTTCAAGTTTTCTAATCAGTAATTAGTTAACCATTTGATTGTTACGGACACGTACAGTTGCTCGTGGAAATGTTCGAACGCTTGCGTGCCAAATTGATAATTAGACTGCAGATTCTTATGCATTTCTTGGAAATTTATAGGTGGGCTTAAAAAAATGCAGAATGCATGCAACCTGCAAAGTTATACAACGTATCCAAAGTACAATAGAAATTATGATATTTATAGGGTTAAGCTACCACCAATTTAGGTCCTGTTTCTTCGAACTTATTTGTAACGGTATGCATTTACATAAAAATCTACAGTCTATTGAAAACAGATGAAGACCACAAGGGAAGTACTTGATAAGTCACACTTTTGCAAGTTTAGAGGAGAGGAATTTTAAAGTTCAATGAATAAACATTATATACGAAACTGGGAAAAGTAAGTTATTAAAAGAAAAACAAGAAAGAAACGGAAAAAAATCTTTCTATGCAAAGATACGTACTGTTTTTGCATAATTAAAGTATTCCATTTTAACTACCGAATGACATCGAAAAAATTGGACTCAACGAGTTTTTTCCCTGTGGTATTCAGATGAAATACCGAAGTTGGACTCATTTACAAAACAATACTGAAAGTAACGAAAGATGCAAGCTTTGAGAACGCGTGGATAAAGTTTAAAAAAAAATCCGACAATGTATACAGAATTTGCCGAATATTAAATGTGAACATACCATTTACGGGCTTTACAAAAGTATTCGAACGCAAGAATGTTTTGTGTATTAATTTATGCCAATACTTAGTGGGACCATACTTTGGCGTTAACTATTTGTCGCACTTTTAGCCACTTAGAAAGTAGATTATAAGCCTGTGCTTACTACGAAATGTGCTCTAAAACTTTTTCAATACACTTTATGCAATTTTAAGCTTAGTCGTATTGCTAGTTGTAAATTTAGCGCTGTAGATTTTGATTTATAAACTATCTAAGTATATTAGGTGGTTTACAGTTCGCTAATAAACTGTGTAATTTAGATCGACGTTTTCTTTGTACCGAGTAATTTATATTGGCTTGACGTAGAAGCATGCCAACCGGTGCACGGTTTTACTTTCCAAACATTTATCGCGTTGCGTGTTTTGTACTTCAAGAATTTGAATGAAATACCTCGCGATTAAATTCCTCTTTCTTCAGTCCTTCTTCTCCCCAAAGGGTATCAAAACACAGATGGGCGTTTAAAGCTAGGAGAAAAGGAAACGCAACAAATAAATTTTGTTCTAAACTCTCAACAATAGACTCTGTCTCAACAGAGTACTTTATTAATGACTGCAATCAAAAGATAAGTACAAGAATTATGTTGTACGTAATTGTAATTACTTTATACGTGGATTGCTTTGCACGTTACGAAATTAAAGAACGCATTTGTTAAATAAAGGTAAATGAAATTTCAACGACAATGAAATTTACGTTCTTAAGAAAAGTTACAGATAACTATAGAAAATTAAGTTAATAATCGAGCAGTTTGCAACCTTCTTAAATTTAATCCTCCATGTCGTATAGTGACTAGCGAAATGAATCAAATCCAAATTTAACTCTTAACAGGCATAATGCTTTTCACAAACATAAGTGGTAAACTAGGGTCGTTGCAGAACAAGAATAAAAAAATGCAAAATAAAGTGTGAGTTTAACATAAGATAAAGCTTTACGAATATTTTGTTTATCGACAGGGCGTAAAATGACGCACACATGGAAAATTAAACTTTTACTGTACAATTAGTTAGAAATTCAATTCTGGGGTCATTAGTGACCTCGGTATACTACTTAAGGGTTAGGTTTATGCCATAATTATTACTCATTATGCTTAATATTAAGTGTAAGTGAACTAACAGTATATTACGTATCCTAATGAATATACAAAGTTAGAGCAAGTGGTCCAAATATGGGCTAGGGTCTAAATAAGGACTAATTAAAGTGTAGGGCTTATTAAGTGCTGCCCTGTGCCATAAAAGATGCAGAACTACGATTAAAAAACAAATAAAGTTACACAAAAGAAATTGTAACCATGGTTTGTTGTATTAACGTGTTCTGTTGCAAACAGTGTCATTGTTACGAATTTCGCGATTGTAAAGGTTTTCACGGGTATATTCGTTTCATTGTTCTAATAATTATCTGTTGAAGTAAGAATTCATTTGCAAAGAGCACTACATTGATAACAATGATAGCATTTTTTACCCGCTTTCAATAAAAAGAACAGTTTTCTGATAAAACACAATAGTTTTCATTTTTATGTTAGATTAGTTTATGAGTGGCCCATATTTGGACCACACTTTTAAAAATGGAAACTTTAACTGTTATATTACATTAGTAATTTGTAGCAAACGTTACCTGTCTTCAACATATTTCAATTCTTCGCGAGAAAGCTAACATGTTATAGATATGTAAATGATCTTTATAGGTCTCTATATAGGTATCTCCAACAGGTTAGGCAATAAACGCTAAAATAGAAGTGGTAGCCAATATTTGAACCATTTCCTCTATCGATTGTGAAATTATTTTCTTTGATTTTGTATTTTTTTTTAATTACTCAAATGTACGAGTCATTGTATGCAATCTACTACTAACTCTTCCAGCCTGAAATTTTTTCTTGCAACAAATTTGCCTTACACATTCAGTTAATGTTCTCCGAGGCAATGACTTTCACAAGAATTATTTTGTAACTGAAAAATGGGTGTTTCTAACGCTGCAAAAAGGAACGATTCTTCTTTCTACTTTCTTCGGCGGAAGCGAAGAAGAAGAGTTTGATAAATCTCTAAAGCGTTTCTAGGATCACGGTATGATAAATTCGAGTAGAAAGATCTAACAATCAGTGGCTGGTTCCAGGCAGAAGGGCAAGAAGACATTTCCTGCATTCGTCTGCGAATGTGCTCAGTCCAACTTCCGGAATACAAGGGCAACTTGTATACAAAGGCACAGTCGTGAGTAGTGAAAAGGCCTGTGAAAAAGCGCGATCGAAGACACTTCGAGATGGCTTTAAATCCCCTTTACAAATTTATGCGAACCAAAAGCTCTGACGAAATTCATAGAGGAAAGGTTTCTGTTAATCGCTATCATTTCTTAAAGTTATTGAACACCACTTTAGGAATTTTTATTAACCAGTCTTCACGTTATCGGAATTTTTATTAACCAGTTTTTACGTTATTAGAATTTTTCCTGACCAAGTTAAGCGTTTAGGTAGAATGATTTATTTAGAACCGGTGCTTGAATGAAACTGTAAAATTTTATAAATAAAAGTTACTCAGTAAATTTTTAAATTTTTAAACCATTTCTTTTCGTCAATTCAGAAATTATATTTGCTAACGTAAAGCAAGATTACGTGAAACAAAAAAATTGTGTGGAGGAGTCTGAAATGGATTAGAATTGACAAAGACAAACCTTCTCTAATAAAAAGCATAGCTGGAGTAAAGATACTGCATAGAAATTCATGGTTATATTTATAAACTATTCTTAAGTGTGTCTAGTAATTTGTCTTTTTTCTAATTTCTTTTAGATTGCTTCAACCATGAAAGGTCATTAACAACTACAG
Organism: Eucera pruinosa; assembly: GCA_028830335.1. NCBI lineage: Eukaryota > Metazoa > Arthropoda > Insecta > Hymenoptera > Apidae > Eucera > Eucera pruinosa. Next base: position 8,075,090 of record JAMYCR010000009.1, on the reverse strand, counting down.
TTACTATTTACATTTATATAAATCACAAAATTATTAAATTCAATTTTGTAAATTGATATGCCTCAAAAAGTTCACTTCATTAGATCATAGTCCTTAGAAATATGTAGATTTTTTAATGTGAAGTTTAACTTTACGTATTGTTTGCTCAAAATGAACATTTCGTCACTTAAACTACTTTTACACGCAGCCCCCCAATTTTAAACGTCGCCGCATGTGTATACGTTATTGAATAAAAATAATATGTATAATAACTGAAAAGAAGTGAAGGAAAAATGTGTTGGTAGCAAACATGATGTGTAAAAAGTTAATAATTTAGAACGATGCAAAACTAAAGCCATTAACCGTGAATAAGTGGTGTTAATGAAAACCATAAAACTTTAAAATCGTGTAAAAAAAAAAAAAAAAAAAAAGCATCCTATAAAAGGAGTCGTAGGTGTATTTGTGAATTTTTCCAAAAACTTTTCTGCCAAAACTTTTCAATTCATTCATTTAAATAGAATACGCCCACTGAAATTTGGAGTAATAATTTCGAAGAAATCATTTTTACACTTCGATGGAACATCCTCGATGGAATGTTCGGAAACTAGAGAAAAAGTTTGCCAAGATTTTACCGAAGCCGTTTTATATTACAAGAGAATATAGAAAAGGAGGAACGCCGGGAACTCGGGAAAAAAATTCCAAGATTTAATAAGGAGGAGAAACTTTGTAAAAGAGAAAATTTAAAAAGCGGAAATGAAGCAGAAAAATGCGACGGTAGCCTCAAGGTCGTGCTTTCATAGATTGCTTCGTTAGGAATGGAGGAGGTCGACAAAAGTTACAAAAACTTTTATCAGCTTCTGCCAGATTTTCTCTTGGCCTCCACTGAAGAATAATTGTTGGTCTTCTTTGCAAGTTTCCGCACACGTCTTCCGGTTGCTACAAAAGATTCCTTCTTCAACTGTGAACGTCTCAAGCGAGCAATCTAATTAATTTACATGAAAATATTTTACGTACGTTAAAGAAACGCGGAAAGAGGTCCGGAAGGAAAGGAGCATGGGTATAAAATACGAGGTCCGCAAAAGCGTTTGGCGGAAATCCAAATTCCACGACGGATGCACGGCACTAGCGAGCAAATCTTTCTCTTGAGACCTGGCTCGTCGTAATCACCGATTTCCCCTGCAGAGAATATTCAATTTCGAGTAGCGAGGTACCATTTTAAACCTGTCACTTATTGACGGAGAGCCTTCATTGCTTCGTTTACTTTCAACGAATTGGATCGCAGGATTGGAAGGTTAGACGAAGAAAAAAATTGAACTCGGTGGAGATTGGATCTTTAACGTTTGAAATCTGGGTGAACCTATTCGATAAGTTGCATCCTCACTGATCTTTGTGAAATTGAAGTATGTTAAGAATGGCATTTTGTACGATTTGTTCCTTTACATACTGTACTCAAAGTAAAACTCGGAGATTAACATTTTCATGGTTACGAAGCGATTGATAAGGGGTTCAATTTAGTTAAAATTATTTTAAGTAAACCAATGTACACTGTTTTGGATAACTCACGTTTAACAATTTTTACTTTGAAAAAAAAACGCCATTTCATATACATCAACCTAATACACACCAAAAGAAGTAAAAGACGTTATATGAATATATGTTCTATATTTCTGATTTTTAAATTACGAATAAAAAAAAAAAGAGAAAGAAATCGGGATGGAATCAGATAAATGCAAAAGTCTTCGAAACACCTATAAACCAATAAATAATAAATAACATATTGCACTTGAACATTTTTCCACGAAAGGGATAATCGCGACGTATTTGTGCAATAACACAGTTTCTAGGCAATTTATGGCGTCCGATCTAACCGCGACTAATAAATAATGATCGTATCTAACGCCGATGAACGAATACGCGATGCATTAGATCAACTTCTAGGATTAAATGGTAAATTGGTGATTGTAACTCGCGACTATCTGGTTCAGAAGGCGAACAGTGTAGGCAATAACGATTGTATTAATGTCGCGGTGGTGTTTTGCGATTAGCAGTGCTGGATTTGAAACTGCACCGAGCGTTTCGTACACCTGCAAACTCGACTTACCGTTTATATCGAAGAATTCGTTCGATTTAGTCGCTCGACAGCGTATGGAAGTCTCGAGCTTTCACGGAAATTATTGTCCGTAGTTGTATCGGGTGTTTGTACAACAACGCGATATTGTATTCTACTCATTCGTTGGTACAGAAATGCATTAATAAAATTCACAATAGCCAATTTCTGCTGTTCGTAAATAAACTGTTGGTACGGTCTTTTGTACTTTGTTGGTTGAAATTGTAACCTGCTTGCTGTTACATTCTTTTTCCAAGAGCAGAATAACGCTATTTTGTTAATTGGAAGTAAAATTGGGGCTACATCAAAATTTAGTTTAATCAATTTAAAGGGATCAATAAAGAAAAATTATTTTACGTGCATTTGGTAAGAACAGTGCTTTTTTAATATTTTTATATTGAATATTTAATTTAATATTTAATATCGAATATTTTAATAGTAAAACTATGAATTAGCATAAAAATCCGCAATCTATTGATTAAATAAATCACTTTTATTAAAGTATCATAGTTTCATGTAATTCCGTTGTAGAAAGATTAATAGAATCTTTTGTATTCACCTAACGTTACGTAGAAAGAACGACGCTACAACGGTGAATAAAGTACTCGAAATGCGAAATCGATGGACGAGTTTAGAGGCACAAATCATCGGCAAAAGTCGTGGTAAAAGCATCCGCTTTTGCCTCGTGTTCGAATGGGAATGCAAAACGCTGGGATCTTGTTACCTTGCAGTTTCTTTGCGGCTTACAGTGGCGATGGTACAAACTGAAAAACGTTAAGCAAAGAACCGACTCACTTTACTTCCGGGATTATACTATACCCTCAAGCGATACCCTTTGATTCGTTACTGTCACTCCTTCACTGTAATCTCCTCGCTACTAGGAATGAGGACTGTTCAGGTTGGATCAAAGGCTCACAGGGATCGAATCTCTACCCGACGATAGAGGAGAAATAATTATAGAAAGGTGACGCGATAACGGACTAATAATTGCTAGTATTAATGGTTACAATATCATCGTCTAGTTTCAATTCCTTTGTTAACTTTCTCCCTTAAATGGTTATTAACCCCTTGCCATAAAATCACAAATTACATTCGTGACGCAGGATAAAAAAAACAGGACAAATACTACTTGCGATATTTATAAGAAAATTTAAGTTACCCCATATAATTTCCTTTGGAATTTTTATAATTACCATAGCAAATACAAGTGCAGTATAATATTTTAATATTTCTAATATGACACATTGCTAAGATAGATAATAGGTAATAGGTTATCACGTGCAGCTACTGAAAAATTCGTACGGCAAGGGGTTAAATTTATTGGATGATCCCATTGGAATGAATAACTGATTCATAATAAAAATATTGCCGAAGATTAATTAATGGGCTGCGGATTTTTATGCATTTATGGAAAATTTAACTTTCCCAGTTTGTTTCATATCAGATTTATATAATTTTCCCACAGGTTTATTATTTATAACGCAGCAATTCGCACTTCAAAAACTTTAGCGTACTTAATTAGTTCCACATTCTCACGATTGACCGAAAACTTTTTGTCAATGTAATAGCTAACCTTTCGTTTAATAAACAACAAGAAAGATTTTTGTTTTATAGCAAAATATTTTTTGTGCAATTTCTTACAATCAAAAACGCGATCTTAGAACGTCAGTTAGACATTACGTTCCCCCCCAACTAAATATCAAATATCAAAAGTAGAACAGTTGAATGTAGATTTATAGGCATTCAGGCCCTGACAGGTAGTAAGACGTTGAAAAATCCCTTACACGGGGAATTATGTAAATGACAAGCCCCATTCACGACCCACCCCGACGCTTGACGTCGATTTAAAGTCGATTATGACGCCAGTAACATTCACGCGATCCTCAGACGATATTAAAGGAAGAACGAGTTAGATTAACTTCAGGTATCGCCTTACAGAGGCTACAAAATGGTATTCGAGAATTGAAGTCTCTACAAAATTGAAATTCTCTTCATACCTTCAATCTTTTTCAATGCACGTAATTTCTTGCAACTATCTTTAAATTTCCTGCAGAACGTATTTTTATTTCCAAGAGGAAAAGTATACTTTTCTTGGGAAAACTGTATTTCTGCTATTTCTTGCAAAAAAAAAAAATGTATTCATTAAATTTTGTACAAATAAATAATATTTTTCTAATTGCAATGATACGAGTGTTCCACAGATTTCTAGACAAAAAGAATATTCATTGTATTTTTTGCAAAAGAGCATCTTCTATTGATTTCTCAATAGAAGAATCTTTCTGTGAGTATTTCGAAGCAAACGTACTTTTTTATATTTTTCATAGCAAAAGAATATTCTTTGAATCTCCTGCGACGAAAAACGTTCCACAATTTTGTACAGAAAAGAATATTTTCTTAATTTCATTTACAGTAAATACTTTTGCACACATTTTTATTCATCACTAAATTTAGTCATTTATTCGTTCACTAAATGAACGTATTAGAGTTGCACTAATATTCAGTATTTATTAATTCACTATTTATATTGTATAAATAAAAGAGTAAATGAATGAATTCATACTTCACACTTTAATTTTCTAATTTTTTACAAGTATCTTTATTTCTTGAAACTCACTGAAAGGAAACGTATTGTTTCGATTTCTCCCTTGATTGTCATCGAATGGATAGAAACTTCCGGGATTTTCCGAAGCCAAGAGAATACAGTAAAACCGCGTAAGGCAAGTTCGAACAGCAATCCGATTAACTTCGTTTCAGCAGAATCTCAGGAGGTAGCAGCTTTAAGTCGAAGAAAGCGGACTAATTTTCGGGGCAAGGGAAAGAAAGTTGGTTTAAATTCTTAATGAGGCGAGTCTGCATCAGCGGCGATTCAGCTCCATTCTGTTGGGCCAAGTTTGTATAAGTTATTGAGGTACTTTAGTGGAAAAAGTGGAGGCGGAATTAGCCGCATTGTGTGCTAAAAGCTTAAATTAAGAAACGTGTAATTTAAGTAGCGCGTGATTTAGCATTTCATCTCAGAAACAAAAGCGACTCTATGATTTCGACGATTTTTAATATAGAATCAAGAGAGTATCCTCTTATTAAAAGCCCGCTGAATTTCACCGCTTTTAATTAGAGCTATAACAAAGAAAGGATAAATGAATTCGTCGAAACACAGAAGTACTATATATTAAATCTAACGTATTACCTATCAGATACAGAATTATCTTATTTTTTAATTAAAATACAAGATTGCAAGTTCCCAGTTGTTACGCCTTATAAAGTTAAAAGTTTATCGCTCAGTTTTGAGACAAGGCGTGCATTTGGAGTAAAATTTTGTTTTTAGTGTTATGTAAAGTTTACGATAGATTATTTACTTCAGAGTCTATTCTATCCTCAGTTTAGATAATTCTAAAGAGTTTAGTTTATTCACTTTCAGTTTGCATAATTCGAATGCAACTAGGTTGATGAATATGAAATGTAGTTTCTGCAATGTTTAAGATTAATAGCTGAGTACCGTCCTTTCTGTTTTGTTCAATCGCTAATTGTAACATATCTCTCTTCTCTCTCTCCCTCTCTCTCTATAATATATATATATAGCCAATTTTTTCTCAATTTCTCTGATTTCTATTGCAATGAATTGTCATTAGGAAATCCACGAGGTAAAAATTTCGCAAAATATAATTTTTCAACTGTTTTTATTTGCGCGGATTTAATTTTTTACCTTTCATTTCAATTTTACTTCGGATAATAGCCATTACATAATGCACGAACGGGAAATTCGAGGAAAGGCAAATTTTACGCTATTCTTTCGGTGTCTTTTTGTTTGCACGGGGCATTCTTTATCAGCGGACAGCCCGTTGCATTAAGCAGATTCGCAATTTTTCATGAGCAGTCCGACAGCGTGAAAAAAGCCTCGCGGCCGGTATTATGCAAATTACTAAAGTATAGGAGGACCCATTAAAACGTGGAATGACGAATGACGCCGATAGTGGCACCTGTGGTACTTCTTTGAGGATAATGACTGGTATCCGCTGCAGAAAAGGGACACGAAAACCATGCGTATTCCCGAGAGAGGAATCTCATTAACGCACGCTAGACGCGTTACAAACCTTTAATTAAGTTATTAAAGGTATCAACTTATTTATGGCTCGAAGATAGCATGACAAGCTTCAATATCACATCCACACTGTTAATTATTATATTACTGGCCAATGTTTACCACGATTATTATCGTGTTACAACCTTCGTTGAAATTTTCTCGATGCAGTTTAACTTCGCACTTTTTTCATTGCATGAATATGTTCGAGGAAACTTACGAGTTAAACGTAATATCAAGGGAGGGTGTCAATTACATGATCAGCATAACTTCTAAGAAACATCAACGAATCGATACACGCATATTTTGATACAGCTTTGCTGTAGCTCTTTTTGTATGACCAAAGAATTTAAAAATATTGCGTGCTTCTTCTTTTTCAGTCGCTAACATTCATGTTTACGGGGTGAAATTACTGTGTAAAGTATATGGTAGATAAGACTGGCAAATATACAATGAGAGTAAAACAATAAGCATACACTTTACAAAAATGAAATTATAGTATAATCTGTTCACCGTAAACTATATCGTAATTATACTATAATTTATTTATCGTAATTAATACTATAATTGTATTATATTATATTATATTATCATACAATATATATTTATTTACCATAAGTAAGACTATAATTACACTGCAATTTCATTTATGCTATATTCGGCACGATAATTAAATTAATTTCATTTTTGTGAGGTGTGTATTCACCTTTGATTATCACTGTAAACTGTATGAAATGCAGAACTATACAGAATATTCAAAATATGGTGGGAGCCAAAACTGAGTATCTAATTTATAAAAATACGATTATGGTACAACATATTTACTATAAATTGTATCTAAGTATTTATGAAAGACACCTATTACAGCAAGATTTATTCATTACTGTATTGTTATGTAATTTTTCGCAATCATTTTTGTATACTTTTGTCTATATTCTGTAGGTTTCTATTTATTTGAAACATTCTACTTTTAGGGATCGTGATATTTTTTATGGCAAATCATTTTTATCAATAGAACAAGTTTTTAATTCTATTGTGATACCGTTCAGTTATGATAGTTTTGTTATAAATGAGTTTTGTCCCGCCATTTACACGATAAAGTGTCCTTATCTACCATATCTATTATGCTACACGAAGCACACCCTTTAGTCTGTTTTGATTCACTCAACTAGTCACTCGTGTTATCTTTGCCGCAGCATTTCCAGTAGAACAATACTCGAACAGTAGAGAATAATTATTCGTGATATCAGGTAAAATATCAAGACCAAATATCACTTATCTAATCCTTTATTTATTTTTGAGTTACTGAAATGTTTAAGTTGCCTACTTACTTCTTTAGCACCGCATCGAATACACAACATTGCACACAATTTGTACTTATGCTTAGGAGAACGCCTCTCAATACAGACCACTCTAAGTATTTTTACTATAACTTGAGCTACGATGGAAAAAATTTAGATTTGAAAATAGTGATTTGTAGTATGAAGAGGTCTTAACAAATGGAGGAAAGTTTTCTTTTTTTGAAAATTCAATAATAAGAATTGATAATTCGCAGAAATAGAAGTGTCCTAATTTACAGCGGTCGAGAAATTGTCTCCCATTACCTATCAGTTAATTTAATTAGTAGATTTTTAGGTATTGAACGATTAGCAATATCAGAAAATATTAAACAAAAATATTCAACCGTTAAAATTAGTTTACTTACGATTCTTTATACATTACTTTGCTATTAAATAAAAGAATAAAAGTGACAGTTATAGGGACAGTGACAGTGCGTGGGTCATTTACCCTATCATTCGAAAGGCATAAAAGTTCTTCCTTATTAATCACGGAAACCAAAGAAACTTCGTTTTAACGTATTCGATGATATCTGTGTGAGACTTTTCATCACACTCATTACCAGTAATTATCGATAATTTCTCCGTGAGCCGGTGTAAGCACATACTCGACCAGTGGAAGGGTGCAAGGGGTGTCGTTTTGACACGAACGTTCGCACGTTCGCTGCGCTCGAACAGGGCTGCAATAGATGCACCGACATCGAGTGCATGTCCAGCCCAACGGAGTACACCAGCAGGCTACTTCCTAAAGCGCTTACTTCGCACACAGTGAATTCGATTTTGCCTTCCACAATCCTGGCCCGATCGCGTTTCCTGTCCCGTGCAGCTTGTTTCCTCTTTATCGGGTTACGCGAACCGTTTGAACGCCTAGGCACATCGACTAGCTCGGTTCGTTTCATTTACAGAGAAAGAAAACTTCAAATAGACTTGAAAATTATTTCCATTTGGGGGGAAATAAGCGAGAGATTTCAATTTCCCAGGATAAAAGTTGCGATGAAGGACAGCGATGAAGTGGACATATTAGAAAAGGAAACTTTCGAATAGACGTAACTTGTGATAAAGATTATTATTTTACTATGTAAATAGAGAAGGTGATTCAAATATAGACTATCGCTTTTATTTTAGCGTTTATTGTCTAACCTGTTGAAGATACCTAATCTTTTACATATCAGTGTATATCTATGACGTATTAGCTTTTTGATGTAGAATTGAAATTTGTTGAACAAAAGTAATGTTTGCTACAAATTGCAAATTTAAAGTAACAGTGGAAATTTCCATTTTTGAAAGTGTGGTCCAAATATGAGCCAGTCGTGAAACAATCTAAAATGAAAAATTAAAACAGTTGTTTTTTTTTTAGGAAAACTATTCTCGTCTACGTTTAAACTTTTTGCTTCAACTTTAAAGTGCGGCTAGTTCCTTATTAAAACCTCGAACTGGCCAGACCCAGCACGAAATTCTCGATCCGAAAGATACCAAATTTTAATAGCATTTGCGACCTCAAACTTCCCGCAGTCGTTACTTGAAATTAAGAACAGCTTGAACTCCAAAAGCTAGCACGACTTCGCGACGTTCCGTACTTTATACTCTCGTTAACGGACTTCAATTAAAGTCCAGTCAACGTGTCAATGGTGTAGAATTAAGATCGATGTGGCGCGGATCAGGAACGATTTTCCAATGGTTAGAATAAAGATCAACAACGGATGACTATCAGTGGTGTATTGATAAAGAAAACAGCAGGTACTGGAATACTCATTGATTTAATCTAATACAAAGTGTTAAAACAAAACATGGCAATTACCTATATTCCTTTTACTCACAGCAATGAATACAGGAGAGTTTAATATTAAGAAACAAACAATCAATTTTGATACTGAACTTCGTTTATTTAACATTAGAAATGCTGACAATTAAAATGTGTTTATTTGTATTAATAATTAAAGAAATGTGTAGTGTAATGAATATAGATGTTTATTCGCCCTTTTTATTAAAGATAACAGTAAATATGCATATTTACATGTACACATTTACATTATTTTTTTATAAGGAACTACAAATAAGTCATTTTAACCACTTTGGTAGCTAAAATTTGTGCAATAATGTAAATATAAATTAATAATGTCACTGGTGAACGTAATATTAGCCTCTGTCGTGACATTGCCATCTACCATTAGTACAAACGTCAAGCTTAGGAATAGTTACGTGCATGCAGACTCCACAAATCGTTAAATTTACCCTTTGTTCTTATGAGGAATTAAAGTATGGCGTATTTCGACAAGGAGGGAAATTGCCTTCAATCTGCTTCGTTCCAAAATAGATGAAAATTGAATTGGTGAAAATAAGTAAGAACCGCAAATTTTAATTTTTAAGAAAATTTACGCGTGTCGCCATAGCGCAGTCAACGGAGTGCAAAAAGGTTCAACATTCTCAAAAACTAAGCTTCGTATGAAAAATTTCAGTCTCCATTTACGTTTTACTTTTCTACGTAGAATTATCTCCTTTTCAGTTGTACCACGATTACTAGGATATCCTGTGTAAGAAAATAGGCATACCCGCGTGGGTGATTTGCATATGTTGACGTTCGTAAAATTTTACGCGTACCAACGCTGGAACGCGGGATTTTAGTCCTGGAATTATGCGGATCCGATTTTCACCTTTAATTTATATCTACTATCAGTTTATAAAATTCTTAATTTTACACAATGGATCCGGTGATCGTGTAGATACGAATGTTCCCTATGGTGTACTCAATGGAGCTTTCTATTGTTATGACAAAATTGGTCGTATTAAATGGGCCTACTGGTGGGTAAGAGTGTCACGATTTATGGGACGCGCGATAATGCGGTGCGCTGCAGATGTTACGAGAGGGATTACACGAATATAAACTAAGTCCGCATTGTGGTTCCAGTCTTCGCGTAAGTGTCGTCAGTCTTGGGTTGTATACCGTGTGGATTGCTCAATCCAGAAGTAATAGGCTTAAATTTAATACCAAAACTACCAAGTTGGTTAAAATGATCGCTTGGTGATTTACCGTAAGAGTTATGTAAACTTGCACTGGTGCAGTTTTAAATGTTTTAGACTTGCATGCCATCAAATTTCTAAACGTTTGACTTTTTAATCATTTCAATTTCCAAGCTTTTGGATTTCCAAGCATTCGAATTTCGAAGGTATCGGATTTCCATGCCTCCGAATTTCCAAGCTTCTTGATTCCAAAGTATCCGAATTTTGAAGGCTTGGAATTTCCATACCTTCAAATTTTCAAGCGTTTGAATGTTCGCAACTTCGGAATTTCCAAGTCGTTGAATTTCTTTGCTTTTGGATATGCACGCGTTTAAATTTCCTAGCTTTCGTATTTCAAGCCTTTGAATTAGTGGAAACGTTCGTCAACTTTTGAAGTTATTCGGATAATTATAAACGTTACTGTACTTCAATCTGGTCCCATATTTTGCTAATTATCATCAAATCTCTACAGCCACCTTACCACTTCTGCAATATCTCCACCCACTTATCACCCGCGGCTTTTCTGCTTTAATTCGGCAAAGGCTCGATCAAAAACGCAATCTCGCAATTCAGCAAACCGTAAAACGAATTCCATCAGTTTCGAAGTGACTTCCTTCGTCTCCTGCGTTCTCATTTCCCGACACGAATCCCGCTAGTTTCCTGGGACGATCAACGCGAAACAGCAGTCGCTTGTAAAGGGGTTAACAAGCGCATGCGAGTGAAATAAGAGAGGAAAAGTCCAAGCCTGACGCAGACAGAATCGACAACCCCGCGAAGGCTGTTTTTCACCGCGTAGATTGTAAACTACCCCTCTAAACCTGCCTCCTTTTACCCCCTTGCCTTTCAAAGCCATCGTGAAAAAGAGAACGCAGTATTGTTCCGCGTCTAAACGCTTACACCATTTTGCGTTCGCCCAATTTGCCCAGCCACACGCAATTTTGTCGTTTGGATTTTGTAAAATAACAAGCAGTACTTTTTAAAGTTGAAGAAAATTCAATAGAAAATCCATCGATTATAGATACGATACTATAATGCATCAATGTTAAAGTCATATATGAACACGGGCCGCCAAATACAAATATGAGCTAGCGATGGCGATATATCTGAATTGGATCGATATTTGGTATCGATACACATGATATCAACAACAAAATATATCGATATTTGCAATTAAATTGGAGTTATGAAAACTAAAAATGAAAGTAAATTATTTCTTTGAATTAAATGTTTTAAATATACATAAACAAGATTATATAGTATTAAACAATGATAAAATATAGAATATCTTAGTTAATATTCCAGTCTTCGAAGGACAACGATCCTAAAAATAGCAATTGTTGCAAGTGTTCTTCGATTTAACGACTCGCAGCAGTGAAAGTATCGAAATTTCGTATAAATTAAGTATGAAGAGTCTGCGGACCTCGGACAAACAAAGGTATCCCGTAAAATTGTAATAATTCGAAGATAACTCATTTAAATTTTATTTTTTCCTTAGTATATTTACAAAAATTAAAAAATAGTACATTGAAAAATATAGTGGTCTCCATATTAGATTTTGGTCGTCGCTGTTTAACACTAGATTTGCGGAACTCGTTAATTTGACGAATTTCAGGTTTCGCGCTTAAAATTATACAGGTCATAAATATTATTTTTCATCGATATATGTTAATTTTAATTGATCGAATGATATGAATACGTATCCTAATTCCCCCCTTCCACGTCGAGCTTATAATTTCGAATATTTAGATACAGTATACCTATTTTTCCGAACTATACAATCAACGTCCGTAAACCTATAATTAATCTAATAGAGAGAGAGAGAGTCTTCGGATCTGACGAGTTTCGTACCCAAAGGGTTAATTGGCAATACATGTCTTGCTTTTTTTCTAGCTCGGCTCGTGCTCGGCCCAACAGTATAAATGAACATTAAAGACGAAATTTCGTTTGGTTGGACAAGGTATAGTTATTTGTTTAACTAAGTTAATGCAAAACCGCAAATGGTTTTCAAATTTCCAAGGTCATTGGAACAGTTGAATCGTGCTTGGCTTGCTTCTTTGCTTTTATGCAAATGCATCAGCTCTGTTTCGAGGGTGCAGTGAAGTATGCGACGTTGGCACGTCGCGCAACGATGAACGGGACTTGGACGCGATTACTTTCAACGACGTCACTCTTCCTCTCCCTTCCGCGATGTTGTAGAAATACGTTGTTTTATGGAGTGAAGAACGCTGTTACCGCTTCGACACTTTTTCCACGGCGAAGATTAATCTTCTCGCTGCGACGTGTACAGCTTCAATGCACAAAAGTATACGGGAAAGTGGAAAATGGCGGAAAAAATCGAAGCTTTTGTTTGAAAACCGAGGGCAAGTGCTGTGTCGTGGAGTGGTTAAATGCTGCCATTACAGTGGAGGCTATAGGCAGTTGCGATCTACAGTTTTATATTGGCAGCACGTAGAAACCAGTGTTGGGCACTATTCAGATAAAATTTGATTTCAATAAGGATGACGGAGAAATAACTAAGTATTAGTCGATTATTTGTTATCCGAATTATTTGTCATTGCAATAATTCATTATTCGTTTGGAGAACTTTTAGTCATTATTTTGTATTCGCGTTTATCGTTCAGGTTTTTAAATCTTTAAGGAATATGGAATTGAAACAGGCGTCAATTCAATGGTCGTGTGCAGTGTTGGGCAACTTTTATTCTAAATAACGAACAACTCCGATTTATTTGTTATTCGTTAATATATTCAAGCATTTCGAATTGTCATACTTTTAGAATTCCAAACCTTGGCATTTCCAAATTATCGATATTCCAAGTGTTTATATTTCCACACTTTTAAAATTGTCAAATATATGAAACTCCAAATCTTGCAATTCTCAAGCTTTAAAATTTCCAAACGTTTCAATTTCCAAGCATTCGAATTTTCAAGCTTCAAACTGTTAGAATTCCCGAAAGTACCTGATAGCGTAACAATTCCATGGTTCACAAGAAAACCATCAAATCTATCTCTTCACGCATGTAAAATATATTGAAAGGGCCAACAGTAATTCAAGAGACAACTACTACACGCAGTGGTACACAGTTTATTTGTACCTCGATCTAATGTACCGGTACATTATCACACTTTTGGAGAAAACCCATGTACTGAGGATCCAATTCTTTGCCCCATTCTTGCAAACACTTTTCAGTCATCAATCACCGGAAGTCTCTTTGTGCCGTGAAACAGGACACATCGGAAACTCGTAGAAGCTGAGATACCGCTTTCCTCTACCTAACAATAATACGAATATGTCCTTGTCAGCGGCATTCGCTTAGGAAGGGATTCTGGACTTGCCAGTGACAATGCTTTATGGGGGTATACAAAGGGTAGCCAGATGTGACCTCCTGCTTCTTTGCTCCCAGTAGGCGACACTGTTGAATTCGCCATTGTTGCATGGCAACGAGTAATCCATAAATGGAATGAATACAGTTATTCATGCACATTTCCGTATTTTGCGAATTAGAATCTTCTTATTCATAAACGTTACCTCGCAATGATATAGTGGCGAGCAGAAAATATAGGTATAAGATTCATTCTTGTATGGAATCATCAGTGGGCTACTCGGTTTACCATTTTATTGTCACATGCGATATTACTAATTTAGAGTAGGGTAGATATCCCAATTACTGCCAGTGCCCCTATAACCGACACTTTAATTATTTTATTTAATATACATAGTAATGTATTAAGAATTGTAAATAAACAAATTTTTATACTAAATTTGCACTTCGGTTTATGTAGTAACACACAGACATTGTATATTCGTTTACAATTAATATTGAAAAATAAATATTAGGAGGTAAATGTGCTATTGAATATTAAAACGTGACCAATGTAATTATAAAGTATGGGACGTGTTATTATTCAGTAAACACGATAGTTTACTACACATCTTATATCTGTTACACAAACTAAATTACTAATGTATGTAAAAATTATTTCTATATAAATGAAAACTTTTCAAGTGACTGTAATAGGGACATGGGACTTTATTGTACATTTTCAATTACATAGTAATTAATTCGTTACATTCACATATAAAAAAACGTTCATAAATAAAAGATGGTGTTGAATAATATTATGCTCCCAAATGGAACGATTTTTATGTTAAATACGTTCTAAAATAGTTAAATAAAGTTACGCGATAATCTTAAAGTGGCAGTAATTGGTACGTCTACCTTAGAATAAGAGAACGACGCTTTCAAAACGATGGAAATTTTAACTAAATATTGCAATGATCAGTTGTTTTCAACATACGTGATCTCTATAATCCAAATATATAATTATGTCTACATATACCAGTGGACCAAATTATGAGATACCTCGAAAATTTCTCGAATCAAACTTTAATTTTATATTTATATTAAAGAGCGTCATATGTGAAATAAAACCATTTGTCGTTAACCAATACATTCGTATATTAAACAAGCATCCAATTTAAATAAAAATAGTACAATTTAACTTCGACAAAATTATAACACACTATTTGTGGTAATTAAAAAAATATATTATACATAACTAATCAAAGGTATCGTTTTCTTCCGAAGATTAATAATGACTAGACCCCCGTCTATTTTGTACTATTTCAATCCTTCGATTTAGTAAACTTTTGTACGATTTTTTGTTTGTATAAGTTTGATCCAAGTCTGACTAGGCACGCTATTTATGATGTTTCCTATAAATGGATAGTATATCCTGCAGTTATTCGATGGTTATAATATCATTTATAATATATTTCGAAAGCAGAATAATGGTAGAAAGCAATCAAATTATACCAAAAATATTAGTACTAAAACTACCAAGGCGGTCAAAATAACCGATTGGTAATTTAACATAACATGCAATCTTGATTGCGATTAGAAATTTATAAAAGTTATTGGAATCAATAGCGGCTAACGATTTTTAGTAAAATTACACAATTTATTCCCTTATGATTAAATTCATTAAAACCTTTGCAAGCATTTAATATTACAACCATACGCAGACAAGCATTATATAGTTTAATTTCGAACCTGCACTCTCACTTCATCCGGCTTAGATTGCAACATTATAAGCACAGAAAATGCTGTTTTAATGGAAGGTATAATTAAATGAAGCTACTTACTATCTTTCCCTTATTAACCATCGCCTCCCCGTCGTATTTCATTTTCTTTAGCTCTCATTATTTCAGAGCATAAATTAACCTGATTTACGCTAAATATGATTCGGCCATGGGAAATTAAGCTCGCAGCAGAATTTTCGTAGAAGTTTGACTTACAGTCCTAAGATGATATAATGAATTCATTTACTTAACAACTATATACATACATTTTAATTAACGAATTTAAGTAACGAATTGGATATTTAAATTCAATGAAGCATCGGTATTATTAATAACGAAATAATGAAATATTTTTATTCTTTGATATGTTACACAGTGAGTGCTTAAACTATTATTTGAAGTTTGAACAAATATGTTTAAGAAAAAACCTACTTTTAATATTGAAAATATTGTTATGTCTTTAGTAACGTATAACAAGGATTTTACGACTTTCACAAATTATGTAAAATTGTTTAAAATACATCCAGCAGAAGAATTAGAGGATCACAAAATATTCGCCCAAAAATTGCTGAATTTTTAGTCGTTCCATGAAAAAAATTGTGTATGCATATGTGTTAATTTTAATGTGTTTAATATATATTTAGGAACAAGTATTACCGCTTAAAGGTCGACAATTTTTCGGTAAAACTTTCCTGACTCTTTAATTTGCTTGCCCAGTGTCCTAAAAATGTAAAGTAATTCGTAAAAATTTCAAAATTTTCGTTATTAAGAAAAATTGTTATTCTTGTATTTCTAAAAATATAGGAATACTTTTTTGTAATAACAAAGGCTTTATTTTAAGTATATTTTTATTTTTATTCTTAATGGAACTTAATAAATAATAACTTTAAATTGTTCATAATAATTTGATCATCCATTTTAATATTAAAAATCTGTAATAAATCCATCTGCAGGAATTAATCTTTAATTGAAAACTATAAAGTTTCCAAGATTTGTCCTATTCTAGCTAACCCCTATTATTGATAATTATAATTCTATTATAGCTGTATTATTATTATTGTATATTATAACGTTGTTTAAAGTTGACAAAAAGCGCTCTACAAAATTCTACAATTTTATCAACCAATTTTCACACTTAAAAGACAACAGAATGATGCAGAAACGAATTTAACCCTACTGCTGCCTTATAATTTCTTCATTCTAGTTATAGCTTTGATATCGTTAAAAAAGTTCTCTAATTTTTAATTAAACGAAATTTACAACATGAAATTGCTTCGGCAAGAAATTAATTGAATTTTCGAAATTGAGATTAAGTTTTTAAAAGGGCAGAAACACAAGTGGATTAAAAATGAGCTAACTATAAGAGCCGTGGGGTGGGTTAAGAACTGTAAAAGGGCAAACAGTTTAAACAGTATTGGAAAAGCGTAGGTACACGAGTTTCTTCGCTCGTCTATTGTCGAAAGAATTACTTCTTCGCAAAAGTTTTCGCCTCAAACTTGCTGCCTGAAATGTAATGCTTGCGACACCACTTGTTCGACGAGCACTGCAGAAACTTTGGTATTCGTACCCTTTATCCTACTTACTTCCGTAGAACTTCGACTAGCCGCAATCAGAATTCATTAGTTTGTTAACCAAAGTAGCCCACTCACCTGAAACATGGAAAAGAGTTTCTTTTAACACACATACCTACCCGATGTACAATCATTTTAAAATGTATACGATGCAGCAAGAAAGTAATGAGTAGAGGACGTATGTTTATGGATGTAAAATAATTATGCACGTAAGAAACATGTGTCATTTATGTTCACGAGATATGTATAAAATATTTAATATTAAATAAAATGTAAAATATTAATATAAAAATGAATAACATCCTTTTTAATTTACACTTGGACGTTATAATTTACATTACAAATTTATGGAAACGTTACAACCAATGTAAACATAATTAAATTAATATTTCCGAAATATTTTGAATTATTATACGGGTATGATAAACATTATATTATATTCTTTAATGATTATTTTAAAGGAAATAAATAGAAAGAACATCTACCCTATGCACCCATGTTTTATTTTTAATAGTCCTATTACTTTCTTGCCACATATCGATGCTTAATAATTCACCTTTCGTTTCTTTAATAAAATATTTAAAGTATGATGTTTATACATAAGCAGTTATGTTGCTAGAATAATTTAAGATTGGAATTGTAATTATATTAATATTTTTTAAAAAGAATAAGTAACTGGTTTGCACAATTAGCGTTAAAAACTAGGTCAAGTTTTAGAATTTTTTATACATAATTGCTGAATAAAAAGTTTAGATCTTTCCGGAAAATATAAACACAATTTTCAACTGCGCATCGCAGTTTTTAGAACATGAAAATTGTTACAAAATATTGGATTCACTGTTCCCGAAATTTCTGCTGAAAGTTTACTACATGTCACTCCTGGCGAGGATTGAAAACGTTCAAAATAAAAAATTTCTATTGATTTATAAACAAAAATGTAGTGTTCTCAAACTAATACAAGATTTTTAAAATATTTTGTCAATGACAGAAAAATGTAGTAGAATTGGATATGGCAGAATATTAAAAATAAAAGCATGTACAACGAAAGATCATTAGACTATCACTGTCTCACTGAAAGAAGAGACGCCATCTTTCTTTTGATTCTAGTATAAGTAAACAATTTATTTTACATTGCAAATTCGGCTAATTGAATCGATAAAAATGCATCAAGCGGAAACATCTAAAAAGCAAAACGTAAATCACGATATGTTAGTTCAAGTACTTACTTCTTAACTTATTTCATTCATTTACAATTGTTCATTACAGTATAATTATTTTTAAAGCTAACCGTTTATTAGTATCTTAGCCAAAGGTAAAACTTGAAATTTGCAAATGTAAAGTTACACAAACTGTATCATGGACACACAGAAATACAAATATAAATTACAGTTTGCATTTCAATCAAATATGCAATACTAAATACACACAATTATTAATATTCAATGCGAAATGTTTGCATCAAACATACACATTTCAATCAAAATTAATATAACATTGACCACCAAACAAAATTCATTATCATACAAATATGCTGCAACACAATTTGTCTAAAATATCCGTATTTCCACTACTCTTAAACAATCTCAAATTTTACAACATCGTTGTTATTACTATTTACACTACGTTCGCTAACCAACAAACTTAGAATAAGCCATATTAAATCAACCTAAATTAGGAAATCTATAAAAGTAATGATCTAAGACTTATTAAAGTTTCCATAAGTTTAAACAATTATAATTCTCAACTTATGGGCAATTTTGCAATAAATCTGGCACAGATAAAAAGGAGGATTCTTCTCCTTTAAGATGAGTTTTGGTTTATTTCGATACGATTTTTCGTTCAGGAGGTATCGACGTGTAAAGTAAACGATGCTTTTTAGTAAATTTGCTATCGCTGTCTCACTCCAACACTCGGATCTCTCATTCGCGCTCATTCGCCAGCTCACCACAAACTGAACACCTGCACGATGGTCAGTGATACTACTACGCGTACTACGCATTTCAACGAAAAAATGTAGGTTACGGCGTTTCCAAGAACTTTGCCCGCCATTCATCACTCCCATATGTTTTAAACGCAACGCTTTGACATCGTATATCTTGGAAACGGATTGAGATATCGAGGTGAAACAAAAACCACCTTCAAGTGCGTACTTTATACTATCTCTCAAGCATTATTAATAAATTTACATTGTTTTCAATAGTAATTTTAACTTTATAATGCGCCACTATGTATTCGTGAAGTTTGGTCATGTTGAGAAATTAGTATATCGGAAGTACAATATATTTTGATAGCTGGAAAAGTATTATTGGACCTTCTAAGTAATTAACTTTTTTAATTGTTACTTTAAGTTTAGCATAAGGCATCATTAAAGATTTATGTGAAAGCTAATAAATTACTATATTGGAAATCAAATACTTACGTATCTTTTGATTAATTAATGTTTTTGGTTGTAATTTTAACTTTACAATAAGACACTGTTAGTGAAGTTTGGCAATGTTAATAAATTAGTATATCGGAAATAAAATATTTCTGGTTGGTTAAAACGATACTTTTGCATTGTTTGAGTAATTAACGTTTCTAATTATAATTTTATTTTGTGAGACATTATTAGTGAACTTTGACTAAATGAATAACTTAATATATTGAAAATAAGATATTTTTCGATGGTCGAAAGAATATTTTCGGATCTTCTGTTACATTAATGTTTTTATTTGTAATTTTAACTTTATAATGAGATTAGCGAAGTTTGGCGAAGTCAATAAATTAGTATATCGGAAATAAATATTTTTGCAGAGGGTATAAAGATACCACAACATTCTTTTGCACTTCTAAGCACAAAAAAATAAAAATTAATAAGAGCTATTTTTGTTACGAACACTTCAATTTGACAATCGTTATAAATCCAACGTCCCATATATGTATATTGTAACAAAAAATATACTGAATAAAGAATGATTCGACCATGAAAGAATTAAATAGAAAATCCTCCTATTCACGTTCCGCCTCAACGAATATACAAAAAATACACCAGCTCATCGGCAATTTTTGCAAATACTTCACTTTCTGTGTGACTGCACAAGTAAGCGAATCTAGGCAGATCGCTTTCTCGTTTCCCTTAACGTGGCATCGTTACAGTGGTCATTAGGCGAGCATAATATTCACCAGCTACTGCTCATCGCACATAAATTTCACCAGCGTACGCAAATATATCCTAGGCGTGTCTTCTGTGTGCAGTTACACGACTGGAGAACGTTCGTGAACGTCAGCGGATCAACGACTGAATTGTCTACTCGAATGATCTGCTCTCGTACGCTCTTCAATGAATCGTCGTTAATCGCAATTAAATACCCTACATGAATTTCAGTTGCATTACATTTGAATAATTTTTCAGAGGACACAAAACTATTCACGTTTTCGCAAGAAAAATTGCAAACGACACAATGATACAATCATAATATTATTATTTCTTCTTTTACTTGACTTTGGGTCAAGCATTTATTTTGTCTATTGCGCATCGAGGAAGCTTCGTGTGAGTGTGCATGTATCGAGTATGACTGATTTGACTGATATTATTGTTACTATTTGACGGATATTTTTATATTATTGACTGATTTGTACTAAAGATAACAATAGATTTTGACTTCTGTTGTTTTCTATTACCATACAATTTATTGAATACTTTCATGGGTAATCGTATATTTGTTATTGCTAAAAGCATATGGAATCTGTTTGGAACTTAAAATTTCTACTGTGTCTGTAATTTTATGAAGTGTATTTATAAAGAATTTATAAAGATTTTTCTAGCAGGAAGTTTATTAGCAGGAAGACTGAAGCTCTAGTTGAGAAACCAGTAGAAAGCAGGTTCTTGAATCAAACTGTGTCTGACCACATAGAGAGAGAAACTACTTGGCGTGAAGTACTTATTGTTAGGTGTTGCTTCACTTTCTTTCTTTGCACTTCAGCTTACTTCCTACTTACTTCACTTGGCAGTATTTAACTTGAACGATCCAATTTGTACAGTGCAATAAATTAGCGTAAAAATCATTAAATGTTAAACAACATTAAATAATATAAGAAAATGGCAATGGGGGAAAAAAGGAAATTAATCCGAAAATCCTGTTTTTTAGAGTACTTGCGAGTATGTTAATATGTCTAAAATTTACTGTCTGCAAGTTTTGCACATCCTTTTTAATAATTCGGAATACATTATGCAATAATAAAGTGGAATAAAATACAACACTCAGTGTAATTGTGTGATTACAAAAATAACTATTTAAATGATTTAAGAGTTACAATTATTTGTTCATAATTTTCGTGTACATTAAACAAAGGAATGTAATATCGTAAGAAATCCTAGTGTTTCCAAATTTTCCTAGTCGGTAATGCATATGTGTAATAACGACAATAATATTTAACAATATTCTTTATTGCAGAAATAAACAAATTAAACAATATGTTTTGCATTTCATTTGGTTTTTTCGTCGTTTGTGATTAATATATTATTATTATCTAGGTTGTTAATAAAACTAATACAGTCAGTTGCAAAAATCAACGTTTACATCTAAATTTCAAATATTTACAGAAATACAAGACTTTAGACCATTTCAAGAACGTTAATTTATTGATTAATTAAAATTGGATAGATTCTAAACTAGCTATTATGTCTATAAAATCCCGTTTACAAAAAAGTCTACGTAAACCAACAACATAACGTTAAGCCATGGCAATACGCCTTAAATGGTTTGAAGCTCAAAAGAAATGTACACAATACTGCAGACTTACATGTATCAAAGAAATTATGTGATTTGGTTGCCATAACATTAATTTCTTTGATTTTGTTAAAAAAAGAAAGAAAATTGAAAAATATTGTTTCTCTTTAACTTCATAACATTTCTCATTTTGTTCTGATTATTAAATCAAATTGCGTGCAAAACGCTTGTCGTTCTATTATACGAAAAATTCCATGATACGAACACTTTTGTCTCCCAATTAATTCATATAACGTAGGTTTTACTGTACACCAATAAGTTATCCCGTTTATTGAAATAAATAAGTAAATTATAATTTTCATCTCTCTTTCTATTCATTTCTAACGTTTTCTTTTTTCATCAGAGCAGAAAATATCTTTCCTAATTAATATTATTTTGGCTAACATTAGACACTATCTACATAGCAAGATATAATCCACACAAGGAATGGAAATTCAAACTCTCGCTACGTATTGTACAAGTTCAGTAGGGGTGGGCAATGTTATTGCAATAAACGCGATCCCAAACTCGTATCGCAGAGATATTCTGGTTCAATCAGAAGATCGTACAGTCTAGCAGTATTGTATTAATCTTGAAAGCCTATCATACTAGGAACCATAGAGTCTAATGCGTACTCATGATAACTATGCTCGTGATTATGTGTACCCCTACGTATGCTATTTCCTCTTGCACACGTATTCCTACACACTTAGGTTTACGTTTCTCTGTAACGTTACTTCGTACAATGGTAAATATCATTGGTGGATACTAAACGTTCCGCAAGACGGATATTTGCTACTAATTAGGTATCATTACCAGGAATATTGAATAGGAATTGTTATGACTAGACTGTGGAAGATTTATGCAAATGCATATTTTCATAGAATTACATCAAATATGTTTCAGATCCATTATCGGATCTCAAAATTTTGGTTTGTATTTTATATAGTTTATATACGTTTATATTTTTATAGTTAGTTTTATATATAGTTATAATTCAAGTATTTTACTACCCCGAAAATCTTTCTTAAACTGAACTTGAACGGCTAAATTAAGGTACATTCAGATCTAATCGTTGGATATTTAAAAAATATTGTGAAATACAATATAGGGTAGATGCACCGATTACTGCCACTTTAAGGTTATTGCCTAACTTTATTTAACTATTTTAGAAAATATGTAATTTAAAAATTGTTTTAGTTTGGAGCATAACATTGTTCAACCGCTCTTTTCTTTATAAACATTTTTTTATATTATGAATACAATGAATTAATTACTACGTAATTGAAAATATACAACACAGTCCAATGCCCCTATTACTGTTACGTGAAAAGTTGTCATTTAAATAGCAATAATTTTTACGTATATCAGCACGTCAGTTTGTGCAAAAGATATAAGATGTATAGTAAACGTATCGCGTTTACTGAATTATGACACGTCCCATATTTTACAATCACATCGGTCACGTTTTAATGTTCAACAGCTCATTTACCTCCTGATATTTATTTTGAAATATTAAGTGTATACGAATATACAATGATGTCTATGTTCTTACGAAATCCAAATTTAGTATCAACATTTGTTTACTTACAATTCTTCATACACTATTTTGCTATTAAATAAAATTATTAGGGTCGGTTATAGCGATCCCGACAGTAGTTGGGATGTCTACTCTAAATATTCAATCCAATACATATGCAATTTTATCCGAATAACGAAGTGTTCTCAAAAATGTTGAACGCCAATACACATACAGTTACTCACAAAATTGAGCGTACACCTATGTTGCCGATGAAAAATAACTAAAAAGTAAATATATACACACATGTTCAAAAGTAGAAACGCATTATATTTCGCATATTCTGGCAGACAGTGCGTAAAAAATTCTTGAGATAAAATTATATGTACTTAATAAGAAACGTAAAAGTATAACTTTTTTGCTGACACAAAATTGTTATTATACATATGATACATGTAGATTACTATTTTGTTAACCACCTTTAATATTCATGGCATAGAATTAATTAAGTTTCCATAAAGAAGGTGAAATATTGTCCTATTCTTTTTTTAATCTCATTTTGAAATCTTCCCTATCCGTAAAAGTATAATTTATCAATTTTTCCAAGATATGTTCAATCAGGTTAATAGTTTGAGTACACTGAAAATTAACCACTTTTTAGCCATCTTTTTCATTGAGTTTGAAGGTGTACGCTCAATTTTGTGAGTAACTGTACATAAAATCATAGAATTACATCCGTTTGTCAGCTACAAATCCATCCAACCTGTTAAAAAAAGCTATCAGCAATCGTTTAGTACAATTTAGAATCGCGCGGAAGTCGGCTAATGTCTCCATTCGCGATCGCCGTATGGCTGTGATGGATTTCAAAGCACGACTGCCGCGAAGAATACAGACGTGCATCGATTTCGCATTAGCAGCGGCCAATTACCACGCGTTTGCAAACGAACCGTGTACGTATCGATGCTCCATTGATTTTCCATTATCGGAAATGCCGTGTAAAAAAATGCCTGTGATCCGTGGCAACGTTCATGAGACAACGGCGTGAACGAGTCCCACGGACAAGCTGTATTCCATGCAAAATGAAGACTAAAAATGTTTTAGGGAGAACTAGATCAAGGAGGAATTTATAAATTTAGAACAGCAAAAGGAGCACTGTAAAAGAATTAAAGAAAAATATGCAAACCTTTCATTACTGAAAATACAACATCTACAAAAAGTATTTACACATACAGTATCGCTAATAATTTTATTCGAACAACTTAAAAAGTTTGTGAACGTTTTTACTAATTCAAAGGCTTAG
Source organism: Eucera pruinosa (assembly GCA_028830335.1). Classification (NCBI taxonomy): domain Eukaryota; kingdom Metazoa; phylum Arthropoda; class Insecta; order Hymenoptera; family Apidae; genus Eucera; species Eucera pruinosa. Next base: position 8,050,377 of record JAMYCR010000009.1, on the reverse strand, counting down.
AATTTGAATGGTTGGAAATTTTAAGGCTTGCAAATTTGATGGTTTTGGAATTTGAAAGCTTGGAAATGTTAAGGATTGCAAATTTAGTGATTAGGAATTCGAAAGCTTGGAAACTTTAAGGCTAACAAATTTGATGGTTTGGAATTCGAAGGTCTGAAAATTTTAAGGATTGCAAATTTAGTGATTAGGAATTCGATAGCTTGGAAACTTTAGAGCTTGCAAATTTGATGATTTCGAATTCGAATGCTTGAAAATTTTAAGGCTTGCAAATTTGATGGTTTGGAATTCGAAAGCTTGGAAATTTTAAAGCTTGCAAATTTAATAGTGTGGAATAATTCAAAAGCTTGGAATTTCCAAGTTTCAGAAATTTAATGATTTGAAATTTGGAAGGTTGACGATTCGATCGCTAAGAAATCCAAACATTTAAAATTTCAATATTTCACAACTCGAAGTCTTGAAAATTGAATGCCTTCAAAATTCGAAGGGTTGGAAATCCAAAACTTTCGAAGTTCGGAGAGTTGCAAATCCACCTTTGAAATTGAAAAGTTTTCGATAATCGAACGCTTGGTAATTAAAAGGCTGAGAAATTCGAAAGCATTGTAATCTAAAACCCACGAAATTCGAGTATTTCTAGCAATTTTTAGTTTTAACTGGTGAACATTGAAAATGTGTATATCGATTAACTTTGTTCAATGGAAACTAGTTTCAACTAACAGAAATCAGTTAATTCTAGAATTAACCACTTGAAACTAGTATTGAGGAGTAATATTGAAAACTATTGTAGTTTTAGCTAATCCAAACTGATTTCCGGTTTATACTGTAACATTATATATATATATAATGTTATATATATAATAATTGATGTGTAATATAGTGACATTACTTTTCGTTAAATAATGTTGCAACGAAAACATTGAAATTGATTTTCTGGAAATGACGATTTGGCATATGTGTCCTTTCTCCATCCAATGTCTTAATTATTCTTTATTCAACCAACATTTACCATGCACTTCTTCATCACTTATTTGTCGTTCTATCTGTATCATTCCCCGTAGACTCGGGGCTAAATACACCAGATGTGTCAGCTTCACAATTATCGCGTGACTCGTTCAACACTCTCGCGTGACTCGTTCAACACTCTCGCGGTTTCGTCGCTAAGGAAACCGAAGAGGGGCCATGTTTTGCCGTTTCTGTTATTAGTGGAAGGTCAACGAGATGGGCTTTGTTTGCTGCAACAATAAGTAGCGAGGCAGCCTTGTTTTTCCGCCGGTGTTCTTTTCGATTAATCGCGCCTGCTGTTCGGCCTCTCTGAAAGAATTATTCTACCCGTTGGTTTGTTCAACGGGCAACGCCCCTGTTTGCATTTCCGTATACATTATACGGGTGTGCAGGCGTATACGTGAATTTTGTTTCTTGAACAGCGCCTATATTTTTACGAGAGAGGATTTCTTATTCGCGCGGTGAATTCGTCTATGTTCGTTTCGAATGTGTGTCAAGTTTCGAGAAATATCTTCACGATATGTAGACGAAATTTGGGAAAGAAATTTTGTTGACAAATGGTTTCTCGAGCAGAGTTTCGTTCATATTGTTTGCTTGAGAACGAAACACATCGATATCGACGAAACTTTGGAATACGATAGGTAGACTGCGAATTTTTATACAACTTCACTTCTTTGTAGAAAAAGAAATAAAGAAATGTGGCGGCTCTCCTGCACCCACCACAGGCCCAGGACGAAACGCAACACCACCCTTCCTTTTCCTATTCTATCCCCTCTCCACAGCTCCACAGAAATGATAATTAAATAGTGGGTGATTCACATTTTAACCCTTCAGGGTTGAATGGACACGACAAAGGTTCAGTTGTTTAAATAATTGATCTGTAAAAGATTAGGTATATTCAACAGGTTAGGGAATAAACGTTGAAATAAAAGTGGTAGCCTATATTTGGACCACTTTCTCTATTTCCAAGATTGTATCTCGGAGAAACATACAAATTATTGGTAAAGTAGATCACGATGGTACTTTCTAATAGTTACAGAATGATCGAAAAACAAGAATATTATATAGAAAATTATTCAACGATAACTGTGCACATATCGACCCTAAGTGTTCCTCAAATTTTGCTCCGAACTTTCCCAACAACCTAATATGTTTTGTTTGCTTTGGGCCTCGAAGGGTTAATACGAGCACAAATTGCGTCACGAACTTAATAGAATTTATTTTGAAATAATACATAATTTTCGGTAAAGTGAATGGGGAAAGTTTATGGGATCCCGTGTTACTCGCCGATGTTTCACGTTCTAATTGTAACCGTTGACAACACGTTGTCGATCGTAAACTAGATCGCGCGATAATTAGCTGCAGCTCATTTTCATAATTAAACACTATAGATATAGATAGACAGATAAACGGAGAGCGAGAGAGAAAGAAAGAGCGGTGCGCGGCGTCGCGACGCGATGTCTCTTCCGCATGGGATTATCGCTGATTCAATATAAACGCGTGGTAATGATACGTCAGCCAGTAGAAATTCGCCTAGCTCCGCTTCCGAAATATTTGCTTCAAATAACGCCACGAGGTCTTAACGTTGGTAAATTAATTAAACCGCGAGCTCGCGTGTAAAAGCGGGCGATGCGCACCGCTCGTGCTGCTTTTAATTAAGGCGGCCCGTTCTCCACCCGTGGTAAACGTAAATTTGAAAAATAACACCAACAGAAAACCGGATTCAATTCGAGACGCCGTTTTTTGGGGCGTGCACCTTTCATCAGGCTCCGCGTATATATTTGCCTTCCCCGTTTTCTTATTTCCGTTCTGAGAAAGGAGCGAAAATTAGGCGATATGAAGCGATTCCTTCCAGCGATTTATAGTTGCCAGGTGGAAACTATGATTCCGTATCTATAGACTTCGTTTCATTTTGGATTACTCGGTTTAATGCAGGATTAATTCGTGTGACGTGATGTAAGAAGGGTTAACTTCATGGTTTGCAAATCGAACCGTTTCTTTAGAAATTTTTTTCTGCTTTTGAGAGCCTTAAAGATGTACACGTTTGGCAATTCGAAAATATGAATACGGTGGATTAAGTTCGACAATGTTTCTATGAATTTAGAATTACGTTAATTGATTACATAAATGAGCTTCTCCATGTGAATTTAACTAAACTGTTGCGTCGCGGTCCGTCTCTTATTGTATTCAGAGCTCGCGACTTACGATTAAAGAGTGGACTGTATCTTGGTGTTTCGACTACGTGAAGTGTCGTCTTTGTAATCACGTTGCTTGTTCGTTTTGGACGCTGCTCTCCGTTCGTTTTCTTCCTGCCAAGTCGTCTCGAGGCTTCACCCTTGTTCCCCTTTCCTAAGGGTGGAGGAAACACTTTCTCTACCTCTGTTAGGCGGCTGAGCGCCAACCAATCGTGAATTTGTTTATCGTCAAAACTGTTGACGCCCACAATTAGCTGACCGCCCTCAGATGGTCAGAGAGATGGACACGTTACCCAGGCTGGAAAAACCCGATTAACGGTTTCACATTTGGTCGCGAACCTAGGACTCGAGATTTTACACGTTTATGACACACCAATCGTTATTGGAAACTACGAAGGCTTTGAAAATCTGCCTACGTGATGGAATATAAAATTTCCAGGCCTTAACTGCCGGTCTCTAAACGTATAAAATAATTTTTACCAAGTTTCGCAATAACGACGAAATCATGTTCGCGCCATAAACTTATTTCCCGGTTCTAACATAAACCAATGTATTCTTTTTGAGCCGTAAATGGAATTATACCACTTTCACAATTATTGAACTGTTAAAAAATCATTGAATTTCAATTGCCTACAATTCAATTGCACTTAAAATACGTTGCGTTTTATTCTGATTTTGCTTATAAATAATAACAAGGAATAAAATAGTGCTGTTTATTCTCAACGTTAAAAATAATTACTTATTGATAAGCTACTTTATAAGATTATCATTATTATGAGCTTAACATTGGACACTGCTTTTCATTTAGGCTCGTTGTATGGAATAATTTTTACATTATCCTATATACATTTGCATCGATTAATTAATTTTGTCCTTATTACTGTCATTTGAAAGGCTGTCATTTAAATAGAAGCACGTTTCACATATATTAGCACGTCAGTTTGTGTAACAGATATAAGATATATAGTAAACGTATCGCCTTACTGAATTATGACACGTTCCATACTTTATAATTATATTGGTAACGTTTTGAATGTTCAACAGCACATTTACCTCCTAATATTTATTTATAAATATTAAGTGTAAATAAATATACAATGTCTATGTGTTGTTACGTAAACCGAAGTTCAAATCTAGTATCAAAATTTGTTTATTTACGATTTTTCATACATTAATTTGTTATTGAGTAAAATAATCAAAATGTCCGTTATAGGGACACTGACAATAATTAGGACATCTATCCTATGTCTTAAAATACGTAAATATTTGGAATTTAAACTGTGCACGTAGAGTTTCGTGGCTGATTGCTAATACACCGTGAACGTATTAATAAATCCATAATTTCAACCATCTGCGTACAAAAACTCGTAAATGTCCCTCAGTGTTCGTTCATTGCCTCATGAAATATTTCCCAGAGAGGAAAATCGATTCCCCTCTCTGTCAGATAATGTGGCTTGTAGGAAATTTGAAAGGGAATATGTACCTGTTCTATGTCAGTTGCCTTCAGAATGAAGAGAGAAGGAGAGGGTGAAAGGGACAAGAGGTGGAATTACGTTGGACGAAATTAACGTGTCTCGGTGCGCTATCATTCCGCGGTCTGTCCCGTGTAATTTCGTCGGCGTGCTTTTACGTCTTTCGAATCCCGACGCCATAAACATGGCTGCTCGACGAGCGGCAACAGCGGCAGTCCTTTTACGATAGTGGCAAATAATGGTAGACGCGACTTTCGCATCTGTGGCAATTTCCGACAACGATTCGGACAACGTCTGATTTAAATTAGCACCTTCATCCCTGTAGCAACCTTTTCTTTAACCCTTTCTCGCCACCGCGACCTTCCTTTTAGTATAATACTCAATGATTCCTTACTTTCAAAAGTATTATTATATTTCTGTCAAAAGTTAATTATTTTATACTTGCATTCGCGACGATTAAAATTCTTTTAACTCTTAAATACTATTATCGGTCTGTAAGACCGCTATTAATAATTACTTATTCATCTCTATTTTGCATTTTACATGATTTATGTGCTTGTCACTCTGGATATTTATCAATTATAGTATAATGTTCAACTACTGAAATCGAATCTGGAAAATAGAGATCAATGAGTGGGATCTAGTATTGGTGGTCTTACAGACGAAAGTTTTAATAAGAGTAGTAATTAAGGATTAACTAATTTTACGTCCTTTTTATTAATTTTGTATTCTGTGCACGAGGAGAATTTTAATTAAGAAAATACTCAGTTAACAGGTTAATGAAACAAATGAACATTTCTTCCTACTTTTATAATTATTCTAGAAATATCCAATTTGGTGATATATATTGATCCACCCTGTATATTAATCTGCTTCCCGAAGAATCAAATACAATATGGTCCAATTTTCTCTCCTTACGCCATAAAATATACCACATAGTCTCTCGATAAGGCCAAAGAAACCACCCCATATACTAGAAAAAATACCCAATTTCCCAGCGCACATGACACAATATTCCATATTGCCGCAGAAACAAGGGGGCGAAAAGGAAATAATAAGGTCCGTACCAATAAGAGCACCGAGTCCAATCGTTCCTCCCTTAACAGTCAGCATTATTGTAGCCCTGCTAGGCGTTACACGCTACGAGAAAGAACGTTGGGGTGTGGAGGACCTGAAACGCGTAATGATAACCAGGGTGCGTTAATGTGGGTCCGGAACCGTAATAAAACTGCAAGGAGGGTGGACCGCGTTCCAGATCCACCATGCACCCAGTCCTTCCTTTTCAACATTTCCCATTAGTTTCTCGAAATGGAATCCAGCGACAGAAAGAAGCGATGGCTTTCCAGCTATGAGCGCTGCAGATCGTAGGTGTAACCGCCAGAGAAATGTTTCTTTGCGTTTCTTTTCCCCTCTTTGTTCACGTGGAAATGTAAATGGGAACGAAGGTGCAGACGAAAGCGGAGCATTTTTATGGTTTATATGTGTATTCTTCTATTCGGTGTTTTCTTCCAATTCATTTCCAGCGTTCATTATTCGTAATGACGTGCACATACAGTCTGTAACTACGCTTACTTATTAATACTTACAAAAATAATCATACTTGCTGCTTATATATTAGATATAGAAATTAATTTTCAACTTTCAGAATTTTATAAGATTTAATATTTATTCAGAAAAGAATCAAACAATTTTAATATTGGAAATTTTCAGTATTCTCACATTTACGAAGTAAATACGTCACTTGAAAAATGGTAAAGCAACGATTTTGAATTCGTAAATATACCAAGAGTTTAAAGATAAAGGCTTTGAATTAACTTGTACACTTAATAGATGCAAATGGTTAATTAATCACCCAATATTAATCCTTTAGTAAAGAAAGATGTCGGTTATTGGTTTTATATTTACATGTGTGTAGATGTTTGATTGTGGTAGATTTTAAATTTGCAGTTTTTTTTACAAAAAAAATCCGAGTAATTCCGTGCTACACTATTTGTGAAAGTCCAACGGCGACTAAATACAGAAATCCGCAAGAAAAAGGTAAACCACAACTCTCCGTTTGTCTAAAAAACAATTACCCCGAAAAAACGAAAAACGGAACAATACGGTAAGTTTCAAAACACCAGTTTCAGTACAGCCAACGATCCACGAGAAGACCAGCAGCGAATTAAATCCGAGTTAAAGCGCGACCACCGATAAAGACAGAAGAGAAAAAAAAGACACGCAGCAACCTGCGCCAACAAATTAAAAAGAATGAAGGAAAATAGTCAGATCGCGTTTACAACTCTGACACAGTGAGGGAACTGTAAATTTCGAACCAAGAATTTTCCTCCGTATCGATTTTTATACTTTACATGTTTGGTAACTTTTTAAAGAACTAGTACATGCATACCTTACGTAATGTGAAAAGGAAAAAAAGTGGGAAAGGAAAAAAGAATGAAAAGAAAGAAAGATTATAATTAGCTCGTAGATTTTTATGTAGATTTATATTTTTATAACTATGTCCCATGGAATAGAATCTACATGAAAATTAATTTGACGCTCTGAATATAATAATTACACTGCGGATCTTTATGCAAATTTCGATTTTTGTAAACAGAAATAGAGAAATGGAAGCCAAATAAGGTAGTAAGGTAGTTTTATCATCTAAATATTGTATCTTCTTTAAATTGAAGAATAATTTATATATTTTTACACATTTCATATATTCTATATCTTTTTCTATATTTCATTTTCCTATGAAGGAATAAACATCCGCAGTCTAATAATAATGTACTTGTAACTTTGAATATTTTATATATTTTGCATGTTTTATGTACCTTGTACTTTCTCTTAAGTCGATTCTGAATCGCAGCATCAAATATCGATTCACTAGAAAATCAAACATTGAGAAATTGATTCATTGAAAATCGATCTAAGAAAAATCGATCGAAATAGTATTTACATCCATATAACATTCTGCATGGCTTTATCGCGGAACCCTATTTTGTAAATCAGACCTAAAATGTAATGCTTTAATTCTTATGGAGCTTTAGAGCCGATTTACAAAATCAAGTTCTTGAATAAAAAAAATATTGAATCTAGTATTGAAACTAAGTAATGAAAATTTAGTACTGAAAATATCGATACTAAATGTACACATATAACATTTATAACGCTATCAAGATACCAATAGTATCTCATCATGGGATACTGCATATAAACGTCTAAATTAGATTTGAGTATTTATTTATGGTGATTTTGAATCACAGATCGATTCGCGTCAAAAGGAATATCCAAGAATCGATTAACGAAAATCTGTTTCAGAAACGCCGATTCTTACTTAAAAATAAGGTAAAACGTTGTAACATTAAATGGGTAAAGTATGTTAAACAGGACGGCCAGATAAAAATACGAATCCACTTTAGCAATCCAAAAAGTTACTCGGTCGTGTTCTATCAGAATTCACAGTGCAACATTCCGGTTCCTTAGTCATCCTCTTAATTATACCCTTTAATCCTCGAACTAAAACTTTCTATTTCGTTTTTACCCCGCTTTCAGCGACTAAAACTGCCTTAAAATCCAAGCCAAAATGTGCTTTGGACCTAAATCTCCGTGTGTTTAAATTTCATCGCAGCTTCGTTGCTGTGAACCGCGTTTCCGGATGATATTTCGCGCGGTTATCCGGCCAGATCACTTTGATTAGCGGCGCGGATTATTGGCAACGCGATGCATTTAGGTAATAAAGTTCCGATATTCCCGCCGGCGAGTCCCGAGCGTTCATAAATATTGAACGACACCAGGACGCAGCACTTGCCGACGTTTAATGTTTCACAGCATTTTCCCTCGTTATGGATTTTTCGTTTACCCCCTACTTCCATCCTTCGTTTGCCTTTTTGTCACGCCTCGCTTACGCAATTTTGGTTTTCCTTTCCTCTCGCGTTCAGCCCTCTACGTTTCAGACTTCTACGTTCTACTTGAGCCCTTCACAGGCCAAAGTGATTAATTCCGCTTTTCGAATTTTCAAGAATTTCAGTGATTAATGTTTTTTTACATTTAAAATAAATTTTCTTAGCACTCGTTGCTAATAATCTTTTTCGTATCATATTTACTAAACAGACTTTATTACTGCATATTCATTTATAACAAAACGTCAACTATAAAAATAGGATACAAAGCATCAATTAAAAATGGAAGAAAGCGGGAGAAATATATTTTCGCTGATATAAATAGTTGTTGTAAAAATCTCTTCGTTAAACGGAATTTATTGCAACATATGCATTCGTAACAAAACGCCACCTAAATTCACACCCTCTTTACAAGAACCAAAAAATCACGGAGAATTACGAACGAAAATATTTCTACGTGCATTCAGTGGCAAAATTCGCGGCTTCACACTACGTTACTCACATAGAAACTCACAAAACTCGAAACACGAGGGAGCAGAAATTCCGCATGCAACGTTCAACGATCCCATTCACGGAGTCTGGCCGATTCTATTACGATTTTTCGAGGGGTGGTGAACCCTTGGTAGCGGTCTAATTTCAGGGTGAACCTAATATCTTCCACTAGGTTAACCGTGTTTTCTAGGGACTTCGCCCTTGCGAAATTTTCGCGAGAATGACGAAAGGGGAGGAAGTCGTAAAGACACGGCGCAGGGTAACAACCCCTAAACGCTACCCCAGCTATTTAATCGAGGGCCCAGCCTTGTTTTCCTCCACCATACAGATTTTCACGATCATCCGAGCAAATCATAGCAAAAATATATTGAAGCAATATGAAAATTCTCTGTTTCCTTGGGTTACAATAGGTAGATTTTTGTAACTTTCTTTTACTTCAGTTCACAGGCGCTACTGTAGATGATTAAATTATGTTTTTGCGTACTTAATATATTTAAAATACTATTAACATTAGGCGTACAAATTAAATCATACCCTTTATTTGTAAACTATTGTTATCATCATTCTTATCAAAATTGTGAAATCGCAACTTTTCTATTTTTTCAGTGACGAATTTGCTTGGTAAATGTGAAAATACTGAAAATGTTGAATATTAAAACGGTATTTGATTTTTTATGAATAAATATTAAATTTCATGAAATCCCGAAGGGTTAGAATTAATATGCATAATTAATAGATATTTTTTTTTTTTTTTTCAACAAAACTAACCTTCGTAAATTAATTCCGGACAGTTGTAGTGGCTACAAAATACAAAGAGTATTTACGCATTACTGAGTATATTTGTACTGTTTTAACAGTGGAAGAGTTAAAAATAACAGATAAGATGGCTGCTGTCTAAGTGACTAAAATTTACTTATTATTGGAAATTGTTATTATATAAAATTTGCGTAAGGAAATGATAAAATTCATGACAATTTATGTATAAAAAGTCTTAAGTATGTAATAATACACAGCATAAGTAGTAGAAATTCCACGTATAATTGACAAATTTGTCAAGTATAAGTTTGTTTCGAAGGCAACCATTGCATTTTATGATATACTTCTCTTTGTATACATCTATAATATAGTTGACATTCTGTTGTTCTTCCAAATTGATTACAGACCTTTGTTTTTCCTATAGCTTCATGCTGTTTTCCGTCTATTGTCTAGTTTTGTGTGGTTCGAGGTCGAAATTCAATTGCATGGGAATTTTTAGTATTGTTTGCGTTAATCGTTAATGCAGAATGAACGAAACGCGAAAGGTAGAGCTAAAAACATTTGCGATTTTTCGAAAAAGTTTGCCAGCAAAACGCGATCCCGAATTTCGACCAATCGATCGGAAAAGCGTCACGCGGTTCCGTTTCTGACGCAATTTCCACGCTCTTCTTTGATGTCGCACACGGCGTTGTGTGCCACCGAATTAAAATCGAAACCGTGAAATTAGTTCATGCAACGAGCACACTGAAAACATTTGAATTCATTAAAAACGCGTGTGCTCGGTGAATGGGAATTGCACATTTAAATTTGTACGATGATTTCATTGGAAGGAGTGGCAGTTCGAAAATCAATTAGTTAAAATTGGTTGAGAAGGTTAAATAAAAGCGGTATCGTTCGCTGATACGACAAATTGTATTTTGCCTTTGGCTTAATTTTATATGTGCATACTTTTTAATGAACCGAATACCCAAAATTTGTACACCGGTCTTTCTTAATTTTCACGAATCCTGTTCTATGGTGCAATAATTTGGGTCATTTATTAACGATATAATTATGTACAGTGAAATTTTAATTGCCAATGAATATCCCTTTAATAAATCTGTTTTTAGCTTCTGCGCCATGTTTACGATCAACGTTTTCATGTTTTCATACTTGGTTTTCTGTCTCATGAAAAATTTTATCTTTAGAATTGTGTAATATTGAGTAAAACATAGAATTATCATAGTATATTTAAATTGGAATTATTAATAGTTAGTATGAAATTGAAATATTAAAAATATTAACAATTAGGATAATATAATGGATATTATTAAATTGTGGCATGTTAATTATGGAAATTAGATCTTTTCAATTAATAATTTTTTGCAGTTCAAGGCACCGAAATCTTATGAATAATTAGTAAATATTATATTTCTTTATTTTATTTATATTAGTACATGTTATAATTATGCAATCGAATCGATCTTTACGCTAATTCATATTTTTATAAATAGTATAAAAGAAATGAGATTTAGATAATGGGTTGATCTATTCACTGAATACTATAATTTGTATTTTACCTTCGATATTTTATATTTGACTACTATTTGCATTCTATACCTTCTTATATATTTATATGTTTCATATGTGCATAGAAATTCGCAATCTAATTACCATAGAACACTGTTAATACTTCATAGTTTTATTCCAATATTATCCAATCGGATTTACTAATTTTTCTATCTGCTATAGTTGTACGCATCTCCAAAGAATTGAACTCTGTCTTAAATTTCTAGCCTTGCTCGTTATTTAATTAAAAAATGTCAATCAGTCTTAAAAATCCAACTCATTAATGGTTTCTGCAAAGTAGTCATGCAGTAAAGTTCTCTAAACTTCGTCTTTTCTCGACAAATATTCGTTATATGATGTGACACACCAGCTTTTTGCAAATCGTCATAGCAACGGGTAAATCAGATCAGGTAAATCCAGCACGATAATTCTCACTGAATAATTTTAATTATTTCACGAATTTTATGAATTTCGAGGTACCGAATAGTTTAAACTATTGAACAATGTTACTAAATTTGTAATTCTTTTGGCAATCGTTTGAAGAAAGATTTCCATTGACGAGAAATTGCGAAGTTTTGCATACAATGGACGCTGCGCTTAAACGCGTAAACAGTTCTTTTATCGAAGTGATGCAATTTCCCTTTTACTTTATTTTTCTCCGCGTACCGCACTTTTCTTTGGTACAATTTCCTGTGAAAAATGTTACAATCTGTTGTTCCAGTAACAAGAAAACCAAACGCAGTGCGCACAACGTTTCGCGTCTGGTTTTACAAATTGGAGTTTTTCGAAATACTAGTTCATGAAATTCACGTTATAATGGTATCAGCAGGTATGAAGTTACTTCGTACGTTTAATTCTTACATTTTGTGAATTGTAAATACTAGACTGCGGATTTTTATTGAAATTCATTTCATTCTCTAAACATTATAATACACACAATACTTTGGGTATTTACCATCATTTTCCATACTCTGTGCATTCTGCTCTTCTTGCATATTTAAATGTTTATATAATTGCACAAAAATCCGCAATATAGTAATTATATAGCGTGTGTTACCTAATACAGTTAATAATGTAAAATATAAGTTTACAATATATTTACAATCCAATACCATTTAAATTACACGTAAAATTTATGTCGAATTATTACAATCATATAAACTATTACATAGAATATTAAACCACGTATTTTAATTACCATTTCAAGTACCGTTTCTAATTTTAAATCTTCCTTTAATTCCAGATATCTTTCTACCTTTGATATTTTATAATATATATATTTTTAATAACATTCAACATTGCATCAACCCTATATAAAATATTCTCCACCGATAGATTTCGTTAAAGATTGTCACGAGCATCACGAAACCGCAATTATTTCACCTACTAGGCGTACGGTTGCAATTTGTAATTACGTCTGACGTATCACGTACTCGTTCTACTTACTGCAGAACTTGGCGCAAACGTTGAACCGCTTAGCAGTCGCTTTTCTCCCATGTGCTTTGATGTCGATTTCCGTGTTTCACGGAGAGGGTGGCTTTGAACAACTATCAAAAGTTTCCACGATGTAATCCCCATAAATTTCTCCAATGGCAGACGCCTGGCACTTTATAGGTGAGAACCGGGGCGCTAGTTGGGACGAAATCTTTCCATCGCGTATATCGATTTTTGCTTTATTTTGCCGACGATAAAGCTTCCAAAACGATCCACGGTCACGTGAAGCGAAAAAGTTAAAAAAGAAACAAATTCCGCCGGTCCAAAATCGAAAATTGCTGCAACGCTAACGTTAATCTTGTATTAAGCTCGCTTTTTCAGAGTAAAAAGGCATATTTTATTATTTAATGCCATTCAAATAAAAAAGGTTTGATATTGCATTTAAAACAGCAATATTAAGATTATGTTTGATTTGATATTCTTAGGTTTGCCGATGAATAATCCACCTTTTCATTTAATTCAACATTTATTTTTAACAAAATTAAATGTCTACTCTGCCTTAAGTACAGCTATTATTGTTCTACAATACTTCGCTGCATTTTTCGGACAACTTATGAATTTGTACTTGAAAGAAAATTTGATCACTTGATAAAATAAACTGGTTAATTCACTAAAAAATAATGAATTACTTATTGGTACATCTAATATATTTCTAAATATTTCGTCTTGATGTTCAATGCATTTGAAACTTTTATAAGTCAAAATAAATTACTATTCGCAGTCACACTGTTCAAACATTCAAACAGACGATTTTTTTCGGGTTTGTTCAAATATTCAAGCTATTTGGATAATCAAATAATTGACATGGTTCGGAAAGATCAGTTTCATCATGCATTAAATTTCAAGTACTTGAACTACATACTAATATTATAATTAAAAAGAAAGTTAAATAGGTGCCCTTGAATGGGACATATTGTATAAACATTCTAAGGGTTTACACATAAAATATCAGCGCTTCATAAAATTGGAAAGTTTTAAGAGAGTTGCAGTAATTTGATATAATGGGAACTTTGTACTGTGCAAGTAGTATAAGAGCGCAATGTGTCAGGCGCAATTACAGGAGTTGCAAGCACGATAATTGTTGAGAATCTCTTAGGTGCCACGATAACCTGTTGGACTCAGATAACAGGCATCATGCCAAGCCTGATGATTGGTGTCATTAATGTCTACAAACTCCCGCCATAAACATGCTCGTAGCTGTAAAACAATTTTTGAGAGCTCCAGTATTGAAACTTGGAACATTCATAATTTTAATTCCATCTCTTCACACGGAGAATATTATTGTATTGCGTTTATTTGAAATTAAGATTCTAGGAACTAAGAATTTAGGAAGAAAAGTAAATAATTATGTTACACTCAATACATATTGAGATTAATTTTTTACAATCAATCTTAAATAATAACTTGAGGGGACAACCTATAGTATGTATATGAATACCCAAAATTCAATTAAATTAATATTGCTTTCAGTAAATTATATTTAGAATCATGAAATATTTAATATTATATAGCTTCAAAGTAAGTATTTAAATTTTAATTTCCATTTAAACGATTTAAAATTATAGCTAATTAAACTATTTATGTGTAATACATAATATTTGTGTTGTACATAATATTATATGCAAGCTGTTCAACTGAAAATTTTACATCTAACATATATTTAAAAAACAATACATTTTCTGAAAAAAATGTTTCATACAAAGGTCTTTGTGTTTCAAAAGGGAAATATTATTACTTTGTTTATTTTTTTATTGGACATTTTCAAGGTTATTTGAATGACAACTTTTTTTTTTATGAAAACCTATATCTTTATTTATAGGTTCTCATCATACATAAAGAAAGAAAAAAGAAATATATGGAACATTTGTTTCTCAGATTTTATTTTAAGAACACATTTAACGAAATAGAGAAAAAATGTTGCTGATGGAACTTCTTTATTTTTTTATGACTAAATGATGATAAATCAATAACGTATAAACCTTTTTATTTCCCTTCTGAAACTGAGAAAATTTCGTGTTCCAGATTCTTCCTGAAAATATTCCGTTAACGAGATATTTAGATGTAAACTTTTCAAATAAATACTCTGTATTTTCTTTCGTAAATATTGTTAGAAGCGGAAATAAATATTGAATCGAATACTGAATGTTAAATATTCACTTAAGGCGCCTGCACCTCAGTATTTGCAGAATTACACGTGTAATTAATACTTGCTGTAACACACGTGTCAGTGTTTACCGAATATTACGCTCATATTTGTCATCATTTGGAATTTCAGTGCTAGAATTCCTTCACGATGATTAATGTATTTTAATATTGGAGTTTCAGTGAAGCATGGCTGCGAGAAAAATGGGAAACGTCATGCGTCCTTCATTAAGAATCCTTCATTTATTATATCTTTAATGTCGTCCCAGTTGCCATTCTAGTTGTACGTGAAAATTAATTAGTGTGGCTACTTTTATGTTATAACGACAGCAACGTAAATATCACCGGTTGATACATTAAAGATACTCAAATAGCAAACGCAAATATTCATTCGATGCATGGATTTCTGCGAAATATATGAAACGCCGGTGCGCATTTTAATAAAAAAATTCTTGGAATTATTTTATATAGCATAGCTGCATGAAAGATTCTGCAAAATTATTACATAATCCTATATTGATGGAAGAGCGTATTATTAATGAAATCTTTCTGGATACTTTCATTTGGTTAATTTTAGAAATACCGTAAAATGGAACGATTTCATGAAACAGTCACAGTTTATGATGGGATTTTATACGCTTTGAATCGCTTCCAATGGATACTGTATATTAGGTGACAAATTCGCATCACTTCGAACATGATTCGAAGCCTAAAACTCTTGAAAGTCTTGAAAAACTTGATCGATTTAAAAGTTTACGTCGTCTCCGAAATTTCATCCAAATTGTCCTAGAATTATATTTCAAGTAATTCGAATTTTTCACCATTTTACAGATGTGAAGCGAAACTTTTTCTGCAGGAATTGAAAATATTTTTAACCCTTTGCACTTTGCTTAACGTAATACACGTAACATTTTAATGTTTCTAGAAGAGTAAAAAAAAGTGTTAAATGAATTAGTGACAGATCATAGTATTACAAAAGTTTTGGAGTGCAAATGGTTAATTCGTGAACAAAAATATATTAATAATCATAATATTAAATCTATTAAATATATTTAACAAATATAATCTATGAGTCAAAATAACATTAAATCTATGAATCTATCGAAAGAAGCACAGGATTTTATAGGAATATTAATTATAGAGTTGATTATAGTTCGACGAAACAATTTTTCTGTTTAGAATGATATAGCATTATAGTTTTGCGGGGTAGTGTATTTTACTGTTTTACAGAAAATACGCGAATACGTGGTAGAAATCATCCTTCCATCCATTCGATTTCATCAACTGAAAGGTTGATACAGAAACACCGATTTTTCACGCCACGATCTTTCTAAAGCATATTCACTTCGACATTTTTCTACGGTATAATTTTTCCACGTCATTATTTTCCTTTCTATACGCAGACACATTTTCTTTTTTCATATCCAGGTGTGCTCGTTACCCAGAACATTGAAAAGTATACGTCTGATTCACCTTTGACTGTTTGCCTTGGTTTCTTTTTGTGCCACTTGAAATCCTGTACCTCAAATTCACCATCGTGTATTCTTGCGAGCTCGTTTTACAAAAAGTAAATCACGCGTCAGCAGTAAATATAATAAGGATTTAACAAGAAACGATTTACATTATTAACAGAGAAATAATTCTAAGGCTACAATTTGTACAACTCAGTTAGTATGTTAGTTTCTGTGTAACTTAAAAAGGGTTTGAATATAAATTATGTACTATTATTATTTGAAAAGATGTACAACATATTGCATGTTTTTTTATTTTACGTTACTTCATTTCTGCGCAATAAATTACCTAGACAAATGTAATTGTTGCGAAATTATGGATAGAATACATTATTTTAATTTTCAACGAACAAATACGAATTTATTATTGAAATAACTTCGAAAGTTTATGGATTAGGTTCTTGGAAAAATATTAGGGAACATATCACTGTATGGTTAGGCTCTTTATTTGAGGAAATTATTTATCTTTCTAAAGAAAATAGTTAACTTTTCGATATCCGTGTAAAAAAAGATTTAGAACCACTTAAAACTCATTGAAAATTAGTATTAAGATATTTACCAATGAATAAAACACTATTTCTAAATATTAGCCAGAAAAGTTCGAAAGAAATTCGCATTTTCACTAAAAATCATCTTTTAATACTCCAGAAACCAAAATCACATTACTTTCACAAAGAGTTAATAACCATATGAACATTTAATTTCGAATTTGTCCCAAATAGAACACATGTCCTCCGTTTTCGTCGTCTATAGAAAGTATTAAAGGGAGAAGCAGAAACTCTCAAGGAGGCGTTAAAACGCGAACTCTGTTTCGGTGAAATCGACCTCAAAGAAATTTGATAAGAAGGCAGTCGGGGAAGCAGAAGTGGAAAACAGGAAACAGATTAATCCCTCTCGGTTTGAACGGGAAAGTTTCGTTGTCTCGAATAAGAGAGGCACGATAGCATCAGCTGCCAAAGATTCTCCCTTGCGAAACTTCCGCCCCTCTTCAACAAGAGAGGGGTAAAGAGAGGATAGACACAACGCGTGTAGTTCGATTCAAGAGCATCGGTTTTCGCGCTCGCGAAACTTTTATGCCGGTCGAAAGCGATACAGAGTCGAGGCTACCACTTTCGGTGACCTACTGAATAATAATCGATCCCTAAAAATGGAATTTATAAATCTAGGCGACTATTTTTAGATCCCACCACTTTCTAGTTTTCTGATTGAATCGAAATATAGAAAATGTTGAAAAAAATTTCTTGCGTTCTACAACACGATTCAAAGTTCAAAATTTTGATTGTGGGAAACTTAAAAAGTGAACGTTTTTAAATTATTAATCAAAAAAGGAAACAATTATTTATAACAAACAAATCGCACTGTTTAGCGGCATGAAGCCTACTGGACATTGTAGCGGGAAGGATTACTTGAATGGATTCACTTCGAAGGAAGAAAGTATGTAAACAGTGCAAACGCTTTGGAAAAGAGGATTACTTAAACTTCCTGATAATCAAACGATAAATACCACACGTAAAATATTTACAAAAATGTAAATGTACACATATCACCTTCGAGTGATTCGAAAATATTTCTACGAGCTATCCAAACAACCTAACACAAAACACGAATTATGTGAACCTTTTATGTGTCACTTGTATACAAGTGTGTGAACCCTTAATACTTCTAAAATATTGGGACTAAGTGCATTATCCTATCTGAACATTTTACGAGGCAACTTAAAAACTCTTCAAAATTAGCATGGCGTCGTTTTGCCTGATATCGAGCGGCCAGTAAGTGGAGCAATTTCTAAGGAAAGAAGCTTCCACTCATCCCATAACCACTCGTAATAAAGTACGTCCCTGGTTTATCGTCGAACGCGAACGTTGATCCTGCCAGCTGCCGTTTATCAGGCGCGATCGGAATAAAAAATTCGCATGAAAGGAAGCCAACAGGGTCCTCAGAGTTCCAGAAGCTTCAACACGCGTCTTCTTTCCTTTATTGCTCAATAATTCGCGTATTCTCTGCCTTGCTATCCGAAGGAAAGCATTAAATGCTCCGCTGCCTCAATTTGTTCATGGTCAGAGCATCGACAAGATGAATGCCACCATAAACATGCAGTTTGCAGGGACAATTGTCGAATAATGTTTCCACTGGCCAGTCTTTCAGTCGCCGTTCCCTTTTCTCCCCTCCCATACGCAAAATTTGCGATTTTTTTAATGACTCTCCTATTTATTGCCGCTTCTTCGAACGGTTTACGTCTGATCAGCTTTTGACGAAAGAAATCAAACGATTCTTCGCGAGATAGGGTAAATGTCCCACGTACTGTCGGTGTCCCTGTAACCGACACTTGAATTATTTTATTTAATAGCAAAGTAATACACGAAGTATCGTAAATAAACAAATTTCGATACTAAATTTCGACTTCGGTTTACGTAACAACGCATGCACATTGTATATTTGTTTACACTTTATATTTAAAACGAAATATTAGCAGGCAAGTGTGCTGTTGGACATTAAAACGTGACCAATGTGATTAGAAAATATGTGACGTGTCATAATTCAGTGAAGGCGATACGTTTACTATACATCTTATATCTGTCACACATATTGACGTACTAATATATGTAAAAATTGTTTCCATTTAAATGAGAACTTTTCAAGTAACAATAATAAGGACATTGGACTTTGTTACACATTTCAATTACATAGTAATTAATTCACTATATTCAACATATAAAAACGGTTCATAAATAAACGAGCGGTTGAATATTGTTATGCTCCCAACTGGAACAATTTGTAGGTTAAATACGTTCTAAAATAGTTAAATAAAGTTACGCGATAAAAGTAACAATAATAAAAATAATAAATTAAAATGGCAGTAATTGGTACGTCTACCCTACTTGATTAGTGACTGCTACATTGGCATCTAGTAGACATTCATGAGTCGAATGATGGTTGCCTGAGTGGTAGATGGCAATCGTAGCGGGGAAGTAATAAATTTTAGCTTTTGTTGAAGTTCATTGGAGATCGTAGGGAGATCGGTAGTAAAAGTAGTGACGGGTAGTGAAACAATTTTGTTGCTGTTACTCTGAAATGTAGGGTGTCTCTTCATGAGACCAAGCTAGCGATTAATCGTAGAATGTAGAACGCAAACGTTCGTCATTTTTATGATTCGCAATGCGATTTATTATTGGTATACATTTTTAAGACGTTTCCTACGGAAATTTGCAATACTGTGGTACCAAGAAATAAAATTCAGAGACTCGTAAGTTTGTTGTTGAATGACGATTGTGTTCTAGAATTAAGAATCTACTTTATTGTGTTCTGATAGCGGTGACAATGCTTTTTATGGCTACTTCGAGGAAGAAATATATTTACTTAGGTAACAGAATATAATAAAACGAAATTGTTACATTGATATATACGGTGCCTTTTGATGAGGTCAACGCGGTGGTTAAGAAAACTCGGGTTTATTGCTCCGATAGTGAACATGTTATTTTGTGGCTATTTTCAGGAACGAATTTATCTGCTTGAAGGTAATAGAACATTGGTACCGTGAAATGTAAGGTGCTTTTCGTCGAGGTCAATGCGGTGGTTAAGAATCTGGCTTATTGCGTTCCCACAATGGTGAAATATTATTTTATGGCTATTTTTAGAATTTATCGACTTCGGTAATAAAATGCGATGAAATGTAATACGATTTTTTTTTATCTCAGAGCCAGATTCACCTGAGTTTTGTATTGTATTAGGTATTGGAAAAAAATCTGTGGTATTGCTTTTACAGCGTATAAAATGGAGGAAAGTCATCCAGAACATTTCAGTATATTTTGTTGATTGACTTCATTTTTTTGTTTTGGGGTAATAAATATCAAAATTCGTTTAAAAGATACAAAACTCTGTCTAAAATTAGATAATTTTATAACAGAGTAGGAACAAAAATGACGGCAATATAAAATAATACTAAAATAGTTGTGGTTTGAAATAGTTCAATCAATTAAATCTACTTCACTTACTATGTAACGTTGTGTTTTTATGATTCTAATACACTAAAGAAAGAACAGAATGATGGTGTACGCTAATTAGGAAAATATTAATTAGGTTATTCTGGCTTCCAAGTACTGATTTGTCATAAGTAGGCTACGGAT
Source organism: Eucera pruinosa (assembly GCA_028830335.1). Classification (NCBI taxonomy): domain Eukaryota; kingdom Metazoa; phylum Arthropoda; class Insecta; order Hymenoptera; family Apidae; genus Eucera; species Eucera pruinosa. The sequence goes on along the minus strand of JAMYCR010000009.1, from coordinate 8,029,760 downwards.
TTTTATACAAATTCAAAATGTCACAAACGCATTTAAAAACGTACGATATTAACAAAGATTTTTTGGTACTCTACAAATCGCTTTATCCACAGTTCCTTCGATATCGTATATATTTATACATTTTGTGGCTATTCTGCAATTTTTGTTTACATTCAAAATGCTCATAATTGCATAAAAATTAAAAGTTCAATTCAAATGTCCATTTTTTTAAGTGTTATGATATTACAGATTTCCTTTGACAACGTGATAGAACAGTGATATCAAGTTAAACAAGCACGGAAAGGATAATAATGATCAATGAAATTGGAATGTTCCGCCTACTAATATTTTTCTCATTATTCCTATTACTCTCATATTACATTTTTAACGTATTCAATTTTGAAAATATTTTTCTTTAACCTTACGCTAAAGAGGATAAAAAATACTTCTTTTCAAAGATTTCTGCTTCGACACAAAACTCCAGAGATAAAACTTGTCACAACGAAAATCGTAAAACCTTCTCAAATAAACTACTTTTAACCCTTCATCTTAAATTTATTTTCCTTATCCACCTACTTCCGTCAAGCTTGAAACACAACATAGAAATAAACATATTTGCGGCAAAGGAAATTTTATGTCAATGTTAATAGCAAGTAACTGTGAGTTTCCAGTGTTTGAGTTACGACAGAAGAATGTGTGGACTTAGTGCTTGAAATTAGGGGTGCGAAAGAAGGATGCATCCAAGGTGGCCACCCAAGGTTTTGAACGAACGTGACCGAATGTATTCTGGAAATGTCTGCATGGTTTGCTTTGGAATCTGGACCGAATCAGAAGGATTCAGTCAAAATTCTCCGAAGAACGTGCTTGACTATTTTAAATTATTGTGATTTTGTAAAAATATCATATTGAAATACATTGAAATAAAATCAATTTGGTATTCGATCTCATTAAAAATAATTGTTGAATGTAACGAGAAAAGTGGATTATTTCATTGGTACACCTAATATTTAACTCTTCATTACTAACATTGTATCTAGTAGATTACGCGTGATGCATTTCCATACTTTGTAGGCAAAAATTACTTTCTTCCTTTGTGATTACGTAACCATGAAATACTTTCTAATATAAATCTGTATATCATTACACGTTATTCCACTTTTCTACGTAAATGAAACTGAAAAATCCTACGCTACAGAATCCACTAAAAGATTCTCATTTACGAATCATTCTCATCCGAAGAGCTCCATATTTTATTCCGTCACTCTAACAAATTAATATCCCAGAAGCCGCTACTCAATTATTCCATTCATCACGATCAAGTCAAGCAATTCACGTCCCACAGAAAGAAAGTAAATAACAACAACCACCGCTTCTCCTCGAAATAATAACCCCTGCTTGTTCTTCCCGTCGACGTAAATGAAAAATCACCGCAAAGAGTGTCACAAAAGGAGGGAAAAATATATCTGCTTAAAAACGTATCGCTCGTCGCCATTGAGGGGGTGGGGGAAGGAAATTGAAGAAAAAGGGTGAGGGGGGGGGGGGGGAGGTCCAAATGTGCAACTCAGGCCATCTCCATTCTTTGCGTCTACGTCCATTCGAAAGAGACTTGAAAAGAAGGCAGATAATAAAACCGATAAAGAAATATTCTTCCTCCGCACGTGGATGGATGCGAGAATCGATACTGGAATCGCGGTCGAAGCGACGCCTACACGTTGATGGCCCTCGATATAAAGCCATCGTTCTCTTCTCGACCGGCAGCCAGCCACCCCTTGTGCCTATAAAAAGGCAATTTCCTTTCTGCACGGGAAACTCTTCTCTCTTTCGCGGACGAGATCCCTGCAACTCGTAGGTCGCAGACGTACCCACAGATCGAGCTTTATAATCGCAGGAATTACTCGACTGTAGAGCCTGCTGAATGCGAGATCGTTTGTGGCAGACGCCTTTAGGAAACTTTGTCGGGTTGCTTTACGGGGTAAGTTTTGGATGGGCTTTACGTGATTATTCACCATTTTTCGTTTCGCGGGAATTTCTCGCTTAGTGCAATTTATTGATACATCGAAATCCGGTTATTATAACACAGATGCGGTGAATACAGAGTAGACCTATCATCTAAAGCTGTTTTGCATTACGTTGGCCAATAGGTCTTGTCGTTTTTATGCAACATGGCATTGGTATTGCGATACACAAGTTAACGCTTGTGAATTCTTCATTTCGACTGTACGCTCATGGCTTTTGGGTCAGAAATGCAACTTCGCATTTATGAAATTTATATTTTCCAACATTACGATGCGATAAAAGGACTGAGGGAACATAAAAATAACCACTTGCCGATGCTGTCATAGTTTAGTTATAGAAAAGCAATATATTAAGCCAAATTATTTATTTATAACAGGTTTTACACGTACACCGATATTTTTACACAGCCATAAAGAAATCCGAATCTATTAAGTGTACAAATTAATTCAGAGCCTTTATCTTTAAACTCTTGCTACCTTTATCAATTCAAAATCGCTAATTCTCTATTTTTCAGATGACGAACTAGCCCCGTTTATTAATATTTAACAATTTAAATGTAAGAAAATTGAAGAAACTGAAAGCTGATAAAACTCGCTTAAACGTGCTTTTGTTGAAAACATTGAAATTCTTCCGGGATGAAATAACGAAACTGGTATGATGATATCAATATGGTAAAAGATTGTCGAAACAACTCGCTAATACATCGTTTAACAAAGTTTCGAAGCTTTTCAGAAGTACCGCCTTATATTTTCATATCTAAAAAAAAAAAATTAATTCCAAGTTCAATTTCAATAAAATTGTTTTGTCGTTATGAATAAAACTGTATCCAAATATTAATTCAGATCATGCATAGATTCAACAATGCGGTCATTCACTGGTTGGCCAACTGTATTACAGCCTGCACCTTGATCAAAGTTTCTAACGTTGAACAACAAAGAGTGGACAGACATCTGTCGTTTGGAAAGAAAGGACGCGCTTTACTTGGTGTCGCATTTCCGGCGGCGGTACGTTTGCTAAAGTGCATAGTCATTCCGGCAAAGGTTGCAAGAAGCGGCGTAAAATGTCCTTGAGGAAGTGGCGCAAACTCGTCGCTTCCGCTAAAGGCCGTTTTCATACTCGTTATTTAAGATTACTCCCGGGGGCTCACCCCGCAATTTATGAAACTCGTAATGGGCTCCCCTAGGCGTTACCTTTTGCCGGTGTATAATGATTACACGCGCCGCTATCGCCGCGAAAATAGAAGCTGACGGTGTACCCTTTAATTTATTAAATATTATACCTACTATCCTTCGAGAATCGCATCCTTGCATTTTGTTTCATCCCTTTATATCTCACATTTACCCGCTTCTTTTGTTCTTCACTTTGTTGAATTTGTTCTTTGGTTCTCATTCGTATGGCGAAAAGATGAGTATCTAATCCTTTCGTTGCGGTGCGTTTCAAATATTGACTACGTGCAAAAGTATCGATAGCTTCCGGTCAAAGATGGTATTATTGATTATTGACATCTTATCAATACTTTATTGATACTTAATCGTTTCGCTACCGACGCATTGGAAGTGAAAATTAAAAGCGTAGTTAAAGAGTAATGTTTATTAATATGGAAATGATATAGATATAAATATTTGGATACTCTGGATAACTAATTGTATCGTAATATTGACGTATGAATGATACTAGAAATTAAATTCTGTTATAAGAAAAATATACGTATGCAATTTTTGTGAACAGTATTCTCTGTATTTTAAACAATATTTGCCAAGCGGAGTGATTAAACGGCTGAAAAAAAGTAAAGAAATGAGGAAATATATTTTACGGTGAAGAAATACGAAGCGAATAAGGAAAATTAATAGTATTGTGTTCTTTCCTCTCGAGAAAAACTTTCTAACTATTCTCTGCCAATTTTCCACGCACTCGTGATTAACTGGAACCAAGCCCTGATTTAAGCGTAAGCACTTTCTGAAGGTAATGAAATTTTGGTTCAACTATGCTGTAATTCAAGAACAATGCGGACCATAGTATTCGTTGCGAAGCGAAGCGCTATTTGCGCCATCGTGCCCTAAATTATTATTAACGACTGCTCATAACAATGCTTGTCGCAGATTCTTCGGCTACCGTTACCTTTTTACAGTCTCATCTAATTAATTATGTTAATCGCGAAAAAGAAACAGAATTTGTTTATCGTATACCACGCATTTAATTTTTAATTTAATATCCCATAAAGTAAAGTAGAATTTTAAATCGACAATTTCGCACTTCAGTCATTTTATTAAAATATTTTAATGTTTTATTGAAAAATCTAAGAATTTTTTTCAAATGTTCAGTAATATAGAAATGTATGAAGATAATCAATAGATTACTATATCGAATATGGAACCTGTATTTTATTTTTAGTGGATAAAAGTTGAATTTTGTATAAAAAGGCATCGAATTAATTTGTATAGCTAATATTAATAATTCTAAAGAAAATAGAAGATATTCAATAGATTATTATGCCGAATATTGAACCTGTATTTTATTTTTAGTGGATGAAAGTTGAATTTTGTATAAATAGGCATCGATTTAATTTGTTTGGCTAATATTAATAAATCTAAAGACGATAGAAGATAGAATTGCCTTTGTACTCAGATTCAACATTTTTCTCGTTTCAGAAGGAAGAATTTTCATCCCCCAGGAGATACATTTTCCACCCCTCTAATATCGAGGGAGTAGCGATCGATAGCAGCAGATGGGACAGAACTATTTTTTACGATCCTAACAACTTCATCCCCCCTCTTAAAAGGTTCACATTTGCACTTGCTTGAGCCAACATTTTTTCAGCTGCTTTATGAGCTGTTTTCGTTTTTAAGGCATTCTTGTCTAGACGCTTTTCCAGGTGGATGAAAACTAAAATGCCTCTTTCGATTACGCGAAAGTATTCCGTAGGGTACGTCGTTATCACGTGTATTTATAGTCCCTTTGAAGGGTGGAATATACAAGGGTGGCGGAAATTATTTTGAACTTTTCAACATGGGTCTGTTATTGTTATGAATAGGAAAGTTTAAGCGAAACTTGTTTTATTTCAGCGGCTGGATAATATTTTGTTAAAAGTTTATTCATTAGTATACGTTGATTCATTTACTCCTTCTTTGCTCCATTTTTTGAACGGTGTAATTTATAGAGGTGAAGAAGTTTGGGAATTAACAGTTAATTGAAGACTAATACAGATTTTAATATTTTAAAAATACTCTACGCACGATTTAAACTGCAGAGTTTCGATTTTGTTGAATTTTTATTAAACTAGCTATGAAAAATATTAAATATATAATTTCTAGGCAAATAAAGATAGAAATAATTACGGAATATTTTATCATTATTAGATGCATTAGAATTTTGTAGACAAGTAAATTCAATTTCTATCTTCATTCAAGCTCACACATTCAACTTTCAGAATTTCACTATCTCTGAATAGATTTTTGATTTGTTATTAATTTAATTCTTCATTAATTCAGGCTTGAACACCCAATAAGATTAAACTTACAGATACCCATAACTTTTATTCGATACAATCTACTTCTTTACTTATCGCTAATTTTCCTCGTTTATATAATATGACTCCGGTCACTCGGGTTTTTAAGCTTTTCAAAGCTGTTTGTAAAATTTCACCTACCGTAGAAATAAAAGCTATTAGCCACAAGAGTGCTGCTGTAGAAACATCAAAAGCGATAAAAATTACGCCTTAATTCTCCGCGAAATGAATCCTCGTAAAACAATCCTTATGCTCCTTGGACACCTTCTACGTGAAACTCGCTTTGCATAGCGCGCGAAAATGAACTGAGGCAGTGAGATACAAATTAAAGGAACCCCGTGGCCAGATTATTTCCGACTTTAGGCGTTGGTCCGCGTGAGCAGCTGCGACTATCGACCGTAAGTTGAGATGAGAGGAGAAATTCTACGCGAAAGCTAGTTTCTGGATACCACCCTTCGACTTCCTTCTTGTAGCAGTTTCCCCCTTCTTCAAAGGACACCCCAATCAGCTTGCACGCAAACAGCTTCGGGCAGGCTCTTCCCGTTTCTATCTTCCCCTAAGACGTGTCGTAGCCATGAAACAGAGGCCATTTTTGTGTCCAGCTAGTTGAATATTTAGCTATATATTTATTTCAACATACGATAAACACTGAATTTACAAAAGGAACGTATTAATAATAATAGTAGTAATGCCATCGAATTAAATTAAACCGAAAATGCTAAGATGAAGCTTAGTACAGGGTGGCCACTGAAAGACTGTAGGGTTTGAAAAAGTCATAACTTGTTCATTTCCAATCTTACTTACCTCCTTCTTTTGTAGGTTACAAAGCAAGCCCTGGAGATTAAAATGGATACGTATGATGTCCAATAATGAGGAAAACTCATTGAAATTTTCTATTCCAGTGAAAGATTACGTGTTAAAACCCTATATTTAACTCTACTCTTTTAGATGTTGGGTTATTGAAAATCCAAGGGAGTTACATTAGTAAAGTCATGGAAAATGCTGTGGAAAGAGTTCGTATTTATGAGCAGGAAGATGGTGGTGATTTGAGGGATATTGTTCTTCACACATAATACTGAAAAATATCCATTAATTATATTTCCAAATAAAATAATAAAAGATTAAAAAAACATGTGTCTGCGAAAGTTATTTTTGTTTTATATCATTCAGCCAATTCAATGGCCACTCTGTAGAAAAACCTGTAAAGTTCAGTTTTAGATGAGTCGATGTTTTGCAGAAAGAAATCAAGATTTTCTTGCGTTGGCATTGGCTGTACAGCAGATGTAATGTACCTTGAATTATATAGCTTCGGCCTGAACATAAGTGACGCCATGAGCTGCCGAATAAGAGCATTGAAATGCACAATAGTTAGAATAGATGGATTCCTAGTTTCTTCATGAACGATTTTGTAAAGAAAACAGATTAGTTATAGTTCTCCTATATATTCGGCTAGAATATCCCAAATTTTACAATTTCTTAGTCTTACTTTACAATTAGAACACACAGTCTGCAAAACAAGAGTGTGAACGCGATGTCTTTATGAAAATTATCCCTTTCGTAAAAATATAACCATAAGCACTCTCACAAAACTAATACGTATTTATTTAATAAGGGGCTCAATATCCATTGTTACCAATTATATAAGAAATTCATATACACACGATTGTCAGTGAAATTTGCTACTTAATTACCGTGATTTTACAAAATCTTATATTTCCTATCGTTCCACAATTACCAAATTTTGCCTTATAAATATATTTCACTGTACGTTGTAAAATAAGCATAAACGGAGTCACAGTAATAAGATGTGATTCTAACACAGTTGGAAATAAGACAATTCTATTTTATGCTCCATTTAAGTGGGGAAAGGGTTGTTGTACAGTTCATTGATATTTAATAATCAAGAGATGCTATTGTAACCAGATAGAAGATGTAAACAAGATATGACAAACAAGACAACTAATGAAGTAGGAAATCAAAGCGGGGAAATGAACACAAAAGACTTCGGAAAACAAGAGGAAATAATTAATTGATTCTTCGGAATCATTGGTTCATTATTAATTATGGAAGATTATTAATCGTTATAGTTATGATTATTAAAGTTATACTGCAGAAATTCCAAATAACAGTTATTTCACAAATTTGTTCGAAAAAAGTTATTAAGTAAAAATTAATCTGTATCTAATTGGAAGGTAATCATCGTTAAATATCAAAGAAATATCATAGAAAAATATACAAACCAAAAATGTTGATTTTTAACTATTCTGATTACAAATAAGAATTGTAATTGATTAACATTTGTTTTGGTTACTTGTAACCATTATCGACGATCGAAATTCTATTTGGATTACCTACAGGAACCCTTTTTTCGAACTGCTGAATTTCACATTTGTTAGTTGTTTCACTATAATTTCGAATCATTTGAATTGTATCACACTTAGCTAATCAAATATGATTAGAAGAAGTGGTTCAAATATTGGCTATCACTTATATTTTAGCGTTTATTGCCTAACCTGTTGAAGATACCTAATCGTTTACATATCAATATAAACTTTCTGATGTAAAATTGAAATATGTTGAACAAAAGTAATGTTTGCAATAAATTACAAATTTAAAGTAACATTGAAAATTTTCATTTATGAAAGTGTGGTTCAAATATGGGCCACTCGTAAAATGATCTAAAATAAACATGAAAACTATCGTTCTTTTTTCAGAAAATTGTTCGTTTTATTGAAAGTGGGTGAAAAAAGCTTTCAATGTCAGCAATATAGTGCTCGTTAGTACACTAATACTTACTTCGACGAATTATTAGAACAACGAAACAAACATACCTCTGAAAACCTTTACGATCACGAAATTCGTAACAATGACACTGTTTGCAACAAAACACGTTAATACAACAAACGATGCTTACTATTTTTTATTTATTCTTTGGTCGTAGTTCTGACACAGGGCAGCACTTAATAAGCCCTATACTTTAATTATCCCATATTTGAATCACTTTGGCAAGGTTCTAAAATCAGGTGTTCCATATTACCAACGTTTACCCTATGGCTTATTTTTGAATTGAAATATTGCCGTTCGTTCCAAATTCCTCCAATTCATACTAAATGGAACATCTGTCTCTCAACCAATGTTAACGCCTAATAGGAAAGGGTGGATAGGAAATTAACTTCTGTCGGACGACAATCATTGTGCTATCGATCCTATTGTCTTGTTCGATACGCTCTCATGTTCGATCGTCCGGCAGATCTATCCTGTTCGAACAAGTTAAAGTGCTTTCGATGCTTACGGGCAACTTGCATCGACTAATTGTCCACTCGATCCGTACCGATGAAACACGATACACACTCCTGAAACATACATACACACACATACACAAGCGCGCGCGAGCGCGCGCGTATAGCATGTGCGCGATTTGGTAATCGATAGTGAGGCCAAGTCGACGTCGATTGTCGAAACTCGCCGATTAAATTACCGTCCGAACAATTTTCAACTCGCGCTCCGGCAACTTTATCGTGGCAGACTAATCGGTGTTAGTTGCTGGAGAAATCCCTGTTGTTTGCCCTGGACAGCGATTAATCGATCCCGATTGAAAGTCGTTAATGACACTCACCGCCGAATAAGTTTATCTATAAACTGTTATTGCGTGCGAATTATTTTGGGAAACTTTGTTTTATGGGCTTTAATTGGAATTGATGCGCAGCCGGATTCCACCGGAAACCTTTTACGTAGCCAAAACTAATTTCTTATTACAGTGGGGTACCGTATAACGAATCAGATCGTTCTAAAAACTGCTTCGTTGTAGCATTTATGTGTTTTGCAGCATACATCGAGATGCAGTGAGAGTCAAAAGTAAGTATACACCCCGCGAAAATTAAATTGAGTGAAATTATAGGTTAATAAGAGGTTAAACTTTATGGGTAAATTTTATTCTTCAATTTATCAGACCGATAATTCAATTTCATCCCCCCGATTCATAATTTGAGAATATTGTATCGTGTTTTCTTTGTTTATATCAACCTAGTACATAATATGAAAGTGAATATATATTTATGTATTATACACTTCGTAAAAATAAAATTATACTATAATTTGTTCACTGTAAAATCGTAATTATATTATAATTTATTTACCGTAAGTAATATTATAATTGTACTACTATTATACAATATTTATTTATTTGCTATAAATAATACTGTAACTATACTGTAATTTAATTTGTACCACAATCAATACTATATATATTTATACTATAATTTTATTTTTCTGAATTGTATACTCACTTTTGATTCTCATTGTAAACTGTATGAAATACAGAAATATACGAAATGTCCAAAATACGTTGAGGACCTAAAATGAACCACCAATTTACAAAAGTAAAATTATGGTATAGTTTATTTACTGTAAATTGTACCGCAATTACATTATAATGCATTTTCTATGAGTAATACTATAAGTATATTAATTATTACACAATAATTATTTATTTGTATAAGTAATATTATAATCGGACTCTAATTATCCTATAATTTCACTCAATTCCATTTTTGTGAAGTGTATATTCTTACTTTTGCCTCTATATAATAAACTTATTAATTTATCTTCCTTTGTATCATACTTTTCGTCATCGTTCAATCCCCAAATAGTCAAAAACCAATCAAAATCCAATTTCCCAGTCACTAGACAACAAATACAATTTTCATTTCTAGGCAATTTACACGTCCTGCACGTTTCACCATTAAACCCAACGACACGATCCCCAAACTTCCAACAATTATACTGTATGAAAGCAGAAACGGCGATCGTACACTATAAAAACGTGAATTTCATTTTCTTTTCTGTGTACAGGTAGGAAAATAAACGGGTAAAAAAGACATTTTGTAGCAGCTGGTGGGGCAAATTAATCCAAACTCAACCGTCACTCGCCGGTAATGGAATCCAGAGACTCGAGATAATATCCTGGCTATGGTGAAACTAAAACAGAGCCGATATTTCGGTGCACCAGCCACGGCTAAACACCGAGGGAAATGTAACCGGTATTATGGGAGTATAGTGCACGTTTCGGGGATCATCTTATAACAGCGACCCTGGAATAAGCCAAGGGCCGAGGTTGGAATATAGAGGCTCTTACTTTGCATTTAGGTTCTTTGAATCTCCTTCGGCCAAATAAATTCTTCGTTATAAGATGGGGTGTAAATCTTGCAAGAGACATGTTTTTCAATTATGTTTCTATTACAGTGGGATCAAAATTTCATTTTTATGCCCTCGATGGTTGAAATTGAAGTATCGTAAGGCTTCAAAATATGAAATATGAATTTTTTTTAATATCAATCGATGGTAAAATTGTATTGAATTGAACGGAAATTCTACGCCAAGTGTATCTGTTTATCAATAAATAAAAGAATACAAATATTTGTTAATATTATTATTATGTGCTCTATAAACAAACTCTACGACACTTCGTAGCGTCAACCAATTTCAGTACACGTGTCGTAGAAAGTATGTTTAGTGAAAATCAACTTGGGCAGAGAACGTGTTAATGTGCAGCTCATCAATTCCGAACGTAAATAAAATTTTATCTTTTTGGCGGTGCATTATTCACGTCACCGTCATTCAAAATTTCTTTCCCATTAAGGATAATGATAAATTTGCTGCAAAATCTTATAGTAATCCATTTGCTATCACACAATCCTGAGCATTATGCTTCTATCCATCAGCAAACGACCCAAATCCCTTTCAGAATGCTTCTGATCACGGACCACCTGCCACGTTTCCGACTTTTCAGCCTAACTGTTCGACTTTTTTCGGCGACGGTCAATCCGTCGAATTAAGGCGAACGCCGTCGAGCGATTAATTTTCCATCAGACCGGCTGAATTCTTAATTAACCGCCCATTTCACGTCATTATGCAGAGAGGCATAAACGGCTCCGGTGTTCTGCTTAATTATTCGAGGTTCATACCGTGCTGCAAGGATATGCGCTTACGTGCACCACGAATAATGAGATTATTAATTAACTTTTGATGCCGAGAAGCGGGAATACTTGACTGCAGTCAAGATTCATTCGTGGATCTGTGGAATGTCAAAAATCTCTGGCGAAATCTTACGTCTCATTAGTCTGCGACCGAATTTCAATGCATTCCTGTGAGTCAATTTTTAATGAGATGGAAGTTTCCTAATAATATGTGCAAACGGGCGGAATGTAATTGCTTATGAAAAAATAAGAAAAATATTAGATGTACTAATAAATAAACCACTTTTTCTTGTTAAATTCTACATTTATTTTCTACAATATCAACTACTTATCGTGTCTTAAACATAATTTCTCTTATTCTGTAATGTTTAACATTATTTACAGATGATGGATTCCTGCTTAAAAGAAACCTCGATCTTTTGATCATATAAAGTCATCAATGCATTGGAAAATAGTGGATTATTAATCAATACACCTAATATAAGGAATAACATTTTTTAATTAATGTGGAAATAAACATAGCTAGATCTATTTAATTAATTTCAACACGAACCACTATTTCTTGAAACTAAAGAAATTATGATTTAATTAGATAAACCACCGATTAAAATTTAAACGAAATGCTTCTGAAATTTTTGTAAATATCAAAAATTGGTGGAAAATGATAGATTCGACATCAACACTTTTCCATAAAAAATCGTAAGATTTATTTCGCTCCGTGAAAACGAGTTTGCGACTCGCAAAGTTGTATACTTCCACAGCTTTCCCGTTTTTTAGTGTGTTTTTTGTTCCGCCGTGCACCGGCGGAACGTGTAACGAGCGGAATACGCATAGCATGAATTTTGCGTGAGCCGAAATTACAGCATGGATACACGCGTCACGGTAAAACACGGCTGGAGTCGAAAATTATCGCAACGTGAAAATTATCCGACGAGAGTTAGCGCTCGCTAACGACCCTGTGCGGAATATTAAACGCGACGATGAAACGTCGAAGCTTCCTCGTTACAGGGAAACAAATTTGTTGTTTAAACGTCTGGATTAATGCTTATTTTTCCTCACTTGAAAGTCGTTATTTTGTGTAGCAACTAGTGCAGCCGGGGAACCTTATCAAATTTTTATAAAAGTGTTTCGCAGCAAAGAAGAAGCTGAGCTGTTCAGCATGATACGCATTAAAATTTGTTGCTTAGTTTAAATGAAATTTTTAAAAGTTACATATTTAAACGTTATAAAACGGGGAACTACGAATGCAGAAGGAAAAGCAAAATTAAGAGTGACGAAGGATTTTTCTTTTTGTTGGAATCAGTATGAAATATGGAATATTTAATATATTATTCGTTTTTCTTGTTTTGAATTCTTAAATATGTTTAATTCGTAAATATTAGGTATATTACTAAGGTAATATTACTAATAAGTAATCCACTATTTTTAAATGGATGATGAACTTAGTTTATTAAAAGAACAACCTTTGACTCGAATAGGAATTTGTAGGGTAGATGTAACAATGATTGCCACTTTAAGCTTATAGCATAATCTTATTTAACTATTTTAGAACGTATTTAACCTAAAAATCGTTCCAGTTTGGAGCATAATATTGTTCGATGTCTCTATTACTTATGAACATTTTCATTACATTTCGAATATAATGGATTATTTACTACGTAATTGAAAATGTATGACAAAGTTCAATGTCTCAATTACTGTTACTTGAAAAATTGTTATTTAAATAGAAACAATTTGTGCATATATTAGCACGTCAGTTTGTGTAACGGATATAAGATGTGTAGTAAACATATCGCCTTTTCTGAATTATGACACGTCCCATATTTTATAATCACATTGGTCACGTTTTAACGTTCAAAGGCACATTTGCCTCCTAATATTTATTTTTAAATATTAAGTGTAAAGGAATATACAATGTCTCTGCGTTGTTATGTAAACCGAAGTCGAAATTTAGTATAAAAATTTCTTTATTTACGATTCTCCGAAATCCATTTTTAAAGGAAAAAAATGTGAGAAATAAGGGAAGGGTTAATTTTGAATCACCGAAAATTAAGAAAATGGAATTTAAATAGATGACGTGGGAGTGAATTGAATAAGTAACAACCCTATTTTGGAGTTTCTGCACGGGTAGAAACGATCCTTCGGTTAATTTGCAAGAAAGTTTCTTATGCTGCTTACAGATGTTGCAAGTTGCAAACTCATAAAGACTACGAGTTTGATAAACATGCGGAGAACGATCGAAAGTTGCTGTTTAATAAGCCGCCTTTATGGCACAGGGCTATAAACGAAGATTCTAGTTTCTGGAACATGAACGGCCGTATTGGTTAGCCTCCCCTAAAATTTATTGTCACGACATAATAGCAATTTGATGCAACTCGAAAGTATTACGGCTCAACGAAGAGCTAATAAGTTAACATTATGCTATTTAGTCGAACTTGTACACATTTTAGCTTATATTCAAATTCGTAAGAAGTGAAATTAAATGAACCGCTTGGTACAAGTTTTTAATTAATGATTAATCAATTCATTTGTACCATTAATTAATGAACTCTTTATCCCAATTTACATATATCTTATTATTAAATTCTAAGGAAACTTTGCATTATTATTTCTTTTAATTTCTTATTTCTAATAGTAAGTTAACTTTTCTTTGATCGCTATTAATTATAATATCAATACTGGCAAATTAACATTTTTCAAAATACACTATTGAAGCAACAATTAGTTTGAAAAATTTAAAAGATTATTAGGTAGTTATATAATTTCTATCGTAGTTTTTATTCATATTTTCAACATTTCGTAATAGTCATTAAACTAATTCAAGCAGAATTTGTGTTGAATTCATTGTTTATTATTTGGTATTGCGTTTATAACTTTACGTGTCTTTCAAATGTCTCTTCAAAATTCTGGTGGATTAAATTTTACTCAAAAGTATAAAAATTATGCAACGACATAATACATCTTAATTAATTTCGCGATAATTACCTATAAACATTGGAACCAACTGTTTTAAACTTTCACCTTACATCATTTCATTCATACTTTACATTCTTTTGCGTGACTTCATATGTTCCTCTTTAGTCGTTGCAAATAAAGTGTCCAACTAGATATCGCGTTTATCCGAATTAAGAGTTTCGCCATTTCACGAAAGATCAAACATAACGTTCCCTAAATTGCACGATATACAAAAGAATTTAACGTCGACGCTGTCGAAAAGGTTACAGATTTTCCGAGCAACTAAATAAATTTGAATTTGTCCCTAAAAGAAAAATTGCACGGACTTCTTCCGATACCCAATATTTTAAATTCGAAGGAAAAAACGAAAAAGAATCGAATCACCAGGTATTGCCGATGAAACGGTTTTCGCTGATTGTTCACGAATTGGAGGAATCCCTGGGAAGGAGTCCTGGTTTTCGGTCAGCCGCGAGATATCAATTCGACCGCAAAGACGAGTTCTCGCGGGAACTTATGCAACGCCGCCAACTAACCGAGATGCAGTGACACGTGCAACGATAATTCAACGAGGCTACAGTTTGGTCTTGCGTCTTCTTCTCTGGCCATAAATCTCGATCCCGAAGGAGGGTAGGAATACGCGAATGATGAATCGCGAGCTTTAAGACACGGGATCCCTGTGATCGTTGCAAGACGAAATATTGGAAAACAAGAGCTGCGAATTAATACCGTTCCTGATGATCGACGTTCTTTTTTCAAGGAGAATAATTTGTTTTGTAGCAGAGAATTATTAGGAAAGGAATTTTTTAATTAAATAAAGAAATTTTGATAATTGGGGAGCTTCGTGGACGAAAGGACCCTAAGTATATAGACTCTTTTTCGGAAAATTGTGGTTAATTAATTTCTACACCCACGTGGTCGATATTCTCCTAAAATTTCGTTTCAATATACTGTCCAATTAATTGTAAGTTTAACTAACTACATATTACTAGCAAGATACTAACGTTATCTCACGTAAACTTTGAAATCTTCAGATTAGATCTGTATATTTATATTTAAGACATGACACTGGAAAAAATTAACCAGAATTTATTGAAGATCGATAAGATGAATCAGAATAACCAATCTTAATTAACCTAATCTGACTTCACTCACTAAAAAAATTCCCTGTTTAAACTTTCAAATCATTCTCCTTTTTGTGTTAAGATTAAATTAACTGAAATATCCTTTACTTTAAGTTAAAAGTATATGACTAGTTGCAGTTAATTAATGACTGAATCAATTGAAGACAATCGATGAATCGAAGATCGATTCGTAACTGAAAAGAGTCGATTAGTGCCAGAATCGGACATCCAAGACTAGATTAAAGAAAAAAAGAAAAAAATCGTTTCACAACGATCTATTCTTCAGCAAATCTATTCAGAATAGAACATCCCTAGTTTAAACTGATCCGCAACGCTATATACATATAAACATTCGTATCTTTTTGCCTATAAGATTGTTCGTTTGAACCGGATCGTGTTTTAATCGTTTGGGGTTGGAACGGATAATATAAATCGGCCTCAATTTGTGACAGGCTTAACCGAGTAGGAGAAAAGTACTTTGCATTTGGTAATGTCCAACATTCAACCCCTGTGTTTCCCAACGCAAAATTATTCAACCCCAAAGCGCAACCCCTTTTAGACGCCTCGCGTCCAGATATTGCGAATGTATTTTACCCCCATCCGCAGGGAAAGGAAGCTAATTCGACGATTAATCAATCATTTCACTGATACCCTATTACCTACACCAAAATCAGCATGTAGCTTATTTATTCATTTATTCATAGGCAGGAAAATGCTTCCCCTCGATTGAAACTCCTACCATATTTGTTTTAAAATAATATTAGAGTATTTCAATTTAATAATCAATATCTTTTCAACTATATTGCTACAATAATATTATAACAGTAGCATAACAATTTTATTCGTTTTCTAGTGATATAGAGTGATATCAGCACTTGGAAAATAATTCACGTGTCGTTTGTCATTTAAACGTTGATTTAGAACGTTATAATTTTGCTTTAATACAAATTGTCTTCATTATTTTCAGAATTTTCCAAGCAAAACAATTGTTACTGTCCACCTACAACTTTTTCTCATTTCCAAAAAAGTAAAAGTTCCTTGTTTATGCATAAATACATGTAAGAAAAATTTCAGCGGATTTATAACTGTTTTCTTGGAACAGAAAAGTTAAAAATGAAAAAATAACTGTTATATTAGAATTAATTGGAAATTGTAACAGTTTCATTCAAGCTCTGATTCCAAGCGACTTATTTATATTATTTGTGTTGTACAAGGAAAATTGTCATTTACTGCGATTTCCCGGAAACGCGATTTCATACAATGCGTAGCGTATTAAACGCGTTATACAGAAGTCAACTACACTGAACCACCCTTTCTGGTTTAAATAATTATGAAATTCTAGTCCCATTCACAGATGGTTGGCGGATAACTGGTAAAGTATTAGGGTCTGAACCGTTCTTGATTAAATTTACATTTTACAGTAATCTACTGGCCATGACACTGCGCTACATTTTTTAATTTTAGAAAGTGAAGTATTATTCAAAATGTATGTCGCAGTCGAATAAAGATCGCGGTAGAAAATTCGAAATGTCAAGCTAGAAGCTAAGGAAAAACCTGTTCATACTCATACATTTTTCATAACAATTTTCCTTACTTTCTGTGAAAATATGAGTAGGCGATATCACCATGAAAAATTGCCATTTCAGTAGTTTTAATGTTAGTGTATATGTTTAACATAATCATCGATAATTTTTCAACTTAAAATCGACCGAAAAATTAATCTCCAAGAAATACTGTACAGAGTAATTATAGAAACAAAAAAAAAAGAGATGTACAATTATTATATTTAATGATCACAGAAATATATGAAAGATGTTACAATAAATTATTTATTTCTGTACTACTAAAAATTATTCCTAAGAATATTATAATGAATCACTCATTTCTATGTTAGTAAACATTATTACTAAGAATATCATAAATTTATTTCTGTACCAGTAAAAATTATTACTAAAAATATTACAATAAATCATTTATATTTATACTACTAAAAATGATTAATAGAAATATTATAATAAATCATTTACCTCCACATTACTAAAAATTATTACTACAAATACTGTAATAAATCATTTATCTCTATACTACCGAAAGCTACTACTAAAATTACTTTAATAGACCATTAATCACTAATAACCACATGAATGCACTATTCGTGACGTAAATTAGTATTAACCCTTTGAATAGGAGAGGCGTATAAACGCTCTTACACGTCTATTAATATCTACGAATGCTGAATATAGAATCTATACGCCTATAACACACTTTACATAGTGCATGTAACATGCAGTGGTTGCCAAATTATAATTCTATTAACTATAATATTATCAAGATGAAAAATACTTTTCGAGGATAAAATAAAACAAAAAATACTAATTCACATGACATATTGTTCCATGCAGTTTACATGTCGTTAAGTAAAAGCAAAACCTGTAATAATACATTCTACAGTGTTTATTCGAATATAAATTTACAAGAGGAATTTTAAAAAAGAATGTATATTTACTTTACCAATTTCCCTATTTTTTGTTTTGTGGAGTTAATCGATTTGGCAAATGAAAGACACATTTAATCGGTAATCAAATGAAGCAACAATGTTTTCACGCGCAAAAAAAGAATATATCTTCATGGTAAAGGTATATAAGCGAACTCCCAATTTCCTTTTACGGAAGAAGCTTCTTCTATCTTTTTAGCGAAGAACGATACTGTAAGGTAGTGTTCATAAAAGGCAACTGCTGTGACCAGATGCCGTTTCGTTCGATTCACCTCGTTGGAAGAAACGGCGGCGGCGAAAACGAAGCTACGAACGAATGGCAAAGAAAATTGGAAAAGCATTGTTTCTATTTTCGATGGAGGATCACCCGGTGGCCTGGTTCTTACAAAACGGCTGTGGCGCCTCGTTAAAAGGTTATTTTGGCGCCTCAAAGACATCGGACACTCGTTACTATAGCTGAAAAGGTAGTACCGATTACTCGGTGATTTCTGTCGAACAAATGAACCATGCTTCGACAGCTATTGCTTCTCTCTGCCACAAATTAACGATCTACGCTGTTTTCTTTGCTAATTATGAGGCAATACTGTTCGCTTTACGTGGTACTTTTACTCACTCTTTCGGTGTGCTTAGTTCCTTTCTCTTCTTTTTCTTTTTTTTTTTTATTAATATGAATTTTCGGGTGCAGGAGATTTAACCTTTTAAGGGTTACTGGTGTACGTATTATTTTACCTTAAGTTCGAACTAGAAACATTAATGCTCAATGGCCACATATGCGTACCTTATATTTGTCAAACATTTTATAATATGTTCACTACTATTTGCTTTATACCATTTCTTTTAATATATATTAAATAAATACATGGGAAAGATTGACTAAAATAATTTTATCTGGTCTTCAAGAATTCGTCCTTCAAAAGGTTAAAAATATTACATGCCGCTGCATAATGAACGCTGTTAGGTTGGTGCATGTGAAATATTTTAATGTTGCGATATCATCAATCGTAGTAAATCACATTAAAGCAGATGGAATTAATTGAAATGTAAATATGTACGTATTATAAGAAAAGTGTGAGAACTTCAGTTTTTGACGTCATGAATAAGCGGAGTATTTGAGCAATTTGTTATGCTAGTCGGAATTTAGCAAATATACCATGAAAATTTCTGAAACTGGGATTTGAAGAGGATACACACACACACACACACACACACATATATATATAAAAAGCAATAATTAAATATTGATTTGCGAAATATAAAATGAATAACTTCTCACCGAACAGAAAATCAAGAAGAGCTGATAACCCTGAAATTAGTGTTTTTTTATAAATAGATGAAAATAAAAACTATTGTATATATATTATTATAGGATATTAGACATTCAGAAATCAATTTGGTAAAGATTAGCTCTAAACAAAATACTTAAATTAAAATTAATTTCATTCTCAATCAATCTAAAAATTGAAGTAAATTGAAGTACAAATTTAAACTAACAATCGTAAAAATTTTAAAACAATTTTTTTCTACAAAAACTATCTATTTTCCATTTAAAAAGCCTACAGAACACCTCATTTCTTTCACCCCAACTTGCAGCTCAGCAATTCTATCTAAACTCCACTCATTCATCCCATAAATTCACAATTTCACTTCCTATCAAAGAACCAATCTCTTTCACGTTTTACCAATTCATTCACTGAATTCAAATCCTGCCATACACAACATTAAATCCTCTATGTATCCTTAACCCTTTGACATCGATCATTGGGAGTCAAAAACTGCACAAAATTTGAATTAAATGGAACTAAAATTCATAAAAGCCAATTTGTATTCACATATACATATTAAGTTGCATATAAAATGAGCGATTTTATGTTGCTCACATTTCTGTAATCACTAATTAATTACAAGTAACATTAAATCACATTTACTGTTAAACCTAGATGTCGAAACCTAGGTAAACAATAATTTGCATAAACATCGAGAATGTTGTCATAATTTGAATTTGTCATAATTTGAATACACAATTTCACTATTGTGATCATTTATACTGGGAAAAAATAAAACATAAAAAAATAGAATGTTTGCAAGCTAAAAGGATGACTATTGTTACATTAAATATTTTACATACCCATAACTTTTTGTAACACTTCTTGACATGTTGCAAATAATTATCTCGTGAAGTTTATTGGCTTACACAATTATTTAAATTATAATTACGTTTAAATTTTACTGAATCATACTGAATAAGTAACTTAATTTTCTAGGAGGGATTTGTTAAGATTTTAATTCTTGACAAAATGGATGCTAAAGAAAGCTTCGAATTTCGAAAATTTCGAGAACTTCCAGATATCGCAAAGTTTCAGATTCGAGTTTCGCGAATCCAAAAATTAGATTTCGACCCATCTCTAGAGAAGATACAATCAGCCGTTGTGCCAATTGTCCCATTCCGTCTTCATTACCATAGTAATGATCGGAATCTCTCAATAATAGTCGCGCAGAACAGTATTTGAGTTCAATCAGTCATCCATTCGATATCGTTCGAGACATTAGTTACAGTGGCTCAAAGTAAAACTCGAACGTGAAACTAACTAAGGACACTACAATTTTTGAGGTACGAAATGTTACTCGACAGACAAAAAAACATATGGGAAGATTACATAAATATAATATAAAATCAATGGGGAAACGAAAAGAATAAAAATAACCGTTTACTATCAAAAAGAAAACAGCGAGGAAAATAAATCTACTTAACAATAAAATGATACTTTACTTTATTTATTTATATTACCTAATATATTCTAATATTTCTAGGCCCACATACGATTACTTTGATGTGTTGTAGAGATTCTCACAACCAGTAAATTGAATTTCTTTTTATAATAACTTTATTATTTTTTGATGTTGATTTTCACTTTTCGAGACATTTTTATTACCCAATTTTTGCTCTGTATTGTCAATAAATTCTCTAATAGGTTTTATAGTTATACAGTAGTACTTTGTATCAGAAACATATTATCGTCTTTAGCTGATTTTATATTATCTCTATAAAAGGTAGTACTTGTATATCTACTATTTATCGTAGTGAATGGGTTAAAGAATCGATCAGCACCTTTACTGGTCACGTTTAGCCACTGGATCTAAGGTAAAAGCGGGCGGAAATTCAATAAGACTATCCGGTGAAGTGTATCCTAGCAGTGCACACGCTTCGGTATGCAGGAAGCTGCTTCGATTCCTCAGCCATTCTCAAGCTACGGCCCTGACAGGAGCTACCT
The DNA here is from genome assembly GCA_028830335.1 of Eucera pruinosa. Lineage (NCBI taxonomy): Eukaryota > Metazoa > Arthropoda > Insecta > Hymenoptera > Apidae > Eucera > Eucera pruinosa. Next base: position 8,008,446 of record JAMYCR010000009.1, on the reverse strand, counting down.
GTTGATTTAACCAAGGCAGCCAGGTAACTTGAGTTACCTTACGAGGTATAACTTACGGCGAACCGTGTCGTGTATATCTGTATACACTTTTATTTGTCGCCGTTTTCGTCTCCCGCTAGAGCGCGATTTTACACAGCGTTTAAACGAACTTTTACACCATCGATCATGATGCCACTCTACTACCCTCTTCTTCTATCCCTTTACTACACGTTATTTCCCTTTGTCCCCGTGATTAAATACCCAACGCGCTCCTTTCCGTGCTTTATTTAGACTCTTGCATTATTCAGGGCAAACTTCTTCTTCTCTTTTTCCATTTTCTAGTTTGATGTTAATGACAGCGTTGTTGAAGGGAGAAATGGATGTTTAATTGGAGATAGGGATTAAGTTGAATTAAGTAGAGTTAATCATTGGTGGAGAAATTAGAATCGGGTAGAATTAACATTTGGCAAAGATTATGTGATATTGATTTGAATGATTATTATGGGTTTTGGGGAGAGAAGTGGCGTTTCCGTTGAAAGCATTGTTCAACACTCGGAATATTGTTGACATAAAAATGATGTGGACAGTAACAAGATAATTAGGAAAAATCAGTACTTGATGAAAAATGATAACGATTTGAATAGAAAATTCGGGTTCTTGGGAGAGAAGCCGTGTTTCTCTTAAAAACATTGCTTAACACTCTCAATACTATCAGTATAAAAAGTGATGCAGTTCATTATTTACGAAAATTCGGGATCAAATTGAATTAATTCTTGGTGAAAATTAATATCGATTTGAATGAATATTTTGGGTTTTTCTTGGGACAAACCTAACTTTTTCGTTGAAAAAAATTGTTTAACACTTGCAATACTGTGAGCATAAAACATTATGCGAACAATCATATCCTAATTAATCTTTTACAACTCCGTTACATAAAATTTACCAAAAGTTAAAGTATAAGTTTCTTTAATTCTATTTTTATGAATTCAATTCTCATTTGTTCGTAGTCAAAGCAAATTTGTCCTTTTCGGAATACGTAACACAGTAAAGTATGTTCTCACAAAAGTCGGAAAAGTGTATTGGAGTTGCTGTTATATCATGTTAATAAAAAAGTTTGGTGTGCGAAGTGTTAAAAATGGATAACACTTGGTAAAAAATAATACCAAATTTGAATGGATATTTTCGATTTTTTGGAGAGAAGTGGCTTTTCCCAACAGAACATTGTTTAACGCTCGTAATAATGTCGCTGCGAAAGATTATACAGACAATTGTCGTATCACGTGTAAAACATTACTGTCATCAAGTGCTAATTGCGATACACGTTGCATAGAGAAGATTGTACACGCAATGGAACGTATGGGGAATTCTGTAGCAAACGCTCTTCCATCTGTTGACCTTTCGATAGATCGCACATTCTCTATTGCAAAATCAATGCGCATCTTAAATGTCATCTCCGCATTAATTGGAATTCCATCCATCTCTGTTCGAATAACACCGCTCTTAATTTCCGCTGAAACGTTGCGAATTCGGGGATTGAATTTCTCATTGTCGCTTATAATCCCGCATTTTTTTATGAACTAAAATTATCAGATTAATTTCATTCGCAAAATTGTTTTCCGCGTGCAATTACATAAACGTATACACGGAAACAAGAATACAGCATTTTAAATATTCGCAATCTGAATAGGCAATAAAAGAATTAATAAAAATTCACAGAGATAGCTGAATAAATATTTCGAAATTAAGTACATCCGTTAGCAGTTGATTAAATATTCTTTAATGGAAGTTATTAATTTTATCAGAATTATGGTACACACGTGTATACATGTTACGAAACGTAATTTACGGAAAATTGCGAGATGAATATCGGCTGAATCGAATGGGAATTTTATTTCATTTGTTCCTTTGACTGGTATTCACGCATTCCCTTTCTCTACCATTATGAAAGTTTAATTGTAATTAATATTGTACTAAAAAATTCGCTAATGTCAGCTTGCATCGCAAAATGAATTTTGTTATTAAAATGGTGCTTAATTAACAAATATGTGAGGGCTGTGTTTTAAAAAGCCAATATAATTAAATATTCTGCAAAAAATTATCATGTTTTATACGTGCAAATAAGTTTTCTTCGATATTTATATGTAAGCTTAAAATCGCAAAGAAATAGAAATTATTGAAAAAATACATATCTAAATTCAGATCTATTCATTAAACTCTGTATTTCTATCAATTAATCTTCTAATAATTAATTATCCTATTTTGAAAAACTTAAACGTATCAAAACAAGAATACACGCAACAAAGTAGTAGAAAATTTAATAGTATAATTTCATTTTTGTAAAGTGTATACTTTGATTCTCATTGTTGGCCTTCTCGAAATATCATAAACTTTACAGAATACTTTCACCCCGTAAACATGAATATTAGTGATTGAAAAAGAAGCACACAATATTTTTAAATTCCTTAATTATACAAAAAGAGCTACGACCAGATTGTATCCAAATCTCCGTGTATCGGTTTCTTGATGTCTCTAAAAAATTATGGCGATCATGCAATTGCCATCTTCCGTTGATACTATCTTTAATTCGAAGCTTCCCCGAGCATATTTACGCGATCAAAAAAGTGCAAAGTTAAACTGTATCGAGAAAATTTTCAAGATGTTACAATACCATAATAATCACAGTGTACGTTAATCAGTAATGTCATTTTCGACTTTCACGGTATATTTTCAGTTGTCGCTAAATATTTAAAAAAAAAATATCGTAAAGTGCAGTGCAAACGTATTACGGCACGAATTTATCGAACGACTAATATATTTTTATCCTTAGCTATCCTAGCTAAATTGCTACCATACGAGGGCGATGTGACGCAATCGATAGTGAATCAGAGCATGCAAATGTTTCTTTCGAGAAGGTGAGGTGGTGATTAGTGCCGTGATTAGTATCCGAAATTTCCATTCGATGTCTCCCATCTCGACTCGGCTCCAGTATCTCTACTGTCGCCTTATCGTCTGTTCAATCCGAATTAGGGTCTGCTTATACTTACGGTTAAGCACGAGGCGAACAAGTCCGTTTTCAAATAGAAATGAAATATGTATTGTGAATTAAAAGAAGCGAGAGATAAAAGAAGCGGTATAAAGTCAACCCTCGCAAAACACGGTAGTTACGTTTCAAAAAAGTGTCGCGTTATAAAAGATCGTGTTACACAGAAGATGACTCAAAGCGAGAAGCAAAACTCGATTCCAAAAACTAATAAAATTATTATTTTATTTTGGTAACTATGGTAGATGTCCCAATTACTGTCACTTTAAACTCATCACGTAAGCTTATTTAGCTATTTCAGAAATTATTTAACCCACAAATCGTTCCAGTTTGGTGCACAATATTGTTCAACAACTCTTTTATTCATGAAGATTTTTTTATATGTTGAATACAATGAATTAATTACTACGTAATTGAAAATATACAACACAGTCCAATGTCCCTATTACTGTCACTTGGAAAGTTGTTACATAAGTAGAAACACTGTTTACATATATTAGCACGTGAGTTTGTGTAACAGATATGAAATGTATAATAAACATATCGCCTTTCCTGAATTATGACACGTCCCATACTTTATGATCACATTGGTCACGTTTTAATGTTCAACAGCACATTGACACCTCCTAATATTTATTTTGAAATATTAAATGTAAACGAATATACAATGTCTATGTGTTGTTACGTAAACCGAAGTCCAAATTTAATATAAAAATTTGTTTATTTACGATTCTTCATACCATTACTTTGCTATTAAATAAAATAATTAAAGTGTCGGTTATAGGAACGCTAACAGTAATTGGAACATCTACCCTACTTATATTGGATTATTAAAATTTAATCACCATATCAAAAATCTAGCTAGGTATAGTAGCATACTTTGATATTTCTAGGCTAGTAGTTAGTTTAGTATGCATTAAATATTAATTCAATGAAAAATTCATAGTTTACAAGATACCAGATATTACACTGTAAACTCGCGACGGAATTCTGCTGTATTGCTTTAGTATACTGGCGGCGAACTTTACCGTAACGAAAGGTTTAAGGTCGGATCCCGGTCAGATACATAACGGACACGGCACGGTTATGTATAAATGGAACTTTATTCGGTTCGCCTTCGTTTGTCATCCGTATCGACCCGTTGTCGTTTAATCGGTCGCGTCGACTGGGAGCTGACTCGATGAGAATTCCAACCGGAACCTCGATATATCGGCCGGAACAGTCGTACCGGCGATAAATCAAAAACCAATTAAGAGAGTAATTGCTATTCGTTTAAGAGCGGAACGTTCGCGACGGAATTAACAATAGCGGATCGAGGAGGATGCAAATCTGCGACATGGTTACAGATACTTTGCAGTTTGTTTTAGATTGGAATCTTTTGGGCTTGTTTCACGGGACTATGAAAAGTAGAGGAAATGGTCGAGATATGGGCTAGTTAAAGTGTAAGGCTTATTAACCGTTTGCACTCGAAAAGTGACTTTTACTCTCCGATTAATTTCACACGGAATAATCGAGATTTTTGAAGAATTAAATGAAATGATAAGTCGAATAATTAGAAAAAGCAATTTTGTAGTGCATTTTCATAAAAAGATAACCTTTTTAATAATAATGAAGACGAGTTTGTTTGGAATCATGAATGAAATACTACTCGTCCGCGACAAGAAGCCACAGCGTGTTTACATTCGTACAGCCTCTTCGGCCAATAGCGGTCATTGCCTGTCTTCGTAGGCGAATCAGCGAACTGCAGCAAGAGTGGGAATGTAAACACACTGTGCCTTGTTGTCGCGAGCGCAGTATACCTATTTGAGTGCAGTGAAACAGGCAATGGTAATGGAGACAGTAATCAAATCATTGATTAAAAAAGCTGGAAAATAAGAATAATAGAAATTAGAAGTTAAATTGATTTTGATACTACAGTGGAACACAACAGAACACAATCTTAATCTCTTGAAAAATTTAATTCGGAATGTTCAACAGAATTTTGTCGCTTCTCTTTAATATTAATTCTTAATGGACGAATTGTAAACAATAATTTAAACGTGTTACGTGCGGTAATAGGTATTGCGATATAAATAACAGAACTTGTATAAAAAGTAGAGGTGAGACGGAACTTAATTTCTAGAGTCGCGAAACTGGAATCCGGAACTTTGAGGTCTCGAAACCCTCGAAACTCTTGAAACTCGAAACTTTCGAAACTCCGAATGCTTATTTTTCCCATTTTATTTCCAAGGAGTATTAATTTTCCGAAGAATTTAAATGTTACCAAATATTATTTAGAAGGTCGAATTATTTATCGAATATAATTAAATAATTGTTGAATGTAGTTACAATTTAAGTGAGTAAATAAGCGAAGAAATTTCGTGAGATAATTCTTTGCAATTTAACGTTACAAAAAGTTATGGGAATAATAAACATTCTTTTCACTTAGAAAAATTAAATTTGCATATGCTGTTTTCTTTCGTAGCATAAACGACTGTGATGAATTACTGAAATACATCTAAAGTCTAAACGTAAATCAATTGGATTACTAGTTAAATAAATTCATATCGTAACGATATTCTTTATCGTTTATGTTAATTATTTAGGATTCCAGAGTTTCCAATCATGGAAGCAGCACGAAGTTCTCGAAACTCGAAACTATTTGAGTTTCGAAAGGTATCGCGGTTTCGAAAATTCGAATATCCCATCTCCAATAAAAACATATTGACTTTTAGCCACACTATATATAGTTTTATAACTATTTGTTTCAATCTCTTAAAAAATTGACTAACAATTTTTGCAAGTTTTTTTGTTTTAAAGTTTTTCGTCGTATCATTTGCTATCTTGGTTGTTATTAAATAAAATTTCTGTATTTGCTAAGCGTTAACCCTTTGCGGACAATAATCGCAAATAGCCAACCAAGCTTTCTTTATTTTTTTGGATGCAAGTTAATTTTTAAAGGAAAAATTCAAATTAATATCATTAATATGAGTAACTGGAAAAGAATTCATTAAGCTCCGGTCCGCAAAGGGGTTAAATACTAAGTCTTAAATTTTTAAATTTACGAAACAGCTGATTAAAAATAATTGATTTATCAATAAACTGCAAACACTTATATATTATTGAGAAACTTAAGTATGCTAAAAATATGAAAAATATTCAAAGTGACAATGTTTATATGGTGAAATTAATCTCAGTTTAGATTCTGCTTCTTTAGCTGTGTCTACCAAAATATGAATGTGCATAAATATTCTCAGTCTATTTATCAAATTTACGGAAAAAGAAGTTTCTTCATTAACCTATTTTTAAATTTCGGATACGAACCAAAAATAGCTCGGTGCATCCTATAATTGATTATTCCCTGCAGGCTAAAGGCAGCTTCTCAGTGTTGGTGGAATATTAAATCGAGGAATTGGACAAGAAACACGCGAAGCAAGATCTCGGTGGCGCAGCGCTCGGTGACATTTTTCAATTTCCCATGTCCACGCGGATGCATCGGTACGTTGCGACAAGAAAAAAACATAGAAAAAGCGAAAGAAAGACGATGTATACAAATCAACGGTTTACTGCCATTTTCCCGGTCACCGAGTCTCCTCGCTGTTTTCTTCGTCATTTCCGTTTCCTTTGCCCGCAGCAGATCATTATTTTTCAATCTTTAACACTACACAGCAGTGTTTCCCAACCTATGAGCCGCTTCCCTGATATTGAGCCGCATTAACGATAAGTTTTTAATGGATCTCAAAATGATAGTCGCTTCAAGCTGCCATTGGATATTATTTTGCATTAGCAGAAGTAGTATGCTTTATTGATTTCCTTAAATGGATCAGAATGTTCCCGTTCCCCCTCCTACTATTTTGTATTATTTTACTCATAGTTTATATAAGTATTTGTAACCAAAAAACTCCCAGAAACCTTAAAACAATAGACAACAAGAAAGGTTTCCCAAGTGTCGCCAATTTTACTGAAACTTTGTGAGAAGATAGTTTTTAAAAAAAACATTTGATACATATTTTTCTATCTAGGAGGTGAAAACAGCCCTCGAGGTTGGGAATAAAAAATATATATGCTTCAATATCTCGAAAATGATTCGGCCTACAAATGAAAATGGTTCGAACAAAGGTTTTGTGTTTTCTAATGACAAATGAACTTGGGCGAACCGTTTTCTAAAATATGTATTTGTTATCTTAACAGAGAGGTTGAGAAATGCTGTTACTCAGCGGTTTCTGTCCTAAACAGTCCCTACACGAGGTTGGACTCGCGGCCAGTAATCGCTTCAAGCTGTGTTCTTCAATGTTTAAATGTCACTGAATACAACTAAGAAATGTGTATATAAATTGAGGGACTAGTGAAATCACCAACCATGTCACCATTTTGAAAATTATTAAACTTCAATATTTACCTACCTTTAAGTACTGGTTCTTTAAAACATCGTACATTACCTCGCATATTTTGGGATTTTGAACCTAGTAATGTGAACCCATTGCTCGTCGCGTGTCCAACCTCGCAGCATCATCGTGTATGTAGGAGCTACTTTACGCGAGACATTTCATGTACATCAATTGTTTTACAAATTGAATTTCGCATTTCGTATCTCGTTTTTGGGGATTTCTCTAGTTACCACATACATCTCGCGTTAATTAATAATGAGGTAATATTGTAATAATTAGCCGAAATTGGACTTTAATTGTCCGAGATATCAGGTGAAATATCTTTGTGCTTCTAGGACATGGTATTATGTTCGTACGGTGGATTTCAATTTATTTGCTGAACAATTAACACCTGATAATGGGCAGTGGTAATTAACTATCGATAATTACATACCGCAGGGCTCCGGTTACTCGATACCAATCGCGCAAATTATTCAAAATTCGAGAACTATGGTCCCTTTCATTTAGGTCGCAAGCCGATCCGAATGTGTTTTCTTACCTGAAACAGAAACAATTCAAAACGGGTTAAAACCTTGCAAAATGTTACAGAATCTTTAATAGAACTCACTGCCGGATAAAATAGGAAATTTGTTTAAAAATGATAAATTCTCAACACAGGTAAATAACTACGACAAAGATTCAAATTAAGAAAAAATAATATTAATCCTTCTCCTTTCTTATCGGATTATTTTATACCTTTTCGTGTTTCTAAAGACTTTTTGTCTGTTTTTTTTATTTAAGGTTACACATTGTTGAATAATTTTGCATGTAGTATTTTTTTTTTTATAATTATACGATTATCAAGAAGTTCTCCAATCTCAGTTCCTAAACCTTTTCCATCTTCCTCAGAAATGAATTTTTGCAAGTAATTTTTCCGGACTTCAGCTGTACCCAAATTTTTATTTATTGATAAAGTTTCACAAATATTACAGCAAATGATAATAATTTGACATCCATAAATAAACAAAAATTATTATAGCGTAACCTTTCGGATTTTGTCTCAATTTCATCCGGATAATAATAATCTGTATTTTGAAATATTCTTCTTTTAATCTCACCGAAATTTAATATACACCCAGGAGATTACTTTCAGCCGTATTTTAAGGTACGACTAAATTATAATATTTTGCAAACACGGTGCAAGTTAATTTACGATCATTAGAAATCCGAGTAATTAATGGTCGTTAGCTGAGAAAGTTTCATGGAAGCAAAAACTTGGATGATAAAACAGGGTTCTTGGATAATTCGAGGATGATGCGTTTCCATGTTTCATTTCGTGGATCATATTTTTCATGCAAACTCGGCGAATTTTAAGCCCTACAGCGAAACAACCCGAGAGCAACAAGCGAGGAAAAGAGCAAGAAAAGGGTAGCTACGCAAAGCTATGTTTAAAGTTACTTCAGACGTTGTAACATGAATACTTCATCCCTCCCTTTCTACAGTCTCCGCCTTTTACTTTTTCTCTTTGGCATTTTCAATTATTTCAGAGTACTTCTATGCATTATAACATGCTACGGAGAGATCGTATCAATGTTTAATAGAAAATAACAAAGGATTTTATTGTAGACTTTTTAGTCGGAAAAATACAAGATACGTACTTTTATATATAATTGTGCTGGTTATTATGAAAATGGCCTAAGTCATATATATTTTATTTCGAGATATTTAGATTTTTGTGGTTGGCCGTATTAAGGAATATTTCTCCATCGTAGCACAAGGTTTTTCAAAAGTATATAGTCCTCTAATGTGAAAGTTATCTGTTACTATTAAATATTGTGAATTGCTCGCATGAAAATGTGTGTTTTGAATCGTTGCATGACATATGTCACTTTCAAAATTAATAGCATACCCTAGTTAATGACTTCCGATAACAAAAAAGTAATTAATTTTATTGAAAAATACGTCGAAAGACAAATTTATCTATTTATTTTATAATTGTAGCTTTATGATTACTTTTTCAATGATTTTTCATTGATTCTTTGATTCGGCATCAAGATTTTCTGTATTGGACTCTTGAACGGCGAATAAAGTATTCAAGATAAATCGGCGAATTGTAAAACAGCAGATTAATATTTAATATGTAATTATTTTTTATATTTTATCTTTATGTTCTTACACACAGCTATTTATTGCGCTTCCATTATAGATTATTGTATTATTGTCTTATTGTACAATACTACAGTAATCATCTTACAAGTGACATACATATATTGCTATGATTCAGTAATTTTAGTTTATTTATTTGCTACTGTACCATTTAATTAATGTAATTAATGTAACGTTCATATTTTTTCTCGCACAAAATAAACTGCATTCGAATACCGCTATAAATACTACAAAATTTTATGCGCGAGGACAACTTCAGTAGAAAAGATCGCAATATAATCAGACACGCCCATTCTACTTAAAGGTACTAGATGGTTTATATACCGATTATTTAAATCCACGTTGAGCATTAACCAACTGATGTCATGCTGATCTCCATATTTTTTATTCGCCTCAGAAATAGCGACATGTGTAATTACGAATATACATGTCCTTCATACATAACGAAGGATTAATGAGACATGTATAAATTATGAATGTATACTTCATACATTATTGATACCATCGCCTAATGGCTACAGACACGAATATTATTCTCTTCTGCATATTTTTAATTTTACTTTACCCTTTGATTTATCGTGCAATAAGGCGAACTTTGACAGAGAAAATAGGACCTTTAAGCGAGTAAATTGACAACTTGTATTATATTATCCTTTAACTTGGATATTTACCTATACTCTCTCAAAAGCTATCCTATCACTGCCTGCCAAATACTGTGTTCATCGATAGCACTAGAAAATAAATAACAATACAAATATGCATCGATTTTTAAATAAGGCAGTGATTAGTATAACTAAAAATTAATCTAGAATGTTTCATTTATGGATAACAAAAGAAATATAAGCATCCTTTGACTAGGTGTTTAATACTGCTATTACTAATATTTTATTGCAACTAAAGTCTCCAATAATATTCGAATATCAAATTACAATGAACAAATGAAAAATGAGATTTACTGTTACTAATCTCTCACTATTACTAAAAAATATTTAAAAAATCGTTCGGTTTATTTTCGCGCAGTAATATATTGTAAAATGTTAATTTTATAAGTTACAGCAGTAATTGGTGGCTGCATAGTAATGATCACGGTTACCCCATATAAAATGGTCTAAGATAAGAATCATCGACGAATCGATAGCAAGCAATCGATATTTACGATAGGATCACAAAGTGCACCGTCCTTTATAGCATCGTAAGTCGGATATTTGCATTTATCTGGACGACGACTAGCAGTCTATAGTGGCGTGAAGGAGCTATAAAATTTTCGAGAACTCGATATCGCGACTAGAGGAACGACATTGGATGCAATGAAGGAAGCTAGGCAAATAAGTTAGCGTTTCGAATCGTGTCGCGGCGTAAATTTCGTTTGAACGCTTCGAATCCGACAGCAAATCTTGTATCAATACGAATCTTGTCCCGATTTTTCTGTTACGATACTTCCCCGATTCTTTTACAGCAATCGTCAGCATGGATAGTTGGATAATGCATACACAGCACTTGGGAAGAATTGTTCGCGGAAAGCTTTCTCTTCGTTTTTTTCTGCTGTCTTTGGGAGAAGAGTGCAAGCGACGAAAAAAAATTGCGCTTCCCTTTGAAAGCCGCGTAAAACGTTTTTCCTTCGGGCAACTTTGGACCTCGTGTCGTGGTTTTTTCCACCCTCTTTCCGTGGCTTTTTCCTCGGCAAATCGTTTCGAAAACACACTGTGCCGGGAAACTCCAGGAACTTAACAACCGAGATTGCGTGCGCGAGATTTTTAGATCTTTTGGGAGTCGGATTTGTGCCGATTTTTCGCAGAATAAAAATCTTGCATCGTTTACCACCACTTTTCAAATTGTACCGTAAAGCAATATCGAACGATATTGTTTGACAAATATCCATTTGCATCGGATTAAAATGCTGTAGCGTTATTCCAAAAACCGGAATTATTGCGCACAAACATCTTATTTTGTTAGAAATCGAAAGTACACGCGTATCTTTGAAGTATTTTATACATAAAGACAGAGAACTTACAGAAAAATGTTTTAGACAAATGTTTTGCACTCTTTTGCGTGGAATAAGATTTCGAAATACGAAATATAGGTCTACGATAAGAAAAAAATAAGATGGCCTTGAACACTTCTAGGCATCGAAAAAAATCACCACTTAAAATACTAAGAAACATGTGCTAGTTTGCTTTTCCAAATCACTTGTCTACGACATTTATTGCTGTCCCAATTTAAATGGAACACCCACTATAAGAAATAGTAGGGATCTTTAATTCTCTCTTTCTCACTGATGTGAGAAAACATATTGAAAACACTTTGATCACTAAGGAATAAAGTTAGAGAAGTTTCCTTTATACAGACAAACGATAAACAGTGACAACTTATAATTTATTCGTGAGCCATGGACTTCTATTCATTTCAAATTTACATAATACTTCATTATATTCAACTATATCAGAGTTTCTATCATTTAGCAATCGTGATTGCATACAGGTTCCCTTAAATGATAGAAAATTTAACGTAGGCGAGCCTAATTAACCAGTACTTAAACGCAAAGGTACAGTGGTGTACCCAATACTCTTTGTAGCCACTGTATATTATAATATAATGTAACAGTGGTCACTAATGGTTTTACAAACAGTTGCGGCGCTAAATAAATAAATTAGAGAAAGGAGACAAAAGTTCATAGCAAATAAATGATAAGAATTAACAGATCTAAAGTATTAACAATACATCGTTTTTACTTCAAACTACAAAAAGGTAATTTCATCCGATACAACCCAAAGCAAAATCAAAACTTTAATTTAGCGTGACTATCCTCGTTACCAACCTGAAGGAAGAGAAAAAAATAAAACAGAAACGAAACGTTTAATGTCCCAGTCGAGGTACGAAGATGTTGGCACCACTGGTAAAAGGGGGTGGGGGGGGGGGGGGGATGCTTGAAGGATAGGGGGTGGAAAATCGAGGAAACGTCGATCAGCCGGAAAACGCTTGCGGATTGCCGTGGGATCGCTTGGAAATGAGCCCCGTTTCCCTCGGCATCGTTGCATTCTCCAATTTTTCCCTTTTTCTACCTTTTCCTTCCTTCGTCCAACCCCCACCCTATTCTCCCTACTCATCCTTTCTCGGCATTCGCGTTCCCGCTTCTTTAGTTTTATTTCACGTAACTGCTCCTTTTATATTTCGTTCGTTTGCCTCCGCGGAAATTTCTCGTTTCGCCGGGGGGATAAAGTTTACCGGCGGAGCTCGAGGAAACCAGTCACTGTAGATAAAGGAAGCTCCGGCACGAGTAAATCTTCCGGTGTTATTCGAATGAATGGTATCGCTTCTCCGCTTGATCGTCGACGGATCGACAGTTTTCTCGTGACTTTTCCTTCCTTCCTTTCCAGCCTTCGCGTCTACTGTATCGTTTTGAGAATTTTAAATAGCTTTCACGGTCATTTATTACGGCGAAGATGTAGCATGGAAGTTTGATTTGTTGAGTGTATTTAGTTATACACGGGAATGCAAATATTAAGTTATAGGGGATGAAAACATAGCACTATGATTAATAAACTGGTCGAAACGACCGATTGTTAATTTATCATAAAAATTATATTAACTTGCAGTTTTAATGGTGCATTTTGGGGAATATTCCACGATTTTCTGTGCAAAAGATAAATAAAGATTTACTTCACTTGCAATATGTATATTTTTTTAAGAGTCTATCATTTTTATTTCCTTGTTACAAATAAGTATACTTTAGTCGTTGGTAGTTTTAGTGTTAAACGGAGACAAATTTTTGAAGACATTAGACATTAGGTTGTTCGAAACGTTCGTAATGATATTAGAGGAATACAGTGGAATACGCTTATTATAAACACTTCGAGAGTTGCAATTTTTATAGTGTACCGTTATGCTGTTATTTTTGAAGAAAATTCTTGAACAAGCAACGATGTTTGAACTTTATTGCGATATCGTGGAGCAATTTAGAAAATCGCCGAATAGACTAAAATACAGCTTCTTTAATTAGCTGTCAAATCTAAACTACGCATCCAATACAGGCAAAAATTTAGACAGGCGTGAAGGATGAATGTAACAATAGTACAAAACAACCATTTCTCAATCGGACGTTTCTATCGCGAGAAATTAAAACATTACACAAACCCCTTTTCATATAAAAAGTATTGCTATGTTTTTAATAATATATAACAAAATGTTTAAACAGTTGGTAATTATTTCAAATTTTTAGAAGCACATTTGGCAGCAAAATTACGTTTATCTTTCTATGCGAAGATCAAGAAATCAAATTTCCCTTTTTTATTTTATTTAACGAATTTTTTTTAACAGCAATTCGAAGATATCACACGTAGAGAGATTCATCAAATTTGAGTAGATTTCAACGCGTTGATATTCCAATTTCCATCATCTATGGTCCAGTTACGAGGCACTAATTAACTAATCCGACAGAGAGTTGCTTTCGCCGCGAAAGTTTTGAAGATTTCAAACGAGTTTTCGGTTCGAGTAAAACCGACGCAAAGGTAGCTTTCACGCGGTGCAGCTTGCAGAAAAATTCCGAGGAGATAAAGCAGGGAAACCAGTAAAATGGGATAAGTTCGGAAAGGGTGAAAAAGGAAGAGTATAAATAGACAGAGAATTATGTTCAAGGTAGAAAAGATTACGTGAAAAAGTCGAATGAAGATAATGTTCCTTACAAAATTAAATAAATTAAACATTTTCCTCAAATATCGCATTTTTCATTCAACGGTAGAAACTTCTTTTAGTCGTAGGAAAGAATTTTAGCACGTTTAGTGATATGAATAAATTTAGTGGTCGTATTGATTCACAGTATAATGAGATAACTGTTTTTACTAAATTTACTTCATACACACACGTATGTATATATATAATATTAGAAACTTTATAATGTATATATTTTTATTCAATCTATGCTTTACCTAAATTCGTTATATTTGACAATAGAATTTACACCAATCAACTAAAGTATTTTCCTTCGTTACATCATTGACGTCTCCTTGGTTAAACCACACGTTACATCTCTAATCAATATGCACAAATATATTGAGATGCATAATCAGTTTTTTTTTAATTATACTTCTAAATAGTTTTAAAATCTTTCCGCTTATACAATTTATGTACATCCTGGATAATATCTTCAACTACTTATATACTTCGTCATCAGGATTTTCGTAGCTAGCAACCGTAGTTGTACCTCTAATTAGAAATAAGTAGACTGTGGATTTTTATGCATTTAAGAGAAATTTCGGTACGCAACAAAGAATAAAATCTACCTGCAGCTTATGCAACTTATAAATATAAATTTTGATATTATTATACTACATATATTCCATACATATACGATACAAATTACCACATATAAACAACTACTAATAAAGGATCTGATAAGCAAATTGAATAGTGAATACCAAAACTGTCATGTTAGAGAGTAAAATAATGTATGTGTATAAGATAAAGCTTTTTCACGCTAGTATCGAAGAATGTTCTTTGAAATACTTAACGTAGTTAATATATAAGTACAGTGATCTAATCTTCGTTTTTCAATTTTGTTTCTCATATTAAATTGTACGGAATGTATCTAAAAAGATACAAATTTTATTTGATTCAGTTTTTAAAAAGGAATTAAAACGATAAATGCCTGGAAAAATATACAAAAATGTATTTGCGTAAATTTATACAATCTTTATGAGAAATAACAAATGGGTTATTTTGACTATTTTGCTAATTCCAGTGTCAAATTATCCGACGACGAGTAATTTCTTTTCGGAAATGGTAAAGTGAAGTAATTTATTAATAAAAATAATCATCTATCCAATTTCACACACGTTTCATACGGTTATTCATTTGTATGTTAATTTTTCAACCCCTCTTTCAACATATTCTTTTATTTCATTCTACTTTTTTTCCAGAGTACTCGTATTATTTATGAGATTATCTGCCAGTTGCATCGTAGCCGTCAGTGCTATTTCTTCATTTGTTTTTTCCTGTAAGGTTCGTTGCTCGCAACATGTTCTCATTCCGCGATGGTATCGTCAGCAATTTTCCTTTCTCTGCTTTTCCTCATTTTTTCTCCCGACTTCTTGGTCGCTGGCAGCTTCTCCCCAGTGCACGTCCTTCATCGTGTGCAATTTTTGCGGCAGTTCGAACCGCGCAACCTGTTACCTGCCATTTTCCTTCTCGACGCCCAAAGAATCAAGCAAGGAAAATGAAAAAGAAACGCTCGAATGTCTCCGGAATCCACAATGTGGCACGCGTACAAACTCTCTAGTAGATATTTTCGGAAGAAGAAGTAAATTTTATCTCCATGCTCCCCTTCTTGCCCAGATTTCCTAGTATTTGAATCGTGCGGCAGACGCGAGGACATTTTTATTCGAAGCTTTCCCTTTCTTTCTACAGCTTGGGAGACAACTTTGCAGTTTATGGAAGCGATCGAAATTAATCCGTTAGTCAATTTGCCTCATTAGCGTACGGTGTTACTAAAAATGCAGATAATGATTCCAATAGTAGTGAAGAGGTAATTAGACCCATAAAACCAAGACGTATTATTGCGATAATTTCTGATAGTGATAATATTGATAGTGATCAAAGTACGAGTGATTTTGAGTGGGAGAACAAAAATGATGAACCTAAGGCGCATTTTGTAGCTACTGGTGGTGTAAATAAATACATACCAAATTTTACTACGGAGAAGGTTTATCAACATTTTTCGAAATTTCTTTCATCCTGCATAATTATTTTACGTGGACCTTCTTCATTTTATTACAGAACACCGGATTTTCATACAAAAGTATAAGGCTTCACTAAAATATTTAACTATTTAAGGCGCTTTTTGGAAATGTTTGTACACTGTAAAAGGGAAAAACGTTTCTTCTTCAATAATGGATGTTCGACTGACGCTTAATTGTCAATATAATTCATTACTGTTTATAAAGAAGTCAGACACACGTTTGCCGATAAAATTTGCTATTTAATTATCGAAACGTTACGAAGTTACTATATTACATGCTGTTCCATATTACCTTCGTTTACCCTAACAGAAAATATTGTATGGTATCTCGTTTTAATAGTTGACAGTTTCACGCAATAATAAATGGACGACTCATCTACGTTTATGAAAGAAAAACTGGGAACCATACAAATTTATAGGACCCCAGAGGATGAAGCAGCGGTGTACGATAATCCAAGAAATTGGACATTTTGTCAAAAGTTGTACCGACCAAATCTTACTTTTTTTTTAAACGAATACTTTGACGGTACTACTGTAGCCAACCTAATGTACTACAGCGGGTTAAGGGATAGTTAAGCTTGACGCGTGCAATTTTAACGCTTGTTTTATTAACAAGAATATAGTTTATTTGTTCACAATAACATAAGATATAATATAATTCGTGGTAGATGATGGCTGGCTGATTATATTTTTGCGACTAATAAACTCATCGATCATACGGATCCAGTAAACATGATTGTAAAAACATTTAGGACAGATTTTTAGAATATTATTGTTTTATTGATGGTTTGTTAGAATTGTTGGAAAAGATTCTTTTCAAAATTGAGTTTACTTTCACATTACAATGCAAATTGTCCTTCTTTGTTCAGTGAGACTGAACAAAAGTGATGGGACAAGTCACAGAAATAAATGAAAGAATTGTAGAATTATAAATTTCACAGTTTAGCAGTACTTAAAAACTTAATCCCTTCAAGTATCGACGGATAAAAACAGGTGACCTGAAATATAATCCTATACATGGAAAACGATCATGAATACTGCTTACGCCGTCGGATATGAAAATATCTTCGAACGTTTAATCTCAAACATCCACTAAACCATTAATCATTCATACTTAAGAGCGTATAATCAGAAAATCTTGCATGGTCGATATATCGCAGCACTAAATTCGTCATACTGTTTAATTAAAGGTAACGAAAATTTATATCTTTGATTAGAAAAAGTCGGACAAAGAAAACGGAAAAAGAAGCAAATAATATATACGTATACTTGTTTTATTAACTGCAATTCTAAATTTCATCGCATTTAATTACTTTCGAATACCATTCGTTTGCATCTAAGGTAACTAAAAATGAAACATGTACTTTCCATAACAAATAGTTCTATGAAATTTCTGTCTCATTCAATCATTTCCAGATTATCTTTAGAATGTTTAATCCTGAAGTCCTTCATATTAGATTAATGTAGGACCTCTATCTTTAAACTCTTGATACCTTTACCAATTTAATTAGAACATTTTTGTTAGTAAATATAATAATTCTGATCTTAAATATAACTTTTGAAGAAAGATCCGAAAATTCTGTGAAAACTATAAGGCGTTAAATAAACGCAAATTACTCAACTTATCTTTCTATATCGCGGACTGTAATAAAAATACAAAAAGGGCAGCTAAAGATAAGAAAACAAAAAAAATAGGAAAAACGAAATAGCCATCGCGTGATCTGAGAAAGAATGAAGAAAACTCGGCTTTTGCATTTCTGCCAGTTGAGTGGCCAAACGGTAAATTCCCGGGAAAAAATCGCAACAGACCAAGGAACGCGGCAGAGTGAGCCGGTGATTAATTTTGGACAAGCTCTGTAGAACAGCATTAATGGAACTGTCTGTCCCTATGTCACCGGATCACCGCATCGTAGTTTACACCGGCTTGTCACCTGAAACGAGGTCCATTTTCGCCACACACGTACACACACGCA
Source organism: Eucera pruinosa (assembly GCA_028830335.1). NCBI lineage: Eukaryota > Metazoa > Arthropoda > Insecta > Hymenoptera > Apidae > Eucera > Eucera pruinosa. The sequence continues at coordinate 7,990,212 of JAMYCR010000009.1, read as the reverse complement.
CATAAGGTGACCCAAAATAAATAGAAAAGAACTTGAGAGAAAAAAACTTTGGTAATTTTGGGAATTATTCTGACGATAAGTTAACCCATTCACTGTTGAACTCGTGCGTGGTACGGAAACTCCTAAAAGCATCAACTTTGAATCAATCAACGATACAGTCCGCGACAGAAAGATAGGTTCGGTAATTTTTATTTATTTAACGCGTCATAGATTTCACAGAATTCTGTGACTTTGCTTCAGAAGTTATACTTAAGATCCTAATTATTATATTTAGTGACAAAAATAATTTGCTTGTAGCTTCTGCAGTATTTTAGGAGAATTTTATAAATACATTATAGGTACATTTTTAACGCGATTAAAAGATGGGATCATATGAAGTAATTAAAGAAATATCTGTGTTAACATTTATTCCTTTTATTTTAATACGGCCTATGTTTACTATGACATTAAATTAAATAAAAAATTCGGCTTGGAATGATGTCCTATGGTTTTTTTCAAAACATTTTGGTCAATGTTTGCCCGACTACTCTCAATTGCAATTTTTAATTTGTGTTTTGTTGAAAATTACTTACTATTTTCATATGCACTTCTTGTAAGCAATCCCTATATGCCATATGTTATATTCATATGGGATCATTACTCATTTCATTATAAGAATAAGCGTTTACAGAATAAGACTCATAATTATAAGAATAAACGTTTACAGTTTTATAAAAAAAAACTTGGTTTAAAAGATGGCATTTACACGTTGGTTGATGAATGAGAAACATTAACATGTACTACTTTTAATAGACAAATAATAATACGATGGGATATCATTCTAGTTTATATATTATAGTATCTGAAGGTACAGCGAAGCTGAAAGTGCACTGGGTATTCCATTACAATGAGGAAAACATTAGAAAGAAATAGATACCGTACAAATGTTTATGTTAGGAGGAACTCACCAGTTGGCAGTGTCTGCAAACGTTTAATTTATTTCTTATATTTTATTTCTCTTATTAGATATGTATTTTTTACGTAAAAAACATCCACAATTGAATATTACTCAATTTATGAGAGAATCAAGAATCTGATTCCTTCAGATCGATTATCTGAGAAACCGATTATCGGAACAAATATGTCTCCCAATAAATTCGGATAATCGACGTTCAACTATATATGCGAATTAATTAAGAATTTTGTGGCGACGAAATCACGAAAGGTACAAATTTTACAACGTATATTTTCTTATACTTGTATCTTAATTATACCACAATACTGTAATATTAATATATATCTATCGTAATTATCATAAAGTGTCCATGTTACTTTAACGATTGTCATTAATTTTTATCTGGGGGGGGGGGCTGAATTTTTAAACTTTACACAAGGGCTACACACGACACATTTGACGCGAAATATTTTACCCCAAACAATATCCAAAAATTTGTTACATTCGCCCACAGACACCCTGTATGCAGGTGCATGCATAGAAACGTAGAGAAGGGAAAAAAGAAAGGAAGGAGGAGAAAAAAGGTAGGGCTATAGAATTTAGGTGGACGAATTCACCGACTGTCCGGATCAATTGGACAGCAGCGGGTATTATTCGGTGTAGGGACCCCCAGGTTCAGGAATTCGTTTCGAAATCCATAAATCTCGGCCGTTTTCGCGTGTATGCATCCGCTTCTAGTCGTCGTACGACCTCTGTCAACCATCGTTCTCGTTTTCTCCGTTTTCACCCTCGTTCCCGGGCACTGTAATCTTTCGTCTCTTTCCTGTCTGCGTTACACGCGATTCTCTAACCCTCGACTAAAATTTTTCCCCTTGTATTCTTCTCTACTACTCGTGTATTGTCACACGTCCCTCCGCCGTGCTCCACTGTTAGCGATTTTTCTCTTTTATGATCGCTTTATGTGTACTCTCTGCAAGCCTTTTTCACGGCGCGATTCAGCTTGGATAATTGAACGTTTGTCTTTTTGCTAGACGTATCCTATGGAATTATGCTGCAAATGTCGCAGAAACTGGAAAAGAGGTTGACAACAGCTTTGGAAGGTTTAATCTTTTCGCTAATAATGGCTATTACAGTGAATCGCAAACGAATAGACAACCCATTAATAAAATGTTTTAGTTTCCTGTTACAATGTTGATAAATAAGCTTTGGTAAAAAATCTGCAGCAACGAAAATTTTCATTTAACGCAATCTTCTCAGTCAGACTGTTTTTATCTTCCGTGCTTTTTCACTTTAACAGAAGGAAAATACATCTATTGTGCATCAGCAAAGCGAAAGGGTTGACGAATCAATTAATCGAACCATATAACGAGTTGTGCTTTTTCATTAAGATTAAGCTTTTAAACCTTTTGCTGCAATGATATAGAATTGTCAATTAATTAATGACTATATAGAATCAATCATTTCATATACAAAAATGTTTGGAAAGATGTGCATGTTGTTATTAAATTAAAATTAGTTATAATATATAAATATGAAAATATTAATTCAATTTGTTGAAAATATTTTGTATGAAATATATGATTATATTTAATATGTAGATATTTAAATATTATTTCATAATATTTTACTTCATTGGAAATATTTTCATTAAATATATGATTATATTTAGTATATAGATATTTAAATATTAATGCATAATATTTTAATTTATTGAAAATATTCTTTATTAAATATACGATTATACTTAATATATAAACATTTAAATATATTATATTTGAATTGCATTGTGTTATCCTGCATATCTATTAAAGTAAGTTTGTGTACTGGCAAAAAAAGAGACAATTATAGAATAACTTTTTTTAAATTATATGATAACTGTTGTAAATGATTATTCGTTGCCGACAATGAAATATTTTGTAATATCTAGGTTAATTAAACCTGGTTTTGCAACTCATTCAAACGAACTTAATATCTCCATTCATGTAAAAATATTACGTAATTACGAGACTATAATAAATTTGCCGAAGGCTAATAAATTTTCGAACAAAATATATCAAAATGTCCGGCGCAAAAAGAGATATTCATCATACATTTGTTTCGAGTGCAACAACTTTTTATAACCAAATAAATACTCCCACAATAGCAACAAACAATAAAAACGTTTCGAGCAGTAAATTTCTCTGTATTTGAATACCAAATGGATTTACATCTTTCAAACAAAGTTATTTGCACCGAAAATGTACAAAACGATACTAAAATAGAATACGAAAAAAAGAACACAATACATTATGGTTTTGCCACATAAAAGAACATATGAAAATATGCAATACAGGAAATTGATAATTAACTATTGTTGCTAATTTAATAAAAAATAGTTTGTACACAGATGTTTATTAATTTATTTTATACTGTTATTTAGTACTTGTTTAATTGCAAGAATTATCTTGTATTTAAAAATTAACCCATTGTGGCAAGAACATAAATAGAGAAACTCAATATATATATATTAAATTATATATATTATTATAAATTACATATTATTATAATATATATTATTATAATTATATATATATATATAATTTAATTGTTATAAGTAGACTACGTATGATTATGCAAATTCATTTCTTTCTAATCAGAAATAAATAAATGGAATCTAAATAGGAGGTGGCTTCATTTTCTGAATATTACAATGTCTCCTTCAATTTGAATATTTTATACACATTTGTAGTACATTCCACGTATTGCATATTTTTTGGTACATTTAAATTTTCCTATAAAAGCATAAAGATCCGCATTTTAATTATAAGTCACTGCTATCATTAGACTGTAGATTTCTATGCAAATTCATATTTATTCAAACACAATTAAAAAAGAGAACCTTAATCACGTTTTACCTTTATAGTAGACTTAAATAGTTTAAAAAAGTATGGAATGCAAATGGTATTGAAAAGAACAAAAAGTATGGAAAGTAAAATACAAATTATAGTATTTAGGGGGAAAAGCAACTCTCTATTTCGATCTCGTTTCTTGAATTTTATTTTTAAAGATCTGAATTTGCATAAAGATTCACAGACTAATCATATATTCATTGCTTTGTATATTTTGTATATCTTTTTGTATTACGTGCATTCTATTCTCCTTTGCATATTTAAATTTTCGACAAATGCATTAAAACTGTTGAAAACCGTCTAGATGACAATAAATAATAAAGACACGTATTGTGGCATTATATGGCATTAAATGGCATTATAAACTCATATATACATGAATTAGTAAATATTTCTTGGGCAGGCCATGTTAGGTAGACTTTTTTCGGGCCCCGATTTTTACATATTTTACGTTTTTTTAACCCCAATTAGAAATGTGTAAAGTTCAGCATTTCTCATTTATTCTATATGAATAACAAATAATACCTTTTTCTTTTGAGACCAATTAGATGCAAAAATATCAATTATTTTTAAATTGATGGTGATTTAACTTTTGTAATTATTTCTTAGGGTTGCTTCTTAAATGGAAAATCTTTCAGGTCAAAGGTTAACAATTAATAAAGGCAGATTGCTTTGTTTTAACCTTTGAAAATGTTGATAAAACAACATATTTTTAATACAAATCTAACAAATGCACTAAAATAATTGAAAATCTAGGTAAATAAATGACAAAGTTTAAAATACTGACAATTCGAATGACAAGTTAACTTATGTTTCCCGGTGAATGGGTTAATGAGAACTAACAGCGAAAGTTCTAATCCTTTAAATTTTAGACACACTAAGCAATCAAATTGCTATAAATACTTCAACATTATCACGTATTAATTTCGAACAAGAATAAAAATGAAAATACCCTTAAATTGAAACCTTTTTTAAAATATTCAAAAAGTACTGCAATGTGTTTAATAACAAGTAACAAAAATTTAAAAATTTTACGTATTTTTTTCAGAAGTACGTTACTATAAATTTAGCAATTCTTTAATTTCGCAGCTGAATGTATTTCTGAAATCTTGAAACAATTTGTAGAAGTTTCAAAAATCCTGCTATACAAAACATAATTATAATATACTTCAAACACATATATTACTTTTTCTTTCAAAAACATATTAACTTTTTCTGAAATTAAATAACATTTAGTAACAAGAGTGAATTTTACTTTAAACGTATCTGTTTAAACTTCAAAGAAGTGATAATTTCGAGGTGATCACAACAATTTGATCGCCCGCTGTAATGGAAAAGACAAACACTGAAGTTAAAGCAGAAAATTAACACCTGACAGAATTGACAAACCCGTAGACAGCTAATTTTTCCAAACAAATCAACGTCCGCAAACACTGCGCTTTAAATCTTTTGGATAGCATCGATTTGCTAACACACTAATACTAACACGCGTGCCTCCAATCTAATATTTCAAAAAACCGCGTGTAAAAACAAAAAAAGAAAAAAAAAAGGGGAAAAAAAGGAAACAAAACGGTAGAAAAATAACCGAACAACCTATAAATCTGCCTGTGTGTCAACGTGGAAGCGACTAGAATCGAACGAACTCGACTGATCGCGGTGTTTTCCATCGACGATGTGGAGTACACACGACGGATGGGGTTCGCATTATTGTCCGTCGATTAAATATTTGCCGATCTCTAACGCGAAAGTGCGAGAGCTACCGAGAAAATGAAAAGCTGTTTATCGGATTCGAAGCCCCGAGTGTTTACGGATTATTAGATTAAAACCGCCATTTTTTTCGCCAACCTTGCCTGGTAACTTCCTGTTCAATTGGTTTCCGGTATTTACTGATTCCATCAATAGACCTTCAATTGGAATCGAGTGTTTTTCAACGCTTTTATGTGCAATCTTGTATACCATTTGAGAGTTTATACGCATACCTCTGGCACTCTTGCGGCTTTTATTTAGCAGAATGAAAAAGGAATATGCAGTAGAATTTCGATAAACCTGTAACCAATAATTCGTCACAGCTGATAATTTGTCACGCGTAGCTTCGATGATTACGATTCGAACTTACGAATGTCATTCGGCAAGTTGTACAGATTTTGCACTCCAAATTCACAATTTGGTAAAACGAAAAGAACTCGTGAAACTAAAGAGAAACAATAATAATGATAAAAAAGAAAATGTAACATTTAACATAAATATTTTACAGCTGTACGGCTATAGCACCAATGAAATTAGGACGTAATTTCGATAATTCATTACAATAAAATGATTGAATTCTAATTTGAATGAATATAATGGAAAATTTTAATAATAAATGGGATCTCGTTTCTTCTCCATTAACTCAAAAATGTTGCCAATTAATTTTTTCAACATTTTTTCGTATATTTCATTCTACGATTCAACTGCACCTTTTTTTAAACTGTAAAATGCTGGAAAAATGTCGAATGCGTGCATCAATATGTCGTATCATAATGCTCTACAGATATTCAGCATGTTGGCCATTTCAGTAAGTGAATGTTACATATTTCAAACCACTCCCACGCCGTTCGATTTTGATGTATCGGGGCATTATCCTGTCGGTATATCCAAGAAATGTGATTTTTCGAATAAATAAGGGGCAACAACTTGTTTTCCAGTATTAGAAGTAATTGATAACAATTCTCAAAAATTGTAGCTGCGCTACAGGTACACATATGCTCCGCGATGTACGATATCAATTTTACAGCATAAAGAGATACCCAAGAGTTGTGCAATCAAATGAAAAGCATAGGAAGTAGAAAGGTCGAACTTTTCCAATTTCCAAGAGCATAAAAGTAAGAAAATTAAATACAGCAAAGCAATAGGAAATGATCGATTATAATATCAACGCGTAATGTACATGAAATAACTTGGTCCCCATCGAAACTTTTAATTAAAATTCCAGCCAATTGAGCCTGTAATGATGAAAGTTCGCGGGGGAAATGGTTTTATGCAAATTATGTTTACGCGTACGTAACCGCGGCGCCATCCCTTCGTCGAAGCATCCTAAATTCAATTTCCATTGCTACTCAATCGATAGCGCGTGAACAGAACTGTGCAAAAGCTGCTTCCAAAAAAATATTTAATACACTGGAATACCGGGAACTCGATGAAACGAACAGAAAATATACATCCGGGAAAAAGGTCTCCTCGTGATTAATATCGTTTTATATTGATTCCTGGCGAACGAAAATTAAATCATTCGCTGCCCTTAACGAACATCGCTTATTGCATTGCTCCGGAAATGTAATTCAAAACTCTAATGCAATACTGTTATAGAAACCTTGTCAAAAGGTTATTGAACAATTTATAGAAAAGATGCAAAAGTCGATAAAAGGAAGCTGCTAGAGGAAAATGTTATTCTAAAGCTATTGGAAGATTTCTAAAAGCCAACTCGTAAAATTGATAAGCTGAAAAGATATTTATGATTATCTGTATGCGTATAATTATTAGACTGCGGAAATTCATGGGAATTCAAATCTTTATAATCATAGCCAAAAGAATGGAATCACAGTGGACACTCATTTTACCCTTTAAACATCATAACGAGTCCTCTGATTTTAATATTTGGCGCATTTTCACACTTCATGTGCATCGTGCATTCTTTTGCAGCTTCAAGTTTGCAATAAATGTAAAAATATCTACGGTCTAATAATTGTAATACAATATACATTTTAATTAAATAAGGTTAGATTATAAGTATATGATTGCATGATAATATACAATAAATTTATTATATATATAAGTGCATACATATTATGAGATATACATTCATCTATAAATACGTATGTTCTTGGAAATTTGAGAGTGAATATGTGAAAGTAATAAATTCGTAAATGCAACAAATCAGTACGAAAATTATTACAAGAAAATTGGCAGATTAAATTTTTGTACGGGAATAATTTCTGGAAAATTTGACGAAAATGTTTATTTTTTTGTAATTATAATTCAATTAACACATTGATGAACGAGGCGATTTTCACTAATAATAATTACAGTCGTTTACAACTTCTTAACGTTAATTCTATACGACAAAAATTGTCCACTTTTGTAATTGGTAAATCTTATAGTAGTCCTTGGAATATTGACTATCATACTGCAGCATAGCTTTCAAAAATAGATTCGTTCTAAATTGAACGGTTCGAAATATACAAGCCACGAAAATACTTTTTCTCTGTACACGAGTGCGTTCGAGGCTTCAGATTATCATCAATTTCCAACGTTTATAGTTAAACAAATTTGTGAATGTTATTGACAAACGAATAAATACGTATGCGAAACGATGATGAGAAAAGTTGCAAATTTTTGTTGCAACTAAAATACTAAAAAGAGTATTGAAAAACTTGTTTTACGGTAGAATATCCCTTTGAGACTAGCAGCATAGTTAGTCTATTTAAAAAATAGCAAATTAACCGTTAATGGTTGCATGCAGAGTACAGCGACAAGGGTATGCTTAAGAGACCTAAAGGAACGCTGCTACTTCTAGTGTTAACAAACTTTACACAAAACTTTGCCAACGAATGGGAATTTCCATACAAGCGAGAACCTGCCGAGATTATTCTCATCAGTTAAACACGACACTGCACTAACGTACACACAACTTCCGAGGCGAACATCTACGCTTTTGTAGAATGAAGAAGGGAGCAAGCAGCGCTACTTCTTGTCGATACATTAGATTAACGCGGTTTCTCGAGATTTCCGAAGGAAACCTCCGTTTCATGGCGTTTATTTTACAGCATTATTGTTATATGTGCTTACACGCTCGATTAACAGTGCTAATTACAAGCCGACGTGCTGTCTGTATTTATTTCTGTGGAAACAATGTAGCGGAATCGGGAACGCGCGGGGCGAATTTCACGTCCTATTAGGTTTATTCTGTTTCCTTCTCATTGGATTTTTCGCGTATTACGTAATTTCATTCTTTCTTTTTTTTTTGCCAGTGATAAACAGTGAATGCGCAATCATGGGAAATAGCTTTCGAAACGAGTCATGAAATATTGAAATATTCGAAATTTTCCATCCTCGCAAGCAGTTTTTCAATTTTCCATTTAATCGTTTGGATAAAATTTTCCATCACATATACCTTGTTTTCGATTAACCGGAGGATTGTGAAATTCAGAATTCAAGTTACCGTTAGCCACCACAATTACCTAATTTGACTCGAATTGGGAAGCTGAAATCCTAACTGCAATAAGAAGGCGGTGGCACAGTTTATTGGAATGGAGTTGCAATTATCTCATTGCCGAGAGCGAGAGAAGATTTTACGTAAAATATAGCAATTAATTCGTACCGCGTTATAAGAAAGCCAGAATTAGCAGAAATCGGATTAATTCGTACCGAGTTATATTGAAACATTTCACATCACCATGTTACGATGAATACGATTATGATTAAAATGTTATAAATACAAAAGGCAATAAATATATATAATTTACATATTTCAGATTATGTTTATTGAATTTAAGAATTTATATGACAAAATTAAAAAAAAACAAAATTGGAATGTAAACTAGAAAACTATTTTTCAACAAAAACAAGGAATTTCAGCTTGAAATCGAACGCTTTATTAGCATTCGCCACCACTGTCAAATGTTAGTGGCGTAACATTTTTCCCTTCAGTAAGCCGAATGTCTTCTTCACTTTGCATCCTTTTATTTTTAACCCTTTGAGTGCAGAATTCTGTTTGCTGATTCTAGTTACTATTATACCTAGCTATATGTACAGCATTAAGTGGAATATTTATGCTTCTTTCGAACATTTATTTAAATTATTTATTAAAGTATTTATGTGAAATATTGATAATTTTTATTCGTGTCGCGTTGATAAAATAGAAAGGGTTAAAAGTGTAATAGAAAAATTCATGCTGTAGGAAGGCTACGTACGCTAATAATTTATGTTATATAGAAACTGTGTTAGAAGAGTACCGCGTTATAGGAGAGTTTACTGCTATTTTTTCTTTTGATACTATTTTAGAAACTACATTGAAATTTCGCAATTCCTTTCCTACTGTTTAATCGGATTACTTTCAATTTTATCAACATGAAGAAGATAGTTGCGTCTCGTTTCACTGCAATTGAAACTTTAAAAAGTTTTACATAACATATTCATAAAATCTTTCTATGGTAAGTGTTGGAATATTTTCGTGAATCACTGCGATTTGTACACCTAATATAAATTTTTATTTGTCCAAATTTTAGAAAATTATTTTTTCATTATATAAATAAATATAAACACGTTGAACATGTTTGTTCGTGCAAAGAATAGTGAGAATTTTGTGGGTAGAATTCACGAAAAGATGAATTTGCACGAAAATTTGTATCGACCTAAACTTCCGCCTCGGTCTATTAATTACCCAAGTAATTAAGTATAGATTACATCATCGTAACGTGTATGCAGTACAAGGCGTAATCGATCAGGCTACATCAATGGACAGAGATGGTCAATTAACTAACGGACAACTGATATTATGGCGATACAATGGAAAATCTGATAATCTTTTGGGACGTGCCATTATTGCGGGCTTCGCTTCTGTTCCTTGCCTTAATGAGTAGATTGCATCATTCACAACCTAATGAGCGGACGATGGAAAAAAAAAGTTGCATAAGAGCTGAAGGGGATCTTGAATTCAGAAGAAGCTCGTTGCTCGATTTTCTATTCATTAACTCCAAGCAAATTGTCACCCTTCTTTCCACGTTTCATCCGCTTTTTCTACTTGTAATTAAGACAGCTGCCTTCTTGAAAGCTCTGTTTAGTTACAATTCAAATTTGATCTCGTTCAATTTAGATAAAACGGAATGAATACAGATTTGGTTATAGATAGATACTATTTTGATTACTGTATTAATATACAAGAGTCCCGTCCCGTTCCTCACTTTGCACGCCGTGAATTTAAATTACAGCTAATCTTACCTAATTCTTTACGCACTCTTAATGATTAGCAAAAAACTACTATTATTACTATTTATAAATATAATACGTATTATTAGCTAAACGAAACAATTTTTTATAAACTTTCATATTAAAATAGGAAGGACAACAAGAAAGGAACTTGTATCAAATAATGATGAAGAGTTATGTTCTAATGTAGTAAACTTTTTGGAGCATATTAATTTACTAAATTGTATTTAATAATTTTGTAATCTATATAAATGTAAATAGTAACTGTGATTGCTCACGCGCCTTCAAGGATGAAGCAACCATAAAAATGAAAAAACATAATAAAACAAAATAAAGTAACTAGAATTAAAAAAACAATATAATTAAATTAGACACCGTAGCGCAATCTAAACTCAGTCTTTTGCCGTTTCGTGTTAACCTAAACTCTATAATCTAACACCTAAACTCTAACATATAGATTTAGTTATAATTCTTCTCAATTATAACTAAATCTATAGGCGTATGGACCTTACGTTGATTTAGAAATCGTATCACTTTTCATACGTAGCACTTACTTTATTTTACACAGTAACGTCACGAGAGTTATAACATTTTTCCATTTTTTACGTCTTCGAAAAGGTAAACACCTGTATTAAGAATAATACTAAGATACTAAGAAAATGGAAAATGGAAGTGGTCTGCAGAGGTTTCTTTGAGAAATATCTTCACCGCACTTGGCTTTCAGGAGTTTAGTAGCGTAAGTAGTCTTAGACTACCGCTGGTCAGACACGATTCCCTTACGCTGCAGCGATACGAAAATGCCATAAAATATTCAACGCAGTATTAATATCAAATATAAAAAAAATTATGTTTTTCATACGTATTCGGACACTTGACGCAATTCGATCAAAAGGTTTACGTCTTTGAACGTATTATAAACATCCTCAAATAGGATCGACATTCATAAACACGCAAATTGACGCGCAGAAGAACTAAGATGCATTATACTTAAAGAAGCTAATCAACAAATGGGTGAAATTGCTAAATTTTAAGTGAAACAATGAAAAACTCTAACAACGCTTTAATATTTAATATTAAATATTGTTTTCATTCGTCATTATCAACTTTATGAAATCATACAAAATTCCAATCACCTATCCCTAACGTCCCGCAATTCTTAGTACAGTCGCTAATAATCTTTGAAAGTTGATGCGACTATAAACTCTCAAGAAAAAAAAAAGAAAAAGAAATAAGAATAGTAGTGAAAATTACATTTTAAAGTATTGCTTGAAGTATATTTTTAATGTACTTCTAATAATGTAGAAATCTCCAAATAGTTAATAACGGTAGTGTAATTACAATCTTGACATTAAGTGACATTTTATTCAATTATAATATTATAATACAGAATTGTAGATGTCTATAGTACGTATCATATTGGATCGAACCAAATAGAATCAGATTTATTTAAACGAAAACGACAAATATTAATTTCATATATACATGTTTTAACATGAATGTGCAATGTAATAATAGGATTAAATTTTATTAAAAACGAAGATTGATTACGGATAAAAAATCATGAAATTGTTTGTGATTTTTAGATTGTAGATCGTTATACAAATTCAAGCTTTTATAAACAAAAATAAAGGAATGTAATTTAAATACAAATTAAATTCATCCCTTAAATACTATAAGGTGTACTTTATTATGGATGTTTTGCATACTTTTGCCCGTCATATGAGTTCAGGATTTTTTCACACATTTAAATTTCCTATAAATGCATAAAGATTCACTGTCTAGCGATTATTTTTAATCTCGCGTGCTAATTTTTACTTATGAATGGCTTTAATAAATATCACAGTTGTCTACTTCTGTAATCAATGATCTAACGAATCCACTATTTCTAATCTTCGCAATAGACAATATTAGGGATGTGTTGGGAACCAGTTTTTAAATGCTCGAAATTCGAATCCGAAACTTTGTAAACTTTCGAAACCCTTGAAACTTTGCAACCTCGAAAGTCTCAAAACATGAAGTGCTAATTTTGGTTTGGCAAGAGAATATTATCTTAGGAACTGAAGACTCAACAAAATTGTTGCGTAAATCTTTATTTGTTTACTGTATATAGATAACAAAACACACAAAAATACTGAAATCCACAAGACACAAACAAAAACATAACACTATAAGGAAATATCTAATCCAAATTCTTATTTAACCCTTTCATGAAATTTAACCACTTTAGTTGGTAAACTGAAGGAAAATATGATTGATAATGGGTAAACCAAGAAAATGATCTTCAATACCCCCGAAACCTACTCGAGCATTACCAAACTATAAATCTTTGTGAATCATTACCGTCATGAATCGCTACGAACCGCAAGAGACTCAATTAACCTTTTGCACTCTCCTAATTATCTATAAGGAATGATTAATGACGATGACTCGTCGCTGAAACACAATGTCCATCGATGTTTTCAACGCTAGACGTTCAAGACGCAAATTGTACGGCTGGCAAACTCATTATTAATACCGGCAAGTTGTTACAATTACGACTCAAGCAACTTTCCGCCGGATGCCACGTCGTACTGCAACTTTCACGAGGGAACACTGTCTCCTATTACCCGTTTCTAACAAGAAACCATTTGTGGACGGATAACGCAGCCGCTTATCGCGCTCTCAGCTTTCCCTGTTCTCGTGTCTCGTAACGTCCAAACTTTTTATTATTATACATACTTACGAGCAGCCAAGCACACCGTTCAACTTCATAGTTCACGGGAAACTTCGACTAACTGAGCAACTTCTTCGTCTTTCACGGAAATTTTTGTTAATTTCCCCTTTATTGCCTTTCTCTTACATTAGGTAATCCGAAAATTCTGATTCTCCTTAAACTTCGTGGGTTTGTTGGGGACCTCAAGAGACGCTGTAAAATATATTTTTTTTATCAATTACAATTCGATCATTCCGAAGGTTTCGAATGTCGAGAACTCGAAACCTTATGCTACTTTTGTAGTTCGAAACTTTCGCAACCTAGGTAAATAACCATTTGGATAAATAACGAGAACATTGTCATGGTATGAATTTAAGTAACTATTAATTAATAATCTATTTGAATTAGTGTTTTGACTTTAGATTCACTTTAATCGATACAATTTCACCAATTCATTACAATTGTTTATACCGAGGAAAAATAAGATATATAGAAGTTAATAATTACATCACGAAATTTTTTCGCTTATTCATTTATTTAAATTATAACTATATTTTAAGTTTCATTTAATTATACTCAAGAAGTAATTTTATTTTCTAAAAGAAATTTCTTTAGATTTTCATTCTTGACAAAATGAATACTTTCGACACGAAAGGGAAAATACAAGCATTCGCGGTTTCGAAAGTTTCAAGTTTCGAAAGATTCGAAAGTTTCCAAGCTTCTCAAAGCTTTGGATTCGAGTTTCGCGAATCTAAAAAATTTGGTTTCAGACCCATCTCTACTAAAAAGCTAACATCCGCCACTGTTAAAATTCGTACTTCGTTAAAACACGATGGAATTTAAGCGAGGAATAGTGGAAGATCTCTCAATTATTTGCAGAGGGACGCGATACCTTCAGTAATAATTAATTTCTGTTCTAGGGTTAGGTTGCGAGTAATTTCCATCGTTCCTCGGTTTGAACTTCTCATTAGTAAGTAACATAGTTTTCGACTTAAGGTTCAACTCTCGATAAACTTCGACGTGCTTGGTCGTACCATCTGACGTCGAATTCGTTTAGGGTAACGATCGAGCCGCATTTGCATCCGAGTTTCGCAACGGCGAAATATCCCGTAAGCGACATGCCAAAGCGGAGGCGAAATTAATTATCCGTTACGCTAAGACGATACACCCGATTCTCTCTAATGACACATCTGACAGTGATATCACCCGTGTATTTCCCTGGAATTGTTAGATAACTATTGAATTAGTTAATCGTCTCGGCGACGTTAACAGATATGCAAATGTAAGTTGAAACGGAAGCTTGCTGTACGAAAATTCAGTAAGAAAATTCGAATTTCTTTTTAACACATTTGCTTCACCATTTGTACCGCGTCACGAATTTTTCTGCAGCCACTAGCGCATGTTAGTAAAAACGATTCACTGCTTCGACTTTGCACCAGATGCAAGATATCGAAATATTAGAGGAAATGATGCAAATATGGGCTGCCATTTTTATTTTCACGTTTATTGCTCAACCTGTTGAAGATACCTAATCTTTTACGTATCAGTTTACATCTATAACACGTTAGATTTCTGATGTAGAATTGAAATTAACAAAAGTAATGTTTGCTATAACTTACCAATTTAATATAACGGCAAAAATTTTCATTTTCAAAAGTGCGATCCAAATATGGGCCACTTGTAAAATAATCTAAAATAAGAATGAAAACTATTGTTTCTTTTTCAGAAAATTGTTCTTTTTATTGAACGTGAACAAAGAAACTACGAATGTTAGCAATCTAGTGCTCTTAGCAAATTAATTCTTACTTCAACAGATAATTATTAGAGCAACGAAACGAACATTACATGTGAAAATCTTTACGATCACGAAATTCGTAACCATGGCACTGTTTGCAACAGAACACGTTGATACAACAGACGATGGTTACTATTTCTTCTGTACAACTTTATTTGTTCCTTAGTTGTAGTTCCGCACTGTTTCTCATACATGGCAGCACTTAATAAGCCCTATACTTTAACCAGACCATATTTAGACCCTAGCTCATATTTGGACCACTTCGTCTATCAAAACTGTTGGAGATAATGACACAGACAGATTTTCGTTACACGTGTACCGAACGATAGAAATATAAAATTCACTAATTCGCACACAGCGCTCCTCTGTATCTTTGCTCGTTGATAACATTCGCAAAACTGGTTTTGCTCCTTCTCCTTCACTTCATAACACTAGAGATATACGCATATATACAATACACACACATATCTATTACCAACTTTGGTTGCGTCGTTCTTAAACGTTATTAACCCTTTCGCTACTATAGACGTATCTATACGTCCTGAAAAATTGGGCAATCGTTAGGTAAAAATATACGTGTTCGTTTTCTGTAACACCATACTATTTCTACAATAATTTATACTTAGTCTATCATAATTAATTATCAGAAATATGCAAATATTTATAGCCATACTGCTTTTTTAATAATAAAAATGATCCTCATCTGTGCATTGAGAATATTTTTAATTTTAGGGTACGGTAGCGAAAGGGTTAACGTATGTACCAACGAAAACATACAAACCAAATAACCCACAAATATTACTAATAACCCTCTCATAAGCAACCCGTTGCCGTTGACCTCGATCAGTCAAAACTGATTCCCAAGCAAAATTCGCCCCTCGAACTCATAAATTTGTGAATTCTTGCCCGCATCGATCGCGAAGAAATTGGTACTCGATCGAGTAAACTTTGGAGGACCGTTCAGAGTGACAGTAGTGGAGTAGCCGCCGAGTAATTTTTCGTAATGGAATCTTCGCAATCTGAAAATTAGAAGCACCCTTGGGGCTGACGGGCCTCATCACTTCGTCGCGACGTCCTTTTTGCACTGTCAAAACCAATGAAGGATCGGCTACCGCAAATCGCAACGACGATATGACGCCGGTTGACATAGATTGATGAGCCCATAGACGTGTGTTCCACGTTTCTACGCCGCGTCATGTTACGTTTGCTTCCAGCTGCAGCTTAACAATGTGATTCGATATATCGACACCGATATTCACACGTTCCTTCATGTTCACTCTTCCAACTTCTATATTTTTAGCGCATAAAATTCTTGTAAAGGGCGTCGCCTTTTATTTGCACTTTTATCTCGCGATGAATCTTTTAGAATTGATTGATAGTATTGTGAATTTAAGGGGCTGCTATGCGGACGTGTAATGCGAACAAGAAAATTCAGAAGCGTTATGATTTTTCAAGGAAGACTCGACAAAAAAAGAAGAGAAAAATATGTATTTATGGATGAAGTTTTACGTGGTATATTGCTAAGGTAAGGAAATATTGGGATAGTCCATAAATTCGACTGTACTTTCCAAAGAAGTTTCATTAACCCTTTCGTTACGGCATCTTAGGACTAAAGATTAAACCCTTGACTTACTTTGACATAATAATATTTAATATTTCATTGATGTTCAAAGATTGCTTCGTTTTACTCTGAGTTATGTACAACTACTATCTTTATTGTGCTATGACGACATAGCAAGCAATATCAAAGCTAACCGAGAAAATAGAAACTAAATCAAATTTGTAAAGTACAAATTCTATTCAAAGATATACAATGAAAGACAAAAGTAAGTATACACTTTACAAAAATGAAATTACACTATTGTATAATTACGTTCACTGTAAATTACATCGTAATTATATTATAATTTAGTTAGCGTAAGTAATACAATGAGTGTACTATTATAATATAATATTTATTTATTTCATATAGATAATACTATAATTATACTGTAATCAGTACTATAATTGTACTATAATTTCATTTTTCTGAAGTGTATATTCACTTTTAATTTTCACTGTAAACTGTATGAAATACAGAAGTATACAAAATATCCAAAACACTGTGAAAGCCAAAACTGAATATCAAATTTACAAAAGTAAAATTATGGTATAATTTATTTACTGTAAATTGTACCGCAATTATACTATAATGCTTTTTCCATAAGCCATATTACAATAATATCGTTATTACGCAATACCTACTTGTTTACTATAAGTAATATTAAAATCGGACTGTAATTATCCTATAATTTCACTCAACTCCGTTTTTATTAGGTGTATACTCACTTATGACTCTCACTGTATATACATATATGGATTGAAAAATATAAACTAATGTTATTACTATTACTTTGTTGTGTAATATTTTCAAGAATCAAATAAACATTATAAATGAAATTTCACCTATAACGCTTGATTAAATGAACACAATTGAAGTAAAATTTCTCCGTTTACGTTAAAGAATACGCAGACATTCTACCGTAAAATATTGCCAATTAATTCCTAAATCTGCGCTGTCCTCGAGAATGCACAACATGAAAACAAGCTTGCACTTTGCGACACACTCTTGAAACCCTCCCACTCCGCAACGAAATAAACCCAGCTTCTCAGTGACGAAAAGCAGATTTTCTAGGCTGCTGGCCTACATCTGGAAGATCATAACAACGGAAGCGCGAGCTTCCGTGAATCTTCTTGAAAACTCGCCGTAAGAATCAACATTTTAGCGGTGCTATTCATTGTTCCGGCTTAACTTTTTTTATCTTCATTACAAATTGACACTATAAACTGTGAACATAATAAGCATTCTTTATGAAGTTAAAGTAGGTGATTCATTAGTAAATAGTTTATAACAGTTCAGAGATGGAATTAGGTTTATACTCGTAGGGTTTACTTACTGAGTAAATAAACACTCGTTTAAAAGCTTTGAGACACTCACTGTTTTTAATCAAACCCAATTTGGTGTAAATTGTGAACCTTTAAGCAGATTTTCCTTCTACTAAAATTATTAACGAAGTACTATCCTGACAAAAAGTTTTCAGTGAAACGTGAGAAAGTGGCAGTAACTGTGAACACTAAAATTTCTGAGATGCGAAATGCTGCAACGTAAATAAGAAAAGATGATTACTAAATCATTCCCCAACGAATAATTTAAGCATCTACTTTCATCACTTCCCCATGATACTACCAATTTTCATGTCTGTATCAAATTTTTTCCAATCCTCCAAAGTAAAAAATACCCAATCAATTATTGAACTAAAAATCAACATAATTACCACTTTTTTTCTTATTCGCAAAGTGAAGAATACTCAGTCAGTTATCGAAAGTAAATATACCTAAATACATAGTTTTATATAAATATAACTTTTTCCCTAATAAACCATCCAAGAATTCATTTCCCCTACAATTTCACAACCCTAACTTCCGTATCTTTAATAAATAATTTCTTCTTCAATTTCCAGAGCGAAACATACTCAATCAATTTGAAAAAATAATACTTATTAAGCGAAGCCATTGAGAACATTTGAAACACATTGTTCTCTGCATTTATTGGCATCGAATGTAATTTAATTCGAAATAAAAGTTTTCATACTCTTTTGCATATCACTTATTTCACTAGAATTAACAAAATATCTTCTATTTCTACTTTCTTACGCACATATTTTTGCGAAATTTTTCCTACATATTTCTCCGCTGAAAAATATTCAAGCAATAAAGGTACGTTCTAACACGTCATCGCTGGCACGCGTAGAGTTGTTAGCCCGAAAATTGCAGAATCCCATGCATCTGGAAAGGGATGATTTGAGTCCGGCAGGGCTGTATCAATGTCTCAGAGTCTCGCTCGACAGTGGCATAATACGTTTCTGGGCGTCGTGCCAGCACTCCTGGGAACAACGTTCGATCCAGTTCGCACCACCGCGAAACATTGACCTGGTTCGTCGAAAATTTCTACCAGAGAACCGGGAAGACGAGACTGAACGGGGACACCACCACCGGAAGAAAAATGTTTGCCATTCTAGCGAATTTATAATACGCGGAAACGCGTATTAAAGCTCATTTGTGTAGCCCGTAGTTTGCACCAAAAATATTGCACTCGTAGTCGTTTAGAAAGCAATTTGTAACACTGTGAGAAACTTTCCATAGAAACTTATCTTTTGGTGCGCTGCATCATTTTTGTCGCGTATTTTTATATATCTACTACAATTGAAATCAACTAAAAAAATTGAAAGCAATTAAGCTATCGGAAAATATCATTTGCTGTATTACTTTGATTCTGCATTTAATCCTTAACCCTTTAACGGTGTTCGAAAAAATGATCACTAAATCACAAAAAATGAGTCCGCTAATCACGAATGTATAAATTTTTAAAATAAAATTCCATCGTTGCAATGTTAAACACTGCACCATTTCGATAACGTTCGAATAATTAATTTTGGGTTGTAACATGAATTCGTTTGGTTTTTCTGGGACATGTTTTAAGTCCCCGAGATTCTGTAAGAGAGGAAACGCTTTAACTAACAAAAAAATATGACACACACATAATTGATTGAATTTATTTCTGAATTTATAAGTAAACGATCTTAAAGACGCTCATAAAGCGAAACGAATATATGTTAGAACTTAATATTTATTTATAAATACTTACGCAAGTAGACATAATTTTTCAAAATAAAATTCCACCGTTAAAAGGTAAAAAGCTACCACTAAGATTAACAAAGAAAACAGATGCACTTAACCAGCAGTTCTTAACCGAACTTCTTATAAGGGTTTCGCGAAGTTATAAAGAGACAAGAATTCCATGGAAAGAATATAAGTAGGCACAATTAGCTATCGGTTTACATTGTAGATGCTTATTTTCGTTGCGATATTTCCGGACTTATCAACTCTGGTGTTCTGCAAAATTTTCCTACAATCAAAAGTGTTCCGTAACTTCAAAAAGGTTAAGAACCACTACACTTAAGAACCATACAGTTAAGAACCATAAAACCTTACGATTAGACATGAAGTTCACATCTACGTGATTTAATTGTACACAGTTCCTTTGTGATAGAATTACAGATGGCTTTGCGGCACACCTAAATTTCTCATAAATGCATAATCATCCACAGTCTAATCATAAGCTTTTAAGCCCCACAATGTGGCAATTAAGGGTTAGTTAAAGAATCTTCTCCTAAATAACTATCACCATAAATAGTTGAAAAATTGTTGGAAAATTGATGAAAAGTTTAAACATAAAGCCTGGAAAATTCGGAATAGCCAAATTCCTCGGGGAACTTTCAAATACATCTAATGAATCTTATCATCCGGTTGCACCCGGACCCACCAGAGGGAAGAGCCAATACGATGAAAATAATTTCCCAAGCGTCAGGCCCTCCTATCGCCCTAAATTTCCGCGCTTAATTCGCAAACAGGACTAAACGGAATCTTCCGTAGTTCATATAACGAGGAAAAAAAGACAACGATTCGAGTGTGTCCACTATATACCGCCCTACCTCTCTCTCTCTCTCGCTCTCTTTCAAAAAAAAAGGAAAAAATGAAGCACCGACGCGATGGAAAAACATTGCAAAATCGGCTTCGTTCTGCTGGATGCCAGTCGTGTAAATCGCGACGAAAGCTGTGCAAAACACACTTTAGCGCACACAAACACAAGAAAATACACACGTATACACGCTCCTATACAAACATACACGTATACGGGCTCACACACGGAGGAAACACGACAGGAGGCTCAACGAGGGTCGCGTGTCCTGAGTGTAATTACAGAGCAAGCTAAATAACGCTTTCCCCTGGCCTTGTAATCTTGCACACGGCTCTCGTAAGGGCACCTAAGTGTCTCCACATACGTTACGAAAGATGCACGCCGCACGGAAATATGTCCCGTGCATATTAACCGGCCTAAATTAAGGCTAGTTTATTAGCGACGGTGATTGAACCCTTTACAGCTAACAACGGGTGTTGAATGTCGATCTTTCCACGATTTTGCTTTCGCAATTCCCTCGTTAATTGACTCGCAATTGTCTGCTATAGCCAGAGATTGAATCGGTATTACAAATGCCGATAAAATATCGGTATTTTCAGATAGTTACACGGTTAACTCTACAGAAATAGGATATTGTGAATACCGGTATGAAGCTATTCAAACATTGTTATATCAATATAGACGTATTTCGATATTGTATCGGTAAATATTCTATTGGAAAGGAAGAAAGGCATTGCGAACTACGAGGTACGAAAAATATAGGTTTAGAAATACTGTTGAGTTTTTCTTTTCTGTTGGTTACTTTGGGTGATGGTTTCGTGGTACCTAGAGATTTTTCCCTTATGATCCACTGTCTTGTTGGTTATATGCTAGTGATGTATTTGATTAGTTAATCAGTTTGAATTTATTGACGAGAAAAACTTTCAAAAACCCGCTTTCTTGATTACTGGCTTTGTTATTGTGATGACATTATCATCCTTGGTGTTTTCCTCCTAATTTAAATACTGTTGAGTCCCAACACTCGATCAGGAATAAGACCCTCCGAAGAGTCCGACCGCACCATTTAAACCTCAACCCATAGTACACCCGCACCAATAACCATCGTCCATTTCCCACCACCAATTTTCCCACCGATTAGCTTCACCTTCAATCCATGCCGAATAGTATAAATAACCGCTACCTTTGGACTTAAACAACGCACATAATCATACATAAGGAACTCTGTACATATCAACCAGGGCGGAATAAAACCACCATCAAGAATCTCTGTCTATCTTCGTTTCAAAGAGGCTACGTCACAACCCCGTGATATACGACACCTATAAATATTAATATATGATGAAATTTTTTATCACTTTTAGGAATATTTTTAATAATTCAAATTATTTCTGGATTTATTTTATCTATACATTATTGTCCAAATACTGAATTAGCTTTTGAAAGAATTATTTATATTATAAAAGATATTAATTATGGTTGAATAACACGTTTAATTCATATAAATGGAGCATCATTTTATTTTATTTTAATATATTTACATATTAGACGAAATTTGTATTACCATTCTTTTAAATTATTTCATGTTTGAAGAATTGGAGTAACAATTTTATTTTTATCTATAGCTACAGCTTTTTTTAGGATATGTATTACCATGAGGACAAATATCATTTTAAGGAGCCACATTTATTACTAATTTAATATCAACAATTCCTTATATTGGACAAACATTCGTTGAATCGTCATTCAACGACACACAACAAATACAGTATTAATATTATTCATTTTTAAATGCAGAAGTAATACAGAAAAGATACTTAAAGAAAAATACGAGAATAAGTTTTTAATATCAATGTTTTGTGCGTAATACGCTTTTTATATTATACAATACTTCGAAATGTTTTATACGGGTGTAATATATGCACTTTCTAAACAATAGATATGCAATTGCATTGCTGTGCAGTGAAATTGTTTGCACTGGAATTGCAAATCGTCCAGTGATCTGTTTCAACGAGCATCGATTTTTTTCTCGATAATAATTGCAGCTCTGGATAAAGCCGTCATAAACAAATGACGAATCAATCCTTTCCAGTCGACAGCACGCATTCGACCGTGCATTTTATCTGCTCATCCTTTATTAATAAATCGCATTCAACAATCGGGGTAAATATTGCGTCGCCTACTATTTTCCGAGTAAAAATAAATTGCATTTGCTGATGGCAAACGAATCGTGTGTTTTCAGTGATAAACAAATAAAAAAGAAGCAGCGTGCCATACTTTCAATCAAGTATCAAATCCTGCTCAATTTATAGATCGAAGCCAAATAAAATATGTTCAAAAATTATTGCCACGATGTCGACAATTTTTCAATTCTGAATTCATCTAAAAAGAAGTTAAAATTTAGAAGCTTCGATTAGAAAATTTAAAACTCTCATTAATCGGTATTTTATTGTGAATCATTATTGTGCAAAATAATATTGTTGTTTTATGATATTTTAATCTTATGCAAGAATTAGTTTTACTATAAGAATTTATTAATATTGGTTCTCATTAAGTAACCTTAATTTTAACTTGTGAATAATTGTTACCGAAAATCTTGACAAAATTAATACACGCAAAAGCTACAAAAATTATTTGCACATTTCTCGTACTTGTTTTGTACAATTTTCATTTGTTTGTATATTTTTCAATAACCTGCTTTTTAATCGAATTTTATGTTTCACCATTGCGTTCATAAATTATTTAATAGTCATAAATGTTTATGTGCAATTTTTGTGTACATCATATGACAAATAAACAATTTATTGAAAACATTTTCGAACATTTTTAACGGAAATTAAGAAATTTTAACATCCTATATATTATTAGAATTAATGTTATTTTAGCATATAGCCATGTGACTCCGATGGGAATGAAAAGATAAAATAATGGAAAATTTCATGTAGTTGAACTTAATTACCAGTCTACAATACCACGTAATTTAAAAATCACATAGCCGCATGTTTAAATTTGTTGAATTTTATTTTATTCGCTTATATCATTACATTTTTTATATTATACCATATTATATTATTCTACTATTTTATTTTATTTGTTTCCTATTGCAGCTGTGCCAAGCATATGTACAGCAAATATCAAGTCCTAAATGTTGAACTAAATAAAATACCACGACAGCCAAAATGACTGATTACAAATTTACCATAAAAATTATATAAAATTGCAACGGTGCATTTTTTAAAACAGCCTATAATTTTCTGTACAAAATATAAATGAAGATTTATTGTACTTCAATCATATGAGCTTTGCAACCGTCTATTATTTTTATTCCTTTGGTACAAATAAGTATACCTTAGTCGTCGGTAGTTCTAGATACTGAAATAAATGCAACAGTGTGCAAGTAACTTTCGTGACAATTCTGCATATTTCTAATCCGAATTTTTCGATAAATATTATACAAAAAATCAAATCGCTGAATTTCTGATGTAAAAACACTTTTCAGCATACATTGAGTATACTTTACGAAGTGTGTAGAGCGTGAATGATAAAGTAATAGAATAATCTTCGCTTGGTGCTCGAATCACCCGATGCATCATTAATGGAACGATGTTACGCGAGTAATGGCAGTGCACATTATATTGCATTCCTAAAGTCCTGAACGTGATCAAAGATTCAATAATGGGTATAGTGTTCTAAAGCGCGCATAAAGTCTATGTTCCGCAGCAGAAGACAACGTGGCAATAATATCATCACTTCGCTACGATCGATGATAATCATTTTTTTTATCATTTATTCGTCGAAGTAAAATCTTCTCAAAGAAATTCAAAGGATAAACGTAGGTAATATGGAATTTTCTTAAACCACGATAATTAAATAGCATATTTTATCGACAATCGTGTGAATGAGTTCCTTATAAACAATAACGGATTAGATTGTTAATTAAACGTCAATCAAACATCCATAATTGAAAAAGAAATATTTTTCTATTTCGCGACGTGCAAAAATTTCTGAAAGGCGAGTGAAATGATTAAATATTTTAGTGGAGGCAAATTAAAGAGTATTACTTGAGTATAATTCATCATTAACTGTGACTATTCAAAGATAATTTAAGTAAATATTTATTTTCGATTACAAAAATAAAGTTTGTTGAGCTTTCTTTAGAAATTTTTTTAGGTGTTCCATGTTAGATGTCCCTCTTTTGAACTGTATAATTTCCAGTATAATTTAAAATAATTTGAATTGTACCACATTGAATTAACTAGATAGGATTATGTATTGATTTCCTTGTTTCATTGCTTTGATTTTATTCAACAGAGAAAAATTCGTCTACTTTTGGCAAGGTTTTAAAATCAAGTATTTCATATCACCAACGTACTATTTTAATAAACGGTTGCATGAAATAAAGCTACGAATTACTATTCTATCACACAATTGCATAAAATAAATCTTCGAATTGCTGTTCTATTAAAAAATGACGAAAAATAAAGCTACGAATTGCAATTATACTAAACAATTGCATAAAATAAAGCTACGAATTGCTATTCGAATAAACAATTGCATAAAATAAAGCTACGAATTACTGTTCTAATAAACAATTGAATAAAGGAAAGCTACAAATTGCCATTCCATTGAACAATTGCATAGAATAAAGCAACGAATTCGTATTCTAATAAACAATTGCATAAAATAAAGCTACGATTTGAAATTATATTAAAGAATTGCATAAAATCAAGCTAAGAATTACTATTTTAATAAACAACTGTATAAAATGTAGCTACAAATTACTGTTCTAATAAACAGTTGCATAAAATCCAGCTACGAATTACTATTTTAATAAACAACTGTATAAAATATAGCTACAAATTACTATTGTAATAAACAATTGCATAAAATAAAGCAACGAATTGCTACTCTAATAAACAATTACATAAAATGAAGCTATGAATAACTATTTTAATAAACAACCGCAGAAAATCTAATATAGGACTGAAATTTCTATGTGCTCCGATGCGTAAGCAAGCAATGATGGAAATTTCACGTGAATTTCGGATGCAATAGGGAGAGAGTAGAGGATAAAGGGCGCAATCAGAAATCGACGATTTGGGATTCTTTTGTGTCATTGATAGCAGTCACGATTTTACCTGACCACCCTTCGGAGCTGGTTCCGCAGCGGATAGTCACATTTGAATTTAAATAACGCACCCTGTCGCCTGCAGGGCCGGAAACTGCGATTCGAGGTCGGAAAGGAGCCTCTGGCTATTTGCGCCCCGCAATACACCCTTTGTATCGGCCGTTTCTAATATGAGCGATTCGTAATTAAGCTGGCTATAACGACGAATTATTGTGTTACCAGGGGTACAATTTACCTTCTTCCCCCTTCTAGGCGACAAAGAGCCCTTTTCACGGGTGATTTCCTCGCGTTTGTTACACGTCGTGAATAAAAGTTCCGCTGAAGGGACTTTGAAACGAAAGAAAGAACTCGATATTAACACTAGAACTACCGGCGTCTAAAATGAATTGAGTCAAACGAAAAGTTCGTGTCGTATTGTATTTATATTGCATTTCAAAATATTTCTTAAATATCCAACGATTAGATCTGAATGTTCCTTAATATAGCTGTTTAAGTTCGATTTAAGATAGTCCTTTGAGGTAGTAAAATGCCTCTGTTACAACTATAAAACTAACTATAGAAATATAAACAACGTCACGTGAAAGCTTCAATAAAGAATTGGCTTTTCGGAATGTTTTCAAATTCGGTTCTGTGGTTAAAAAATCTGGAAAAAATTTCAAGATGTACATATATATCATTGGATAAAACATCTCCGATTTTTCTTACAACTTTTTATGCGATAGATCGAAGAAAATAACGCTTATATTGTAAATTACGTTTCCACCTGTAACTACTGTAATAAAAGGGATAAGGAGTTGAAACTTACCTGAAAAGGTTTTATTTAGAAGACCTGTTTATTAACATGTCACAAATTGAATCTCATTTAGCGATAGTTTTACTATGCTTATTCGATTATACCTTTTCAATATCAAATTTGGCACGATCTTTCCGTTCACTCGAATATTTATCTGTATAAAAAAGAAAGAAACAAAAAATAAATATGATAGATGATTGTAACGACTATATGTAGCAACTGAAACGAATATTTAGTAGATCGCTTCTGATACCATATGATTTTTGTTTAAAACAATTTTTATTATAATAGACGGATGTTATATCGGTATTATAATGATCGATAATATATTATAATCGGATATAATAAACGGTATTATAATAGACAAGTAATCTATAATATTATAGTACGTAGATGAGTTGGAAATGAAATGTTGCAGTTTGCAATTTTTGATTTATTCCACGGAGAATTTTCTCTCGCTGTTAATTCATTCGTGATGAATTCAATTTTTAGAATTTCAGTAGTTTAACAACCGGAAGGTTCAGTTCGCTTTTACGCGAAAGGATTTACGCGTGAAAGTTTCGTGAAATCAGGTCTGTGTTGCACTCTTTCCCCGTGAGACGCGTAAACGGCAATCCCTAAAGTGCAATCGTGCGCGTTACTTTTAACTCGATTTTCATTGTTTCAATGAAATACCGAAATTGCAGCGAAAATTGATTGTTTTACTGTGGCCACCCTTTAACACGTCGATATCTTCCCGTTTTATCGTTTTATTTCAACCAATCGTAAAACTACGCCAATTTTTCCCTTTTTCCATCCCTCCAGTGCTCGCGTCTGTAAATCGTTCGTCTTGAAACCAACGAAAAATTATAGTTACATTTTCTAGAAACATTCTGCTGCAAAGGAAACAAAATTATCACACTTCTAATGTATTATTATTCGTCATATCGATTATTTCTAATTGGGAAATTATTTTGTAGAAACTAGTTTCGTAGGAAGAAAAAAAAGTAAATTATGAGTTACTGTAGATTTAGGAAAATTAAAATGAAAAGTCGAACACTTTCAAATTTATTAGAAAACTTTGAGTTACTCCATCAAATTTTATTAAGCGCAAAAGAAGAAGATTATCAAGTGGAATAGTAGGTGAAAATTTAGTACAATATGTAAGAAAATAGTCTTTCGATTATTATTTTGTTTAATATTTATTAACTGTTTCACTGTTCTTATACTGAAGAATAAATTGAAATCTTCTATAGTGTGTTTAAATAAAGGCAACGAATAGAAAGTAATCCTGATATTACAAAAATTCATCAGTATTTGCATGTAATTATTACAAAAAGCGTTTGTACTTGTGTTTAATAAATAAAGAGTTACTACATTTGATGAACATAATAAAAATCATCCGAATTTTATCGAAGTTGGTATAGATATAATTATAGTCATGTTATTCATATCTGTTATAAATTAACTTGCTTATATTAAAATTTAAAGAATTAATAAAAATCACATTAAATGTATTTGAAGAATTTGAACATTATATGAAGAATTTGAGGAATACATTATAAGTTACAAAATAAAATATCATAAATTAAAAAATTGAATTCCATCCCAGCAATTTTTATTAAATAATCACCAAATATCCCAATTCCTATAAAAACAATAACAAATAAAATAACTGTCTACTGAAATTTTTATATCATTAATGTCGGCAAAATCATTACAATAATTATCCAATAAAATTATCAAACAAACGAAGCTTTCGATTAATTTCAATGTTCGCTATTTGTAATTTTCTAAAAATATGTTTGTATATCGATTTACAGTTATCAAATAAATTAGCCTCACAAATCATGTTAATGTTTGCCATTTGCAAGTTTCTTGGAATGAATTCAACTTATATTCATACATGTAGGAAGGAAAAATACGGAGAAATAATTCTAAAGAGTATTTCTTACAATAAGTTCCAGATGCAATCCCACACTGATCAATTTTCCAAGAAGATCGTGTGTTTTGTGTTGTCTCAGGATTGTAACCCAGAATCACAGGATTAGAGTACACGGAGGAAATCCTTATTCGACCTGCACAACGTAATTCACTGCAAGCATGAATCCTTTTACTACAACAAGTCTGAAACAGTTCTTTCTCTTACTATCTCTTCAAATTTCCAGCCTTCCTAGTTTAATAATAAATTTCTCTATTATGATGATAACTATTTTACTGAAACTAGAAACGAGTAGAAAAAAATAAAACTATTTAGACTTCATTTTACAAAGATTAGAAATAAAAAATATTTTACAAAAACTAGAAGTGAAAAATATTTAGGCTTTATTTCACAAAAATTAGAAATGAATATTTCACAAGAATTAGACATGAAAAAGCCAAGAGAATCTCATTTTAATTCTACGGAATGAAATTAATCTTCTAATTCTGTAAAATCTTTTTATATGTATGATATTCTTCAGTATATTTTTTCATTTAATAGAGTAAGGAGAATCCAGATTTGCATGCATTAAGATGATTCGATGATATTCTTTTTATAAATAAAATACTCTTTAAAGAGTTTCGTGCTTTAGCTTCTCGCTGAGGTTTAAATTAATCGTCAGAATACTCTGAGCAATTATTACTTGTTTAAACTACAAATATTTCCTTCGCATTGCAAAGAAATGCATTTGAACGAAAATATTTAATCAACTCTGTTTGTTCGATAATCAAGTAAAGTAAATGTTCTACGTTACCGTAGAAAATATTTACCGTATTAATAAGACAATACAAGAAGTAAACCAACTGTAACACGGAACAATAATAAACAAGTAAAATATGAGATTTTATCAACAGATATTCACTATAATTGCAACAAATTTAAAGAATTTCAAAATTAGTTAGAACCTGGAAATCGAACACTTTTCGCAAGCTACGCTACTTCCAAAAGTCAACATTTTAATCTACCAATTTGAACAAAAAGTAAAAATGACAATTCTATCAAAGAATATTTGTCATACTTCATATAAATTTACAGAGTTTCAGTAATTTCCAGGAAGAAGGTAGAATCATAAAATTGTATCCTTTCATCCATTGAAATATTATTTATTCTTTGAGAGGCATGACGAAGTCGATATTGTAATACCTACAATGATTTAAAAAGAAAGTAAAACATGGGAATCTATCGAAGAATATTTGCCATATTTTATAGAATATTGCGGAAACTAAATAATTTCATATAGAATCATAAAATCTAACCCTTTCATCACATGGAATATTATTTATCCTTTAAGAAGCTCGGCAAAAATGATATTTTAGTATAACGATTTAAAAAGACAGTAAAAAATGAAATTCTATCAAAGAATATTTGTCATACTTTACATAAATTTACGGAGTTTCAATAATTTTCAGGTAGAAACGGAAAATTTAACCCTTCCACTACTTAGAATATTATTTATCCCTAGAGAGGACTCTTAAAATCAATATTTTAATATAATGATTTAAAAAAAACCAGTAGAAAATACAGTTCTATTTAAAATCACTATCTATACTTACTAGAGTTTTAATCGAAATTAATTTTTGAAAATAATCGAATAAATATTACTAATAACGAGTGTAATTCTCAAACTCTGTGCACTGAACTGCAACTGGAATGATGTAGTTCGCAATTATTTATTTATTCCATCGAAAACTTTTTTTCACTCTTAACTTTCACATGCTTAATTACGTAAGCTTATAAAATTGCAAAACGTTCCAATAAAATCAGAAAAATTTAATACATCCGTCACTTGAAATACTATTTATAGTCAATGAAACTTGAAAAAATAGAAATTTTAATTTACTAATTTAAAGAAAGTAAATAAATTCCATCCGAAAATATTCAGTCATATTAGGTTAACATAAATTCTTACCGTTTTTTAAATAGTAAAAATTCTACACGAAAGTAACTCGTCAGTTATTAGGAAAGCAAAAGATTGTTCATTAAAACGACTTATGCATGATTGACGAAACTTTTTTCTAAATTTGCAGATAAATAATCTTAAGAGATCCACTAAAGTGAGATGAATATTGTGTATGTTGCAACGTAATATTTTACATGAAATGCAATTTCAATAATTTCCAAATAACGTCGGGAAATTTAATTCTTTAATACATTTTATCTTTCCCTTATTTGATCTGAAATATTTATTTATCTCGGGAACTCAAAAATCTAATCTACTAATTGTCAGTGGATTGCCGAGCGATCAAATCGTAAGAAATCCGAGAACGGGATGAAATTTATGACAGACTAAACTGTTTCCAATTCACCGATCCAAGAAATCCCGAAAAGGAAAATTTATACCTTACTAACTGCTCCGGAAATCGGATTTACAACTTAGCAACTGGCTGAGACGCACCGGCCCAAGAAATCCCCGGAAATCGTCTCCAGGCTATCCAAAATGCATCTTTAAACTCATCCATTTACAATCGAGTTCAACGATGTTTTATCCGCAATCTCCCTTCGCTTCTTCGAAATTGCGTATCACTATTGAAACCTTTCGCTATCTCTTACACGTATTATCTTTTACAATCTTTTTAACCTTTCACGACAGCGAGAAATTATCTGTTTTGCGCTCTCGAGGAAATGGCAAATATTTCTATACAGTCAAACTTTGGTAACTCGAATCTCTTTAACTCAAAAGTTTCCGTTACACGAAAATTTCGTTTATTCCTTTCCGCTCCGTGAATCGAAGTAAAGCTCACTTTCAGTTAAATTACTGTAAAACATTTCTGGGATTTATTGCAAGCTGAATGAGAAAACATTTCTTCGGATGTAATAAAAAAATTAATAGCTATTAAGTTGACCGAAATGTTTTGTCGTATTTTAAAAGTGTATAGAAGCAAAATCTTATTAAACAATGTACTGTCTCTCTTTTTTTTACCAATTTACCTGTTATATTAAACAACCTTATTATTTTATCTTTTTTCAACGAAAAACTGAAGTTTGATTATGATTGGCGGATTATTTTTAATGAATTTTATATAAAGTGGTTTAGGACCGGCTAATTATGATAACAATAGCCGATTGATAATATTATTTGTGATTATAATAATCGGATTCAACTCTATTAGAAGATGAGTAAAAACACATAGTTTCAATCGCGCAAAGACTTCAGCATTAACCTAAGATAAACAAATAAAATTATATTTAAAAGAATTTGGAGCTCTGTATCGAAGAATTACCCATGATCAATTTTGTTCCAATATCAATTAATTTAGATTTCAATCTAATTTTGTTTCACTAAATTTCATTTACTCTAGTCGATGTCAAATATGATTATTATTAACCACTACGAATTCTATATGATTCTATGAGACGGAAACAGTAGTAAAAATTCCATTATTAAGTATCATTTAAAGTATATTTCATGTGTTCCCAATAATACGAATGTTATGGTCGGTAGTGTATATTAAATAATGTTTTTTAAACGCATCGAGTTTTACTATATTTCCCTGTTAAAGGTTTAAAATTTATTACACCTACAGCCGTGTTTATTACAACTACAACGTGACTGGTAGTTATACGGTAAAAGATGTACCAAAAGTCTATAACAGCCTAAAATTTATGCATCCGAATCAGCAACGGAGTTTACACAAGCGTATCCTGGTAAAAAAATCTATTTGTTTCATGGGCGTTTCGCGAGATCGTTCTTAATTCTCTTCAGTTAATAAAGTGCACGGCTCGATTTAATTTGCGCGGACGAGTCTTTCGCTTTTAGCCCCCGGATTCCAGTTTCGTATCTCGCTGTAACTGAATTAGCAATTGTGTCGCGGAGTGCATTGAATCCAGCGCCGCGCCGCGCCGGTTGGAACCGAGAGACAATCCCTTCCTTTTTCTCTACGATTTTATTCAAATTTTTTAATCTCCTTTCTATTTTTGCTCCAACGATAGGAAGGATGAACACACGTTAAATCTACCGCCAGATATGCTATTTTAACCCTTTGACGTGCAAATTATTCTCCAGTTTATCGATTAAATGTGACCAGATTTCATTGCACATAATTCAGAATTCGAGAATATTGTACCATATTTCCTTCGTTTTCAATGACATACGGAGTACGTTCATCAAAATAGAGGGCGATGAGGATACAATAATAATTAATAATAATAATGCAAAGTTACATGTTGAATATAATGAATTAACTACTGATTAATTGAAAATGAACAACCAAGTCCAATGTCCCTATTACCGTCACTTGGTAAGTTCTCATTTAAATAGAAATAATTTTTACACGCATCAGCAGTTCAGTTTGTGTGACAGATATAAGATGCACAGCAAACGTATCGCCTTTCTTGAATTATGACACGTCCCATACCTTCTAATTGCATTAGTAACCTTTTAATGTCCAAATAGCATATTTGCCTCCTAGTATTTATTTTCAAATATTAAGTGTAAACGAATATACAATCTCTATGCGTTTTTACGTAAACCGAAGTCCAAACTTAGTATAAAAAATTGTTTATTTACGACTCTTCATACATTACTTCGCTATTAAACAAAATAATTAATGTGTCGGTTATAGGGACACTGACAGTTATTGGGATAATACATAATACATAACTATGTTATGGACCAAGTGTCCAATAGGTCATTATTTATAATGCTCGGTGACTATGAGTAATGTTTAAAATGGTTAAATTGAGCGGACAATATGAATGAAGCTACTCGGGCAATTTGATTTTTAAGGAAAGGAGATTAATATTTAATTATTTTTATTTAGGAGCCACACGTTAATAAGTTAACCAATAATCTTTGGTAAACTTGGAAAATTCAGATTACTAACGCTATTGATACAAAAAATAGTACATAAAATTCTTCAGTAAACCATAGACGATACTAGGTATTTACTTATTAGACGACTAAGTCGTTTTCGCGAAATTTGAATAAAGTCACAAGTCATCAACGCAGCAGCTACAAATCACAATATTCCACTAAAAGCGTAACACTGCGATCAACGCGCGTTCATTCTTCGCAATCGACGAGAAACAGCACAAGGGAGCTTTATGCCGTTGCTATGATTTAGAGATACGAGAGATTGGAAGCATGTAAATCCCTCTCGTGTGTCCGTGAGAAGAGACAAGGAACGTCCTCCATCGTTGACGCGTTAAATCGCGCGATGGAAACGCGTCCTCGTACGTTTGAAAAATTACCCTGTGTCGCGAGCCACCGGATTTCCGCTCGTTTAGGCTCTTGAATGTGCTAATTGTACACGCCACGGGGAACAAAAAATCGGGGGAACACGATACGCGTTTCGGTTCAGGGTTTCCTCCGCCATAATTATTCGCAGCCTTGCAATTGTGAAAAACTAACCATCGTTTGACCCACTCGTTCCATGAAAATTAATATCATCCTTCTCTTTTCAGCGAAAATACTTGGATAATATAGCGTTGCGCGGAAATGTGACGTACGTTTCGAAATATGGCCATTCATGTGAACGCATGGATACCCAATTATTGTGAAATTCGAAGCTAGCAATATTATAGTGCAGCATTTCCCAAACTGTGGCCCGCGGCTCAGTACCGGTCCGTAAAAGAAACTGCCGGTCTTCAGAAAAAATCGAGAAATATGTAAAACAAAATTTGCTACTTAAATTATTATCATTATTAAGAATTATTTAAATGTATATTGAAACGTGCAATTTATTGGGTTTAATAAAGTTTATTTAAAATAAATAATCTGATTTTGTATTA
The DNA here is from genome assembly GCA_028830335.1 of Eucera pruinosa. NCBI lineage: Eukaryota > Metazoa > Arthropoda > Insecta > Hymenoptera > Apidae > Eucera > Eucera pruinosa. The sequence goes on along the minus strand of JAMYCR010000009.1, from coordinate 7,955,814 downwards.
ATCCGTTTATCAAAAATTAAAATTAGCACTTCAAATAATATGATATATGTTTTTTGCATAAAAAAGGGCGGCGTAAAAATTTTACAAAAATTACTGATATGCGGTCGAAAAAGTTTGGGAAACGCTGCTATAGTGAACACTACAAGGTGACTATATTTTTCAGTACGAAATTCAGTTTGAATTTAATTGCATTTCATTTTCACGAATGTGTTATGATTCTTTAGCATGCCAATATTAATAATTTTATTTAGAGATGTTTGAAATATCTCCAGAAATATAAACCCATTGATCAGATTGCGTGAAGTATCTGAATATTTATGCACGACAGTGTAAATCACATGTTTCCTCTTTCGAGTTGAATCCAACTGTTAAATTTGTAGTTTTAAAAATATCAGTATAGTTACAAAAAGTTGGAATGCGTGTATTAATCGAGCTCTAAAACGTAAAATCTACGTGTTTATTAGACAAAATGGATAACAATAAGTATCTTATGCTGAAAAAATATATGCAATCCAACCGAAGTTCAACATTTACAACGAGGCATTGGATGGAAAAAAGGCTCACGTACGCCAAAATGTGATTTCGATTAAATCAATTTAATCAAATTAAAAATGAAGTTTTCATTAAGGCATTATTTAATGGAAATTAATATGACTATATCTTAGAGACCCACTAACTTATAACAACAGATTTTATTTGCATATGTAGACATGTATTGTAATTTAAGCGTCACATTGCAGAAAAACAAAACCCTTTGATCAACGTAATGGAACTCGATTAACATATGCGTTGCAATTCTTTTGAAAATGTAGCTTACGTCGTACTACCTCACGACCACAGATGCAATAAATTCAAAGTCGTTTCGCGTGTACGTCGCAATGTGTTAAATCGTGGGCACACAAAAAGTGACACATTTTGCTGGTGACACAGGGTATTGGAAACGTAGAAACACTATTTTCGAACGCGACGCGAATTGGCGATCCTGAAAATTGCTATCCTCGAATTTGCCTCCTGTGTAACGTTGCTGAATCCGTTCTATTTTCGCGTAAAGATTGATTTTTCTTGTTTCCTCGAGTTTACTTCGACGCAATAATTTCGAAAACTGCTATGTACATTTAAGTTCCCACAAGAGATGTCATTTTTTTTAGAAATCACTAATAATACGATATCAATGCTATTTATGCATTTAATATTGATCAATTTCAATTTGGTTTTATGGTGCATATTTCAAAATTCAGAATTTTTAAAGTCGCGGATATTCGGATTTGCAATATGCATGGGGCCATGCATTTTTTAGAAGCCATCGCACACGTGCTGCTGTGCAGGTCCTTCAAACTTGAATATCCTAAAAAATTCTCCTTTTTTGTTTCAAAATTTAAAATTCAATTTACAAATAAAATATAAGCGACGGCTTTTAATTTTTAAAAAAGTTATGACGATTCACTATCTATCACACATATATGCACACAATGCTGATTTAGAAATTAAAAAGTTTTAAGAAAATAAAAGTTTCGAATTTCGAGAGTTTCGATGCTTTCGAGATCTTACAAGGTTTCGAATTCCAGTTTCGCGAATCTAGAAATTACACTTTGATTCTACAAATAAGCAAAACAAACTTACAATTTAATTACAATTACAACTTTTCTATCATTAAATATTACAGTATCAGCAGATAATAGGAAAGTTTTGAATCTTCATCAGAAATTTATGTTTGCTATAACTCAAGTATCATTAAAAAGATTCTAACCATAATTAAGAAAGATTGATGCGATATCCCCCAGCTTACGGAACGTTCCGATAGAATTCCTGTAGAAAAGTATTATCTTTCTCGCTTGTGTTCGCCTCCAACAACACTAAATCTAATCGCGGAAACCACGAATGGAATTTTAGCGGAAAATAGATCAGTTATTACGTGGAAATCCTCTTAGCGGCACAATTAGATACACCCGAAGACGTTTAAACTTTTCAGTTGTACGAGTTTTACGGCTGCCGCTAATGTACTCATCAAATATTTAACGAGCTAAGTTTCACTGAGATACGACCACCATTAATTGCAGCCATTTTGTAGTATTAATAATGAGGAGCCAGGCGGTCGTATTCGGCGAATGAAACGCAAACTTCGTATCAACAAAAGTACACCACTGTGGACACTAAGTTTTAAGAATGGAAAGGATTGCGATATTTCTGTGTTGAAACTGTTTGAGACATTCATTGCCTGGAAATTGCTTTTACACAATTGCAACTACTGTTTTGTCCCTCGAAGTATGTATGCGGTTTCCACTGCGCGCGGTATTTTTGCGGTCTTTGAAGTCACCTCGCCGCGACTTTGGAGAATTACAAACGTTACAATATATTTTCGTAGAGTGTAAGTACCAGATGCACGCAATAGGGTAAATGTACCACGTACTGCCACTTTAACATTATCGCGTAACTTTATTTAACTATTTTAGAACGTTGTTAACATAAAGGTCGTTCCAGTTTGGAGCATAATATTGTGCAACCGCTCTTTTATTTATGAACATTTTTGTTTTTCATATGTTCAATATAATAAATTCATTACTACGTAATTGAAAATGTACAACAAAGTCCAATGTCCATCTTACTGTCGCATGAAAACTTTTTACTTATATAGAAACTATTTTTACATATATTAACACGTCAGTTTGTGTACTTTTTTGAATTGCGTCAAGTGAAGCTGTGATATACAAAATATCCTAATTAAAATGCTTCTGTGGCGGCTCTCCTGCACCTACCACTACAGGGACATACGAAATAGGACTTTCTCGAAAGCACTCGCTCCAACTACCTCGTCCATATATATACCGCCTTTAACCTTCCTTCCAATATCTCAACGTCTAAGGCAGAGTCAGCTAGGTAGCCTTACTGATGAGTCCACTAGCAGGCCCAGGACGAAACACAACAGCCTTCCTTTTTCCTATCCTATCCCCTCTCCACATCTCCACACTTCTTATATTATTAGAAGGGTGAAACAACCCTCTGCTTCAATTTTCTTAATAAAACTTTGAATTTACATAAAATTCCGCAGTCTTCTCGCAAGTTACAGCATATTTCCCTAATGCTTCGAAACCTTTCTTCACCACCTCAACCATAAATCAATCTCGCGTCGATAAACTCTCGCTCTACAAAATCTACCCTAAAAGATTTCCAAAAAGGAGAAAGAAATACGAAGAAATATCTTTTTAGAGTGGAATCCGGCGAGAAGAGATGTGGAAAATTGCCAGCTGATTTATTAATTACGAGGCTAAGTGGTACGCAACTGTGGAATGTAATTTTCCCTTGCTTCCGGATAGTTGAACACTCGAGGAAGCGCGAAGAAATGCAAGCTGGCCGATTGACGTTTCGATTTCAAGGATGCATCGAATTCCAACACGTCGATCTCGCCTACCGGCTTGAAAATAAATTAACCCCGATATCGAGGCATGAAGGAATTCCGAAGGATCGATAAACTGTGCAGCACAATGGGGCTACAGCTTTCTCTCTCCTCCCCTGTTCTCGTCCCATGACGCAAAATAAATGTTTCAACACCCTTTCGTGCCAGAGCCCATTCACCAGAGCACGCTTTCGTTAACATTTATTGAATTCCTGTGTACTTATTGTTAACCATATATTATAGTGAAAGCAATACAGCCACTCGGTATTTTATATTATCGATTTTTAAATATAAGTATTGTGTACCGGAAGCAAACAGTAGTCGTGTCGATGAATTGAAAAGTGTACGAAGAAGTGCATTGCTACGACATATTTAGTTTCAGATATGTTGGGCAACGCTTCTTATAGGCAGGTTGTGTGAGAAAATTTACTGACTGTGGGTATATTTGTGTTACACAGGAAATTGCAATTCTTCGATTTTTCTTTGACTACGGGAAAAACACAACTTCTATGTTTAACACTAGGTTTACGGAATCCGTCAATTTGACGGATTTCAGATTTCATGTTTAAAGTTACAAGAATTACAATATTATTTTTAAACGATTTATATTGACACTGATTGATATAATGACAAGAATAATTATTATAATTCAACATCATTTTTTCTTCAACTCTGCGATATCTATCTATCCTTTCAAATTATACAATCAGTATCCGTAATTCTAGTGTTAAACTCTTTCATTGTCAAGTGGAAATGTGGAAATATATAAATTGTAAATTCAGTGACGATATATAGGCAATGAAAATTATTTTAATATTTGCTCGGCGAAAAGCTTGAGAAGGAAGGAAAACGAAGCTCAACTATATATTTCGAAAAGAATAGGAGAAATGGACTTCCAATCTATGCATTCTACTTTCGAAACGATTCCATTCCAATCAATTCCAAGAAATATCGACTTGAATAATCGTAAAGAAGGAAAATAATGAACTCCGCACTCGGGAAACATTGGAAAGGAAAAACCGAGAAAAAAGAAGCCCAGCTATGCGGGGTGATAAAAAAGGGTCTAACAAGAGAACACGTAAAAATACAAAGTTACATTTTACCACAAAAAAAATCTATATCGATTAACCGTTTAACCACTGCGAAGCATTAGTGTAATTTGAAATGCGCACACGGTCTACGTAGTTTATACAAAACAGTTATGTTGTGACTAAAGTAACCCAAAGTGTAAAATAATACAACGTTATATTGCTATTAAAATATTTATAAATATCCACATATAGTGTTACAATGTTAAATTAAAAAATAATGTACTGTCTAAAATTCTTGGAATCAATTATCACTTATTTTTTCATCTACATTCATCCCCCTTCGGTTTCTGCCATAATACATAATCAGTGAATACATTTAGTAATTGTTAATCCTGCTGCGATCCTCGGGTCAATTTTCACCCAAACGTAATAAAGTTGTTATTAATATTCGTAAATTTAGTTTCAGCCTCTTTATTGACGTTATGCTTTCTCATAACAGAAATGTGCCTTTCTAAAGAAAGAAGCATGCGATTGAATTGAATAAAATCTTAAGGATCGCTGCAGGGTTAAAATACACCGGACGAATTTTTCCACTAAATTAGATTCAACTTTATACGATATTCTCTACCAAGATTTGCAGGCCTCGAAGATAATTAATTAACTAAATAATTTCGGTCTGTGGACTCATTCCAATTGCAAAATTTCAATACGAGCCTGAAGAACAAAATAATATGATAATTATAATTATTATTATAGTACAATATAATATATAATTTAATAAACGTCTAAAATATTGCGTGGCGCGTATTATTTAGAAACAATAAATGTCAATCGTCTTTAAAGTTCAGGAAGTACATACGCAACCATGTAAGTATTTTTTATTCATTTCGTTCGTATTATTTTTAGATCTTCCTTTGCCACCATAAGTATACTATAGAAGAAAGAAGAGTAGATCCAATTCCAAAAAATTTAATACAAAAATCTGAAAAGCCGATTTCAATTCCAACTAAGAAATAAGCTGGTCTTCCTTGGATCGACCAATCGTCTTATTCCATTCGTTTCCAATTATTTCGCTGTTCACTTTTACTGGAAACCATGAGGATTCGGTGGTCTCGTGGGAGGGTCTCGATTGTAAACCTCTAACCACGATCGAGGCCCGTGTAATCGTTAACCGGTTTATCGCAATCGATTTTGTGGCCACCGGTTTGGTTTGCGAGAAACTCACGAAAGACAGATTGAGCGAAACTGAAGGCAACCTAGATTGTTGTTAACCGATCGTATAATTTCTCTTCCCCATGACTGCATTATTGAAGAGATCAAACGTGGATGGCTTACTTGTTTACGCAGAGATTAATTCCGATTGCAAATTTATTAGAAAGTTATGTAATCGAGTATAGTTTAAGATATTAGTAAATGTTCGATATGAGCCATTAATTTGCCAGATCGACTAATTCCACAAAACAAAAAGGAGGGAAACTGATGAAATACATATACGTCTTTTTAAAAATTCGTTTTGAAATTTAAGTTCAAATGAACACTGCAGGATGTATTGTTCGCGGCACCAATTTTATCTAACGACATGTAAAATGTCGTTCAAATATCGATTGCTTATTATTCGATGATGAAAAACAATTTTCTTCTTCTCATTTTAATTTGCGATGTTAAGTCTAATTGTTGAGGAAATTTATTTTAAATAGAAAAAGTTAATGCATCGAGTATCTAATGAAATGGTAAACGAATTTGACCCTCAAACAATAATTTAAGATCGTAGGAATTTCCCTAACTTTGTAATCTCCAATTCTAACTCCGTTTTGCATCACGGAGGTAACAAAAGAAACTCGCGTGCAAAGAGATGCAAACGATAAAATGAAATTTTAAATGCGATCAACAAAGTTCTCGAGCAATTAGCATCTTTTTAAAAAAAAAAAAAAAAAAAAAGGAGAAAAGGGATAATGCGCAGCAGGAGACGACGTAAGTTTTCTATGCGAAATTAAGCCGTTTCTCATACCATTGAACGTGCAGCGGCATCCATAAAATTCATAAAGCGTGCCGTAAAACGGAAGCGTCGCATTAAACCGGCGTTCCCCGTGTTTTAGAAAAGCAGAAGCGTTTTCTCGCCCAGGCTTCAATTAGCCCGCTGCCGTGGTGGAATACAATTTTATTCAATAAAAAATAATCCCGCGGCAATCGGACGTGCGGATGGAATTAATTGAAGGCATTAAATGGCGACGATCTCCGCGCGGGGGTGAAATTCCTGAATAACTGGCACGCGTGACCGCGAATCTCATTGATTTTTGTTCGGTCTTTATAAGCTTGTAAAATACACGCGCGTGTGTACGAATTTATGGAATAACTGAAGAGTAAAAGGAAAATAGAGGAATGTCCACTTTTATTCCGCTGGATATTCAAGTTGAAGGGAAAGTAAAATATTGTATAATAATTACGGTTTTTATCACTTACTTTCCGATGCCTAATCAGTAGACTTCGGATATTTATACAAATTTATATTTTAAGAAATGAGACTTTGACAGAAATATGTTTCATAATTAGAGTATTTCAAATATATATTGTTCTATATTGCATATTTTACACACTGCGCCATATCTTGTTTCATTTTTTCCAAAATAGACATTAATTTTTAATTGACAATTCAGATTAAATTATTATTGTCCATCGTAACTTAAGTTATACATAAAACCTAATACAGAATAGTATTATATATGTACACAATATAATGGTTAAATAGTTGAATCCTTAAGGAGCTAATAAAATTGAATAATATGGCTCTAAATACGTTCAAAAGTTAAATATTAATGTTACATTTTGTTTTTTCATGTTTTCATATGTTACAAAGTTTAATACTTAAATGATACACAACACGATATATGTAACATAATTATTTTTTAGAACAGTCTGTGTAATATTAAATATGTGTTTATGTGTTATACATTTATATCTTAATCTCTACGCAAGTGTGTATTTAGCGAATCCATTCTGAATATACTTTCCATATATCTCGTATATGGTTTACATATTCGCTGCATATGGTAACTGCATAAACTACCACCGTCTGCTAATTAGAATTTAAAATTCATGTTATGAAGGGTACAGTTAAATTTACCGAATCCTACTTTTTCATCGGCGAACTGAATATTAAAGATTATTTTGTGATCGAAGTTGACGTTTCCCTTACCCTTCAATTGTTTTTTTTTTATAAAAGAAGTCTTAATTTTTTAGAAGCAATGTGAATTACAATTTTTAAGTCTACCATCAAATCCATTTACTAAGGGAGAAAATTTTTATTTTTCCATTCGCAACATTTTGTCGTTGCACTTTGAAAAAATTGCAATGCCTAGTAAAAAATGATTTTGAGGGAAGTTTCAAATCTCAAATTAATTTAACATTAAAAGTCCGCGCTGCATTCGAGTACAAATTTTGACATTTCAGTGATTTTATATCAATCTTTGATACATGTATCTATGTCGCTATTCTAAAATTGTAATTTTAGAAAACGATTGATTTTAGATTACAAATTATACTAAGTCCTATTGTATAATTAGATGTATCATAATATTTGTATAACTAACACTCGGACAATGCGGGTTAAATTGCGCGGTTCAATTGTAGGCGAATCTTGTCTAATAAATATATTGGTGAACTTTCCGAAGATTCACGACAATTTGAAAAAATTCATATGCGTAGCTTACAGAATATAAACAAAATTAAGAAAAATTTAATTCCATCACGAATGCATAAAATATATGTAGATATTGGTCAATTTGTTATTTATTGCCACCATATAAAGTTAAACCTGATCGAAACTTCTATGTTTCCGAAGAGTTAAAAATTACATACACGGATTTTCGACTACGCGTGTTACTCAAAGATAAGCTGCTCATGATTTGAACCAATTTGCATAAAAATTTATGCGCAATTATTAGAGTTAGCATATAACGTTGTATCCTAGAATCAGGATTCCAGAATTTTGCTTGAAAGGTACCATTAGCGAGTACAAAGATTACGAATACATCAAGTGCTATTTTGCACTTCGTGATATCATCTTAATTAATCTGGAGAAGTTACACGAAGAAATCCTGGATAGGCGTTAAACTTTGCGATCCCTAAAACATTGCAGCGATTAATTCGTTTACCAACAATTTTACATAAAAAGATAACATCGACCAACTTGCTACGTGCATCCCAACTTTGCAAATTAAACTGCTTCAAGATAGCTCTACGATCGCGATTAGAACCGTACACGTGGCAACCTAACTTGCGATCTATGTAATTCGAGGGAGAACATGCTACCTGGACCATGTTTTGCTCACCGATAACATGTACCAGTGACTGAAGATTTATCGAAATCGTCAGTCTTATTATTCCTACTGAAAGCTGATTTCGTTTCGAATAGTTCGATGGTTATGTTTAATACAACGAGGGATTTTTTTTATTTTATTCACTTTCGAAATGCAGCATACGAGCTTTCGCTAATTGCTGCATCTTGGAAACTTCTGTTATTTAAATTCAAAAATCTCTGCTTGGAACATAAATTAATAATTATTGCAGAAATACAGTTCCTTGTTATTTTATTGGTTTGGGTCTCTTATCCGCTGAGTATTCTCAGCATTTGCATCTCTGCCTCGTTGAAGCGAACCCTCTACTCAGAATTATCAGTTCAAGTTATAATCTTTAGGCAATTTTATTTAGTTCTATCTTACTTAATTCAATTTAGTTTAGCGTAATCTTCAATATAGAATAATACAATTTCGGTAAATGTTCGTCTGAAAAGTAAATATTAGAATAGGCTATTGCTGTTGAGATTAATTTGCTGTTATAGCTGCTTTACTTATTTTAAATATAGTGTTTGGAAAATTATTAATATTTATAAACTCTTCCTTTGTATTATAACCAGAATAGTGTTGTTTTGCCTTATATTCACAGAAATATAGCAATAGTGGAATTCCGCAAATTGCGGAAGCGGCGGTCGAATGCTAGTCTAAAAATCCCGCAGTAACGCGGAACCAGAAAGCAATGTGTCAAAATTGAAGGCTAACATATAGTAAAAAGCGATAAAAGAATAAAAAGGATTAGCCTATACTTCTATTCAATTATCTTGCAATTTTGCAAAATGTAGAAAAATTGAAAATCGTAGGACTAAGAAGGATTAAGAATTATTATAATTCGTACAAATGTTTGCTAGTAGTGTAAAAAATTGTAGCGTTGGATGGTGTGTATTCTAGCGGGGGAGTTTATCTGGAATGAAAATCAGCGACGTTTCCACGCTCACGATTCATCAGCGACATCGACATACCGTCGCAATTAGGAGTTGAAATCCAGCTTGTTACGAAAGGAATAAATATATCCATCTCTGAAATTCTATTTCGAGAATTCAACGCCTGCCGTACTAAATAGATTCCTTGCAGGTGTTACGTATGAGTTACTTTCAACGACGCGACGGCAAGATCATTCGAGTCGAAATTATTCATTATTGTGCCGGAGAACGTTGCAACAAGAAATTGGAAAAAGAACAACTTTTATTAGGTATAAATATTGAGTTGCACGGAAAGTTCGTACCGCATTATATTTCGTTTGTATTTCACAATGTTTTTTAAATATCCAACGATTACATTTGAATGTACTTTAATTTATTTGTTCAAGTTTAATTTGTTAGTTTTAATTTTTTTACCAAAGCGAGCAAAACGATCCATTTGTAACTTCTTATAAAAATTGTATCAATTTATCTTGGTGAATTTTTGAAAATTTTCAATGATTTTCTGTGAACGGTATGAATGGTCAATTTTTCTTGCATTACGTATTCGCAACTATCTATCTTCTTGATTACCTTGGTACAAATAAGAACTCTTTAATCGCCGGAAGTTCTAGTGTTAATAAATCAACACGTGTTGCGATTAATAGCTACTTATATTCCATCAAATCGGATAATCTATTACCTTCGCATACTTCCGGTAAAAAAAGAGCGTCGGCTATCTGCAATTCGTTCAACGAGATGAAGCATTAGATGTAATGGAACCATTCACGTGGCAAAGCAAGCGACAGGTGCAGTGACCACAGTCGTTGGCTAGCGGCGATAGATAAACGATATTCAAATATCATTATTATTGATGTACACATACAGTTGGATCCCTGTAACCGCAAGAAATTGGTTCCAAAGTCCTCCGCGGATAATAGCGAACGGTAGAGAAGTCCAAATATAGGCAACCATTTTTATTTTAACGTTTAGTGTCCAACCTATTGAAGGTACCTAATCGTTTCCATACGAATCTATATCTATAACATGTGAGCTTTCTGATGTAGAATTGAAATATGTTTGAACAAAAGTAATGTTTAAAGTGAACTATTTAATTCTATGCTAACTTTGCGAAATGACATAAAATTTTTTTTCATGAAGGCTCGAATTTTTGTGGTCAAATGATTGGAACGGCTGGTAATAGGTTGAAATTAACTGAGCTAATCAGTAAAATATTTAATCGATATAAGATTTTTCAAACCATTCGTGACCAATGGCATGCGTAATATAAGCAAAATATTTAAAAATTAAAACAAAATTCTTAAACTTCTCAAATTCCTTTCGAATACTAAAATACGAAACATAATTCGGCCCGGACATAAATAGCTGAACAATTTATATCAGATAAAATTAGCGAGCTAGTACGATTTATACGCGTTATTTCGTAGCTGTGGTTGAATTTCATTAACGCAATTTGCATAAAATAAAATTAATGGGCTATACTGAATTACGAAAATCAGGTTTAGATATGTCCCCATTATTTGTTGATTTAACATTGAAAGAGAGTTCTGCTAGGGTTTGCAAAAAGAGACACATAAATTTCTGCGACGACATAATCTTGGTACATTTGGTACATGCATTTTAAGTACACTGCTTTTCTGTACGTGCATGCAAATTACAAGATTATTTTAATAAAGGCACATATCTACTTTTCCTTCTCTAAAAAATTCAAATATTCTCAAAGATATTCCCTATATACATACATATATATATATATATATATATATATATATATATATATATATATATATATATATTTTTCAAACTAATAACCTAGTTTTTATAAAATCTATCTAAATAAGTTTAACTTTGGAAATTCGAAATTCCTTTGCCGTGAAATATTTGAATATTTATTTATTAAAAGTTTAGCTAAACTCCATCTACTGATTACACGTTTTAGGTTTCTCTTTGCATTTTCCATCGCTTTTTATCACACATCATTTATGCTGTTTATATCAAACTAAAGTGGTTTCAATTTGAAAACGAGTATAATTTCCCATTTGAATGATTTCTTATTCGAATAATTTTATTCGAATATTTTCTTATTAGAATAATTCCCTATTCGAATAATTTCTTATTTGAATGATTTCTTATTCGAATAGATATTTATTCTACAACAGCGAATAAAATGTTGTTCTGTATTTTTACTCGTCATCTGAATTCTGAATAAAATTTTGTCCATCTCTGCTCCCAATTTACGTCCTAGTTATTCAAACTTATTTATAAAAATATGAATTTGCATAAAAATCCGCAGTCTAATAATTACAAATGACAACTACAATAACTGTGTAACATGATCTATATTTTGCTAAAAAAATCAGTCTGTTGAACAAAAGTTAGCCCTCTATAATACCATGTAACTAACTTTGTCTTATTTGCGTATCACTGTACTACGGCATTGTAATCTTCCACTACTGTAGCGATATCAAACACTCATACAGTAATTGTTACTAACTCCTGGTTCTCAGGTTGAAATTAAAATTTGAATTCAATTATAATTTCTTTCGTAGTAAAATTAAATAAAATTCAGTTCACAGGAAGTTAAAGATATCATTGTATTTTTATACTTCCCTGGTAAAAGAGAGAAACTGACAAGGGTTGTTTTTATCGTCAACCTTTCAATTCACGTCCATAAAAGAACAAGAAGTGGAGATGGTGCTGCTAGTATAGCGAAATATAAACTCTTTCTGCGTCTTGCTTATTTTCTATTTATGTTAAGCATGATTCATACTAAAAGTTCACAAAAAATTTCATTTCTGTACGAACAACGTTCGTGCTGAACGGTAAAATACTCTACAAAAGACTTCCACTATACTTAAGGACAAAATATTCTGAAAATGGTTTTATTAGGTGTACAAATTAATTCGCTGTCTTTACATTTAAAGTCTCGAAGGTTTTATTGACTTAAAACGTCATTTTCATTGATAAAATAGAATTTGTAAATCGCGTGTAGTGGAGGTTGAACAATGGAAATTGTTTTGGGCAACAAAATTGTATTTGATTTCCCATGAATACACAGTTTTTACAAGTTTTGTAAAAAGACACCGAATTAATTTAAATATCTAATACCATACTAAAGAAACGTGAACCAACAAAATTGCAAGTGTCACCGAAAAGTGTTTTCCTTAAGTTAAAATTAATTTTTAATCGATGCTTAAAGTTTCCTATCCCATAAAGCAATAGAATGAATAGAATAATTTACTTCATTGTTCGTTAAAATAACTGGACCAAATATATTGAAAGAAAGCTAAAATATTCCTCCGCTTCCGGTTGTTTCGTACTTTCTAAGACGCGTGTAACACGCTGCTCGAAGGAAAAGGAGGGCAATGAAAGAGCGATTTGATTCAACGTAAGCCGAAGTCTTGCGAGCATTCGGTTCGGATGTGAAACTCAGCGGCCACGTTTTACTTATTCGATCATAAAACAATCATATGCAACAGAGCAGGAGTTCTGCTCGTAAGTCTTGGATCGCGAAAAATCGGAAAGAAATTTGATGGACTCGCCATGTGGCGAGGAAAGAAAGTTATAGAAAAAGGAACCAGTGAATCGGTTTAAAGGGGGAAATGGAACCAGATATACAGAGTGTCATGTAACAAGTGGTATTTACATTACAGTCGACAAAGGGAAGAGTTTGAAAATTTTATATATTGGAAACTGATATGGGATGATTTTACAAAGTTTTATATTCCAATTGACAAAGGCAAGAGTTTGCAATTTTTTATATCATCAATCAATAGGGAATCATTTTACGAATATTTTTTATATAAATACTTTAATATTTATATTATAATATAACAAACTGTTATATTATAATCGACAACGGGCTACAGCTACAAATTTTCATATTACAACTGACAGGGAAGTTGATTTTGAAATTTTTTATATTAAAAATCAATATGGAATGATTTTACGAATTCATTATACTTTAAACGACAAAATAGTATTTCTATACTCTTTTATATAATAATTAACAAGGGTATGACTTTACAAAGTTTTATATTACAATCGACAAAGGGATATGTTTGCAATTTTTATCATAGATCAATAGGGAATTATTTTACAAATTTTTGCATTATAATCGACGGGAAAGTCGCTCTATAAATTCAAATATTTCAATTGACTAAAAGATACTTGTACAATTTTGTATACCTTTAAGAAGTGGATAGCTGATTATTTTATGAATTCTTATGTTATAAACGACAAGGTGGTATTTCTTCAATCTTTTATATTCTATGTGTATGATAAGCAACACAGAGATGAGTTTATCAATTTTGATATTCCAATGGACAAGAGGGTAGTTCTACCAATTTCCATATTATAATGGACAAGGGAATTGATTTTCTTCAAATTTATTATGGTAGGAATCGACAGGGGATGATTGTACGAATTTTCATATTACAATCGACAAGAAGGTGTGTGTGGAATTTTTTGTGTTACGACCAACAAAAGGATGAACCCACGAATTTTTATATTATAATATAAAAGAAGGTATTTCTACAATTTTTTTGTGTTGTGATCAATAAAAGGATGATTCTACGAATTTATATATTACAACAGAAAAAGAAATATTTCAGCATTTTTCGTATTTTATATTACAATTAACGAAGAGTTGGTTTTACGAATTTTTATATTATAATCGAAAAGAAGATATATCTAAAATTTGTGTGTTACGATTAACAAAAGGATGATTATACGAAATTTTTTATTACAATCTAAAAGGAAATATACCTGCAATATTTAGTATTTTATGTTATAATTAATGAAGGGCTGGTTTTATGAATTTTTATATTATAATGAATGCAAGGGTGTTTCAAAAAAATTTTATATTAAGAATCGAGAGGCTGAATAAGGGTGGGGGATGATTTAACAATCTTCTATATTACGATTGAAAAGAGAGAGATTTAGAATTTATCTGTTTAAAGATTTGCTTTCTAAAGAACGATATTTCGAATTTTGTTACATATGGATTTGTATTTTATTATTCTCATTTGCCAAATTTCATGGGTCATTTTCTGTCCCATAATTTATTAGGTATAACAATTATTTTCAATTGCAAGCAGTTTATTTTTACAAAATTTACTGTTCACTTATATACAAAAATATGAGTAGAATTTTACCATTTATAATAATCTTTATTATTTTGGACGGCTTTTGCCATTTATCAACCAATTGACTTTATAATTGTTAGTTTTATAAAGAAAAGCAAATTTTTTGTAAAAGCTAGACGATTTGACTACGCATCAACTTATCAAATAATCAGATAGAAATTGAATCAATTTGATGAATTTTAGATATTTTTAAGCTGCACTTTCTACAAGCGAAATCTCCAAACGCAACAGATTTATGAATCCATTTTTGCGTATTGAATCAATTCTCATGCTCTAGCTCTGCCACTAGTTGAATGACACCGAGTATATTCGGGGTTCGTATGGTTTCTGGAAAGTGTAGTTTTGAGTACGAACTGTCCGTAAAAGCACCGTTTCCCGGGGGAGCAATAAAATGGACGTGAATATTTAATATTGAAGTGTACTCGCGCTGTTTTATCTGGAAAACTACGTTTAGTGTTTTACTGTGTACTGTGCTGATTAAATCAGCTTCTGAAACATTGCGACTGCCTTCATTTTCCTCCACTTTTCTAAAGTTACGAGAGAGAAGTTGAAATAAAATTGCAAGACCTTAGAAGAAGAAAATTTTTCTATCACTCGAGAAGAATTTTTCTCCACATACAGCCACTCACAAAAGTTTTCGTACACCCTTTATAATTTTAAATATTTAAAAGGTAACGTCGCGAGGCTGAATTTTTAACTTTGTACATATTTTTTTGTAAACAAACGGAAGGTAATAGTCATTTTTTAAACCACGTCTTATATCGGCTAGCAAATAATATCAACGCATATAAAATGTTCAAAACTCATGCGTAATTGTACGAAGATTTTTGTAAGTGACTATATAGCAATTGGTATGTTTACTAAACAATTTTTGGCGAATGAAAGCATTTAAATTAATAATACTTTATCCATTTAACTACGGACGTCGTTATAAATAATCGCAAATATCGTAAATAAAGTTACGCGATAACCTTAAAGTGGCAGTAATTGGTACATCTATCCTACGCATAAATATTCGTAATGTATCTGTAAAAAAAAGACAGTTTAACATCTTCAACTTAACTCCGCCACTCTCTTTTACATCTCTTCCCATTCACTCTTCGCACCTTTACATCCAATCGAAATCCTTCCTTGCAGTAACCTCCATCCTTCTTTCTTTTATTCCACCCTTTTAGGGTCGACCAAAAGCGAGATCTAATCGGCGGTTGGTCCCGAGAGATCGATGTAAAACAAGCCTCGGTAAATCCGTCGAATTCCCGTTGAAAATTCGTCGAAAAGTAGATCGAGCGGTGGATCAAGGGTTGCTTTCGACCGCGACGAATCACACTGATCTAAATCGGATCAGCTTTATTCTCTGGCGGAGCCGCGAATCGCAGGTGTTCGTGAACCTTGCCGCAATGTTCGCCAATCGAAAAGCCCATTTCTCTTATTTCCTGCATTTTATCCGGACTGGTCACGTCGGTCAGTTTACCCTCCGATACTCTCCGGTTCTAACCGGCCTCTTTTTCCCACCCCTAACACATTTCCGCTCTGTGTCACTGTCCTTTTTAAAACGTGGCTTTTCTAATCAAGCCCGCCTGCTTCGCTCCGCGCCGGTCGGAAATGAACGTGATTTCCAAGAGAAAATGACGCCACACCGCGATGCGTCGTTTTAAAGAAAAGTAATTGGGATCTTGCGAGACTGCAAAGTAGAAAATAATTTTCCGGCGGCTCAGACAACGTCCGTTAAGGTAACTTTTATATCAAACCCTTGCCCTACGAATTTTTCCAGAGGCTATATTTTGTAACATTGCTTGCTAGCTGGTTGTTACTTTAATACCGTTTCGAATATATCAGATTGAAATATTAGGTTTAATTTGAGCTCTACAATCCCTTATCTTGCATATTGAAGTTGCAATTGACGCTAAATTTCATTTTGTTTTCATTCTACTTAAATTATAACATTCGTCACGAGTGTAGCTCGTCGTTATATGGCAAGGGGTTAAAGTAATTAACCCTTTGCAGTCGAGAGCTTTCGAAATTTTAGCGACTTAGAGTTGCAAAGGGTTAATATTAGTTATGGATATTTGATCCCCGAGCTACAGTCAAAATAAGAGCATCATTCAGAAATTAAATATTACTCGAGAGATTTAAGAACTAGTTCATTTTGGTGACTTAGAGTCGTCTCTCGAGTGCAAAGGGTTAATAGGATACATCACTGGCCGAGAGTTTCGAATCGTTACGTATTCTATTGAGCATAAGAATTTAGAAACGTGTTATCTGAGAAACTTCGCAGTCATGCAAATCCAAATTTATTCCTTCTGATTCTTTACTTTTGAACTACCTAATTTCATTATTAACAAAACACTAATTTTCCAAACATTAATAGGTACGAATTTCCTGTATTTTATATAAAGAGTCTTTCAACAAGAGCTTCCGGAAGATTTTTGTAAATAAAACACGTTTAAATTTAGAAAATTTGAAAGACTTTTGTTGTACATTCTAGGGAAATAATCAAGTATTTTTCGAAACAAAATATTTTACAAAATATGTCTTTTCGTATTAACTAAACAGCAAATTTTTATGCGTTACAGAAAGGAACATAATCCACGTAGTATACAAAAAGTATATCAAACATTCATTTTAAAATGCAAATTATTGTATTATAGGGGTGAATGAACACTCCATTTACGTTGCATTTTTTTTACCTTTGTTAATAAAAATATTTTGCATAAAGATTCACAATCTAGTAAGTAGTTTTAACGATATAAACACGGCTTTTAACCGTGCATCGTTCCACGACTAAAATTGTAATCGCGTACAGATAAGAGATATCACTATTATCATCAGAAATATATAACAATATCGCGTGCATGTTCTAAAAACATCCGGTAATTCTTGTTGAAAGACCCTTTGTATAAAGTAAGGGAAATTAGTATTTACTAATATTTGGAATATTAGGTTTCGGTTAATAATAAAGCCAATTTTGAATGATAAGAAGTATGTAAAACAAATCATATCCTTTCTAAAAGAAATTAACTCGCAGTTGATATCCTTAAGTCACTCTTGTTTCAATTAAAAAAAAACATCGTATACTCCATTCTTCGTTTGTGTTCTAACTTTATTCATATTTCTGTTGGTAATTATGAACGTGGAGTAAGTAACAAAAAATAAAAATATTGCGTTTTTTACATATTTTGTATTACGTTGATTTATATCAGGAAAATATGAAAGCTTTTTTTCCTTTTGACTTACACCACTTTCATAATCACCGGCACAATTAGCAATAATATGTAAATAATTTAGTGCTTTTCTTTATGTACATTCCATGTACATTATGTGAAAACGATATTTATAGTAAAAATACTTGTCACTACCACTATAAAATATTAATGAGCCATAAATGTAGCATAAGAAAAAAAATAGGGAGTGTCTAGTTTTATTCTACTGGTTTTAACTCCCAGAAAGGTTAGAATAACATAAAACAATTATGACAAAATATAATTTTATTCGCACACCACTGTACTTACTTTGGTATCTAAATGCTAATTAATTAGGGTCAGATATATTAACTTTTCCATCATTTAATTAAGAAGTAGCATTATGCAACTATAAAAATCCACTGTTAGGGGAATGAAATATAAAACCTAATTAAAGAAGGACTCATTAACAAATTGAGGTCTATGCGAATACTTTTTTCGTATATAAGAAATCTGTTTATACATGTTCTGTGATTTAACGAATATTACTATTACAAGTAATTACATTTTAGTCGTGATTCATTGTCAGATAATAAAAATACTCGATTAAATTAGAACACTTTATTCGTTTTATACTTGTGACAAAATTAATACATAAACAATAATTAATTTGTCTTATTTCCTTTTCAAATTTAAATCAAGTTAAGTTGCTTTTGCAGTCTACGCCTTAATTTTAAAGGAACACCCTTTTCGTACATACCGTAAATAATATTCTGATGAACCGTGGTCGCTAATGGCTTAAGTTAATGCGACCTTAAATAAGTGAATAAGAAAAGAAGAATTTGATAGATAGCAAGTAAGATTAAATTTGGGCAAGAATTGAGATATTACTGATTGAATCTATTTTCTGTCGAGTGTCAAAATTCGGTTATCGTTGGAGTGGAGAATATCGATACGAAACACAGTTCATTTTTTACTCCCCTTCCGTGTTTTCCGGTTTCCCTCTGATTTCAATATTTTGTTTCTGGTACCAGGTTTCTCTTAACATAGGAATTTTTCATTTTATAAAATACCGGCAGGCTGCACGAGTACATTTTAAAAACAATAATATTTTACAGGAATGAAAAATCGATTGTGATATATTATATCTACTTCCGAAAGTAATAAACATGCCTACGAGTCTCACTGATTGGTAAATGCGTACTTTTGAAACGGAAAAAAGGATCGGAAGTTTGAATATAGAAACCAGCTATAAAATAGAAAACTATGCAAAAACAATGTGAAATGATAATAATTCTAACTTTTGTAAGTTTATATGACCAAATTAATCATTAATAGTAATTTCAAGTACACAAAGCTCAAAATGAAAATAATTCTAACTCTAATAACTTTGAATAACCAGATTTATTACTAATAATCAAAATCCAAATAGTAATAATTCCAACTTTATTAATCCTAACTAGTCAAATTAATTAGTAGTTAGAATGATAATTAACCAAAATTTAAAACGAAAATGATTCTAGATTTGTATTAAAACTTTCAAATAATTCTTTCCACTTTTTCTTCTTTTTTGTGGATAAAATTATTGGGTTGTCCTAAAGATTCTTTTCGTTCTCTTCCCAAATATTAAGTGCACAAAATTGCATACAAAAATAAAATTTACTATCTCTAACTATGAGTGTCAAGATACACTAGTCTTGTCCTAAAAATATACTTATGCTTAAAGGGTTAAAGAACGTACTTCGAGTCATACCTTTTATAACACTTTGTTTCATCTTTTTAGATTCTTTTTAGCGCCATTTTCGTCAAGTTACGCGATGCTATATTGACCACCAAAGTAAAACGCATAGAACTTTTGGAACAAGCTAATATTTCAAAATGCATGGAATAAAGGATTCCATTGCTGTGATTTTAATACAGGAAGTTTCCAAGCTGTATTCACGTTGTCATTTTCGTCGATTTTAAATGAATTTATTTCAGGAATCTCAATGATTTCGTGACAATCACCAGTGCCCGTGACAAAGTTTATTTATATGCCAGATTCTGCATTTATTTTATTCCTCACTCCATACTCTATCTCCCAATTCCTGCCATTCTGCGTCACTCACGTATACACGATTCAATGGTCACTCTTGTATTGCTGTTTATCAAACGTTATTCCTTGGAAACATGCACCTGTTAGCGTTTGTTTCATTATTTCGCGACGAGCCAGCCGAAATAATCGAATAAATATAATTTCAGGGATGGTTCAACGATCAAATGTTTGACCGATAACAACAATTGCTGTTGTTTTTGGTTGACATCGAATTATGCGTCAATGAATTGCTACAATGTCGTTCATAACATCATTCATCAACCCGGTGAATGTTTACTTTTTTTATCTGATATGATGTAGAATTTTCTACAATCATTTGAAGTAAATAAAATGGTTAAGAGAAAAATCGGAAATATTGTTCACCCTAAAAAATTATCGTTAAAATTGACAACAAGAGGAGATACATTTAAAAATGTTAATTGGTATTTAATATAGCACAAAATTATGAAGTCATTGCCTGCAGAGATACATATAATTTGCATAAATATTGAAGCAATTAGTGCCGCCAATTTTTGAGTTATAACAATATTTGAATAAAATATTGAGGTGAACTTTTGCACGTAGTAAAAATAAAGAAGTTAAGCTTGTGCATTAGAATTGAAATCGTGAACAAAGTAAAAACAAAGTTCTATTAAATTTTAAATTTTCTATAACTACAAGTATTCAACTTAATACTAAATTTTAAGTTTCCTATAATTCCAAATACGGAGCTTAATAGTAAACTTTAAATTTCCTATAATTGCAAATATTGAGTTTACTAATCAATTTTAAGTTCTAAGACTAAACTAAAATTGTTTCACACGCGAATCAATCGAAATTGTAAACAATTGTGCAAAAACAAGATCATTTAGGAACAAAAAAATTGATTTGTATTAGGTGCTGTATTTGTATGTAGGTGCAAAAAATTATTACGCATTAAAAATCAGACATAAAGACATTGAAAATGGTGGCTTTGTATGGAGGTGCAAAAAATAATTACGGATTAAAAGATATACATAGAGACATTAAAAAAATTGATATCGCGAGTTATTTACAACCTATACTAAATCTATGTTTACACATTCAAATAATCGTTTGTTTAATTGGTTCGTGACATTGCTTTAATGAACTATGAATACTAAAGTATTTGTGTACTAGATGTGCACTTGCGATTATTTCTATCGCAACAAAATGTCTGAAATTGAGGAGAGCATGCAGAATTCTCTTGAATTTTTTCCGTGTTTATCGCGAACAGATTATTCGATCGAATGGATGAGCAGTTTTTTAGATACGCACGTAAAGCACAAATTGAGGTCACGATTGCGATCGAGATCAATAGTTGCGCATTCATGTTACCATTACTTACGATTGTGATCTTTGTACTTTGCTAGACGTTGATAACTGAATTACTATGTCGCAAACACACCAAATTGCATTATTATATAGAATGTCCTGATTTAAAATAGGTCATATAATTATTTACTTTAACTTTGATAATCCAAAACTTATTTTGTACAATGTACAATTACTATTATTAACTATTATAGTTACAATTAAATACAATTATAAAATTTTGATATAAACACTTGCTATCAAGTTATGGCTTTACTGTGAGTTTCGTGTATGGTGATATGTTTATAAATCTTATTCGCAAATAAAGGGTGTGCGGTTGCACTCTGACTGAAGATGGATTATTTTTCAATTTCTAGCGAACGAATAGGATCAGAAATATGACGGAAGTCGTAAGGGAAGTCGTAATTCACTGGCAGTTTTCCAGCAACATATTTGCAATTTCGATGGATACAATATTTGCAGTGTTCCCGATTTTCCATACCGGAAACCATTTCCCCATTCGTTTTCGCAATTTCAGTGAAACGTCTGTACGACGTTGCAGACTAACATGTAAATTACGTTTTAAACACTTCAATCCAGGTTTGTCTTGCATTTTGATAGATTTTTGTCTTCAACGAAGAGAAAAATCTGACCGTATTTGAAAAACATAATTAACACTAGAACTACTAAGATAGTGAAAATAACAGGTCGTTAATTCACCATAAACATTGCATAATGTAAACTTGCAACAGTACGTATTTTAAGAAAATTGTGTGATTTTTTGTGTAACATATAAGTAAAGATTTATTTCAATTGCATTGTATATTCTATCATTTTTATTTCTTTGGTACAAAAAAGAAATAGAGGAAAAGATAGGAATGTGAGATACCAAATTTATTTTTCAACCTAGGAAGTCTTAGAATAGTTGTAAACGAGAAAATCAAACGAATAAACTTAAGGGATTTCATGTGAATTGTGTTACATAAACGTAAATATTGTGCACCTTACAAAACTTTCGAATTCTTTACTTTTTCCAAATTCAGGCAAAATTAAACTAGTGAAAATTCGGGAAGCATCAACAAAGACGTTTAAATGATACACAAGTGTGAAATATAACAACAGTATCGCAATTTATTTAGTGCTATCATAATCGTATACATAAATTCCGTTTTGTAGACTTGCCTAATCATTACTGCGAGACAATCTCATATGTGGTTTTCTTGCATTCTTCGTGACTCAACGAAATTCGAGACATATCGTAAAGTAAACAATTATAATCAGAACTGTTATATTATAATTATCAATCAAGTGTCTTGTATTAAGTACTATCATCTTGCCATTTTACATTTTCTCATTACATCACATTTAAAAACACACTATACTTTAAATTCTCGCTAATATTTCGAAGCTACGATTATTACAGAACACCTTTGCGTCATTGAAAATCACAAACGAAGTTGAAGTAAATTTTATTTCAATATGAACACGTGAAAACTTTGCGCCGCGCAAAAATGTCGATTAAACAAAGGAACAACAACGAAAAACAACGGCTGTTATGAAAAGCTTTTATAATCTTCTTAATTCTTAATTTCCAATTATTATTAAAAATGCTAATTCTCCGTATAATTATAAAAAACAGTGATATCTCATATTTCTACCCTATCTCGTATTCCTACCTTCTCCTCTATGCTTTATTCGTCGGTAATTCTAGTGTTAAGAAAATTTACGCTAGCCTAAGTAGTTGTTACAGATAATACAAGAGAAAATGATACATTGACAGAACAATTGGCAATTTTTAGCGAGATAAACTTACTACAGTATTGCTAGAGAAACAAGTTTCCGCGTCCTGTTGAGATCAATAATCTATCCGTTCTAAAAGAATGGCTCTACATTAACCCGTTAGAAAAATCGCCGCGGAATATAATAAATTAGCCGTGTATCATGATACACGCTGTCCCCGTGTCTACATAAACCGCTATCATAAGTAAGTATGTTATTAAGGTCAACAGGGTAATGGCGTTTGCCTTGACGGAACAGTTGGTCGCGGTTCACTAATATAACCATTATACGGTATTACGTTGCACTTAAAGCGACTTAAACTTTTCCCATTAATACGAATACGATCGACTCGCCTCAGAAGAACAACTTCATCGACGAAATATTACTCTTACACAAAGAAATGGGGACGCCGAGTAACCACAGATTTGTAGCAGTATGATTCATAGCACTGCTTCTTACCTGTAACAGAAAGAAGAGAAGAATATGGTTAGGATGACTGTTTATAACGTGATAAATAAAATGCAGATTTGTATGGAAATTTTAATATCTTTATTAATTCATATGTTCATATTTACATATATACATTATTATTTTTATTTGAGAAATAGGATTTAAGCAAGGGGTTGTTTTACCATTTAAATACGAAGGAATATATTTTACTTTGGATATCTTGTTTATTCTTGGATATTAGCTGCGTTCCTTAATTTTTTGCATATTTCATTTCATTTTGCGCAGTTCATTAATAAGATTAAAACCTAATAACAGTTGATAAATAAAACTGTATAAATAAAGAACACAATTCTAAATAAAGCTGTGATATATTTTTATACGATTTTTACGTTGAAATGAATTATGTAGAAGAGACGCATTAAAATTAGATTCCCATTGCTTTTTAATATCACAGATAAAAATAATTTTTCGAATCAGATCTCTTTAACTTTCTGGTTTGTATTTTATTTTGGATTTCTTGAATATTTTTGCATATCCTGTGCGTGTCTTAATTTTTTCAAAAAAGAATTTCCAAAATTGCTTTATAATTCTTTACCATTTCTTTGTAATTCTATTTATTTTAATTATTACTTTGGTAGCCGAATTTTTATCCTATTTCAGAATCTATATATCTCTTCATTATTTCATACTCAGACTGCAAAAAAGATTTCACTTTTATTCGAGTTAGCTTCAATCTTAAAATTAATTATTATTAATAATTTAGTAATCGTATAATTTAGGGATTAATAATCTTATAAAAGTTACATAACTGTAATAGAGTTAGAAGTTTCGATGAACTTTAGAAACAGAATTTTGTTAAATACACTCAACAACGCTTTTCTATTATATTGTTATATCAAAAGCAGCAATTAACCGTTAATTATCTATTCCTTTGAATGTGAGAAGAAACTCTAAACTCCATCAAACTTGAAAAAATTGCGGATGATAATAAAACTTATCCATCAAAGAAAATAACTTTTGCACGTTTGCAAGATTTGCAATATCAAATTTTTATGCTTTAATAACGAGTAGGTATTCTTCGACATTATTGAAGATTCTTTAAAACTTTCACGATATGAAACACATTGCATGCATGGTCGCTCAGGAGTTGAAAATTCGATGCAAAGAATACTTAACTTTTTCAACGGCAAAATACGAATAAATATTTTTCGAATATTTTCATACATACATATATCAGCGTAATACGTGTAGCTACGTAAAATGATAAGATAACAACCATCAATCCATATTGACTTAAAATTATTGCTTTAGGCTACTAGTTTACAATCCTGTTGTCAAAATATCTTCACCAATTTCTGACCCACTTCCATTACAAATTTTGCCATATCTCTTGCTAAACATTCCTCCAATTATTCTGCAATAATTCTCAGACATGTAGTTTAGATATTGAGTTACATCTACCGTGAAATCCGGTTACTATAATCGCGGATAAATGTTATCAAACGGTTATTGTTATCATAATCAGTCCGTTCCAAAACATTTTATATAAAATTAGTTAAATATAACCCGCTTATTATAACCACACTTCGATTACCAGTATGAATTGTGATAATTAGATTTGGGAACAAGCGATAAGAATTGTTAGCATATTCGTACTAAACGAACCATTTCTTTAAAACTTACTTTTAACCGAAGCATAACTTTTCTCTTTCATATGAGTGCACGGCAAGAATTATTAGAACATACGTAAGTACAATGGAGGAGAAGCTAGAGAGACAAGCTTATGACAATTTGCATGTTTTTAACAAAGATAGTATACCCATTAAATTATGTACACATGTGATATCTAAACTCCGGATGTTTACGCAAATTCGTATCTCTTTAAGTAAAACTGAATGAATGGACTTTAATAGAGATCCGTTTGGTCGTCTAAATGTACCAATTTGTACTTTACTTTAAACACTTTGTATATTTTTACGTACACATATCATATGGAATCTGTTCTTTTTTTAAAATTTAAATTTGCCATAAATCCATAAAGATCTACAGTCTAATCATAGCTGTTTGTAATACAATGAATTCAATAATGATAGATGTTTGTTTCCTGCGTAATATTATCAGTCGATTATTGGATTGCGGATTTTTATGCATTTACGGGAAACTTAAATGTTCAAAGATGCAAGTGATATGCGGAATATGCAAAAATGTACAAGACATTCAAAACACATCAGAAATTAGAATATTTAAACGGTAATGCAATCTTTCATTTCAATTTCGTTTAATCTTGTTAATAAAAATATAAATTTTCATAAAGGGCCGCAGTCTACCGATTACTCTTCTCAAAAATTATAAGTACCAAAGTGACCACAATAAACGGATTCCACTGTGATTGCAAACACTTCGATTAAATTTACCAAACATACCAAATAATAAACCAAATTATTCTTCATTTTCGACTATTTCTTGAATCGCGAATACGACCGATAATATATTGAAAATGAAAAAAAGAACGTAAGAAAACAACGAGGAACAATGAATGAGGGTTTCAGACGGATAAGGAACGCTTAACAAAGGTAACTGTAATCCCTGGGATGAGGATCGGAACGGAAGGTTGGTTGTATTCAAAGCGTGTAACTACAAAGAGCCGAGCTTAAGTTAGATCCGAAATAAACCACTTAAGAATCAACTACGAAGATTAGAACGTGGTAGTTCGTTAGTCGACGAAGTCAGATTTTTCAGACTTACACGGCCACAGTTCTTACGGTTAATACTGCCTTCGTGCTTCCGGGCATAATGTCCGGGCTTGTGTCTTGTTGGTGGAGTATTCCAACATTTCAACGGCATTGAAGCCATCTTCATCAAGGTATCATCACCAGGCGCTTGATATTAGTGCGTCATCAAGCTACAGATGAAGCTGTGATGCTGGCGAGACGACAGAATATTTTACCAAAAAAAAAGAGACTCGTGTTACGAGAGACACTTCACCGTCAGATGGAGCAGAACATTGAACGTTCTGTAAGGCTTTTTGAAGCTCCTTTTATGTGTTGGGTTGAACGGAAAGTTCGTGCCGAATTTTATACTGAAAAGGTATTGTCGAATATGCATAGTAAGAGTATCGCTAAATGAAATTCAATGTGTGACACGTTAATAGATAGGTCTTCCAAGTAAAACCTTTTTAGGTAAGTTTCCACTCACTATCCATATTATTAGGGTAGTTACAGGCAGGAACGTAATTTACAGATGAAGCTCAATTTTCTTTGATCTATTGCGCAAAAAGTTTTGAGAAAAATTGGAGATGCTTTATCCAGGGACATATAAACTTTGGAATTTTTTCAGATTTTTTAACCATAGGACCGAATTTTAAAAAAATTCGAATAGTCAATTCTTTGTTGAAGTTTCTACGTGACTGTGTTTACATTTTTATAGATAGGTTTATAGTTATAATAGAAGCATTTTGTTACCCCAAAGCCATTTCTCAAACTGAACTTGAACAGCTAAATTAAGGTATGTACATTCAGATCTAATCGTTGGATAATTAAGAAACATTTTGAAATACAATATATTTCCGTTTAATAACCAAAATCAGTTTTTTTCAATCAATCCTGTTCTCTACGGGTATATATAATCCAATATGAAAATTATGTTCTATTTGGTATTATGTCTCTATATATTTTCTCTTGATATTCGACGTATTTGAAATGTTTATACGTTTCATACAAACAATAATATTCTACAAGTGTTCCACATTCGTTCACTATTTCAGCGTGAATCGAAGAAGTATAAATGTGAAAAGTGAGTAAATGTGGACAACACGGTTAAAAACAAATACAAGACATACCATATACGCTTCAAAACATTAAAAAAAAATTGTTGACGCGTAAGTAATAATTAGAAATAAAATACTGCGTGATACGTCAGCGTATCATGTGCCACTCGACGTGTTAAAAAATAGTACAAAAATTAATACCTATTATCATCACTTTCATCAATTTTATAAACGCGTTGCGGATAATTCTTGACTTTTCCTCGTATTCAAACATTCGATCGATTCGATATTTTATCCAGCACGCATCAACAGGAAGGAGGATTTCATCGCATCGATGAACACGGAGAGCAAAGAAAGCCAAGAAATGAATAAATGGTTCGCGTAACTGAAACGTGAAAAAGTTTCATCGTAAAAACTGGTAACCTACTTCAATTAATTATGCGACCAAGTAGTAATCGCGTCCCGAATGAAAGCTTCAGGGCCCGCAGAGGACGCGTACAAATGCTATATACCCTCCCCCCATTTCCTTCATCTCTATTCGCGACACAATTTTTGCCATTTCGTTCAAGCACGCTTGAGGCTAAAAAAAATCCTTTCACGTTAATTTATAAAGGAAACGTCCTAGATGCTGTGCACGCAGTCGAGTGTGTCGGGGAACCTGGTCGTTTTCGAGAGCGATGCGAGTCGATAAATAAATAATACTACGTCTGTCTCGATATTCGGACCGCACCAGCCAACTATTTCCATACAGAGTCCATTAAGGTCACGTGCGCGTCTTCCGCGCACTTTTCACGCACAATTCTCTCTAGGATTCGCGTGCTAAAACAGCTCGACCTAATAACGTTGCATTTCCCATGAGAACGCTACACCTTCGAGCAACAACAATTTGCAGGACGATTAACCGTGGAGAAAAAAATCACGATCATTCGAGGCGGAACAAGGTCTTGGAGAAATTGTTTTTAAATGCGCACGATTCTTTCCTTTCTTAGGATGAGTTCCAGTACAACTCGCGTAAGCTTTAAATTTAGGTATAAATTATGTAGTACATATACAGTTGCTCGCAAAAATATTCGACTACGTTAGATATTTAGAAACCGTTTTTTTTTTTTTCGTAAAAGTATGTATTAACGAAGAAAAAATAATTCGTAATCAATTATTAACCTCTCAGAGATGGCGCTGTTTTTTATGCATGTGAGTGTATGTGACATTATATACGTTATTATGATGTTAATCTAACTTAATTTCATAAGATAGATTTCAATTGTCGTTCGGATGAAATCTGAGACAAAATTTGATTGCATAAAAATCTATAAAATGAATTTGTGTAATTTTGAACATGAAGAACGATACTAAGGTCCGCGCCGTGTAGAGATGCCGTCATTGATGAATTAATTGGGATAAAAAGTCAATTTAATAAAATTATGAAACGTTACCTTTAAACATGTAGCATAAATAACACGAATAACAAATGGATATAGCTTTTTTCAATTTCGTAAAATGAGCGGACACTTTTGTAACTAACTACTGTACATGTTTTCTGTTATATTCGAATTATAAACTGAATAGTCTAGAGTTTATTGCACGTTTTATTGTTAGTTTATTTATTTTAACCTTTGTGCGAGCAACCGGGATACCTTGATACCCATTCTTATCATTTCCTTTAACAATTCTTGATGTTCTTAGGAAGGCATGTCAGAATGATTCTAGTTTCCCGTTATATGGATACTTTTCAGACGATTTACGCTTTCAAAGTAAAAATCTATGCTAAATATGTTCAGTATAAAAGCTTGAAACAATTATGAATACATTCTGGTTGATCACAGAAGGGTTAAAGGAGTTTAAAGTTCTAATTCTTTCAGGCTATTAACCCTGTGAAGCACAAGATTTTTTGGTTGTAATTTTAACATTTGTAAATAGGTTTATGAACAAATTCCACCAAGCAAGTTGGGTATAAAGAAAAGTGGAACATTTTCCGTACCGCTGTGCTTCAAAGAGTTAGAGTACAATGTTAAGAAAGTGAATAGGAGAAACGTAAGTATGAATGGATGAGAATGTGTATAATGTAATGTGGTGAAGGAAAAGATGATGTGTTTGACGCTTTCACTGACTCAAAGTTGGTCACCAGTGTGCTAAAGCTATACACGATGATTCAGTTGCGTGCTGACAGTGGAACATCTACTATCTTTTAAATTATTCACTTTTTAATGAATTAATGTTTAATTAATGAATACTAAACGAATTACTGGCCTAGGAGTATTGAACTATACTATAGTCTATCCACATTCCGAATATTTAAAAATTATGTGTATATGTATTTACTTTCGTGAACAATAAACAATGTTTCTTTTTTATTAGATCTAAGATATGATCGTTTCATGCGTTTTTTTAATTGATAATTGTGATACATCTTTCCACTCACAATCAGAATTATTCGGTAATATTTTTGGGTTAGAACAAGACAACTACCACAGCAATAATTAATTATTAATCTAACATAGCACATACACTGTTTGTCAGATAAATTATACATGAAAGTAATAATGGAGCTGTGGATTTTTATACAGATTCAGAGTTCTATTAACAGAATTAAAGAAAGGGAATCTAAATGGAGAGTTGCTTCGCCTTCAAAACAAAATACCTTCGATATTTTGTAATCGTTTCCTACTAATTGATCGATCGATTCATTTACATGATGAATGCACTGGTTTACAACAGCACGAACAAAAACTTAGGCAGGTGACACAATTCAAACAATTTTTTGCACGTTACGTACATTCCGTGCCTTTTTGCGTATTTAAATTTCCCCATAAGCGCATTAAACATCTCTAACCTAAGAATAATACTTGACACAATTTCAATGAAACTTGAACGAACTGATTACTCCATCTAACACAAAAATCTGAGGACCAAACATATATATTTTGGCACTCGTTTCCGAAGCTCGAAGCGCAGGGAAATCGGCTACCGAAAAAAAATATCGCTGGAGTTTTGGAAAGCGACTGGCGCCTTCGATCGGCAGAAAATCGCTTCCACCATTTCAATTACATATTTAATTATCGAAAGTTTGCGTGTCGAGCAACGAGGTCGTCGCGTTAGTCGGTGGAAGAGGAGAAAAAAAAAAGTTCAGAAATGCACTCGCGAATGCGGGTACGCGGCGGGACAGAAAACGAAACGCGACCCAGTTTTGCTTAAACAGCGAGCTGTGCACGTGTACATACATATTTTGTTCTATACCGCGGCAAACGAGACCGAGCATCGCGATTTCCATGACTGCCGACGTATCCCATTTCCCTTTTCAAAATCTCCATACACGAAGGGAAATCAAATGATCTGGGCCGATCGTTTCCGAACATTCGTGCACTCTCTCTCTCTCTCTCCCTGCTTCAATGAATGTTACGTGAAACGGGTAAGACATTAACAGGACGCGGTAATTATAAATAGGTAGCGCACTTTTACGCGAATTCGTATTTTTATTAACACTAGAACCAGGGTATAAACACTAGAACTAAAACTGAAGTTTTTACGTAACAATGTTTATACTTTTATATGTTAATTTTATAGTTATAACAGAAGCATTTTTGCTAACCCAAAGCCCTCTTCAAACTGAACTTGAACAATTAAATTAAGGTACATTCAAATCTACTCGTTGGATATTTAGAAAAATACTGTGAAATACAATCTAAATATAATGCTGCACGAACTTTCCGTTCAGCCCAATATTTGTGTGCATTCGAAACACTTTAAAAATTCAACGTTGTCCAGCAAGATCACTGAAATGTCACATTGTTCACCGGTTAGGAATCACTATTCTAACGAGTGATTCTGCATTAAAGCTTACCTAACAACCCCGTCTAATACGCGTGTAAATTACATTAATTATTTTATTTTTTACACTGTGTATCTTACACGTAGCGCGATTTTACATCACGCGCCATGCTTTATGCCGACGAAATTTCTAATTAAATTAAATTCGCATCTCCAACTTCCACGTCACACGGCAGACATGTTTACAGAATGATAGTCGGCGTGACAAAAATTCGCGTGTCCTCAAGCGAATTCTACATTTTTCATGCGCGAATTCTTCGCTCAAATGGCGAACGCGCAGAATACACGCTGCATAAATTTCACGCTACTGCTAAAACTTTGAATGCAAAAAAGTCTAAAACTGTCCAAAACTGTTCTACTGTTCGGGAAAATGCTCCTTTGACAGTGCAAGCAATCGCTCGCGTATCGAAAAAACGTAATATACAAAAGTCAGATGCTTCAACTAATTAATAAAACGATCCTGTGTTGTACAAGCGATTCTTTAGTGAAAACGATACTCCAGTAATTGATACCTTTGCGGAATATATTTATCGAGGGAAACTTTTATACGGCTATTTTTATTTTTGAAGAAATGGGTAGCTTTTGTTGAATTATAAACGTCGGAAAATCTTCAAAGTAGACAGCACGTGCATTTATTCCATCAAATGACTATTACATTAAAATTACTGCAATATTTTTTTTATTGTATTTTTACCTTTAATGAAGCTTCCTCTAAATTACTTATGACGCCTATTCTTTCACTTGTATGCAGAAAAAATATTAATAATGAAGCACGAAACGAACGAAACTGTCAAATGACGTCATGTGCGACGAACGTGTTAACTTAGTCACAAAAATATACCGATAAAGGCATTCATAATAACATTAAAAAAATAACAGCCACATCAACCATACTCCGCCAAATGTTAGTACAAAATTCGTCCGTCTAAGGTTCATTCGAGCAAAACACGAGATTCACTAAAGGTTGTAAACTTCGTGAGATTAACGAGCTGTCGTTGACAAATCGTGAGCCAAGGTATCACGTGGTGGTATGAAATTCAACGCTTAAAAAGCCTTTTAACTGTGCCACTCAACCTAGATTCATCCCCATTGGACGCCATGAAAAATCTACTCTTATCAAACGATCTCAAAGAAAGAGTCCGCACTTTTTATTAAAACTTAATGACCGACCTACGCAGTAGTTTCATTGCCGATAAAAGGGGAAAAGGTCCTGTTACCTTTTGTGTCTGGTGAGCCTGGAACACTAGGGATCAGCACCTCTGAAGCCATTGCGGCCAATAGAAGTTGATGGAGGTCTCCGGTCAGAGAAAAAGCTTCGATACCGTTCATTGTGGTAGAGTCCGTTACGAATTTTCACACACAATCACTTTACCCTTCACTAGATTCCGAAAATCACTCTCTGTATTCGATTGGGAATTATTTACGAAAGGTGTATGAAGATGGATTTGGAGAAGGATCACGAAGATACAATTACTCACGAAAATATTATACTTCTGCTTTCATATTTTCACAATATTTAATGGTACAGATGTCTATTAGCTAATAATAAGTGCGAAGGTTAATAATCGGTTTCTGATAAATTGCATAAAAAGCCATGACTTACTATTTTTTTTAAAATATAGGTAATTTTTATTCTGGGGAAATGCAATTGCTGTTAGAATCACGAGTAAAAGTTCTCGAAAATAATAGCGATTCTCTGACTGATTAAATAAATTGTTTCGAAAACAATAATACAATCATTTGTAATCGAATCCATCGAAACTTTTACACGTACCCGATATTTTGGTTAAATTAAAATAAAATCCATAACTAATATTTCTTATTAATAACCTGCGGGTGTTTATACATATTTATTATATATATTAAATATTAATTCTAGTCGTGTTGGGTAAATGTTAGCCGTGATATAAAAGCGTATAGAAAAATATACGAATTGCTACGAGTGAACAGCGTACAAAGGATTTCGGATAGGAACGACGTGAACGCGTATTCGCCCGCTGAATGTATGACGAAGACTAGCCTGTTTCGAAGGTCTCGGTCTCTAAATGAAAAACTATTCGGAATGTGTCGATCGATTTTCGCGGAATTTTGAAACGGCATAGGAATTCCAGGAATAGGCAGACCAATTTGATTACAAAAACTGGCACGCACACATGTATACGCGTGTTTGTAATCATCGTCGTTGTGTTCGAAATAATTTGGTCGCGAATACACGGCGAATGATTAAACGAATATTTTTTGCTTCGTTTATAGGTCTGAACGTTTGGAATTTCAAATAATATGCTCTGGAATATTTCGTTTGCGGCTAAATAATTCAGTCAGAGAAATATGGGAGGATTTTTAAAATATTTTAATTAATTATTGAAATAATTAAACGGACAGATATTTTATTACATTAAGGATAACAACATAGGATACGATATACAAAAGTTTTAATTATGGTAAAAGTTCTGATTTCGCGTTTAATAGCTTCATATACAGCTGTTGCATGGTGAATACGTTCTTTTCGCACGATATTCAACGAAATATTGCAAAATGTGGAAAACTGTGAAATCGCAGAACATTTTTCAGATGTGCATTTAATAAAATAATCGTAAACTGAGTCTCGGAAATGTGGAAAACAAATTTTCCGTTCACTGTAATCATCTGATAAATAATTAACATAATAGTTCAATGGAACTAACTATTAATTAATACCTCCTAACTGTTATTAAATTCTATCTTCTAGAAAAACGCAACATAAAATAATATGAGGGAAATCACCGTGTTTACTCTGATAAGTAATTATGCAACTGAGTTACAGAACGTATGGCTGTACTGCTAATTAAATCTGTTAATTAACAGTAATTATTATTCTAATATATAATGAACTCGCAACATTTAAGCTTTACGTGTATTTTATACACGGCGTTCCATTTAATTATTTTTACGTAGAATGTGCAAAAATGTCAAAGGAATTATCTTGGAATAAAAATGTTTTTTGCGAGTTTTTCTACTTTTACATACAATTATTTAAATTGCATATGAAATATGTAGTGTACTGTCGCAACTAAAGGAGGTGGCCTCCTTTAAATGAGACACCCTGTATAATAGAATTCTAAATCAGAAGCAAACAGAAATGCAATATTTAACATTACATTTGCAATTATTAGACGACTATTAAAATACCAATAGTTTCTACGACTTCAATATTAGCTAAATATTAATAAAAATAAATATACACTTTACAAAAACGTAATTATACCATAATTTGATCGCTGTAAATTACGTAGTAATTATATTATAATTTATTTATCGCAAGCGATACTGTAATTGTGCTACCATTATAAAATATTTATTCATTTGCTATAAATAGTACTACAATTACCCTGCAATTTCATTTGTATTACAATCAATAATATAATCACAGTATAATTTAATTTTTTGAAGTACATACTCTCTTTTGATTCTCATTGCAAACTGTACAAAATGTAAAAGTTTACAAAATATCCAAAATACGGTGAGAACCAAACCTGAACATCCATTTTACAAAAGTAAAATTATGGTACAATTTATTTACTAGAAATTATACCATAATGCAATTTCTATAAGCATCACTATAATTATATTATTATTCCACAATATTTAGTTATCTGCTGTAAATAATATTACAATCCAACCCAAATTATCCCGCAATTTCATTGAATTTCATTTTTGCGTTGTCTAGACTTACTTTTGTGTCTTACTGTATATTTAAACACCGCTATAAAATCGCATTCACCGGTGTATATTTTTGATTATTTGTTGTCAACGGGAACTCGTATTCGATGAAAGGATGTCTTATAGATGAACTTTTGATGCATTTCACGGCATCGTAAACGCGATATTAGAAGTTGGCGCTTCAATCGCGATAAAACGACACTCCGGAGTGTAATGTCGGCGCCGACTACGAAATAAGTAAAGCTTAATAACGCCGTTATCACAGCAACCTTACATTTCCGCCTTTAATTATCTGAGTCGCGAAGGGAAGAAGTTAGGTAATACGGCATCGCCTCTTAGCTTCTGACACCCCACTTTGACTGTGAACACGGAAACATTTCAGTACCTTATAAACTATCAACTTTACGCTAACGTTAACACGAAATGTTATTTGGTAATATTGTAGTGGTATTAAAGAAAATTAAATAAAAGATTGAGAAGAGATCTTCAAAGGTAAGTGTGGAGGCGTTGCGGCGTCGGCAATTTTAGGGAAGAATAAATAACACGGTGATGTATAGTGGTTGAAGTTGTTCGAGGAAGGAGCCGAAGGCTAATTTTAATAATATGAGGGTTGAACACTCGTTAAATTCAACAATATATTTTAACGTAAACGAGTACTATTGCGGTAGAGTCAAATATGAAGATCCGCAGTGTAGAGTGGTTGTGTCGAAGTGTAAAATTGTCGTGTCTATGTTTGCGTTGCAGTCGGCAACTTTTAAGAACATTTTCGCATCTCTAAGCGGCCAATCTAATTGGCGCGGGGCAGGTCGAAAATTCATTAGAACAGTAAGAACTGATTAAAATGTTTATGACTATAATATAATATATACTATAGTATGATAAATTTTATAATATTAAAATTACTATAAGAAATCTATTGAAAAATTTATGATATTACAATTAAATTATTTAAGAAGTTTTTCGTACAAAATAATTTACTTGAAAAGTATAATATAGCAATATAGCCTACGTAAATCTAACAATAAGTATAACCTGTCGATAGTTGCGATAGTTATAAAACGTGACTTACAACAATTGTAGATAACATACGAGTAATTAGATGGATACAAAATTTTAGTCGTTTGTGTGCCACGTATAAATAGATCGGTTTTATCAAACTGTAATTGATTTATTATTATTTCATTTAAATTAATGTAAAATTAATTTTGATGACAAAGTATCAGATAACGAAATATAAATAATCAATAACATATTTTTAATAATAAATCGACTGTTGATACAAGGAAAATACATAAGAATACTAACAATAATTTTAATGTATTCATTAATTAAAATTGACACAAAATTTGCATTCATTTAATATGTAGGTTTCTTTGATGAATATTAATTATAAAATTATCCAAGAATTATGCGAAGCTTCATTTCTGTTGGCCGATAAAAGTGGCTAATTGTAGGATTGTTATTGTTGAAATGAATAATCATACGAACGTAATGTACTGTATATAAATCCAACATAGTGAAATTTGAATTTGCAAAATAAAGAAAAACACATAAAAAACGATAAATCTTAAACGATGGTACTGACACTTATTTGCACGAAAACACTATCGTTCAATTTACTCCAAGTGATTCTTTCTTATGTACCAAAGGAGACACACGAATATTTTGAACACAACCACCGCGAGTAAAACGAAAAAAGTCCATCGAAACTTCATCATCAATAAAATTTGCCTTTTCAATCTCGTACCTGTGTCGATAGAAAAATTTGTATTTCCTACAGATCCATTTAAAAACCAATTATCCATCGAAACCCAAATATTTAACAAGTATTTATCGTTCAAAATTACCACTACGATCAAAACTTTCGAATCACTATGCGTCCCAGTTTAAAAGAAGACTATTTCGTTGTTCTAAAAAACTAGTCAATCAAAAGTCTACGAAGATAAAGGGAATTTTTATTAATGTGTATAAATTTCGATTCCCTTTCTAATGGATCTTGCTAATTCCGTTTCTATTGTTACCTATAAACGTTCAATCGAATTATAATTGATACTGAAGAAATAGAATTTAAATAGGAGGTCGGTTTACTCTCAAATTACGATAATTTGTACCTCACTTTAAATATTATGTACATATTTACATATTACATGCATTCTGTCTTTTTTACATTTAAATTTCCCACAAAAAATACCATAAACAAACATTACATTGCTAAAGTAGTTTCAACATGTTACTCATACAATTTTTCTGTGATAAACAAGGGCGTAGCCAGGGTGGGGCAAATGGGGCATTTGCTACCCCTAAATTCGTTGCCGACGAAAGATACAGAAATTTTGTACAGATTCAAATGAAAAACATCGAAATGAAACACTTTTATTTAAGCAATTTACAATACAACCAAATGCACGCGTATTCCACGAATCTTCAATATCGATTTATTAAAAAATGAAGCTTCGCACGAGAAAGTGTCACTCTACATTTTCGATTTAAGTTTTTATTTAGATTCTCAGTTCGACGTGTACTACCAATTCGGAAACACCCTGTATAACACTGCAGCGAATTTTATGTGTGTATTTTATATCCTTTTCTGGTACGTATAAATCAGGGCTATCGGAATACTCCACGCGAGTACCGAAGCAATAGTATAAATCAACGCCACATTAGTATTCAATCTTCATTAACCCTTTTGCTGTTCGACCCGTACGTTCCACAGGCACACCGTGAAGTATAAATTAAGTCCGCGACGACACATCGGCAACAGAATCTGTTTAACTCTTAAGAGTCGGAATTCAAGAGTGTTCATGTTTCCCTTATTTGTAAGAAACAGCATAAAATTTATAAGCTTTTATTCGAAACTTTATACACATATTAGACGAAGTCGTTCAAATATGTTCTAAGGTTTAAATATGGACTAATTAAAATATAGGACTTATTAAGTGCTTCCGCGTGTCAGAAATGATGCAAAACTACGACTAAAGAACAAATAAAGTAGTACAGAAGTGATGGTAACCATCGTTCGTTGTATTAACGTGTTCTGTCGTAAACAGTATCACTGTTACGAATTTCACGATCGTAAACTTCGCATTTCTCTCGCCAAAATTAAAGGAATGCGTCTAATTCGCGTCTTCATCGAAAAAATTAAAGAAACCTATCGAAATTTGGATTCTTAAATAGACCGCAAACCATATCGACGTGGAACGGGCAATCGTATAAAATAAGCAATTAACCCTCAAGGGACGGCAACCGTACGATGCACGGACCCTAGTTTCTCTCTAGGATTAGTATAAAAAGATTAATAATTATTTAGAACAGAGGAAGCTATTTACTGGCGATTACGAAACGCGTATTTAATCTCCATATTATACAAATGGTGAATTAAATTAGTAGCGTAGTCGAAACACAAAAATCTTTTCCATTTGCATATGAAGAACAGAAAATCTCGCCGTCACCGAACGATTAAACGAAGCACGTTGAATTTCCGATTTCGGAAAAAGCAATAAACGTCAAAGAATTGATCGAAGCTGTTGGCGTACGCGTTCGACTATCAGACGGAAACACGATCCAGATTGCGTATCACATTGCAGGTATTAATTTTGCAAGCTAGGGTCGTCTATTTGCAAGTGGAAGCACAACGTTGATAGCGAAGGGAGTGTCCTGCCCGGTGATATATCGACGGTGATGCATTACCTTGATGAATCCTTGTATCAAAAATTAGCTAATTTGCAATTACCCGAACTCGACGCGTATCTCATTTAAATCGCATTCGTTGATGGGGGTTAATTTGAATATTTCGTGGTTGCCAATTACTATCCCTCGTGAAAGAGTCGAATTGGAAGTTGGTATATACATATAAATTTGTGCAGAATGGGGCTTGTAATAATTTCGAAGCGTGTTAATAATAACTCTCTTTGTTGGAAATTTTAATTTTCCGTTCTTTGAAATAATAAATTCCTTTGATAAGCGAGTTGAAAATTTGTCCCAGGAACAATGATTGCGAATAGAAGAAAAGTAGTTCGCGTGAAGATTGTTTAAATTAAAAGGAGAAGTGTAAACTTTTATTTGATTTCCTTTCTACGAAGATACTGATAACAATTATTATATTGATATTTGAGCGTTTTGAATTACACGCGATGTTATATTATAAAAACGATATTATTATTGTTACATGTTAATAAGAATATAGCAAACACGTTGAAGGGATATTATATTATAATATTGCTTACTGATAATCGAATATTCGGTAATTTTATACAGCACGGATTAATAAGAATTATTACCTTGAATATTTTTAGAAAAATATTCCTTCCATAGAAAATTTAATCTTAAGAAATAAGAACAAAATTTATCAACTATTAGTTGTTTTATATCTTTTGCAGATACAGGAAATTGTTGAAACTATAGAGTAGTCTCTTTCGTACTAAATGAATTTTATTACGATTCTTTCTTTTATTTCGATATCTTCGGACATATCTGAAATGATAATTTTTATTAACCCACCATGCATATTCCGAAAATTCGAGAAGAAGGCTGGCAAGCAAAAGTCCATGAAGATATAAATTACTAATTGTCTATAATGTATTGCTTATCAATATCTACCACCCTTATATGTACAAACATCTGATGAACAAATAATCAGAGAGAACAAACACTCATTGTCAGAAGAATACCTCGGTAAGTAATAATTGCACCAAGTATTAACGTCCAAATATATACATTCACGATAGAATCAACTATCGTTTACCTGAGTAGCATAAATAAATATTACACAATAATATAATATTAATAATATTAGAAACTCTATTATATATTACATATTTACAATGTAAATACATAATATAGATAACAATAAAATGGACGTAACTTTAGTGAGAGAGGCAGTATAAAGTAGGATGTACAAGTATTGATTGAAAATTTCGCCAACCATAAAGCTGCTCTTTCGCAGCTAATGAATCATGCAAACGTCAAAAGAGAGCACTATGTCGGCGCTTAGAAATTAGAAAATTAACCCCTTCACGCAAAAGCCCGTGTGTGACACGGGTTCGTCAGCCTTATGCTTTTCTGTACAATTAATAATAATAATTCATGTCTCTGTTCTATTTTGCACCCATTAATTTCTACGTTAGTAAACGTACTCCTTGTATTATTGAAAACGTAGGCAATGCAATGCAATATCCTTGAATTATGAATCTACGCAATGAAATTTCATTACTTTTTACCCCTAAACTGAATAACGATGAGTGTCAAAGAACAGTCATCAAATTTTAGTTACCCTACGTTTCTTCGTATCGAATAACGTAAATATAACGGATGCAATTAGGAAATGCATTACCGGTGATACCGTTAATAGTATTATCGGTCTGTTAAGAAAATTTGCATTTCAATATTATCAGTAATAATCGTCAGTAATAGTGGAGTTCCCCTATTGAAGGCAACTTAATTGGCCGGAGAAAAGTAATTTACAAAATAATCGAGCGATATCTTAGATTCTAATTTGGCGAGGTAAAAGAAAAGGAAAAATAGATGGAGAATCGTCGTTAACCCAGATATGCTTGAATGTTAAACAACAAATGTTTTATGGGTCTAGCATTCTTCTGGAAGGCTAAGTAGTGCAGAATTAATCGAATGCTATCAGTACGATAGATTATACCTACGATAAACTAAATACATGCTTCAACTGACAATCAGCAGGAAAGAAGATACAA
The DNA here is from genome assembly GCA_028830335.1 of Eucera pruinosa. Classification (NCBI taxonomy): domain Eukaryota; kingdom Metazoa; phylum Arthropoda; class Insecta; order Hymenoptera; family Apidae; genus Eucera; species Eucera pruinosa. The sequence continues at coordinate 7,915,170 of JAMYCR010000009.1, read as the reverse complement.
TTAAATGTAAACCAAGAATTGCAAAACAAAATTACCTTACAATAATTCTTTTGCAAGCATTATATTAAGCTGTTCGGAAAGTTTGTAGCACTATTTGATAATAATTCCGTGTTATAGAAATTATTATTTCATTGAATAATTCTGTATGTGTTTTTGGTGATTCTGTGAAATTTCACAATTCACAGGAAGATTTATTAAAGCTAGGACTATTAGGAAGTTTCATAATAGGAAGGAAAGTTTTGTTTGCAAACACAAATGTAGTTAAATAACGGTTTGCAAAATAAATGTATTGTAGGTGAGTTATACATATGAAGCAGAATATATAAAGGTTCTACTTGAATCAGTTAGGAAATTTTATTGTAAATAAATGATATAAAGAACCGAAAATTCTAAGCACAGTAGAACTTCGATTATCTGACGCTTAATCTACAATCAGTCGCAGAAGTTTACATACACCCTTTAAATTCCAATTGTTCACATATTTCAAGACATATTTTAGAATAGCAAAAGTGGCGCGAAATTTTGTGAAATATAAAATTACAAATAAGAAAGATTCTTAAATAAAATCGTATAAAGTGAGCCACGTTGATTAGACGAACAAAATTTTTCCGAAAAGCGTAAGAAACGTTATTTTGTTTATGCTAAACAAATTATAGCATATCAAAGATATATTAGAAAGACTTTTGCGACTGACTATATTTAGAAATTTCGGTTCTTTATAACGGTTATTCAAAATAAAGATTCTCCAGTGATATTATAACCGCTTTCAACTTCTGTCCCACGTCATAAATTGTTGAATATAATATTGCGCACATGAGCGATTCACTCGAAAATGTTAAAAGTTTTATAGTACCACTTGATCTTTACTACAAAAATCGTTCCGTTTTATTTTCAATTTTTATTAAACGTGGATATTTTGGGAGGCAGCGCATGAAAGGTTAAAATATCGTCGAAAATCAATGAAACCGCGTTTTTGGTTGAACGTAGATATAAAACCGATGTCGCCGGTCAGCAAATTATTTAGCAAAATAATTCTAGCTGCTGAGAGGATATATTTTTGTTGTTGAACCGTGTATCCGGAAGATACTTTAGCTGGTAATAATTTATTTCGCAGTAAATCAGATTTGTAAGAGCTTTAATTACGTCACGTGAAAGCAACTGGTTGGTTCAACCTTGTTTCTTACACTCTTTGCCTTTTATTTGGTTCCAAACAAGGATAAGGCTTTAATAAGATGTTAACTGACGAGATTGCAATAGGTGTTGCTTCCTGATGCATTTTTACCTAGAAAAACCTGTTCGGAACGTGTAACACTTTCAATAAAGTGTTGTTGATATTTGGAATAGACGTTGCACTCCGTATTAACTGCATATATTCATTAGATATTGTGGAATTTTTGCAAATTACGAATGGAAAATTCGCGAGAATGATGAAACAGCGAAATAGTGGAATTCGTGCCAAAAAAAATATTAAATTTCGTTGGCTTTAAAAAATTTCTAAAACTAGATTCTTCATTACGTAACACTGTTTCATCTATTTTAACTTAATTCTATGACGAGGAAACGAGTGAAAGGTACCTTGAAAATAATTAATGCTTCGAATATATTCCGGAAATTGTAAGTTTCATATTCAAATGCTTTCAATAAAGTAACATTGGACGTGCACATTTTGTACGATATTGTGACAAGTTACATTATATATTATATTGTGACTACTGCACTCTGTTACTGCATAATATCGTAACAATCTAGCAACAAAATGACAGCAATTAACATGCTCATTAGCAGACCTTCATCCATTGAAAATTGTTAGGTGCAATTCAGTTTGCTTTTAAAATATGTGCAGTTAATTACAGACAACTACATACCCCTTTAAATTTCAAATATTTAAAAAACGCAAAAGTTTCAATCGTTTCAAAAACATCAATTTGTCTACTATTTAACACTGGGCAGATACTAAAGAAATGACTATGCGTTCTCTACTTGTTTATAAAAAAAAAAAATACGTATAAACCAATAGCACAACTTTAAAAAAATCTACATACGTGTGTTAAAGTGTACAAAACTTATAACTATATTTTTACATTGTTAAACTTTCTAATGCATCTCTGGCGTGTTATAATTTGTTTAGCAAAACAAGAGTAACACCTTTTACACTTTTAGGAACAATTATATTCAGTTAATCAATGACGATCATTTTATGAAACGTCACCTGAGAATCTTTCTTATTTTTAATTTTATATTTTATGAATTATAAAACATGACTCGCGCTAATCATGTTTCACTAATTTTTTATCTATGTTTATCTATCTAATATTTTAAATCTGTCTATATTATTTTATACGCCATAAGCTATCCTCCATTCGACTGTTAATAAGTAAAAGACAACAACTAGAGTCTATGAGAGTGCTATATAGTCCGTAAGACTAAAATTGTATACCCTATATTGTAAGTTTCTTTTCGATGTTTTATAACCCTACATTATTATAATTATGTAACTATGCGACACACAATAGAACGTTAATTTAAAAAAAAAAGGTAGTACAGGCGAGGTGGTCGCGCAAAATTATCATTTTGAGAAGTGAGTCGCGGGCCCTAAAGAATTTGGCAAGCATTTCAATATAGGGTATTTCCATTCAAATTAAAATTTAATTGACAATATTTGCATTTGAACGGTAATGTTGGTTTAATCACTCGTCGATTAAACGTACCGATAAAACGTCTACAGCCTCAGACAAGGTGCACGTGTTTCAACATATGTCACGCGAGGCACTTGTGTGTCACATGTGGAATTACGAAATGGAATTTCGCAAAATCGAATCTGACGCATGCTTTACACAAACGGAAATGTAATGTGCAATCTTTAATATGCACGCCGCTGCGAACTGTCAACGAAATAACAGCAATTACGAAAATGTGTGAATTTACTGTGCGCGAAAATCAAACGCGAATTTCGCATCCCGTACTCGGCGTATTGTCACCATTGATATGTAACAATTTTGTAGCCCGCGCAACGACAAAAATTGATCAATTAAGTCGATATTGATCAGACCTGTTATCATTATTTATCCTGTTTAATCTTTTTATTTAATTCATGCCGAATTAAATACTCAATTAAATTTATACAAATTTATGGCGAGTTCATATATGTCGATATTAGGTTACAAATAGGCTGTGGATATTTACAGTCGCTCAAAGTAAAACTCGGACACCTACAGTGACGCTCATAATTATGCAAGCGACTTAAAAAATTTATGGACGCGTCCGTTAATAGAAAAGCTTGAAAATGAAAAGTTTGGAACTCCAAAAGCTTGCAAATCCAAAGGCTTAATAATTATTATCATTATGAAGCGTTGTGGCGACAGAAAAATACTGCACGACTTTCTATAAAAGCATTAAAGAAGAGATACTTAAGTAGCTTTAAGAGTCTCCTCCTCGTTTTATTCATCTCGATAATGCGACAGTAGGAGGACTTTCGCTTTCTAAATCGTGACACGGTAAGCATCTGCAGGCAGAACCGGGATTTTAGCAAGATCGCCAACAACAGTGTTCGTTGCATAATGCTGGACGATTATGTGCCTTTCTTTCGCGTGAAAAAGCCACGCCGCAAAGGCGAGCATTGTGCAATCGATTAAGTCCCGTGAAATAGCCGCTTTGATAGAGAAACGGTGGTTTTAACGACTGGAAGCGGTGTAATTATTTTATTTACCTTGCCAATAACGAGCTGCACTCGATCGTCTAACTGTAACAAGCTCGTAACTGAAAACTTTACACGCAGAGGCATTGTTGTTGATCGAGTGTTCGCACAAACAAAGTAAAAAAATACGTTGAAAAGAATGTCTAAGAATACAGGAGTGAATGTAACAAATATGTACGTAGTAGCTTTTCTTAGATCTTAATTATTATGCATCGTTAACGCTTTCATCTCGAGCGTTTCGAGACAGGTAAAATCGGTAATGAAGTCTCGTTTGTACGCAGTGTCGCATTAAAGACAGCACTGATTAAAGTTTGCGAAATATTTCTGCAATTACCATCGCTATTTCAACGGAGAAAACCGGTATAATCGTTCGTAAAGACTGACGTTCTTTGTGCATTTTTAATGTTTGCGGTGCCAAAAATGTGCTTGCAGAGAATTAACCTCTCGCGCTTAGAAAGACGTGCCGCTCGCGTCGTTTGTTTCCTATCGCAATAGTGGAAAAGCGAAAAGACACATTTACATATAAAAGATAAATGGTGTGCTTCGATTGAAAGTAATCTTCAAAGAAAGGGTTCATTTAGTACGAGTTTGCGAACAATTCTTATCATTTGTCTTCAAATATAATTGTCAACCTTGATACCAATAACCGAAGTTTAATTATAACAGAATGATTATTTTTAATGAATTTTATATAGAGTATTTTCGGATCTATTGATTATGATAACAACTATATCAACTATATCATCAAACTAGAAGTTTGAGTACTACTAACGATGAATACGAAACTACCTAAAATATTTCAATGTTTTGCATTCAACGCAGTATTAAAGCACTAAATAGTCGCCCCAGACTTTCCAACAATCGCAAAATTAATATGCTGAAGGTGTTAATTAGTACCTATTTAAAATAAATGCGTTGGTGTACAAATACTTATTATAGTCGCCGTACATCTCGTGAAAAATTTTTAATTAGGAATTTTAAAAGAAAATCGACTTGAATGTAGCCTTTTTTGTGTCTTTATACTGGTTTCCTTTTTACAAGCCATCATCTAGGCTGAACAACTTACATAATTGGTCACTTATATATACTGCTTTTAGAATACGTGTTCCGTGTGCTGAATGCGTGTCATGTAACTCTATTGGAAATTAATGTCATTTGTACTTAACCCTTTGCGCCATAACGACGAATTACGTTAGTTTTATTATCGTTATAATATTTTCATGTTTTGCACTCGACTCAGTGTTGAAATGGATAATAGCTAACTTTCCAATGAATAGTCTTCGAAAAATTCGTAAGTTAAGGAATTAATTTTGAATATAATGGATTTCGAATAGTCGATTAATCTCGAACATGTGGAAATAACTCGATCAGCCAGGAAAAATACTTCGCCAAGACTAAATATAATACATTGACAGACTGCGGAACGAAACGATAATTATACGGATAAGGGAATTCGTCATATGTGTACGACCAAGTGGAATCTTACAAGAGGAAACATACGCTTTGTCAACTTGTATTCATAAAAAGTAATACACGCTTGCAATCTTTTACGTTTTGTCATTTTCCTTGGCATCCTCTTTGTCTATTATACAATATATATACAAGCACTTCTGATCTGTTGCAACAGTGATATAATTCAGATATCATGATTTCTCAGAAAACAGATTGAACAAGTGAATGCTTTGAGTCATAACTTTGCAGGAATATTATACTGAAATAACAAATTTTTAAAATAAAGATATAAGTTGATCGAAAAATGTAATAAACTGAAACAAAGGTACAGTGGAATACGGTTACTATAATCACGGATAATGTTATCAGTCGGCTATTGTTCTTTAGTCGTAGTTCTGCCTAAGTGATAAGCCCTATACTTTAACTAACCCATACTTAAACCCTAGCCCAAATTTTGACCAGTTCCTCTAATAATTGTACACACTTTTCTATCATTGAGAAAAGATTTAAATTCTCGGCCTGAATTTCATACTGGCAAATATGATCACCGTTAGTTTAGGATCGAAAAGTGGGAGATTGACGGATTTGTGAAATGCCTTCAGTCAATTGTAATACGAGACTTCTATAGCGCATCAATTAGGTCATTCAAGGAGAACACAGAAGAGTATCGTAACTTAAAAGCTTGTAGGAGATCCTAGAATGGTAGAGCCATTTTAAATCAGAATGTCCGCCATTTTGCCTACTATTTGCTTGGTTATAGTGCATCACATTTCACCTCCGTTTGCTGAAGCCATATTTACATTAGAAAAAGGATTTATCATGGGCAGTGGGTAGAATGTATAAAAAGTCGCATGAAATACGGGAGTTCCCAGGGTAAACGAGAGAGTTGGTCATCATAAATGTACCACCAATTACCGAACACCCTGTATATGAATGATATTTAGAAACAGTCCTAAGTTATAAAAAAGATATGCCTGTGTTCTTAGGAAACGATGATCCAATTTGTAAGGGCGTGTATATATATATATATATATACGTCCTTCGTAGTGAACGGGTTAAATAACAAAGTAAACGGCTAGTGACTTGAATGAGATTGTCAGGAACAATAAATAACATAAGATTCGAGCAGGTAATTGATTCAAACACTCGTTAAATAACAGGCAACTCTGGCAGGTAAAAAGCTGGCGACTGAAGCAACACCCTGCAACGAGGACAATTAAAACACATTCGATTATGAAGCCGAAGCATTTCTCTTCCGGTCTCGTTAAAGCAACGTTATTAGAGAACGACACTCCGCCACGTTTCATTAAAAAGGAAATTCATCAATTTTTCACCGCATCCGTGCCGCTTTGATTAACGATCGATGCGCGTCACTCTGGAAAGCTGTGGTCGACACGCGAAGAAATAAAGGGGAAAAGGATAGAAAAAAGGAAAGGAAAACGGGAAAAAATGGAAAGCGAAAGAGAAGAGAAAAAAGAAAAGGCTCTGTGGAACGGGTGACGATGAAAAAGCTACGGAAGAAAATAGCCGGAAAGTGGAACACCTGCGCGATATCACACGTCCTTCCGGTCAACAAGTCCTTATCGCGCCGATAATATACGAGCTTCAAAGTTTCAAGCAGCCCTCCACCGCTGATTACATCGACTAATTACTGTGGTCGTCGCGTAAAAGCTGCCCGGACATATTTTCCTAGTGTAAAAGCCATTATGAGGTGATAGTGATCTTCCATGGGAAGAAACTTCATCGAATTAGAATTGGAGGGCTCGGTGCAAAAAGAACCTGCCAGCGTCATTGTTTGAAATTTTCTGCTATCACAAAGAAGCTCTGAAATTAGATAGATGTTTTCGTACCTGAAAGCAGCGAATAGTTGCTTTATTAGTGTTGTTACATCGATATTTAGTTATTACTACAACTATGCATTTTTTTATATTAATACTTTGTAGTCATAATTTATTTCGTATTTTCATCCTAATAATTATTGTCTATTATTATAAGCGTTTTATTTCAAACGCACTTTAAGAGATAGTTGATTGATAAGAACCAATTTGAACGATCTATTTCTTACTAAGTATGTTGAAATTAATATTTGAATTCTGTTGAATTTTGCCTTTTTTTATATTGCGAAATAATTGGGCAATTTTTTGCTTTACAGTCTACATGAATTGAAATATATGAATAAAAGTAAAAATTACCGTATAATAGGGTAAACCAACCTAATTCTGATATTCTTCTAATTATTGACACTAAATTACTTATTGATTTAAAAATACGGATTATTAAATTAATGTGATCATATAGATCTTCATGTTGCGTAGATGGTATTTAATATGTTGTGTCAATTTAATTATTAGACTAATTAGATTTTCACGGTAATTCGGTGACTGCAATTTTAAAGCCGCCATCTTGAGAGTTAATTACCTGTTCGAGAAACGAAGAAACGTTATCTTAAGTAATGGAAATTGCTATAAATATAAGGACTGTGCTTGATTTTTTGGCAAATAAATATTTAATTTTATAAAAAAATGGGCCGAATTAATTTTATACCTAATATCGTTAAGGATTACATAATATTACTTGAAATCGGCCTGCATGTAATGTTTAAATGTAGAAGTAGCATAAAACACTTCAGCAAAGCAGAAGATATTAAAAAAAAGACGAACAAAAGTCCCAAACATCAATTACACATTATTACTATAATTTCAACCTTTTTCCTTTTCTAATTCTTACCATAATAACCATGACTGATTAATTGCGCAATTGAAAGTTCAGCAAGAATATCTGCACAAAAAAAATGCGGTTTTGCCATTTGTTAACGTACGAATGTAGGTCCGCTAAAATTCTCTGAAATCAATTATACTTAATCGATTCCACGAAAAGTATATGATTCATGATTGCATTTGGTTCTGGTTTCTACAGCTGTGTCGATTTAGCAAACAGATTGCTTTGTTTGATACATGATTGGCATTTTTTTGCAGAAGACAGTCATGAGTAGTGTTATTGCTTTGTTGAATTTCTAAAAGCTGTGATTATTGGTTGGCGTAATCATGCGGCTGCAATTTTGCATAGTTTAGCTTTTAGAGCAATCAAGGAGAAATCGATGAGTTGCGAAACCGTCGATTTGCCCTTGCACAATCCTGGCTATTTCGTCGCGATAAATTGAGACATCACCCGGAAGTGTAAGATTTAGTAGCGGGGAAATTTGAATTCGGAACACTTCGATCCATACATTAAAATTTCATAATATATATAATATACTACGAATACTACGAAGAAAACTATTGACAAGAAAATTGTATAATTACTATTAGGTGTAACAATGTAACAATGTAATAATTCAATACTTACAGTGTAACGTTGATTATTCGAATTAATTGTGGGACCATATGTAATTTGTACCAATAATCGATGTTTACGATAATTGATCTAAAAAAATGAAATTCTCGATTACTATGTTATAAATAGACTGAAAATTAAGCAACTTTTATATGTAGATGTTCTTTTATGTAATACGTACAGTAATTCATGAAATTGATCGAGTAGTTCCGTTCGTTATATTGTTTATTTAACGAAAGTTTAATCGCTAACAAAAATACGTTAGGCACATAATTAAAGAATAATTTCACCTAACATTTATTTATTTACTTATTTATTTATTTATTTACAGGTATTTATTATTTGGTATACATAGCATAGTATTTAAGGAGCTAATATTTTTGTAAGTTCTAAATGTTTAATGAAGTTTCAATATTTTAAGGATTTTTACTATTTCGAGGATTTGTGATACTGTGAAAGTTTCAAACGTTCAGTAAATTTCCAACGTTTTAAAAATGTTTGCAACTTTTATAAAGTTCAATATTTTAAGAATTTTTACTATTTTTAAAATTTCCAATTTTTTGATAATTTCTGTTGCTTTCAAGAACAGCAATGTATTGAGAATCTCTACTATTCCTAGAATTGCAGTACTTTTCAGAATTTCTATTATTTTCTTCCCTTCTTTCTCTCTACTTTTGAAAATTTCCCGAGTTTGAAAACCTTCCACTATTTGTAGGATTTCCAATGTTTTGAAAATTTCAAATAATTCGACAATTTGTAATATTGTTAGAATTTCCCATATTCCCAGAATTTCTAATATTTTCACAATTCTTTTTCAAAGCAGTATATATTCCAATGATTAATTTATTCTAGTAACTTAGTGTACAATTTTTCAATATGGAGTATAAAGTGCAATACTGAAGTGCAACATTGCGTCATTAAGACTGATACGCAACAAGCCTATTCGACAAGAATCGCGTAGTGACTTATGAACTTTTCTTGTTGCAGTCTTCGGATGATAAAACCAACGCTCGTTATCGTTGACATTATTCCACGAAAGATAGTTTGCCTTCTATCAATCTCTTTAAACGTGCAATCTTTTCCCGTATCCTCTTCTCTAATCGTAATACTATTCATGAATTACGAAAACAATCGCAAATTAACTTCAACGCTAGACAGCCGGAAACACGACGAAACGTAATTATCATAAATTACGCTATTAATTATCGTTTGACCGTGACCGAAATTTTCACCTCTATCTCATTCTCTTAAATATCTTCACTTCAATACCAACAACGCCATCAGAGCGTAATTTATTTCACACCTGGCTGAAATATATGTCAAATAATAATTTAAAAATAATCATTTCAAATAACGTTAATTGGTATTTCGTGAATAATGTATTTCAATCGATCTTATGTTCTTCACTTGGTCAATTCATAGTGAGTTGAAGTACTGATTAGTTGAGGAAATAACATTTATTTTTTAATTTGTGTACCGTTCCAAATAACGTTCAGAAAAAGCGGTGGATAACATGCAAGAATAATCGTAGTAAATGTACAGTAGTATTACTAATGCTAATATTTATTACGTTAAGATGTTACTAATTTAATACAGTAATGTATGTATATATAATACACTTCAAAATTAAATGCAAATAAATAGCTTCACGTGTGAAAGCTGATTCGATACTAAAGCATATTCAGATACTAGTTATTTTATTTAAAATCAAATAAGAAATAACAAATTCCGATATCAAAGTTATTCGTCTGATTTTCTTGTTTGCAACTATTTTGAAACTTCCTACATCAAAAAATGAAATGGGTATCTCACATTCCTACCCTCTCCTCTACTATAATCATATAATTATTACACAATACTTATTCACATATTTGCTTTAAGTAACATTATAACCGAATCCTAATTATCCTATAATTTCACTTAATCTCATTTTTGTGAAATGTAGGGTAAATGATCCATTTACTGTAACTGTTCCTATAACTGCCATTTGAATTATTTTACTGAATAGTAAAGTAATGTATAGAGAATCGTAAGGAAACAAATTTTCATACCAAATTCAGACTTCGGTTTACGTAACAACGCATAGACATTGTATATTCGTTTACACTTAATATTTATAAATAAATATTAGGAGGTAAATGTGCATTTGAACATTAAAACGTGACCAATATAACTATAAAGTATGGAACGTGTCATAATTCAGTAAGGCGATACGTTTACTACATATCTTATATCTCTTACACAAACTGACGTGTTAATATATGTAAAAACGTGTATCTATTTAAATGAAAAGTTTTTAAGTGACAGTACGAAGGACATCGGACTTTGTTGTACATCTTCAATTACGTAGTAATGAATTTATTACATTGAACATATAAAAAAAATGTTCACAAATAAAAGAACGGTTGAACAATATTACGCTACAAACTGGAACGATCTTTATGTTAAATACATTCTAATATAGTTAGTTGAAGTTACACGCGAATCTTAAAGTGCCAGTGATTGGTACATTTACCCTATACTTAATTTTGGCTCTCACTGTATATGTATTTAAATTTCTAATTCCATCAAATTTTTCTGTTCCCACATTTCCATGATTCTGTTGTTCCTAATTCTCTGAAATTACGTTACAATATTCTCTCGATTTATTCCACTAACGAAAAATAGTTCTCCGCGAGCCCTTTTAATTAAATTCGACAAGTAAGTTCTCGCTTATTTCCGCAGCTTGTAACAACGAGCACGCGGCGATTTTCTGTATCCTCGGTGTACCGGGGGCTTTCATCGCCAGTGTAAGTTGCTTTCGGCATCGAAGAGCCGATTTTACAGCGTTACCCGTAGTAATTCGGTCGCCACTCGAAAATGAACATACCCCTTGCCGCCCTTCCGGGGTCCGCCTATTAATTTTGCGATTCACGTAGCACGCAGCACGCTTAGTCGACGGATAACTTCGTTTCCGTGGGATTCCCCGTTACACTGCATCCCGTTGCCTCGAATTTCAACCAGTCGTATTTCATCTGTTTGTAATTGAGACCGACGAACGAAACGGGAACACAGCGTGGAAAAGCTATACGCGTATATTTGATTGGCCGTTTTTCAGGGTACATTCCTTCCATTCAATTCGCCGCCGCAACGAAAGAAGTGGTTCTCCTGCTGAAGGAAACTGTAACGACGCGAAATGGAGATCAATGCGGGGAATGCACCAGGACTGTGCGCTATGATGAAATACAGAGTAATTTCTTTTGGAAAGATTTTTTGCGAAAAATTCATTCCGTTCACATTCGTGATACATTAATATGGGAAATTGTTATAGTTCAAAGAGTGAAAAAATAAAGCTGGAATGCAGAGTGTTCTGTTAAATATCGTATAGGGTAGATGTCCCAATTATTGCCACTTTAAGCATTATTTAACTATTTTAGAAATTATTTAACTTAAAAATTAGGTAATATAAATATTAAGTGGAGTATCGTGTACCTCTTTGTAGATTTATGTTGTCAAATACATTTTCTAATATTTATGCTTACCAAATACTCTTTCCTCCCTGCTTTATTTTTCTATTCATTTTTTTCTCCCAAAAATTTATTTAATTCCCCTACACGTATTTTATTTGCACAATAGCATTTCGCGTCTCAAAAACTTTAGTGTTTTTAGTTGGTTCGATATCATCTTGTTTGTCCGAAAAATGGTTACCAGGGGCAGTATAACGCGAACCTTGTGAACCTTGTCACATGTCCATTTTTTAAACAACATTCTATGAATGCAATTTGCTACAATATTTTGCCAATTCATGGAAAAGGTAACAAGTTGAAAGGGAAAAGATTCAAATGGTTAGATAATTGCAACGACGCTGGTGAAACGATCACTCATATTTCGAGCGGCACGTTGCACTGTCGTACTTTTAAGCCGATTTCTCACGGGACGAGGTGTTCCGTTAGCGTTGCTGTTGACGTAACACCGGTCAACGTATACCGGTCGATGAATTCATAACTCGCATCGGCTGTAACTGAGCGACCCAAAATGTTTAGCCTCGTGTCAGCACCATGTGTGACAACGTTCTATCATATCAAATAGAAGCGATTATTAAATCGATTTGTTTCAGGATCACATCGACGTGTCCGAACAACGCCAATCTGCATTAATTCCCGCGCAAAGATGATCGGTGTCTGAGCAAAAATATTATATCAAACGCGATTTATTAACAGAAGTAGGGTATCGTAAAAATTACTTTCGAGTTTACCAGCAATTTTTATTTCATCAGATATGTTAGAGTTTCTATTGGAATATTAAGATATTGTGATTATTTTAATTTTATTTCTCGTTTCTATTATATTTACGCGGAGTAAAATAAATGAAATATGCAAGATAGTTACATTCACTAACTACGGAAGGAAGATTTTTCGATATTCTTGCATTATAAACATTTTGCCTGCTTTATCTTATGAGAATATTTTAACATTCCAGTTTCCAACGTTTCCTTTATTTTTTTTAGAGGAGCTATAGTATCTGTGAGATTCAAGTTGAAAATATTTTCTTTTCGATCGTAATAAAGAACAAATAGAATGTTTTGGCAATAACCTTTGTTTCCTTGTCTTAAATTTAAAGTAATTAATACATGTATGTTTATCTCACAGATATTCTAACTTTAATAATGTACTTTAACCCATTTGGGTTAATATTCTAGAATATATTTCAATTTGAAATACAAATATTAATTGTCTATAATATTACTTTCTTACTAATTTTCAAACTTTCAACATCCTTTTAACATAATATTTGAAACATAAATACTAATTATCCATTATATAAATATCCTAGTAATTCTCAAAGTTTCAATTTCCCTATAAAACTATTAATTTCCATTGCCATTACTCTTATACGTCTTGAATTCTAGAAGCCACTGTTATAATCACCTCTACAAGTCAAATATTAGTCGATATTGGAAATTGGAAGATTGGAAATACAAATATTAATTATCCACTATATAATTTTCCTAATAATTCTCACAGTTTCAATTTCCTTGTAAAACTATTAATTTCCATTGCCATTATTTTCATACATCTTGAATTCCAAGAACCACTATTAGAATCATCCCGGTAAATCAAATATTACTACATATTGGAAATTGGGAAATTGGAAATATGAATATTAATTATCCACTGCATAATTTTCTTAGTAATTCTCAACGTTTCAATTTCCATATAAAATTATTAATTCCCATTGCCATTACTCTCATACTTCTTGAATTCTACGTCCTTATAAGTAAAATATTAATAAATTAAAAATGTTCTAGCTGGTTATAGAAGCGAAGTGAAATGAAATCAATGAAAGAAAGCAGGGGAATCCATTTTCCATGAGGCAGGGTTAAACGAGTGCAACCACTATGGTTGGCGTAAGTGCATGCTATCATCCTGATGCACCGTTAGCCACGACTAGGGGGTAGAAAATGATAGCCCGTGGTAATTACGAGCCAGACCTCAAAGAGACAAGTTCAAGCTTGAAGAACTATAATCAAGAAATAGATATGGCCTTTATTTACTGTCTACGCATAAATTTACCTTTTACTAGTATTAAAAGCGTTAGATTTACGAGGATTGATTTAATTGCTTTTTTCAAAGGCGATACTAAATACATATATGTCAAATATATCGGTGAAAAGGTTTTCGGTGCGTTAATAGTCATTTAAAACAATAAATACGTTGAAAAATATTATATGAGTAATAAAAGTACATACTTTTAAACATATTATATGAATTATAAAGATAAATATCATGAAAAATATATAAGTTGTAAAAATAAATATCTTCAATAATATTATGAGTTATAAAAAGAAATATGTTGAAGAATATTATAAGAATTATAAAAAACAGTATGTTGAAAGATATTGTTCGAATTATAAAAATAAATACTTACTAATATACTACTGCTATATTATTGTTTCCTTTTTCATATTACTATACATATTCACTACGTATTATTGAAGGTGGCGTGATAAAAGGAGATCGAATTATTGTCATCTATTGTAATACCGCCTCTCCCCGTGTGAAAACTTAATTTCTAAAGACAGTAGAATACCTTGACGCAGAGTAACCACAGAATATTCGCAATTCTTCTCATGCTTTTATTATGAGAATGAAATCGAAACGGAATAAAAGAGAATCGATATGAAAAATACCACCGTACTATTTAATGGAAATAAATCGTTCACTGCGTGAATTATCGATTATGAAAGGGGTCACGGTTTGGAATCGATGAATAAGGAAGTTCGATTGAGGCCTAGCTGTAATGTAATTCAGCTTTTAGGCCAGGATGCAGAAGGATTTACCGACGAAATGGCGGCATACGTGTTTACACTAATACGGCCTGACGTGGATTGGAAATTATAACACGGTGGACACACGTCCGTGGCGGAATATTCATGAAATTCTATTGATTTATACCGCGTACAACGAATTATTTAGAGAGAAACGACGAAAATCGATGGATCACGGGCATTATCGATGCCATTCGAGCAAACTGCGCGCTTATCGCTTGGAATTTACGAGGTTTTCGAGATTTGCTTGACTGATGATTGCCATGATGTCGTAATTGAAAATTTGATCACTTTCTCGAAGAACCTCGCGAAGAATTCGTGACTTTGTAAACAGTTTACACGACTAATCTGCACAATTTACGTACAATTTATGATCGAACTTGAAACATGTCGTTACATGTAGAATTAACTTACAATTAGTATGGCCAGCGTTTTTAAAGGTAAGCATATCTGGGATAGTACACCAACAAATTCTAAAATTGGTGAGTTTTAAAAATATATCAAGTGTACCAGTAAGTAATTCACGATTTTTTAACAGATTGACGAATTTATTTTTACTAACTGGCCACATTTTCTTTCAAGCTCGAATCCGTAACTAATAACTAAACTGTGAATTTTGAAGAAATGAAAACTAAATAGAAGGTAATTTCATCCCCCAAGCATTAAAATATCTTCTCTAATTTGAATATTTCATATATGCTTATATACTGCATATATTTTATACTAATTTACCTATTTAACACTAAAACTACCAAAGCGGTAAAAATGACTTTGCAATGTTTCATAAAAATTGTATAAACTTACACCGATGCATTTTCGTAAATTTGTCTTAATTCTATATAAAGAGAATAAGTAAAGATTTATCTCCATTGCATTGTAAATTTCATCAAGCATCTGTTGCTTCAATTTCTCGAATATAAATAAGTACACTTTAATTATCGATAATTCGAGTGTTAATTTCCTCACAAATGCATAGATACCACAAACTATTAATAATAAACGAACCTAAAGACAACTAATTTACTGGTGCATAACTAATATCAATACAGTGTTTTGCTAAAAAGTATCATACATATCTTGTGTGAAATTGCTCAATTAGCAATTACGAAAAAATCACAATAGCCTACAATGGAATGCTGCTCGACTTTTTAACCACAAATACAACTCTATGAATACGTAAATGTTATGCCATGATATCACTCTGTTTGTACGTTCTACTCTAATGAAATATTCAAAACAGTATACGAGGTACGTACTTGCCAGTACGTGCGGGACAACATTTTGTCAGGCTTCCTTGGAAAGTCTTTTACCCACCGACGAAAGTAAATTTATATTCATAAATGACTTTTATCATTCGGGACTATCTCAACGCAGAACGTCAACCTCGTACCGAATATGTAATGTGTTGTGTATGAAATCTTTCTTTTTTACGTTTTACGCTGCTCTCGCTACACGCTTTTTAAATGTTCGCATTCTTTTTTCTTCGAGATATTTTTCGCTGTTCGAGACAAATTTTATCGTCGTTTAGATTCAACGCGAAATTATATTATTAGGTGTACAAATTAATTCTGAACTTTCAGGATTTCATAAGATTTAATATTTATTCACAAAACATCAAATGTGGGTTTGATGTTCAACATTTTTAGCGTTTATGAAGCAAATTCGTCGCTTGAAAAATAGAAAAGTAGCGATTTCGAATTGATAAAAATAGTAAGAGAGTGATCATAATAAATTGATCGCGCGCTGTAATTAGAGTAATTTTGTTCTTTGACAATGTGAATACAGTAGAACATATATTCAATATATTGCAGGTAACGAATGTAACAATGTATTAAAAGCAAAAGTTCATTGTGTAAATGAAGTATTAAGTTTGTAAAATAACAATTAGATGACAAGTTACTTTTAGATACAATGATTAGTTTTCTTATGTGTGTGGCGGCTCTCCTGCACCTACCACTACAGGGACATACGAAATAGGACTTTCTCGAAAGCACTCGCTCCAACTACCTCGTCCATATATATACCGCCCTTAACCTTCCTTCCAATATCCCAACGTCTAAGGCAGGGCCTGCTAGGTAGCCTTACTGATGAGTCCACTAGTAGGCCCAGGACGAAACGCCAACACTCTTCCTTTTTCCTATCCTATCCTCCCTCTATAGCTTCACAGGTGTTTCTTATTCTTTATGGCATTATAACATTTACATTACTTGCTTATACAATAATGACAATTAACCTTACTAAAAGTATCATTTTCTATTAATTTTGAAACAATTGTGTTTCTGAAGAAAATTTCAAAAAAACGAAATGAACCTATCGATTCTTTCAGTAACAAAAATCAAAGGATATTTTAACACTAACTACTGATACCAAAAAAATAACTATCGTATTTTACATTTCTAACGATAAAGAGAAATTTGATTATTACTTTTTTTTTGTAGGAGACGAGAAATGATGCAAATATAGTTTCACATCGCATCAAAGGGTGTGAAAATGGGTTACGCGTGCACGTATGAAACACTATCAGTTAATTTTTCTTCATTTTTTACTAGCAATTTATAATGATCGCTATCCAATATGTGTTATATTAAAGACTGACTTTTGTTATACGTGTTCTTATAAACGTCAATCACTGTCAAGGGAGAAACGATTTATTTATAGTATCACGCTACGCTTGATATCATCCACTCTATCCCTCAGCTAATAAAGGCGTTGTTAAGTTGTGCAGTAATTTAGCTATCACTGTCATCGATGTGCTATCGTTTCAGAATTACAAAAATGCAAGGCAACATGATGCGAGTGTTAAAAGTATTATTATAACTAACCAAAAATACATATTATAATATTATTATAATATTTCACCCCTTGCTGTTCCTATGAAAATCTATTTGAATAATTAGAATATGAATGTTTAAAATATTATTATAACTACGAAAAAATAAATATCTCAATCAATTATAATAATATTTCATTCATTGTTGTTCCTATAAAAATCTACTCGAATAATTGAAATGTGAATGTCAAAATATTATTATAACTAAGCAAGAATAAATATTTCAATTAATTATGCTATTTCATGCTTTGTTGCGTCTAAAAATAATTACTTTAATAATTGGAATTTATATGGAACATTATGCAACTGCCAGAAAGATATTTGAATTTACAACCTTGTCAACTGAAATAGTAATTTTTAATTATTTTAGCAATTAATGGTTTCTCATTTAAATTCTAATTATTGAAGTATATTTTTATCGACAACACGGGGTGAATATTGGGTTGAACGGAAAGTTCGTGCCGCATTATATTTATATTGTATTTCACAATGTTTTCTAAATATCCAACGCTTAGATCTGAATGTACCTTAATTTTGCTGTTCAAGTTCAGTTTAAGTCTTTGGAGTAGCAAAATGCTTCTATTGTAACTATAAAACCAACTATAACGGTGTAAACACAGTCACGTGAAAACTTCAATAAAGATTTGGCTTTTCGGAATTTTTTAAAATTCGATTTTGTGGTTAAAAAATCTGAAAAAATGTCAACACGTGTATCTCACTGATCGCGAGTAAAGTATCTCTGATTCTTCTTATAACTTTTTATACAACAGATCACAGAAACTGAAGCTTAAATTGTAAATTACGTTTCCGCCTGTAACTACACTAATAAAAAGGATAAGGGGTTGAAACGTACCTTTTATTTGGAAGACTTATTTATAAACATGTCACAAGTTGAATTTCATTTAGTGATACTACTCTTAGTATACTTATTCGACTACACCTTCTCAATGTAAAATTCAGCACGAACTTTACGTTCAATCCAATGGTATGAGAAAGAGAATTGAAGAAAAATTGAGAATGCGAAGGATTAATTATTAATAATCGTGTTTAGTTTACGCTAAAAATGTTTGCTATTACATTGCATAGTTCGGTTTAGAAATGTCCCAGTTAACAAGTTAACGTCTAGAACCGAAGCAAAAAGTATATAATTAGTTTCCCCGCTTCGATTATCATCTTAAACAGGAAATTCTACAAACTACAAGCAATTCAGCGCCGCGAATGGGCTATTCAACCGTATGGTAATATCGGTCGTCAATTAAAAGCGGTAATCCCCGAGAATTATCTTAATTTAAGCGGCAGCCTTCGAAAATAACGACGCCCCTGAATCCGACGAAAACGACAATTATCCTTCAAACAAAACGCAGACTATTGCACGCCGACCAATAACGTTTGTTCCACTTATCAACTCCAATTATACAAACTTTCCGAAACACCCAGCGCCGTTCATGAAACTCGCACAGTCATCTTGGGCGACACGTAATTACTTAATTAAAAGCAAAAGGTAAAAATAGGTGACGCTACTTGCATTTCTATTGGGGAACACAAGGCAATTTCGGACGTGATCAATCGAGAGCCATCCAATCGCGTTCGAATGGCTCGTTATTCGGTGGGAAATTGAGTTAAAAATTTCTTTGAAGCTCTTCCACAGCAGTCCGTGAACTCCTTAATGGAGGCGGACTAAAAAATGACAGGAAATGCAACTTTTTTTTTCGGGGGCTATTCGAAGACGAACTATACACTTCGACTTTTCACACTTAATTTCCGGAAGGATTTCCTAGGAAATTACGGGAAACTAGGGCACAGTTTCTTAAACCTGTGGTCCGTGAACCCATCCGCAAAAACTCAAAGAAATGTTATCAGTAGATTACGAATATTTATGCAAATTCACAGTTTTATAAACATCACTGAAAATGCAATCGAAATGGAATGTTTTATCCTCTAAATATTAGGTTAGTGCTCATGAAATATCGTTTTTTTCGACGTTCGAAGTTAATGCATGGACACCACATCGTTTTAAAACGTCTGGCAAATTGTGTTATTCTTAAAAGATTGCAAAATAAATAAATTGAGAAAAATTTATTTAATAAGTCATTTAAATAAAAATAAAATTATTACTATCAACTAATTTTTAATCTTCAGGAAATCACTTGAGAGAAACTTCATGTTTTATTCGTGTAAAGTTTTGTAATGTATTTGATGACAAGTTGACGAAGGAAATATCGATGTTGAACAATTTCAAACATAGAAATATTTTTATTTATCTGTGCGTCGAGTTTTGCAACCATCGCGTTTCGAAATGGGAAAATAACACGAAAAGGGACGAAATTCACGCATGTAAATATATTTGCAGCGTTTTCCATCTCGATGCAGGTACTTTAATTTCGCATGCATGTGTAATGCGGTGAACCTCTGTTTTTTCACGTTTTTTGCTCTGCTTTCGTTCGCCTAAAAAATCACGAAATTAATGGACGACCTTTGATTTTTCCTCAAATTTTTTGCAATTAGTTTGACCAACTTCCGCCTAAAACTCTACAGATATGATTTTAATGAGGATACGTGGAATTTTTATTTTGGGACATCGTCAACTGGGTTAGGTATGACGATCTCTTGAATGGAATTTTTAAACGATCATTTTATAAGGTATAAAAGCAATTTCCGCGGAAATTTTCTCCAAACATAATTGGGCTAGTTTTAGAACATTTATTTTTTTAAACATTTCAATTAGCTATGAATGTCATAAAGTATTTCAAGTGGTTCAATGCAGGAAATTTAATACTAATTACCAAATTATCGGCTTATTACCGAATTGGATTTTTCGTAATAATTATACAAACATTAAACAACGTTAAATATGCCCATAGAAATGTAGAATTATTGAAATTATTGAAAATATTAGAATATTTAGGACTATTAGATTTACTAAAATTATTAGAATTGTTAAAATGATTAGAATTACTAGAATTATTGGAATTGTTAGAAATACTAGAATTATTGAAACTCTTAGACTTACTGGTATTATTGGAAATATTAAAAGTATTAGAATTATTAGAATTACTATAATTACCAGAATTCTTAGAATTGCTGCAACTTGTGAAAATATTAGAATCATAGAAATTATTAGAATTATTAAACTTATGAGAATTACTAGAATTATTAGTATTATTAGAATTACCAGAATTATGAGAATTATTATGGCATCTAAAAGGGAATATCACGATAAACAAATTTTCTAAAATCCTTTGTTATTCAACGAGTTGTTAATTGTTGAAGGATGGAACCATTAACAACATTGAAACTTATTTTTTTCAGTGAAAATAGAATATAAATTTCATTTTAATTGCGATTACGAATGTCAACAATAAGTTTTGAATCAATTGAAAAGAAAAAATTATTAACTTCTCGTTAATTTCTGTTCCAGTTTTGATTTCCACTCAAAATTTGCATTTCCAATGACTATATTGTACGCTATTTCAACTTCTCATAAGACCTTTGATATTCCTAATCAGACTCACGCCGAACGGAACTTAAAGAGTGCTAGTATAATCAAAGACTGAATTCATAGCTTATCAATTTAAGCTTGGAACTTAATGAAGCGATTATGTGTAGTAGTAGAGACTCACGGAAAATGTAATGTGATAATGCTGCTTACAGCACGATTACATTCTCCCGTTAGTTATTGGACACGTATTCATGCGAGCTGCAGTTATAGAGTACTCTATGTACACGCAGTTTAGAATTGGAGAGTATGCGAGGGAATATACGATCTCGTTTAACATTATCGGACTGAATTGTAAACGTGCAACATATATCGATGTGATCTATACCCTTCTTGACGAACGCTGGTTAATAATTCGCTGAGCAACGCCTACAGTGTTAAAGCTAGAAAAAAAAACACTGTAACGAGCATACATACAAATACGGACAATTAGTACATTAAATTTAAGAAAGTTTATATACAGAGTATTTCAAGATATGTGGGCATAACTTCAGGGATGAATTCAGCACACTAAAATAAGATGTTTCACTAGACAGAAAGTCAGAAGAAAGATCAGAGAATCATGAAATTGGTAATTTTTATAAAAGGGCGTAGAATCATGTACAAATTATTCGAACTAAATACGTATTTATGTGGTGTTTTAAAGAAGTTACCACCGTCTAATTTCTTTACTTTGAGAAACGAGATTTAAGTCGCCGAAAGTTTTATAGATAATTAAGACGATTAATTAGCAACGATCTAATATCGTCCAAAAATCCATCAACGAGGTTGTCGTACCCTACGCTTCAAAATTGTTTCATTCGCGTGTTACTAATTCCCTACTGAAACAAGATTCGTTCAGGAACATTAGTAGCGGCGGAACAATTGCTCCTGATAAATATATTTTTACACCAAAAGGCCCCCGCGGAAAGTTTCACAATCTCCGGCGCTGAAAGCTCTCTAATTTAAAGCAATTTACGTTACGTGTTCAACGCTTCATAATGGAATCTGTCACACATCGAATTTCGCTATTTTTATTTTCCAACCTCCCCCTTTTTTACCCCCATTTATTTCCCTGTGTTTTTTTCTATGGGTACATGTCGGCCAACTTCGAAAGATCGATTTCCTGCGTGCAATTCATATATGCACAAATATGCACGTGTGTACTCTATTCACCTGGATCTGACGCACCTGTGTATGTACGGGCGTGTATGTGTGCAACGCGGTACCTGACAAGTCTAAATACTTCACCGGATATGAGTCTAGCTGGGCGGGAAAAATGTTTGCAAGACGCTTAGGGACTGCATTCCAATATGTGGCCCGAGGGCCTCGTTCCACGTGGATACCTCATCCCATCCAATATCTTCTTCTTCTTCTTCAACTTCTTACCGTACTTCTCCGTGTGCTGGCTTTTTAACCATCTCTCATCGACCTTTTCTGGCTTTTTCCCCCTTTACGAATTCTAAAGGAGGCGGGAATTTTCTGTTATAATGATCAAAGGTTCGAAGATTTTTAACTCTTTCGTTACGGACGCGGCTGCTTGAAAAAAACGACAAGTGCAATGGAGATTCGTTAAGTTATCGCTTGGAAGTACTTGAATTATTTTGTTGAAGTTTTGTAGAAGTTGGGATTAAACCATCTGTTTTTTCTTGCGGAGCATACGGGGTATTAGAAGGCTTGAGAGTTATACAGGAAAAGAAGAATATGAGCAAAAAGTGCATTCTTTACATTGATTTGAAAAGTATCCTATCAGAACCTTAATTCGGTTAATCCAATTATTACGTAAATTGTTGATAAATGTAACGAAATATTATAAAAGAAAGAAGCTTCTGAGATTGTTTTCGGATGTGTTCCCTCACACGTTGGGATTTATGGAAACGAAGTAACATAAGATAGGCTGAAGAAGCTGCAATCTCACCACATTAAGATTTCAAGACTTCCACGTATCATGTAGAAAACATAAAATTCTTTGACAAACTCCTTAAGGAAAATTGGTAATGACGGCTGGAAGTTATCTAGGAATACACATATTCACAAAATAAGGAATACTATACACGAAACTAGCCCGGCATTGTTGTTCAAGAAAAAGCTTCGAGTAGTTCTCGCAAGATTGAGAATTGGCCACACAAACTTCTCTCATTCTTTCTTGCTCAAATTGTTGTTACATTTGATACGTATTTTTACTTTTCATTTCGCTCCAAAATTTTGTCAGTAATAAATAAAAGGAAAGTTAACCCCTTGCTTTACGAATTTTTTAAGAATCATACCTCGTAGAGTCAGGTATTTATTATTACAATAGTGTATCACATACAAAACACTAAAATCTTATATATAATTCATACATGATAACCTTCAACCTCGTGGACTAAAATTATTGTCACAATTGGCATTAAAGTTTATTTTAAACATGACGTGTTTTTATTGTGATTACAGTATAATATGTAACTCGTCATTATGAGGCAAAGAGTTAATACCTTAATGGAATAGTAAAATAACTTTTTCAAAATTGCAAAATAAATGAAGGAAAATAATCTTCTTATTATGAATTTTGTTCGGGAGCCACTGCTTGATTTCAAGATATCGCTGTTGTAGTCTTGGCTTATGAATTCGTGATAAAACAAAATTACAGGCTTCTAAGAGATTTCGACGAGTAAACACATGGGCCAGGTACGTGCTCAAGCGTTGTTTGACGATATTGCCTTACGTCGAAAGCAACTCGTCCGATCAATCGGCCCGATCCATTGTTTGACACACGAAAGCTGCCACTTAAGCACGGCTTTCAGCATGAAGAGCCGTTCCACTGTAAGCACGACGCTCATTTTCCAGTTTCCTTAAGACAAAGAACGCCGACACTATTTTCCCTCCCACGTCGATCAAGTCTTTCGAAAGCTTGATCTTCAACCTCGCTGCTTCAACAGACTTCAAGTTTGTTTCGCTGCTTGCGTGTGTGATAGTTTCTATGTTAAAGATAGACATCTGTGTGTGCATTGCAGCAACGAGTAACGAGTATTTACGCTTTAGAGATGTTCCCAACTTCGGTGTTAATTGCTTTTCTCTATTTAAATTGGGACTTCTGTGCTCCCGTATCTTACTTCGAGTTGAAATTTTCGGTTAATAGCAATTCAGTCGAGAAAACAAAGATTACAATGTACCTGCAGTTTACGAGTAAAGGCGATAATGTAAAATTAGCTAAAAACGTTTGGGTTTTCGTAGTGCAGAGTGCGATTGTATAAATATAATAACTAGTAGAGGGTTTGAATTGAATTGAATTGATGCAGGATTAATTAATGAAAAAGTGGGTAAAAGTAAAAACGAGTTTTGGGAAGTAATAAAATTATCGCGGAAAAAGATTTCATCTGTAAATTGTGGAATTCTCGAAATATCAATGCCACGATTCATCACAATATTAGACAATATTACATGATAAAAATGTAAAGTAGAACGTCGTTTATTTCTTTGTAGATTTATGTTATAGAATATTTTTTCTCCAAAACTTATTCTTTTCCTTTTCTCACTTACTTCATATTAAATTTCTTTTAGTTTTCCCACGTGTTTTGTATTTGTGTAACAAGTGCATTTCATAGTTCGAAAGCTATAGTGCTTTTAGTTGCCTCCATATTATCGTGTTTGACCGAAAACTTTTTGTCAGGAGTAGTAGACACATATTTTTTTTCTTGAAAAAGTTATAAGAAGAAACTAAAAAGCCTTACAAGAAACGGGAAAGAGATTCTCTTATTTTTTTATGACATTTCTATTGCCAACTAGATCTCTAAATAATTGTGATGAAATTCTTCCTCATTTGTTTCATTCACTACATTTTTCTTACGCAGCTAAAAAGAACCTAACCCGACAGCTTTCCTAAACAGGATCAATTACTTAACGATGAAAGTATTTGTTCACAGAATACAGTTTCACACGACTATCATTATTGGCTAGTATAAATATGCGGAAGAGTAAAAAGCAGCATTTTCTTATAGTGATTTCTAAAATAGGGTGAGTCTCTTCCGTAGTTTATTGTATTACTAGCCAATTGTTAACTTTTTTTAAAATAAATGTTCAAGTTTATTAAAAATAGATGCTTTATGATAGCGTATCCAGCAAAATATTTTACAGCCATTTAATGACAACATAACAGAATTTGACTTCATTCTTATTTCGATTCGATCCGTCTTGGTATACCCTATTTGTCTTGCTTATAGTTTCTTTAAAACGCATTAATTATTGTGTTGAACGGAAAGTTCGTGGCGGATTTTACATTGAAGAAAAGTAAGTAAGAGTATCACCGAATGAAATACAATTTGTGATATCTTAACAAATAGGCCTCTAAAATAAAATTTTCAGGTAAGTTTTAACCACCAATCCCTATTATTAGGGTAGTCACAGACGAAAACGTAATTTACAGTTTAAGCTCCATTTTCGTTGATCTATCGCATACAAAAATTATTATAAAAATCGGACATATTTTCCTCAGTGAGATATAGGCGTTGAAATTTTTCCAGATTTGTTTGACCACAGAATCGAATTTTAAAAAATTTCGAAAAGTCAAAGCCTACTTTATTGAAGTTTTCACGTGATTGTGTTTATACCTTTATAGTTATATTATAATTAGAATAAAAACATTTTGCTACTCCAAAGGCCTTTATTAAATTGAATTTGAACAGCTAAATTAAGGTACAATTCAGATCAAATCGTTGAATATTTAAAAAACATTGTGAAATACAATATAAATATAATGCGACGCGAACTTTGCATTCAATGCAATACTGTACAACAATACAACATAATGAAATGGATTTTATGAACAGAATTAAAATGAAACAGAAGCAACAACTGTAATACGTGATTCCCTAAGTATTTCGAACAACGTATTTCATATCTTACATATATAAAAGTCTATTTTTTTTCCCTCCAGAAAAACGCACACAAAAATTTCCCCTTTAAAATATCCAGCACAAACATACGCACAAGTAATAAAACATCTAACACATAAATTTGCAACTCTACGCAAATTACAACGTACAAGTTGCAATAAATCCAAATCCTCTTGCTATCGTATACACACGACATTCAATCTTTCGCGTATAATTTCCGCACCCAGCGAACATTGCCCCTTTAAAACGAGTTTCCGTGTAGCGACATGCACGTTTATTTATAAAAGTTTCATCTTTACAAAATCTCTGCCGATTTAAACATCTACGTGCAGGTGTGCGTTACGCGTGCAGAAATATTTCGTTGTCCGCGCAAGGTGATAAAATGCGGCCGAACATGTAAACTCGTGCGTGGCTGTTCTTAATGGACCACAAAGGGTTAATTAAAAAATCGTATAACCACATGGAACTGCAATATTTCTCTGTAAACGTCACCGCAGCTGCACGTATGCATCGGGTCCCAGCAGACGCGGTATTAAACACTGCGCCTCCTCGCGTGTGCGCGGCCCGTGCTAACCATAAAATTAGTCTCTATGGACTAATTTTCGTGTTATTTTCATGCTCGATACGGGCTAACCCACGTGCAAACTGCACGTCACGGCATATTGTTATTTTTTACGTTCGCGCACGCAACTCCCACCCTGTTCTCATCAAGTTCGACGCTGTTTAAATATCGCGAAGCGAAAGCCATTCAAAACGTGGACAAATTCATGATCCAGTGGTGCGTTTGCATGTTACGTTTGGTTACGCTAAGTTTTATCGTGTGGTGGAATTTTGTTATCTTGTTACGCGATTCGGGCAATTTCAGCCTTTAACAAATGAGGTGCAGTTGATGGAATATCTATGTGCGATAATTTGGAATGGGGGAAAAGGATAGTACAGTGGAATCGTTATTCTAATCACGGACAATGTTATCAATCGGTTATTGTTATCGTAACCAGTCGGTTCGAATGCACAGTATATAAAATTAGTTAAAAATAATTTGTCTAATGTAATCAAAATTCGGTTATTGGTATCACATGTGATAAACACATTTGGAGACAAACGATAAAGATTCTTACGAAATTCGTACTAAATGAGCTATTTCTTTAAAACTTATTTTTAGCAGAAGCGTACATATGAACGCATTGCAAAAAGTGATAGAAAATACGTAAATAAAGTAAAGGAGAAACTAGAGACAAGCTTATGACAATTTGAGTGTGCTTAAAAAGATAGTATACTCATTAAACTACGTGCAAATGTGATAACTAGAACGCGAATGTTTATGCAAATTCGTTTGATCCTCTAAACTAAATGTTGTAATTTATACTTTACTTTAAATATTTTATACAGTTTTATACATCATGTATTTGTAAATTTAAATTTGCCATAAATGCACAAAGATCAGCAGTTTACTTGTAACTATTTGTAATAAGACGGATTCAATCATGAACATTTTTATCCTCTACGAAATGTTATCAGTCGGTTATTCTGATAAAAAGTTGTAAGTTCCAAAGTGATCGTAATAAGCGGGTTCCAGTAAATATGTACAATCAAAGGTTCAAAATATAAATATGTAAGTACTTTTACAAAAAGGCTTCTGGATCCGCCCCTGAACAGTAGTCAATAAAATTGTAAATATCGTGCTCTTACGTTAAAAAAATTGACAGATCCTATGCGCAAAGAATAGTCCTATCATAAATCAGCACGGTCTCCTACCTGCAACAAAGAAAAAAGAAAATACGGTTAAGATTTTGTTTCTTAGATTAAAATTACAATATTTGTTCCTCTTAAAGTTATCGTATCGTAATATTAGCAGAAATAATTTAATGTGGATTCGCGCAGTTCAAGCTCGGTTCATCGACAATTTCTTTCAATTTGGTTTTATCAAGCATACACATTGTACAGCCAATGCGAACTGTGTAGATTCGTTTTAAATTACCGTTCAATCAACTGAATTGAAATAAGTGCCTCAACCAAAATTGAGCCGTGTGAATCTCCCTTAGATCACCAATCAATGAATGGATTCAATCAAATTGAAAGAAAATATTAGTTGACCAAAATTGGACTGCGTAAATTCGCTTTAAGTTATCATTCGATCAATATGTACAATTAAGTCGATAGAAATGATAAATTAATTAACACGGGATTGTGTAAATTTACCTTAAATCAAAATTCAACGAAAGGATTTAACAAAATTGATGGAAAAGATTAGTTGATGAAAATTAAACTCTGTGAATTCCCATTAAATTACGATTCAATCAAAGTGTTCAACTAAATCGAATTACGGATAATGGATGAATCAAAATTAAACTGTGTAAAGTCTTGAATTGCCATTCACTGAAAGGATTCAATCAAATGGAAAGAAGATATCGATTAAACAGAATTAAATTATGCACATTCGCCTTAAATTGATATTCAACGAAAGAATTCAACTAATTTGAAAGAACAGACTATTTAGCCAAAACCGAACTGCGCAACTTTGCCTTAAATTACCACTTAATTAAATTGAAAGAAGTGATTAATCAATCAAAATTGACCAAGGTATAGGTATTAGTCTTAAATTACTTTTCAACAAAAGGATTCAATTAAACTGAAAGAAAGTATTAATTAACAAAAATTGGGCTGTGCTATTTTCCTTTAAATTGTCATTTAATCAAATATAAAGACATGATTAATCAACCAAATTTGAACCACGTGAATTGGTCTCAAAGCGTCATTCGATCAAATTGTTTAACAAAATTGAAAAGAGTAATTGATTAACCAAAATTGAACCATATATATCCGCCTTAAATTACCATTCAATCAGTGCTGAAACAAGTTGCAAGAAATTTTTAACGAACCAAATTTGAAAAACGTAAAGTTACATTAAATCGCAATAAAATGAATCAACGTAAAAACTTAATACAGATAAGTGTAACAAACGTTAATTTTTTAAAAACAGAATCTTCCATTTTCATCCGTGACGACGTGCATAGAAGTTTTTAGTTTACTATTACTTTTATCCTACATATTCTTGATCAACACAAAATATCTTAAAAATGTGAATCTTCGAAGCAGGAAAAGGGAGCGAATGTATGAAAGAATTAATTAAGTAAATATTCAAGTAGAAAAAATCCTACGTACCACATAAATGTATTACATTTTGCTGTTGCAGTTTGCAAACACGGACGTGGAAGCTTCATACGTAATTCAAGATTTTGCCAGACATCAACGTGGCCAGTAAGGAGAGAAGATTGTTACTCGTTTGGACGTAATCCAAAAAACTGAACACTAGGTTTCACGTGGTTTTTCTTTCTTTTTTTTTTATTTTTAGTACACGCTGACGCTGGATCAATAACGTTAAACATTTCCATCCACGGAAACGCTGAGGGATATGTGAAATTTTAAATTAACATTCCCTTCATTTGCATAATGACGCTAATTAAAACTTTTTATGCCACATTTTTCATTTCATCGCATACTTAAACATTTTTACTCTGCGTTAAAGTTCTCCGTGATGGCGCATTTGAATATCGTACGTTAAAAAAATGAACTCGTTTAACACTTGGAGGCTGTCACGAGTAAAATACCTTAGGCAAATTTTATTTCTACATCGCGAAGTGCAAAAAAGTGAGAGAAATTTGATTGCGGCAAGTATTTGAATTTGTTGACTATTACGAAGAATAATTTCTTATTAAGTTTTGATTCGACTTGTTCTATGAATTATGGCACAGTTTCAAAGAAAACGCGTACCAGCGATGATAAAATTTAACTTGAAGTCTAATTTTAGCTTCGTGTTATGACATTGGAATTATTTTGTGAAATTTGTCTGTGATATTCAAATGATTTGTAAGTGACGTAATATGAAAGCAACGGTTAATGTAACTAGCTAGCGTATATAATAAAATAATCCTACAGCAAGGGACTAAATAAGAAACAAAATTTTGAATGTTAGAAACGTATTAAACCATTAAGTTTCAACGTGTTTCGATGCAACATTTCATTTGCAATTTTCTTTCAATTTACATTATTGAATGCTACTTTCTAATATTGAAATTATGAAAAAGCATTACAGAAATTTTCTTAATCATTTTTCCGTAATTACTTTTTTTTGTAACTAGGTTCTATGACTTTATAAAGGTCGAAGAAAAGACATAAAATGTTGCATTAACGCAACGTTGATCCTTAGTACACAACCAAGTAAACCAATTTTTTATGTCATTACCAGAGTTGGGTATTACTCGAATGAAAACATATTCGATATCTTATTCAAGATATTATTCGAATAACATTTCGAAAAACTTCTTCCAATGAAATTGTATTCAAATAACATCGAACAAATTCTCCGAATAAAACTTTATTCGAATAACATATCGAATAAGTTCTCCGAATAACACTTCATATCAATAAATTTTTATAAACGTCATGCGTGTGTTAAAATACGTGGAGGACACGTAGAAAATCGTCCGTAATTACGAAATGAAGCAAGTAATCCATTGTTTTTAAAATGTTTAAGTATGAAGCAGATCATAATAGTGTGTGTGCCGTTGATCGTAAAAGGCTTCGGATATTCAAATTAGTCTTTTAAAATCCCCCAAAAATTGTTTTCGCCAAGCTAAGTATTCTACACATAAATGTCGAAAAAGAATATTCGCCAAGTTAAGAAACCCATGAAGCGTGTAATTTAAACTTTTCTTATCGTGTAAATAACGAAATGAGTGTCGCGTGATGTCGCGCATAAAAAGCAGAGATTATTTCTGCGGCCAGTTTCCCAGCTAAGGAACAAAAAGTTCATCAAACACGAAAGTGCATCTCCGCGAGCTTCCATCAGAGGAACCGACGCGACGCGACGCTTCTTTACCCTCTAACACGCCGCCTTATTATGCATCGACGTGCATCGGCTGCACATAAACTTCTTTTACTCTGCAACGCATCACCTCGTATTTTACCATGCTTTTCCGTCCTCGGATTAAGTAAATGGAGATCTCACTCGGGAAGCGAGAAGTTTTTGCGGTACTCTGAATCAACGAATCGCGGATGACTCAATTTTATGTTCTGAGATAAAACTTTTTGATCATTAAATCGGAGTTTTTGTAGAACATCAGGCGTGCCAATAAATAATTAAGGGACTGAGTGGAAAAGTGGTCTAAGCGACGAAATGTTCATATTCAGGAAACAATGCGTAAAGTTAAACTTCATTTAAAAAAAACCTACATATTTCTATGGAATAAAACAAATTACCAAGCATACTCAAGAATAGTTTGAAAAAATAACCATCACCCTTTTTTGTAATATCTTTTCTCCATCCATGCTTTTTGCTTTTCCTCTAATTGATAGTTGTTTTCTTTAGACGTTATATTAGAAATTAATGA
Organism: Eucera pruinosa; assembly: GCA_028830335.1. Taxonomy (NCBI): domain Eukaryota; kingdom Metazoa; phylum Arthropoda; class Insecta; order Hymenoptera; family Apidae; genus Eucera; species Eucera pruinosa. The sequence goes on along the minus strand of JAMYCR010000009.1, from coordinate 7,883,818 downwards.
ATGTCGCAATAGCAATACATACGATATACTTACGTTATTTGTTGTACATGTAAATACGCATCTTTGTTTTAGTCTCGCGTATATTAGAATACTTTTCATCCCTAAAAGAAGACTATCCGTGTGCCCTCCAATCGCAATGAGAACTACACGAAGTGTTTATACAATTTTTAAGAGATCTTTCACAAGTTCCATTATTGTTTCAAAGAAAACAAGAGGAACCGAATTTATCCTGGAAGTTGTTTGCAACGAAGTGCACACTATGAAGCCCGGCTGAATCAGGGATTATGAAAACAAGCCGAATAAATTTGATGATTGCGACAGGTTCGGAAGTTTGGAAACACGAGTATTATACCTTCTGGCCGCACACTCTTGGGAAACTTTGATTTTCCAGTAACGAGAAAGACGTTGGCGAATGTGTGCACGTGCAAAACGTCCACTTCGCCTGTGCCACTTGAGAAGAAACTTTGCAGAAACGTATACGGAATCGAAAGGGGAATCGCGCGAACTGGGGAAGATCGAGGTAAAAGTCATCGACGGTGAATGTCAAGGAAGAGTTGGGAACTGCAATTACAGCGTATAAGCTACTCCACTTGCCTATACTACTTCCTAGTTATCTCTATCGCGTTGATTCCACGTTTTCACGTTTATTACACCTTCCAAAGGCCATTAGTATCGTTTAAATGAATATCTGTAATCGCATGCAATTTATACGCGTGCATGGAAATATTATTTGTATCAATTAGAAAGTAGATCTTACTTTCTTCAACGTATAGACTTCCTTTTTTAGAAAACAAAGAATTAACGTGTCGAAATATTTGTGCTAAATTTTGTTTATCTCCAGATTGTTTTTCTTGTAATTATAGAATTTTAGGCTTATGCATTGCTTCGATGTTTTCACGTTGATTACCGATACGAATGATTATTATCAATATTATGTTAATGTATATATGCAATAATATGCAATTCATATGCGTACGTGGAAACATTGCTTACATCAATTAGAAAGCAGATTTTAACTTCTTCAATGTGTGGAGTTTCTTTTGTAGGAAATAAAAAAATTAATGTAGTGGAATACTTTTACTATGTTTGCTCAACTCTATAGACCAATAAATAAACTTTCTTATGACTTATGACATTTAAAGAGTAATTAGCAACTAAGCCAAATGTAAAACATGTTGCTTTATAAGTCATTTTTAAATGCTTTAATTTGTTATTATTTTTTGTTTGGACTAATGTTGACGCACAAGTTGTACAAAAATTAAAGTCACAGTTTTAAAGGGTGGATCTACAGCCTCGGATAGATAAACATGTGATAAAATTGATGTAAAATTTGGTGAATTTAATTTACCCTTTTCAAACATCTTTGTTTGGGAATTTCTTTATTATTTCAGTATATTTCTATGGAAATTTAAGTGAACACGTTGCGCAACAGTATGCATACTAATTGTAGGAGACTAGCCAATTAAAGTTCATAAACAAAGTTAGATGGGTACCCAAATACACGTCATCAATGATCAATTTTACTTTAATGAAACTCGAACACGGGGCATTGAATCACCATATCTTTCAGAGAAGAAGAATAAGTTTGATTTGTTATCCGTTTCCTAGTAATAAAATTTTCAAGATGATCCAAAAGATTCATTCGCAATTTCTCATAAAGATTAATACTTAAATTCGTAACAATGCAGTATTGACGATATCCTGCAATTTTTTTATAAAAAGTATGAACGAAGTTTTGTTTCTTCTCAATTTCATATTTTCCCAAATATTGATTATTTTACGTAAATGTTGAGTTTACGTTGAATTATGTTATTATAATTACATTATATTATTGTTTTTCTTCTTTAATTTGTTAAATTTGCTTCAACCTTTGAAAGGCCATTAGCAACCACAGTTACTATTTACATTTATATAAATTACAAAATTATTAAATACAATTTAGTCCAAACGGGTTGTTTTATTTTCTTTTATTCTTCGTACTTTAATATGAAAGGTGATAGAAATTTTTGTTTCGTTTAGTATATGATCTGTCTTGTATTTATTAATATCAGATGTCACGGATGTCAATGATTAGTAATACTTAGAGTTTTGCATATTAGTTTCTTCATCCAGTCGTGTTAGTTTTATTAGGAAAGACAGACCTCTCTATTTTTGGCGCGTTTTTAAAAGCAAGAGTTTCATATTACCAATGTTTATTCTAGTTTTGTAGCTAAACCTATCCCTTCAAAATGATCCAAAACTAGTCGAAACTATCGCAAGACTATGAATTACCCAAGATAGATAACAATACCTAAACGTAGTTCAATTAAACGTGAGGTCCAGTACACCGACTCGCATACGCACGATGAAAATCCGATCGAATAGAATCCCAATCAAGGAAACACGTGTTACCGCAATTTCTCCATGCCACTATGAATCCCCACACGTGCTTCGAGTTCAGGCTAAACGGTAGTATGCGAGAATTTTGCGTGTGTTACCTCATGGACCACGTGATTGGATGTCGAAATACGAATTACATAATGCATGAGTAAGAGAGCGGCAATTTTCTTGTTGGGTGACACACACGAATGAAAGCTGCGCGGGTCGAACGCGTCTGACTCAGAGTTTAGACCAATTTACACGGTTAACTTCGGTTGAACAATGTCTATCGTTCATTCAATAAAATTGAAAGTAAAGTGAACAGTATAAATACGAATTTACGCAGGCTAAACTCGGTCGATCAATTACTTTTCTAAGTCTATTCGTATCAAGTGTATATACTATTGTCCAACTAAGGTGAACTGTGTAGGTTTGCCTTAAATTAGTGAACGTTGTAATTATCATTTAGTGGGAATGTTCAAGTAAATTGAAATAAGTGATTGAACTGTGTACATTCGCCTTAAATTGCTATTCAATGAAAGTGTTCAAGCAAATTAAATGAAGAAACTTGTTAACCAAAATTCAACTGTAAATTTGCCTTAAATAATCATTTAATGAAAGTGTTTAAGAAAATTAAAATAAGTAACTTCTCAACTAAAATTAAAGGATGTAACTCTGCATTAAATTGCTATTCAATGTAAGTGTTCAAGCAAATTAAAAATAGAAACTTGTTAACCAAAATTGGCCTGTGTAAATTCTCCATAAATCATCGTTCCATATAAATCTTCAATCGGCTCAAAAGAAGTGATTAGATCAATCAAATTCGAACCATATAAATTGGCCTTAAGTTACTATTTAATCAAATTATTTACCAAACATCAGAAATGCAACCGATTAAACAATTTTGAATCATGTAAATTGGGCTTAAATTCCCACTAAATCGAAATATGCAACAAAATTAGAAGAAACAATTGATTAACCAAAATATAATCGTGTATATTCACCTTAAATTATCATTCATTGTTCAAACAGATTGAAAAACGCGATTGATCAACTAAATTTAAACTATTCAAATTGGTTTTAAATTGCGCCACTTAATCAAAGTGTTTAACATTGAAAAAAGCAATCGACTAAGCAAATTTGAATCATGTAAATTGGTCTTAAATTACCACTTAATCAGAATATGCAACAAAATTAAAAGCAGCAATTGGTTAACGAAAATTTAATCGTATACGTTCGCCTTAAATTATCACTCGATCAGTGATCAAGCAGACTGAAAAACATGATCGATCAACCAAATTTAAACTATGCAAATTGCTTTTAAATTGCCGTTAAATGAAAGCGCTCAACAAAATTGAAAGAAGTGATTGATGAACCAAAATCGAACCGTATAAATTCGCATTTCGTACACTGTTCCCTTTGCTTTCGATTTTATCGTATCAATTGGACTGTTCAACAGAAGTGAACCGTGTAAATTCGCTCGAATGATCAACATCGTATCAAAAAGTAAAAATTCTGTCAAGTTCTGTCGATAATCAATTTAATTTAACACTTTGATTCAATTTGCAATTTACACGGTTTTACGCGTTTTACCTCGAAACTTATTGCGTCAACTGCTTTGTTCGAGTAAACTGAACCATGTAAATTCACCTTTATACACAGGCTCTGTACAGCTTCAAGTTTCACGGTTCAAAAATCGGTCGTTCACGGATCGAACGGCATCGTGGAACTTCGATATCGAGAAGTCGCGAAGCGACAGGCGAGAACGGTAAAACGGTGCCACGAGAAGGATGCTAATTCCATCAAGCTTGCTCTCCTTAGGAAAATCGAGGGAATTCATCGAGGCCTCAATTCCCCGCTATATTGAGAATCCCCGGGAAATGGAATTCGTGACAGAATAAATTTACGTCCGCGGGAAATGATAGACCGCTTTGGTGCCTGCTTAAAAAACTACTCCTCGCTGCGAGGCAGAATTATTCCAAGTGTAATGGGGTTTATTGATCAGGTGGGTTGGGTTTGCCAGCTTCGGGAACGAAATTGCGAAAAGTAGAAGAAACGCGAGACATTTCGATGTAATGTTGTGGTATAATTTAAAATTGATGGTGTTTTAAGCTGCCAACAGTGAAAATATTACATATTAATCTGATGTAAATTAAAGTGACAGATTTGCAATTTCGCACAAAATTGATACAGTGGAATCCGGTTATTGTAATCGCGGATAATCTTATCGATCGGTTATTGTTATCATAATCAGTCGGTCCCAAAATATACCATATAAAATTGATTAAATATTTTATATATCTTTATATATCATATAGAATCTGTTCTTTTTTGCCAATTTAAATTTGCAATAAATACATAGAGAGCCGCAGCGTGGTTGTAACTATTTGTAACAAAATGAATTCAGTAATGAAAATTTGTTATCTTCCTCGTAATTTTATCAGCCGGTTATTCTTATTAAAAATTGTAAGTCCCGAAGTGATTACAATGAGCGGATCCCACTGTAATAACAAAACTTGTGGAATTTAAATGAATAAATGCGAAATAGTAGGAAAATTTAAGAACATATTAAAAAAACAGAAAATACGAAAAACAGATGTGGTAGAATTATTATGGTAACGATATTATGTAATGCAGAGATAATGGACTTCGAATTAATGGAAAAGGTAGATATAATGTATTTGGGGTTGGTAATAGTGGACCTTCCTAGGGAACAGTATACAAAATTTCATCAGAATATTCCAAATGTAGTTAAACACGCCGGTAATTATTTAATGGCTTGAGAATGTACGGGACATAATGGCGCTGGAAACATCGATTTTACGATTAGCATAATGAAATTCAAACATGTATCAACGTATTGCGCAATAATGTAATGGAAAGTGTTGTAAAATCGGGCATTTATATGAAGCATTATTTTCTAACACCACGGTAATCTCGCTACAGCGATTACAAAACAGATATTCTTCCACAATCAACATCATTTCAATACAAAATATTCTATTTGAAAGGAAAGTTATTAAAAAAAAAGAAAATAAGACTCTGATAGAATTAGTATTAAAACAAATCGATGTGAAAAACTGTATTTCTTAAAATATTTGTACTGCAAATTAGATTATATCAGCTTGTGCAGATTTTAGTTTAACTATAGATAGAAACTAAAAATGTCAAAGAGCGAATAATTTGAACCACTTTATTTACTTTTCCAATTTAAGAAAAATAACTTCATTTTATATAAAATTTAAATAACATTTTTATTGCAATTAATTTATTCAAATAGAATAACCGATAATTTGGAGTTGCAAACGTTGCGTACATGAGATAAATCGAGGAAATTTATAATTCTGGCGTAGGTGATGAATAAATAATTGGTATAAATAAATGTACATTTAGAATCACTGCAATCAATAAACGCGTCGATATTAAAATTAAAAAAACATATATTGACGTTTTGCGTGTGACGGAAACACTACATACTATAAATGAAAGGATTAACTTTACTCGGAAGTAGTCTAAATCGGCACCTATGGTAACTGAAAAATTTCTTGGCACACGCAGCCATTTTTCAACGAGACATTCCTGGATCGGCTTCTATTTCGTCGTTCAGATACTTCGTAGAAGTATTTTAGAAACACTCGAAGGTAATATGCGCAAATTATCAATTGCTAAATAATTTTGTGTGTAGTATTTATTAATTAATAATTGTATGACTACCGTGAAGTTTCATAATCCTCTCTTCTAAAAAGTTCGTACTGTTTGCACACTTTCTTCCTTCGAAATGAATTCATTCGAGTAATTCTTCTGGGCTATTAATTTGTTCACATTCTGGTCATTAATAAAGTTTCCCAAACATTTTAATAAATAATAATAGTAGAATGTTTCAGGTAACGACTAACAGTTTTTGCTACCTCATTACCGAAACGTTACATTATTTATCGTTGTTTAATAAGAAAAGTTGGCTTTGCTTTTAACTATGTATTGTCCATTAATTATTGGATTGTTAAGCGGTCCAAATAAGAACAATATTTATTCGACTTAACAACGCTATTATTGAACTAAAGCTCATAAAAAATAATCCTCTTCCAGTTTCACTAATTACATAGCAAAAGTGAATATTATCAAACACGTTACGAATTCTCGGAAGAATAACATATTCCATTTTTGCAATACCAAATTTTTCCGCTTATAAAAACGTACTATTGTATAATAAAAAATATAACATAGTTGAAATTAAGTTTGTACTTCTAAACTTTTCAGTTTCAAGCTTTTGTATTAACAAAAGCATCCGTCAACTTTCGAAGTTGTTCGAATAATTATGAGCGGTACTGCAAGTGTCCAAGTTTTACTTTCAGCCACTGTAACTGTTCTACAATAATACGTGCTTAAAATTTATTAATATATAAATATAATTTAGCTCTAATTTAAAGTAGTGTGCTATAAGGATACAATTATGATACTTTGGCACTCCGAAAAAATTTAACAATTCAGTAAAAAAAGTCTGTTTTTGTTGACGTGACAATATTTCCACATCTGTGATTACAAGTTAATTAACAAAATTATCTTACGGAAGGGGAAAGGGAACTATCTTTTGCGCGCAGAGAAACCAAGGGAAACTGTATATACCTAATCAAGGACAAGTATTTAAAAAGCGAGGAGGGGGGGGGGGGCACGTCACGAAAATTTACAGTCGTCTAATTATGTTTCTATTTGTCCGGCGCTCGTTTAACCGTCCGAAACTCGGGACGAACGCTTGAAAATATAATTACAGCGTCGCGTGGTGCATTGTTTTCCAGCTAAATCGTCGTCCGCTTGAAAACACACGGAAAACCGCGGGGCCCGGTGTCATCGTTTGCATACAGAAACGGCTACCATTCACCGTTCTCCTTTTTTCCATTCTTTTTTTCTCCGAGTTGTACAGCCACGCGTAAGCTTCCCCTCAGGAAAATTTCTCGTCGTTTCCCCCCCCCCCCCCCCCCGGCCTACATGTGTGATTTTTACGAGCCGCACCAGCGCGGCTCAACGTAGTTTCGAGATTTCAACGCAAGCGAATGCACTCTTGCGCCTGGCCTTCCCCATCTTTATGAATAAATGCATTTTCGCCTTTGTCTCCTTTATGAATACACGCAACGGAAGAGATCAAACCGTGACGCATGGGCCACTTTTGGCTCTCTTATTTTTCGTGTCACAGAAAAGTCGGCCAAGCGAGTAGTTCCTGCAAAATGCAGCTGCATGACACGTTCGATCATCTTCTGAGGGAATGTTATATGCTTGTATCGGAAGGAAATTCCTCGGTTGAAAGCTAAGGGGTTTGAGAGTTTTCGTGTCTTGTATCGATAGGATTGTTACAGGGGACAGGTGGATAGATAGTTTGTGGTTTGGAGGAGTTTGTGTTGTTAAGTTTCTGAGGTTGCGAGAACGGAATGGGAATGTTGGTAAGTGATTGATTGGAAAATGGAATACATCGGAGTCGGGGAATTCGAGCTATTTTAGTGCGAAACAGAAATTTGAAGAATACCGAATACGAAATATACAGTCACTCACGAAAGTCTTTGTGCACGACTTAAAATCCAAGTACAGTGGAATTCGTTTATTGTAATCAGTTTGGGATAAGAATAATCGACTAACTTGTTTTATTACAAATTGCCGACTAAATTGCGGATTTTTATGCAGTTATGATAAATTTAAATTGGCAAAAGAAACAGATTCCATATGATATATAAAAATATATAAAATATCTAAAGTAGAATATAAATTAGAATATTCAAGGGATCAAACAGATCTCTATTAAAGTTCATTCTTTCAATTATACCTGAGGAGATACTGGTTAACATATTTGTACTTAGTTCAATGGGTATACTACCTTTTTTAAGAACATTCAATTCGTCATTAGCTTGTCTCCAGTTTCTCCGTTATTTTATTTACGTATTCTCTATTACTTTTTACAATGCACTCATATAAAAAATAAAAGGTGTGCTTCGATTAAATATAATTTTCAAGGAAAAGGTTCACTTAGTATGAATTTGCTACGAATTCTTATCATTTGTCTCCAAATGTAATTGTCAAACGTGATACCAATAATCGAAGTTTCATTATAATCAATTTTATATAGAATGTTTGGGACCCGTTGATTGTTATTTGTCATTTGCTTAAAAATTAGATTTGTCTTTATTTTAATTTCTTGGAATTTAGAAAAATATAGCTGAAAGTTAAAATAAAGAAAACCTTAATCTTTTGAAAGTTAGGAAAATATAGTTGGTCAAGGGAATTATTTCATTTTTAACGATGAAGATAGGTGTTTCTTTGTTTTATTTTCTCGTGCAACATGTTCCATGCATATTATATGAAATCCTGATGTGAAACGCACGAAACCACCCTAAGCGTCAGCACAATATTTCGCTACACCCCTTATCGTGGTTTCACAGCTCACCATTGAGGTTTGAATGTAACTGTAATTATACAAACAGAGTTATCGCAAATCCAAAACTTTCTAAATACTTCATTAATCCACCGTCTTTTCCAGAAGTTTCACAATTTCTTTTATTTCACCTTTCCGTGATAGAGTATTTCGTCACCCCCTCTAGAAGTATAAAAAGTTATCGCGGGCATAAGCACGTCAGCTGAGTGTATGCACTTTACAAAGCAGTCTGAATTATAGTCACTAAGACCAGGCTTTCGTATGCCAGATGAAACCACGAGCAGTTATAGCCTCCGTATCAAAACGGGGTAGAATATTCTTTTTACTTCTCTCTTTCTTATATAGCCCGACTCGTTTATGTAAACCCTGTGCTGTTGAACTGTGCCACGCAAATCCTCTTTTTAAAGCCAATATACGGTAATCATCATACTTATTCCACTGCTGTTTAGAAGCCACTATTTCTTTATTTCTTTTGGTGCACCATAATTAGGATTTTCTTTTGTTCGTTTATTGGCGTAAAAATTCGAACGCAGTTTAATTTATTTGGTTTTACAATTAAGAAATGCAGGGAGATTGTACCTAGTTGTAATCCTTAAGGAACTAGTGGCAAAAACAGATATAATTACGTGCAACGTTAATTTGTACATATTTGTAAAATAAAATAAGGGGTAATGTTTTATTCATCTAGCGATTTCTATAGAAACCTATGACATAACTACTCAAGCTCATATTAAACATACTTACAGTTATATAATAATATCTATTAAAATTAGCACTTAAAGCGTCAGGGACACCTAACTTGTTATCATATTTGTGTACGTCTTGTTTAGAGTATTTTATTATTTGATTATGAATAAACAAAAATGGCGTGGTCTTCGAGTATTATTTTCTTTCATTTCTAAAGATTCATATTTTTCAAACCTCGTAAATATTGCCACGCTTAAAGTGTTAATAGGAACAAGGAAATATTTTACATAAATAGAAAATAGTATCGGCTCATGATTTCAGCATTCAGTAAACAGTATTTGATGTAAATACTAAATGAAATAGTATTTCCAAATAGTATTTGCTTATAGAAATATGTCCTTCAGTTTTGTATATTTTATTAGAAATTCTTTCAAATTTTACCCAGCCCTGCTTAAAATACGTCCCCAGTCAACAAGAAAATATTTTCTTCCGCTAGCGAGAATGATCGGAAACTGGTTCCATAAACATAAACCAGCTAGAACTATTAAACTTCCGCAAAGCAACTGGATCGTTGCACGACACGTCATATTAATTGCATTACGACTAATTTACAGGCCACGAGACTCTCTGGCCGTTCACCAAAACGTAACAAAACGTTCCTCTACGTGGTTCACCGACGCAGACCCGCAAATTAGCGTAGCGACTCTGCCGGTCTCTGCAAAGTTGCCAAGCAGCTGAATCGCATACACACACGTGTGTGGCCGAAGATGCCACGAAGGAAATGGAACGCGGCACAATTCTATGCACGAAATTCATTTTGTTAAATCAACAGGTTGCTCGTCTCTCTCTTATTATTATTCCACTGTGCTTTTGGCATTAATTGCGCGCAACAAGGCAGAATTTTGTCATTTTCTTCGAGCAAATGTTCACTTGGAGAATAGTAGGTGTTACGAAGTGCCGGAGATATGAGGCGCATTTATTTTAGCCGTATTCTCTTCTTATATGCAAGTTTATACGGATTTCATATCGAGATTAAATAGAGTAAAGGTAGCTAATTAAGCCTAGCGAAAATTAAATCGTTGTCAATTAAAAAATAATTTACATTTCTGCATCTAACTGGTCTCCAAATGAAGAGATATTACGTGTGATTGATACAGAATAAGTGAGAATCGTTGAACTCTACGCATCTCTAATTGGGATTGAAAAAATAGGAAATATGTAGAAATTAGGACCCAAAAAAGGTGTACTTAATATGACATATTTATATATGAGTTTATAATACTTTCGTACTACTATGACACCAACAAAATGACATATACAAATATGACATATTTTTGTATAATTATAGCTAAGAAATCTATTGAGTGACTTGTTTTAAATAGGTCACTCTATATAACCTAAGACATACCTACACTTGACTACTATACAAAGATAGTGCTACCTCTTACTTAAATCGAAACTTCCTTCTCAATTTACATAACACAGAAGCCTTATTCTTTCATAAAATTCAACAACTTATTACCGGTAACGCGACTTCAACTTTAGCGCCGAGATAATATTTCCAGCAATATGGCCTTCTCCAGAGGTCAATTGTCCCGAGATTCGAAAAGAACTCTGTTAGAGACTCTTCGGTTCGATTTAATTAATTCCCTTTATCGTTCCGAGCAGCTTCGACTGTTAAAAGTCAGTAAGGGGGCAGCGAGGATGATGGAGGAGGAACTTCCGGGAAATCAAGCGGCTTTCGAAGAAAATATCCCGAGGATCGACGAGGAAGAGGACACCCGCGTTCGATTTCCCCAGAGAAAAATCACTACTTGAAGCCCCGTAACGGATGGTCGATAAACGCTTACACACTTCTCCGGAGTTTCGCCACGATTCAACCCGAAGGACGAGGACTCGCCACCCCTGCAACCAACCACCACGAAGGGATGGAATTCCATTAGCGTTATCCCGTGGAATCGGCAGCAGCACGTCAGACACAGCAATCCAAATAATATTTTCTTAGAAGGGGAAGCTCCTACAAACTTTCGAGCACCGAATGCTGATACCAGTTTGCTCCACGATCCTCTGTGTGTCATTTTTACAGATTTTATCATCCACTCTATTGTTGGAGGATCGATCACAGACGACCAGCTGTGATAAGCGGAATTCTTTCTTCCTGAAGTTTGATCTTTTGGTAATGAAATTCCTGCGGCACAAAGCTACGCGAGCGGGTAAATACAAAGGAGGCAATAAAAGAGGATGCGTGGACGCTTTCCTAGGGACGTTAACCTTTAGACCGCGCCGACATACTACCGTATGGGGACGCTAATATCACATTGTGTTTTGGAAAGTACTACGGTAAATGACCCACGTACTGTTACTGTTCCTATAACTGTCACTTGAATTCGTTTATTTAATAGCAAAGTAACGTATAAAGAATCGTAAGTAAACAAATTTTCGTACTAAATTTGAACTTCGGTTTACGTAACAACACATAGACGTATATTCGCTTACACTTAATATTTATAAATAAATATTAGGAGGTAAATGTTCTGTTGAACATTAAAACGTGACAAATGTAATTATAAAGTATGGAACGTGTCATAATTCAGTGAGGCGATACGTTTACTATATATCTTGTATCTGTTGCACAACCTGACGTGTTAATATATGTAAAACATGTATCTATGTAAATGAAAAGTTTTCAAGTGACAGTACGAAGGACATTGGAATTTGTTGTACATTTTCAATTACGTAGTAATGAATTTATTATATTGAACAAATAAAAAAAATGTTCATAAATAAAAGAGATGTAGAACAATATTATGCTCCAAACTGAAACGATCTTTATATTAACGACGTTCGAAAATAGTTAAATAAAGTTACGCGATAAGCTTAAAGTGGCAGTAATTGGTACATCCACCCTACCATTGGCAAAATGTTTTCGGCCAAACGTGATAATGCAAACGTTGCTAAAAAAACGTTAACGTTTTTGCGATGCATAGTGCTACTGTAAAACTATAAAAACTAATAGAGAATTTATAGACAACACGGAGCAATATTAGTCAATAAAAATACTTCCAAAAGTGAATATCAGCGTCGAGAAATAATAAAATTGTAGTAAAAGGAAATTTCATTTACACGTTGCGAAAATCTCGTAGTATCGCTGCTACGACACATTAAAGTAGTCATGTGTGGACGTAGAAATATTAGAAAATATTAGATGAAGTATCGTTTTACTATTAAGTAGATTTATTTTTCCCCTGCCTGCCTTTTGATAGTAAACGATTATTTTTATTCTTTTCCTTTCATACTGTATTTTTTTAATCTTCCTATATGTTTTTTTATTTGAGAAGCAGCATTTCGCACCTCAAAAATTTTAGTGTTTTTAGTTAGTTAAACAAAAGAATGAAAAAGGTAAAAATACTTTCTATATCCATCTCTTCGGTTTGGTTAGTTCTAGGTAACGGTAAAATAAAATTGCCTAAAGTCTGAGGCACACAATTTATTTGTAGATGATTGGCTTGGTAATAATGCAATTCAAGTTCAGAAACATAATTAGCGATATTATAAACCCCAAGAAATACATTTTCCCAAATTTAATGTCGAAGCCAGGTAAAATTTCATACATCCCAAACGATGTAATAAACCGAATAAACAAACAAATGTTCCGAAAAAATATATCATGTTTTTAACGAAAAAATGCCAGCGGTCGAAAGGTTAAACATGCTACAAAGCATCGTATCGATTTGATAAAAATAGAGATTATGACGCGAATGAGATGAACACGTGAACCTTGCAATTTGTGAATTATGGACGGAACCCTAATTATTCACTCAGAAAGGTATTGCCTACCTAGTGATATCATCAACTCGTGCAAAACAGCAAAATCATCGAATACAAGTAAATGAAAATGTAAAAAAATAAAATTAGGCATGTAAAGTGGCTAGAAAAAGTGTTCGCACTTAACTGTATTTATTTTCGCGTTTATTTAATAATTAATTAGCTGCAAATATATTCAATTTTTTATCATTAATAGCACTCTCATGCGACTATATAAATTTAATAAAAAATTGCCTCGCCGAAAAATTGAGGTGCGTGCGAATAATTTCTTTAACCATTGTGTAATCGCCATGTGGTTTAATTGTACAGAAATAATTGAAGGCACTGATACAAAAATTACTATGGCGGCCGAAATAGCTAGTAAAAATTGTAATTTTACATGAGCTTAATTTTTGATTAAAATTATTGTTGAAAATGTAAAGTAGATTCACAGATTCGTATTTGTATTTTGCGCTCTTATATATTTAGTAATTAAGTTCATAGAGGACCTTCACGGGGGGGGGGGGGGGGGGGGGGGGGGGGAAGTGTGGTCCGACATCCGGCACTTCCGCCGAGTATCAAGAAAAGGAAATATATGCGTCGTTATTGTCTGATACGTTTTTCAGAAATACAAGTATAATTTGGATTATAATAATAGTGTATAGGCCATATATTTGTAATTTATCATACAGTAATATAAAAGTGACGTATTAGTGTATTGCTTTCTTTATGATAAATACAAGTGTAATACATATTAGTATTTTCCAAGAAATTATAATTTCCGGAATCTGCGCATCAACATCTACCAGATTATGTAAAAATGTCTTAACAATTTTTAGTCCCCAGCGCGAAAATTTAATGAAAGTGTGAAATCCACAAAATAGAGTAACAGGAGGAATGTGCGTTAAATGCCATAAATCAATTTAACAAAGTGAAACATATTTTTGAAAGTGTTGTGTTCGCCTTTATTACCTTCAACGCCTCGTATGAAAGGTTTGATTTGTGAATCCCTGACAAGCAAAATAGTTACAAGCAAAAAAAAAGTGTTTATTCAATTGTAGAATATCATTAAACCTTTGTATCTGTTTTTCTCGAAATCACTAAAAGTGGACATACAACATGTGTGCATTAAGCCATCGATCTTATACATATGTAATTTTCTTCAAATTTTGTACGGCAAGCAAGCGAAAATATTGAATACTTTTCTTTTTCTAATTGTGACAGAAGCCAAAAGCAGTGTATTAATTGTACTGCGCTGGAAGCATAATATTTTATTGAAGATTAAATTAGCCTCTCGCTGATGCCAGGTTCAATTAATATAATTTAAAAGCTACTCTTGGCTCTTCTTAAGGCGTTGGTAAAGAGAAACACTTGCTCTTGCTGCGAATGACACTTTTATTTAGTTGAAAAGACTGTGTTGGCAGGTGCTCGGCCTTAAAAACCTCACCGACCCACAAAAGACATAAAATTCCATTAAAGTTATCTCGGCGAATTGGCTACTCGACGTCAACTACAGAACACTGCCCATTATTTCTCTTCTGAACGAATGAACATTTCAGCCACCTTGGACAAATTAAGAATTGCTCTGTCCTTTGTTTCCCGTCCCTCAGTAGATTCTGTTGTTTGCGCATATTTTTAGAAAAAGAATGTCATAACTGGTGCACTGGTTAATTGAGGTTAAATTAGATTCATTACAGAAAATTGATATATTAGGTTAACCTTTGCAAGGAGTTGAATGCTGTTGAGCTACAATAATTAGACTTGGAATATTCACCGTAATTTTACCGATTATATGCATTCTGTACTTTTTTGTAAATTTCTATTTTTCATAATTACATAAACATTCGTAGCCTTATAATAATGTATAGTATTTATTCGGTAAATAGGTATTCGAAATAGATACAGTTGATCATAAAAGTATTCGAATAATATAAAATTGTTTTTGTAAAATGGAAATTTCAATCCAGAATTTATTAGGTGTGGAAATTAATTCGAAGCCTTTATCTTTAAACTTTTGGCGTCTTTAGCAAATCGAAGTTCCTACTTTACCATTTTTTGAACGACAAATTTGCTTGATAAATATGAAAATGCTTTCAACGATAATTTCACAATTTCTACTTAACATTAACTGATAACTGTATTAGCTTTCCTTTCGATTTCAATCATGAAGTTTAATCATCTAAAAGCTTACTTTTCTTTATTCATGGAAAGAATGATTGCGATTCATTACAGTTTTTCATTCCGACCAAAGAAACGGAGACTAATAACAGCTATAAATAAACTGGTTGGTAGTAATGCAATGATGCAATTGTAGAACGAAGTATTACGCTATCAAGTATTACGAAATAAGAATTAAAAAGGTATTGATACATGCGAATGTGATTTACAAAACAATGATGTTACAATGTAACATCAATGAATATTACGATGTAATATTCTGATTGTTTATGATATCAAATAATGAAGTTTTAACAATTTTATTACAATACATATTTATCTACGTCATAGATAATTTCACCTTCTGTAATGTGGCTCGTTACAATTAACGATTTTATAAAATTGAAAGAATGGTATTAATTCGTTAATCTGAAATTTCACATGCACCAAACTATTAATTATTGATTGGCTCCCATATAATGAAATTAGGGTACACATCGTTGAAGGGTTAATGCATTAGTCATCCGAATGTAAATGATTATTGCAATTTTTGTTCTTTCAGTCAAAAACAACAAAAATTGTAAAACATTTCATTTATTTTCGAAAACCGGATACTGTGAAAGGGCACTTAAAACACTGAATTGCATTGGATTAAACTCGTATTCCTTTTTTATTCCTTAGATGACGAAAAATTGCGAATATTTCAAGACGCCGATGGTTTTTTTTGATAATCGAAGTTAATCGCAATAAAAAGGTTACGAGTAATTTCATGGTGTAATGACAGCGTTCTGAAAAGAGTTTGTAATATTTTTCTCTACAAAATGTCCACTGATTAAATTAGGTAAAAAAGTATAGAATATACGCAGTGTATAAAAATATACGAAATAGCCAAATTAGAGAAGACATTTTAATTAAACAATGTAACTACCCTCTATTTAACTTCCACTTCTCTATTTTTGTTTACAAAGATTCGTGTAGAAATCCGTAATCTAGTTACACCTCACAATCTAATATTTCAGATGCTTCTCAATTTATAGAGAAAATATTAAGCATGCTCTATCGAAGCTTCGAGTTTGCATACTAATAATGCATTACAAACTAACAGCATGTAATTATGCATAACCTTGTTCTACCATAAAATGTACATAAATTATTATTAACTATAAATAACAACGCAACAAATTAAAGAATTTAGTAAAACCACTATTGAAGTATCTAAGGAAAGGAAAATTTCCACCGTTCGATTTTTGCATATCAATTGCAGAGTAAACGTTGATAAAATTCGACGCTAACTGGGCGCACCCAATCGATTTATCGCAGCAAAGTAAGCCGAAGGCAGAGCAGTGAATAAAATGTAATTAGAATATGATAATAAGTCGGAAGCTTTATCCAACAATGTATAAACCTTTCGGACGTGATTAAATTTCTTCTCTAGCTAATCTCCATGAGAATTTCTTCTAAATACAATGCATATTCGCCGTTTGAAGAAATTTCACCAACGATAAAGTTTCGCGTTCCACAAAAATTCCGGCATAATAAAAACAATCGGGTAAAAAGTGTGCTACAGTAAACGCAGCGAATGCAAATTTTTCTTCTGCTCGCTATTATACGGGTTCTTTAATTCCGTTTCAATATTATTGTTTCCGTTTGCAGAGCCTCTTTTCAACAAACAAGATTTTCCTCAGCGAGTTGAGTTTCTTTCAAACTTTTTACGCTTGGATATTTTGCATATACGATCCAAATATGGGTTGCCACTTTTATTTTAGCGTTTATTGCCTAACCTGTTGAAGATACCTTCACTTTTTGCACTTGTACCGTTTCTTTGATAACGAGTAAATATATAAAAACACATCTAACAATAAGACAATCTTGCAAGATTGCAAGAAGACGTGACAATCTTCTTGAAAAAAGGAGTAAAGAAAGAGGAGTGAAATCATCAATATTGTCAAACGTTATAAATGATTTATGTTACTGGTAAAGCCCGTAGAGTCGAGGATCCTAAAAATTTAAATTTCTCTCGTATTTCCCGCACAGATCCCAGGCGACACGATTTAAGACACAGGATTTTCTTATCCCGGGGAAAATATTCAGTAACCGATTCTACTGAATCCAACTACGTACGCGGAAGTCGCAAATTCTCATTCAACTTACGAACATACATCGTCGTCGATTTTCCAAGACAGACGCATTTATCTCCTCGTACCTCTACGCTTCTCATGGATCGATTTCAAAACTTTCCTACTAGTATGGTCGCGAGCATTCATAAAATGTCTTCGTTCGTTGAAAACGTCTCGAACAGCTTTATTGCCGCTGAATAGCGATACCGTATGTAACACGGACACACGAAATTCCCTCCTTACGATTTCGTCTACAATTCTATTTCTCGCAATCCCGCCAATAGATGGCAGCAAGAAAAATTGTTCTTTCTAATTTCTGCTTTGGAGTTTTTGGATTTATTTTTCCATCCTAGCAAAAATGTACGAGTTTTAACGACAGGACTACTAGGAAGAGTAAAGGTGTACTTATTTGTAGGATTTGCAATGAAATGCATTTGCAGCAAGAAAAGAACGGTTTCGTTTGTATAATTTTAAAAAAATTGTTGTAAAATGTGTTTCCTGATTGATGAAAAATACGGGGTGAGTCTCACAACTTAATGACATTATTATAGAAAAAATGGATAAATAAAAACGCAAAGTAACAAAAGACTAATCACCGTGCAACTTTTACTTCAAATATTCTTTTCTGTAACAAATAAGGGAGAAGTTATTTAAGGTGATTACGTTGCCAGATTCACCCTGTATAATCTCGAAATTCATTTATTTGGTCATCACCATACTAGAAATTGTAATACGACTTTTATATTCATTTTCCGTCTATTTTCATTCATTCATTTTCTTTCAATTTGTTTCGTTTCCTCCTATTCATTGTTGCTTATAAATTCAAAAGATTCCTTGTAAAAGGGCGCGTAGGAAAAAAATGGTGAATTGAGTAAATTGCAGAGGAAATTCACGTGTTATCCGAGTCAACAAACTTAAATATAGTCGGTGGAATATTAAATAAAAATTTGATAAGAAAAACCTGATTCGTGTACTAGTCGTGTAATACGATACCTGTGGTGCGTTGCCTCTACTGACATAACACAGTTATTACATTAAGTGCATAGGCTTATTTCTAATAATTACAATGCGTCGCGAAAACCTGACTATCTTTAAAATGTATCGCTACTTCAAAAAGATTGGAAAACACTGCTGCAACCGAAACTCCCAATTTTCCAAAATGTTCATTTTTCCCAAATTTATTTCTTCCAAGACAAATTGCACAGTATGCGGAAGAAGAAATTGATCAAAATCTACAAGATAAACGTTTTTCTTTCGCGAAATTCGGCCAAAGGGGGACGGGAATCGCCGCGGAAATCCCTTCCCATGGATCCTCATTGAAGAAACAGCCACAAAGGCCGGTTCCCTGAATCTTATTTTCCGGGATAGCCGGGATTCCAGGCGGAGCCACTTCAATCGGCTGTCTAATACTTCAAAATCAGCTTTACCGCGACCCATTCAAAAATTTTTCGCCCAACTTGCCGTACGGCTTCCGAGGAAGAGCCTTTCTGGAATCCCGGCGGGATAACATTCAGCGAGTTATCCTATCGGAAGCGGGCGAAACCTCGACCACAGATCAGCTATCTTCATTCAACTTGCGAACATACATCACCGTCTCTCCTTCCTATTCGAGCTTGCTAGCTCTAAAGCAGCTCGTAGAAACTCTTCACCACGGCGCACATAACTTCTCGCTCTTTCTGACCGAGAACAAAACGAGACACACCAGAACTGATCCGCGGACTAGAGTCGTACATTACGGTTTCTCGTACTCCCGCTTCGTAGTTTTTATTGTGTAATACATTGGAAAGCGAATCTTTATCTCTTTTTCCCCCGCATCGTACAACTCGTTTATTGCCGTTGACGCTGCGAGGTGATAAATTCGTTGTTAGGCTAGTTCCAGATGGAAATAAGTGTTTCGCGATACGCATAGCAGGCACACGTGCGGAAATGAAATATGCTACTGCATCCTACGAGAATCACCGTAACTATATTTCTCTCATCGTTTTACATACGTTACAGGTTATATGTTCGCGCACCTATCGCGCCTTCACTTGAGCAATAATAGATGGAAATACATATATGTACATATAACTGAAATAAACAATTCCTAGTAATGTTAAAGGAATTTCCAATATCTTTTGAACTATTATGTGGATGTTATGAATATTGCATTAAATTCTTTGAAGATTATGTTGAAAGAAACAAATAAAAAGAACATCAATGGTATTCTATTTATCTAAGTGAATAAAACGAGCAATTTATATGTTTTATCTTTACTGGCCTCATTACTTTCTTGCCGTACCATGAACGGGTGTAACTATGTTTTAGCAATTTTATTTTATTTATCTGCTATTCTGCTATTTAATTCTATTCCTGTATCATTGTACCGATAGCAAGCAACCAGTTCTTCTAAAAAAACAAATAAGGTCCCAGGTATATAGAGTTAATTACAAAATTGAGCATATAGAAAAATGTAGCGATTTGATTCTTTATTATTGACCTTAGAGCGGCATTTCGCACCTCAACAATTTTAGTGGCCTTAATTCTACGTTCTTATGTTTCTGCCAGGGGTAGTAGTCTGTACTATGCTTCGTCGATGCTACCACGCACGAAAGCAGGATTATTTAATTCGAATGTTTAGTAAAGGAGCTTAGGTTGAATTCTCCTAGAGAACAAGAGACGAAAATGAGGGAGATGCGCACTCAATAACACATGACCCTCACATGACCATGTGTGTGTGCACGTGAACGTGATCGAGGACGTGAGAGGAGAGGCCATCGAGTGTGCATCCGGGGAGAGGACACTTCGAATCCAATCTAAATCAACCCAGTTTCATCGGGTGTGCACGCTTCTTCGAAAAACCCGCTGCCCCTATTGCAATCCCCATTTTTGACACGTTGAGCTCCTTTCTTTCCTTTCCTTTTCCGTGCTGTCGCGATCCTTTTATCTCGGGTCTTTGTTCCTTTCAATATAACTTTTCCAACCTGAATGTCCTTGTTTCGAATTATTGATAAGAAACCTTTCATTTGCTACCAAGTTTTTAGCTTTTGTGCAGCTTTCGTTTAATTAGCAAACGAAAGGTTTCGTTGATTCTCTGTTCACTGAATTTCAATTATTTCTTGATTTAATGGGACGTGTATGTCTCACTTGAGAAATCAGAAATTTATTCCGGTTTAGTATTCGATATAGACGCAATAATTAGCAGATTATAAAAACCAATTACTTTTAAAAAAAAGCACGTCTGGTTACAAAACGTTTATATTTCTCGAATTAGCAATAACGATCGAATGACAATGATCAATTCGTGAATAAACTATAATACCTTGGATTTTCAGTAAAAAGTCAAATCTGTCGTGTTTTTTTTTTGGATGAATTAATGACTCCTACTTTGCTGATGCTCAAGTAGCGACCATTTCGAGCTACCATAATTAACCATTTTACAAAATTAAGAGAGTTGTACCTATTCATCTTCAAATCTTGAACTTTGGAAAAACTCGTGCACACCAACCTAATAGATTTTTATTCAACTATCCTATATTTTATATGCAATAGTTCGTCCCATTTTTCCGGAACGTTTTTCAAATCGCAAAGATTCTACAAGAGTCCTTGTGCTAGTAATCGTAGTTGATTAAACATATTGCAGAACTCATAAGAAACGCTTTTAAAAACGGTAACAAAGGGGGACAAATATATGATAGAAGCCAATGGTAATTCTATACACCTGTTAAGATAATTTAAGGAAGAATTTCTGTCACGGAAAATTAAAATCTATTGCGATTAATTGATCGACACTGATATCTCTCTGCCTTTGACTTTCAACGTTTTTTGTCTTTCACTTTGTTCAAAAGACGGAATTTCTTTTCAGTTGGTGTCCTAGTCTGTTCTCTATTGCTTTTTTCTCGTGATTTTCTTGCGCGTCCCGTAATTGTTCTATCCCCTTTAATCGATCTTTACCGTAATGAACAAATTCTTCGAAGTTTCCGTCGCACGAATCAAACGTTAAATTTAACTTCGACGATCTCCAACGTTTATCTTTCAGTCAAAAACTATATAGTCACTGTACTTGTACAACACTGATCGGCATGGTTAAATAACTGAACTATATCTAGTTGTACGGTATAATATTTCATTGCACATGCAAAAATAAGTTGAAAATAAGGAATAACAGTTTTCCATTTCAAGCTTCGTTTTCGAGAAAAATGAATTT
Organism: Eucera pruinosa; assembly: GCA_028830335.1. Taxonomy (NCBI): domain Eukaryota; kingdom Metazoa; phylum Arthropoda; class Insecta; order Hymenoptera; family Apidae; genus Eucera; species Eucera pruinosa. The sequence continues at coordinate 7,862,094 of JAMYCR010000009.1, read as the reverse complement.
GAAATTTTGTTCGAGTGAGGATGTGGATTATTCAAAGTTTAGTAATGTATTAATCTTGTGATTTATGTTATCAAAATAATCAAATTGATAGGTTCCGTAAACCTAGTGTTAATAAATACAGTTTGAATTATACAATTTGTCTTATTATATAGTATATTATACATTGTGTTGTATTTCTTTAAAAGTTTGATCTTCCACTAATTTTATCACACCTTTGTGAGACTTTATTGTGAGAAGGGGAAAATTTGCTATTGATTTTGTTTACATCGAAAGAACAGAAAATTAAATTGGTGAAAATAGATATAAAATGCTTGAGAAAATCAAAATTTGTTGTCGTAGCAGAGCCAACGGCAGCGCAAAGAATTAAGTATACGGGTTTGGCAGATTTTCCCCCATCTAAAAACAATCGAACATAGTTCTAACATTGGAAATAATGAAAATTTCCGTTTATTTTAATTTTGCTTGCTAGGAATCTCTCTAACGAAATTTTCTTAATGCTCCAGCAGTTTTTCTATCATTTTTAACCCACCTCGTCCTTAACTTGACTAAACTAATGCATTTATGTACAAAACTATAATGAAATCACATTAATATGTTTGTCCTCCTTTCCATACCAATATATTATTGAAAGATCATTTCGTGGATTAACAGCTTATATTGTTAAATAAAATTGTTAATCTCTGTCCTCGGGTCTTTTTTGTTTCTCATTAACGATCATTACAGAATGATGATTATGACAATTCGTGTGTTACACAGAATCTTACATAATTCAACATGTCAGTTTGAATATTATTGTTATATAAAAATGTGTATATCTGCGTGTTTCATAATAACTGTCCAGCTAAAAACCTAAGCATTTGTTCGAGTGCATTGGAAAGACGCATTTGAAACTGTCTTAATATATATCTAATAATAATACTATTTCATTAAAAACGGTCCACGAGCGAGAAAAGTTGAAATTTAAGGTTAACTTTTGCTTTTAAAAATATTATACTTTGATTCCCTTGGAAATTGCCAGTACACTGAAGGAATAACGCAAAAACGGAATCGTATTCCACGGAACGTATCGAAGTTCGATTCTACGTTTCCCAAAAGTATGAGCTGCCAAAGATGAAACTTGAATTTAGCCTAAAATGGAACACGTAGCCCTAGATTCCACGCGTGCCTATATCATTCTGTCTGGACCTACTTTATTCTGATTCGTTCTGAAAGCCTTCCATCCTGCTAGTTTCTTTATTTCCGCTTTTCCTTTCACTCGAATTCCGCACACACGCGTACTGCCAATGAGTTACACTTGACAATGTGCCCGAGTCGCGTCTACACTGAATTATTATTCGTTGTTTGGAATTGAGAACCTTGCAGCAAAAAGGGGTAGGTAACTCCATTTTTGACAGTTTCAAGTAAATTGAAAAAGAAAAATGATTATGAAGTTATTACCTTGACTTGATATTAAAATGAGAACGCTAATTGGAAAAACCTATATTTATCTTTATTTATTTATACGTTTGAAATTTAAAATTACCTTTCATTTGCACCGAAGTATTAAAAGAATGGTTGCTTTTTGCAATTAATACGCGATAAAAAACACTATTAATTTATTGTTGTTTTACTAATCAAATGTAGCAGAAATTTGTTGAGATTCTCTGTTAACAACAAAAAGCAACATTATTTTTATTTCTTCGCACAAAACAGTAATAGGGGAATGTCTAAAATTTAACATAAATCATTCATTTTTTATCAGGTTTACAAAAACTTGCACCAAACGATGTGAAATTTTTCATACAAATGTTCCATGTAATAATTAAAAAAAACTGCCAACAATGAACTGCCCTCCTTTTGCAACAAGACTCTCAATTATCATTCGTGCAAGTTTTGCAAATGTAATTAGTAGACAGCAGATTTTTATGCATTTATGGGAAAGTAAAATGTGTACAGAGGCACAAATAAAAATATACAAAGTAAAATGCAAATTATTATAATTTTATGGTAGAACAACCATCCATTTAGGTTCCATTTCTTTAACCTTGTTGATAAAGATACGAAGTTACATAAAAAGCTGCTGTCTAGTAATTAGATAATTCTGAAGATTAAATTTTCTGTTCGTACTGCAATAGCAGTTTTTTTTTGCAACTCTGCTACGTTCTCCGAAATTTTGCAAAAAGCAATTCTTCAGTATAAAATTGGAGCTGAAGATTACACATATTAGTAGCAATTTCTTTATATTCGTCTCAATATTAAAAAAATTGAAAGAAAAGAAAAAGGAATAGGTAAGCAATTAGCCAATAACCGCAATAGGGTTAAATTTCATTACAAAATTCGGAAACTTTTCAGAAATCAAATTAATTACAAATTTCAGAAACTTTTTAGAAATAAAATTAATTACAGAAGTCAGAAACATTTCGGAAATAAAATTAATTACAAAATGCAGAAACTTTCTAGAAATAAAATGAATTACAAAATTCGGAAACTTTTCGGAAATAAAATTAATTACAAAATTTAGATTATACTTCTCTGCTTTATCTCACCTTTTTTATTGAAAGAGTTGAAAGGAATATTCTTGCCATAACTACGATGAAAGAGGAACTTACATTTTTTATCAGGTGTTATTGCGAAACATAAAAAATTGCAGCAACTTAATTCACTGTAAGATTCATTGTATTGCAATTCGATAGATGGATGACATTGATTAACCGTTGTCGATTATTAATGATTTGTACAAGGATACTTAGTTATTATTGCCTGCATAATTTATGAAAACCGATACATAATATCGCGATTGCGTGCACGTACGATTACTGTAATTTCTCTCGCGAATCCTGTTTCTTCGACTCAAACAACCGCGACAAATAAATCGACAACTTCCGATAATTACGAGACCAATATTTACTCCTGTACGCTCTGTTAACACGTAAAGAAACTCTAACCTTAACGAAACTCGAGAAATCTTGCAAAATATCGTCATAAAATATAATTTAATAATTATCCTGTTGCATACAATGAAACATGAAAGACAGATACTTAACATTTTCATATATGTAACATCGTATTCCATTTCATCGTTGATAAAATAAAACACTATGTATTTATTAGGTGTACAAATTAATTCTGAGCTTTCATGATTTCATTAAATTTAATATTTATTCGCAAAAAACCAGATTCAGTTCTAATATTAAACATTTTCAGCATTTTCACATTTATGGAACAGTATGTCACTTGAAGAATGGAAAAGCAGCGATTTCGAATTGATAAAGATGCGAAGTGTTTAAACAGAGTTTAACACTACGTTTACGGAACTCGTCAATTTGACGCATTTCACATTTCATACCTAAAATTATAGAGACCATAAATATTATTTTTCAGTACTTTATGTTAACTTTAATTAATACAATCGTATGAATATGTATTTTAATTGATTCTCTTCATCCTCACGCTTCTAATTTCGAATATTTATATGCAGTGTACGTATTTTTCCGGAAGCCTGACAAATTATGCAATCAACGTCCGTAAACCTAGTGTTAATCTTAATATGGTGTTTATGACGATATTAGTTTATAACGTCATTGGAATTGTATATACGTCATGTAACGTGATCAACTAAAATACTTGTAATGCCATTTCTACATCGTAAATCTGGGAAAAGTACTGAACTTTCTTATTCACCGAATAGTTACATAGTGTCTCCTGCGAGTTTATGCGCCTATTGAGCAAAGTGCCGCAGATAAATTGCAATTTTACTTAACAGTGACACAAATACTTCTTGCAATTCACATAAGAAAACGGCGAATATTCTGCGCCAAATTACTTGGTGACCGAACAATATCTTGTATAGGGAAAGTTCTAGGTTGGGAAACTTCTTTTAGTATAATGTACACTGTTGACCAAAAGTTTGGAATCACTTTCTGGACTATAACCATATTGAACTTCTTCCTAATTTTCTTATCGATTCAATGTTAATATTACAGATGTAAGTAGTAATTTTCTTTATCTTCATAAATTGGTAAATGAAAAGCTTTCTAAGATAGAGAAGTTGGTCCAAATATGGGCTGGTTAACGTATAGGGCTTATTGATAGCTATTTTTACCCACTTTCAATGAGAAGAACAGTTTTCTGAAAAGAAACAATAGTTTTCATTTTTATGTTAGATTATTCTATGAGTGGCCCATATTTGGACCACACTTTCAAAAATGAGAATTTTCACTGTTACTTTAAATTTGTAACTTGTTAACAGATCCGATAACTCGTATTTTCACCTTTGCAAATGATTATTGTACTTTAACACGTTCACAGTCCCATACATCATGTGTGGTGAACAATTGATACTAAAGGAATTTTATTAAAACTTATTATTGACAGCAATTCTATAGCTGAGCAAATTACAATGAAGCAATTACAATAAATTGTATTTGTATAGCAAATGAAAAGTAGGATTTTTACGTCGAGCACTTTGTTACTTTGTTGAACGTACAAATAGCGGCCACGCTAAATATCTGGACAGTGAACGTGTTAATTGATAATCGTATGCCAAAATCAAATTCGTACTCTACTATAAATTTCGCTTTTATATCTATCTATTATGTTATACTAACGGGTTTTCTCGTTTACAATTAAATAAATAAATAAATATGAAATTAATGCTAAATAGAAGGAATAAAACATTTTTAATTAGATGTCCGGCAATAGACGAACTCCCGCTATTGCTTCTATAACTTTTGCCTAGTAGTGTACATGATAATAAAAGTTCTCCAAGCTAGACTTTCCCCGTACAAGATTTTGTTCAGTCAGTAGGTGATTTGGCGCAGAATATCCGCCTTTTTCCACGGTCAAGCGTCCTCGGGCAACGCTACACAGCCGTGGAATTAACGAAGGACACGGACTCCCTTCTCTCTTACTCACACGACCATGTTACGTACTGGTTACGGAAGCGGCCGTTGTTATTTCTACCTCACAAACCGGACTGGTCTGTGAAACGCACGTAACCGTGACGAACGAATGATTGTGTTCGAATAATTACGCGACCGTTCTTGCTCTGATCCCGGTGCAGAACAATGTGTACGTGACGCACGAGAGTGCAGTGACGATTGCACGTTAAAATCAGGCGAGGGGAATGCCAGAAGATTCGACTTTCTTGGAATTTCGTTGACTAAGAAACCGGAGCGAGAAGGAACCAACGAGAAATTGCGGTCTGTGGAGTTATAATAGTCTCCTAGGAGAAAGGAAATCTCGAGACACGGCGAGATTAGATGGTGGAGAACCGACCATTTGTTCCGCGAATTTCTGAGATGCTGCTTGTGCAGGATTATGGGGATACTGGAAGCTTCATAACGATTACAGAATGACTGCACCAAGGTATATATATCTTTTAATTGGGAGTTGTAGTGATTGAAAGTCGCGTTAGAAATTGAGGAATTTAGGGAAGAAAAGTTGTAGCGAAGCAAATTTTGTACGTCACCGATTGGGTGTCTTGAGTATTACTGAGTGCTACGTCACATGTGTGAATAACTAGGGTAGATGTACCAATTACTGCCACCTTAAGCTTATCGCGTAACTTCATTGAATTATTTTAGAAGTTATTTAACCTACGAATTGTTCCGCTTTGGAGAACAACATTAGTTATCATGTCTTTTATTTGTGATGATGTTTTTGTATATTAAATACGATGTATTAATTGCTAATTTAGCGAAAATATAGAATAGTCCAATGTCCTTATTATTGTAATTTGAAAAGTTGTCACTTAGATAGAAATGATCCTTAAATATATTAGCACGTCAGTTTGTATGACGGATAAAAGATAAATCGTAAAATCATCGCCTTTACTGCATCAGAAAAATTTCCATAGATTCTACTTACAGTACATACATTAGTCGCGTTTTTATGCTTAAACGACACACTTCACCTCCTAATATTTATTTTTAAATAATCAATATAAACATATATACAATGTTCATGTGTTGTTACATAAAAATCAAGTCCAAATTTAGTATTGAAATTTTGTTTAGTCTCGATTATTCGTACATTTTATATTAAATAAAATACTTAAAGTAACAATAATAGGGACACTCATAGTGATTGGGTCATCTACCCTATCAAATTAGTAAATAGTAAAACAAAAAGCAGTTTCGGAATTTTCAGTATGAAACAGTGGTACAGTCGACCATCGTATAACAGGGTATTTCGAAAACACGGTTTATATATAATACGGTACAGAAATTGCGACAGTTCTCCTGTAATACGACATTCTTATAAAACGATTTGCATATAACACGACTTTATTAACTTGAGCAACGCTCACATAACACGAGTATTTCAAGTATTTATTTATACACTGTCTAATTTAAAAAATACTTTAGAGTCGCCATAGTTCCTCGTGCATTCGGATTTCGAGAATACGGTTTCGTTATAACGCGAAACACATTCTCCTATCTTGCATTTGTTCTAAAGTTCGTATTATATGGTTTCGATACTTCGAAAATACGGTTTCAATACAATTCAGGATATTTATTATAGAAACGCATAACGAATACTCATGAATATTATAAGATTTCCAAATTAAAAGCAACATGAAGTTATGTAACAGGAAGTTATCCGTATGCAGGATTTTCTCATACTTTAATATTATCTTTCTTACAGTTCCCCTGAATCTTGAATTTGAAGAAAGTTAGTATTTTGAATATCATTGAGCGTCAAACTATCAGCCAAGAAGAATTTCATAATTTTTATTTGCATTAGAGTATTTATTACAGAAAAGAATAATGAATATCCTTGAATATTGTAAAATTTCCAAATTAAAAGGAACACGAAGCTATCTGTATGCAGGATTCTCTCATACTTCAAAATTATCTTTCAGGGTTCCCTTGAACCTTGAATTTGAAGAAAGTTAGTATTTTGAATATCATTGAACGACCGTACAGAATGTAAGATGAATTATGCAAAATTATGGAATACATTACCTGTCCAATGAGATCGATTTCCGAATTCGCTATGAGGAAACTAGGAAAGTAGTGGTGAAATTGAATATTTCTATACCTTAAGATAATTCAATTTCCTTAGCAACTTACTACACATATTAAAAGATGCGATCGATCGTAAATTAATTAAAAATATTCCAAGCATTTAGTTCCAACAGATTGATTCTTTTAATAGCAAATGTAACGTGCTCATAATTATTAATTTTGCTGTTGATTTGCAAGCATATATTAAAATACGGCTGTGAATAAATTCTGTTTGCAAAATGGTAATACGCATGTCGGGTATACATTTTGCTAATTACAATTCCGCTCACAATATCGTGCACTGTCAGTAATAAGTACTGTAATACACATTTCCGATTATTTCGATGTATTTTTAATAATTTTGCTTCTAGAAGATATTACAGATATAATGAAATTGAAAGAATTATATTTTCCGTCTTGAATATTTGTATGTATCTAAATTATCTTGATATTAGTTATCAGATTTTTTATTTCTTTTATAAAACGCCGTGAAATTCAACATACCGGATGTTTACTGTGTACGGGCACAGTCTTCTTTTGTAATAACTATTGAATACAACTCTTGAAACCTTTCTTTATTAGGTCATCCCATAAATAACGTCGTTTCTTGACTTAATTTAAGGTGCAAACTATTAATACGTACTTTCATTCGTTTTTAATCGATTTATTAGACATTGCTCTTTATGATTTCCCGATTTCCCAGGAAATTTTTCGATTCCGGTTTGAAAAAATGTTCGATACGCTTGTTTAACTAACTTGTTAACTGTAAAATCTGATATCATATTTCTAAATATTTTTTTCTTCATATTCGAGTTGTTTGAAATTTTTATAAGTTTCGTACAAATAGTAATATTCATGAAGTCTCCTAAGTTCGTCGTTTTACTGTAAATCGAAGAAGTATAAATATGAAAAGCTAGCGAGGAGAACACCAGGATTAAAGAAATCTATGAAACAACGTTACTTATGGGATGACATAATATGTATAGTTTATTCGGTTAACTTTATCACTTATGGAATATTATATCGACTCAATTTTTTCGAACCACATATAAACACTTTGCAGGAGTAATTTGTTAAGTTTCGTTGCGTATGTTTTGTTTAACCCTTTGAATAATATGGACGCATATATGCGGCCAATTTTAACCCTTTCGATACTAAAGGCGACTATAGTCGCCTGTTGAAATCCCGCGCAAGCTAAGAAATCTAGCTAAATTTAGTGGTACAGTTTGACATTCTTAGGTTCGTAGTTAATTTAATATTCGTTAAAAGTGAGTTAGTTAAAAATCCAACAATTTGCAAATAGATATTACACTGTAAACTCGCGGCTAAATTCTCTTGCACAGTTTTAACACATCGACGGCCAACTTTGCCGTAGCAAAAGGGTTAAATATGATACATACAGTTTGCAAATTTGAGTCTTTCAACACCATGAATAATTAGTGTAAAATGTTCACTAAATATGAATTTAGAAGGCTAATAAGAAGCGTAATATTCATATTAAATATCAATTGTACGCTTGATCCGGGAAAATAAATCTAGGAACGCGTCGACCTCCTTAAATTACTTAGCATTCAAACTGCTAAGCTGTTGAATTGTTGTCGGCATTAAGCTGTTGTTCCGTCGAATCAAACAATCGAGCTGGCTAAATGACGTCACCGGATTTTAACATCAGAGTCTTTGGAAGTAAAACTCGTCGTTGAAATTGTCGCGTCGCGAGTCCCTAACACGATTCTTCGCTGCTCGCGACTTCCACACGCCGATTATGACGTACGGATAGTTTCTGTGTGAAGAGTGGACTGTATATTTTATTGGCGGAGTACATCTATCTTACGAACGACTACGTGATTTTTGTGATGATACTTGAATCTATGTTCGGATTAAGTTCAATCGTCTCGTTTAATGTAGAAGGAGCGACCTTCTTGTTTCGTGTTTCTCGTGTGACTCCTTCCGTGTAACCATGCTGAGTGCTCGCAAACTGTTTCTGAGCTCCCCCTTAGAATTTGCAATCATCCACTGATTGGTTCCTTCCTAATTTTGGGAAGGCCCAATCAGCGAATCTACGTGCGACGGACACGCCTTCCCTTACGTCCTCGGCGCGTTTCCTTGAGAAAGGGGTCCGCGGTAATTTCCAAGGGGGGCGAAACTCTAGAAAACGGCGGAGGTGGAGGAGACATCTGCGGACCACCTCAAATGATTTCCTTGCCCCTGCATCGAGTGCGGAAACCGTTAGGTGGCCGATGGTCCTAGGTTGACCGTTCCGGCCGTAGAGGTTTATGATAGGGTAATTGCTACTGAGCAACGACAGTGAAAAATACGGAAGAAACTAAAGCCATACAAATTCTGACAAAGGACTAAAAATTCTAAAACTTACCATCTGGCGAATGTCACCCAGATGGTAGAAATGCTAAATTGAAGAACACTCAAAAATAGCGGTGCTTCTAAACCGTATCATAAACCTCGTACAACCTGGCCCGAACAGAAACGTTAAACGCTGCACAATAAATTGTGAATGCCTGAGTTAAACGACAGTCACGAAACAAACGACAGAAACAGCTATGCTAAGAAACGGCGACGAAAGAAAATAATGTTCTTGCATATTGAAAAACTCTGTATTCGAGAAACGATTGAAAAGTCGATTTTTGCCAAAAGTACAGTTGAGTTTAATTTTGTTCGCCAAAATTAAATATCTCTCGATTACCTTCTTCGTGAATTTAAATTTTGCGGATCACATCCTGTTTCTGCAAAATATTTACCGGTGAAACAGGAACCGGTTCTCTGTGAGAAACCGCAGCGTGTATTTACACATAATGAACAACGGAAGGATGAATGCATCGCCGGAACAAATGCAACGATACCGAATCCATAAACATCGGGAGGTTATAGGGTGATAAATGATGAGTCGCTGCGCTTGCAATTCTGTAACAGTTAATACGACGAAAAGGTGTTTTCGCGAAAGATGAACGAGTCTTGAGCTTTTCCGTGATTTATTATGCGTGACTGGTGTTCCTATGAAAGAAACCTATCTCTGTCGAAATGACTAACAGTAAAAAGAAAAAAATAATAAACAAACAAACAAATCCAGAAAAAAGGAGAAAACCAATAATACCCCAGGGCGTCATGCGCGTTCGTTTTAATAAATCTGAAACCATCAAAAAGGCAAATTCCAGTGTTAGCGAATTTTTATTTACTTGCGAGTGCAGTGGAGTGGTGAAAGCGAACATTTTCGGATGAAAAGCAATTACTGACGTGTTCACATGCGGATCAATATGCCTGCTAACAAAAAGCACTGATTTATTAATTTAATTTGCCATCGTTGCAACACCGGCCAGCTAATTACACGCTAGACTGCTTATACCTCTTCGACTAATGGAATTTTCGTCTGTTGTTATCGATAATCCGGTGTTCCATCTACGAAACACGATTCCGGATCACGATTATTCGGTCCTCTGTTATCCTGGTGAAACTCGTCTTCGGCGGCTTACCGGCCAGAAAAATCGTTCTTAGCGAGAAGAGTGGAAAATGCAAACCGGGGGCGGGTTAGCCATGGATTTATATCGATAAGTCGGAACAGGTGTTGGATAACCTGGCAAAATATTCGTAGGAGAGGATTTTATACCTTGGAAAATCGAAGAGGATTGCGGTAATACCGAAGTTGCGATAGGAATCGTCAATCCTAGACGCGACCCTGAGTTTCGAAGAATTAGAAAGGAATAGAATGAAATATACAAGGAAACAAGAAAAATTCGGGCGAAACATTGCCCACTGTGTTTCTTTGCGTTTCAACCCCTTAACGCCCAAATTATTCTTCAGTTTGTGGGTCAAAAGTGAGTAGATTTTGTTGCACAAATTCATAATTTAAAGATATTGTGCCACGTTCCCTACATTTTTAAGGATATATGGAGTACACTCACTATGACAGAGAGTGGCGAGGGCAAAACAGAACAGAAACATAAATTATTAATAGCAATTCTGCAAAGAAACAAGACGACCACGTGTCACCCATTAGCAAGAATGAAACAATGAAAGACAATCGTGGTGAACCTACGGCACGTACACAAATTTTGCTGACACGTGAACGATTTTCCTGTCATATCATTTCATATACTAGATTCAATTTGTTTTTTTTTAAGTATATATAAAAACTGAAAACAAAATATTTTTTTTTTTTGTTGTCCATTATTTTGTGTCGCATCAACCTCTTGGGTTATTAGCGACAACAGAGGGGGGAGACTTATAGGTCGTTGTAGAGCATGGATTGCTTTAGATACTGTAGGAGTCTTGATACTGTTCCACTGTCCTTTAGGTTGGCTTTTAGAGTAGGTTTGATGTTGAGTTGGTTTCTTAACGGAAGGAATATTTCACATTGCAGTACGAGGTGACCTACTGTTAGGGTCGTCTTGCATCGGAAAACAAAATATTGTTCGGTGGCTCAATGGCAAATATACGAAACTCCATGAAGTAAGAGAAAATATTTATTCATTGGACAGGTAAAATTTCGTACAAAATTAATAGACGCGAACAGTAGAAGTAAAGAGGCGAAATTTACAAATGTCAATAGAAGATAGCTAAAAATGCTAATATTTTTACGATGTAAAGCACTGTCGTATAACTATAAAAGCTGATAGAGAATTTACCGGTGAAGATTACCTGATAAAGCTTTGAAGTATCGGTACGTGGTAGGCGAAAATAGCCAATACGGCCTAGAACTTTTGAAAAGTTTATAGTTCTTTAATAGACTTAATAGAGAGAATAAAAACACTCAACGAGCGAAACTTTAGAGAATGCGTGACTTTGGAGAAGAACGTGACTCTAGAGAAGCAACCACAGTGAGAAACTTTGTGCCGTGAGTGCTATTAAAATAACATCTAACTTGAAGTTAACGTGAACTTACAATCGTTAGTCAAATTTCATCTAAATTTAACTCGAATTAATTTAAGTTAAATTAATAAACTGTTACGTTACATTGTACAGATTTAATCAAAAAGTACGTGCGATTTTTGTTTATCTGAAAAAGTGTATCATTATTCATCGGTCCTATATGTATGTTATTCCCTTCGAAGTAATCTTCGTCGAATATAACACACTTGTTCCAAGTTCTTTTTCAATTTTCAAAATATTTCTGGAAATGTTTTTAGTTCACTCGACGATTTTTACATTATGTTTTTAATGGTCGCAAAACATCGACTTTTCGCGATTTTTTTTTATTCTTTTGGGGGGGAAAATATCACAGAGAGCGATATCTGGTGAATACGGTATTTGTGGCACTATTAAAACGTTATTTTTGGGCAAAAATTCTAGAACAAACAATGATGTGTAAGCCGTTGCACTATTGCGAAACAATTTAAAACGTCGTCGAATACACTAAAGCACAACTTACTGAATTGTCTGTCAAATCTAAACTATCAACCCAATATGACCACAACAAATTTAGGCAAATATCAAGTACAGGTGTAACCACATGACAAAGTAACTATTTTTTTTTCTTAATTCCATATTTTAGGTCACATCCACCTATTCGGTTATTAGTAACCACATTGATTGATGATAGCCAGTATTATAATATAGTTAAATGAAGTGATAAAATTGAATGTCCTTTAAGAAAAGCTATCATTTTCTCGTATGAATTTTTTTCTTGAACTCCTGCTAGGAGTTCTATGATAGCGTGCTGTATCCTTTTAGCGTTGTGTTTAGCGCAATAAACTGATAAATATACGGTGAATTCTTGCTTGTTACATTATTGCAAATATGGGAAGACAGACTATGCAAGTTTGGCAAAGAAGAAGAGACGACAATAAGGCACGTGCTGAACAGGTGTAAGTCGACAGGAGGAGGTTCGGAAATGGAGATATTTCTAAGTGAAACAGGAGAAGGTCTGGAGCTGATGAAGATGATAGGAAGGAAAAGAACAGAAAGAAAAGAGTGAAAGAGGGAAGCAGGGAAAGAAGGAGGAGGTGAACGGAGTGAGGGAAAGGGAGGAGGACCAAAACCAAAAAAACAGTACAAAATAGTCATAAGTTATAACTAAGACATAAATAAGTAGTCTAAGCCTGGTATCCGAGGATTGCAATAAATAATAAATAATAATAATGATATATTGCAAATATATGAATTTGTTTTTGCGATGAAATATGAATGTGTTAGATTTGTATGGCCTATTCGGTCTTACTTAGAATTACGTCGTTTACGCTTTTTCCAACCAGACGTTTCTATCGCGAGAAATGAAACAATTGTACGATCTTTTCGATCAAACCTCGTGTTGCTTGTCTTGTACAGTTAACAGAGCACGGAACTTAACTTCTTTTATTGTAATAAAAGGGCAAAATTTACTAGTGTTCGTGTGTTTAACGAACACAATAATTAGAGGATACTTTGGAAGCATTTCTCAACGAGATACCCGTTTCGAAAGAAAAATTCTTCTCAAATTCAACTGTTAGTCCCATCTATCAACCAGTAGCATCTCCCCCTGGAAAAAAATACTGCCACCAGGAACACAATTCCTCACGGTGTCCGTGGAGACAATATGATAACGGTCGGGCATAATGCGTCCTTTCCCAACGCAATAAAGAGACGAATCTCTCTCGGTGGATGCAATTACTGGAAAAAGGCAAGACGAAGAGGGTCGCGGGACCATTAATTATACGGGGTCGCTTGTAAAAAAAAAAGCAGAAAGAAAAGAGAAGCGCAAGGGTGACGATGAAAGGGAGAATTTCACTCTGGAAGACAAGAGAAAATGTAGGCGGCGCCTTATATTTCGACACGATCGTGAGCTGATGTCGGGACAAAAAGGTACACAGAGAAATTGTGCATAAAAATAAAATGAACAGAAAATAATAAAAAAAAAAATGCGGTAAAAGCAAAAAATTAGAAGAGAGAAATACAGACAGACAAGATTGAAGAGGGAGGAAAAGTTGGGGAAGTTTTTTCAACCCTTTCGTTAGCATCGAAACATATGCGTTTTACAATATTTTTACTATACCAGTGAGATATGCACAAGTTTCTAAAGAAGTATAAAATTACAATAAAGTATCATCGTGAAGCGGAAGAATAAAGCCTGCAAAGATGGCCGTAAGCACCAGAACAAAATGTCGCTTAGAACTTTTTCATTTGATAGTACTAAAATATATCAGATACTCTACTAAGTATCTATCTCTACTCGTAAGAGAATTTAGCAATTAATATTGTTTAACAACGTTTGTATTATAAAATGGGAAATTATGAGATGAAGATTTTCTCAGCACGCAACATTTTACAGCAACCTTTATGATTAATTAAAGTTTGATATTTGGCATAACATTTTAAAGAATTATATATTTTACAAAAATGAAATTATACTATAATTAGTTCACTGTAAATTATGTCACAATTATATTATAATTTATTTATCGTGAGTACTATAGCTGTACTACTATTATGTGATCTTATAAGTTAAAAAAATTTAGAATATAATACCTAAAAGTCTCCATTGTGGATTCATCTTTTGAATTGCGTTTTAAAAAATATGAATTTGCATAAACATCTGCAATGTAATCATAATAATATTACAACATAAAAATTGAATTTGAGTTTCTTTTAAATTAAAAAAAGTTGGAATATAATATCTAAAAAAAACTCTATTGTGGATTCATCTTTTTTCAATTGCATTTGCGAAAATATGAATTTGCATAAAATTCTGCAAACTATTTGTAATTTATGATTGAAAGAATATATGTAAACATCATCCCAGAGAAAAAAATCAATCTGACTAATAATATAAGTGCTGCTTTGTATATTTTCGATTCATTTAACGTAAAATCCTTACGTGTTTTTCCCCATTTTCATTCATTTAAATAATTAAGAAAAATCGCTATACTCAATTCAGAATATCGCGGTAAGGTTTTACGGTATGAAGTAATTAGAGGCGTTATCCACGGGAAATCTTCCTTCGTTCCTCTGATAAATCTACCTCTTATCTCTTTAAATCATGGCAGAGCTACTAGAACGTGGCCTATGCAAATGACAGCAGCAGTGTCGAAGAGAAAAGTCGCTCGTCTATTTAGTACGACTGTCTTAATTGCTCGAGAGGCGGAATAGTTTCTCTTGCTGCGGTGACAGCTTCATTGTGCCGCTCGTTAAAGATTTTTTCCCCCTACCCTCTTTTCCTTCTCAGTTGATATTAAAATGACAAGCGTTGGTTGAATTTTAATGCGCTGCAAACAAGAACTATAAATAAACGTTAAACGCGCATAAGTGATTTTTCATGAAATGAATAAAGAAGAGGAAGTTTGCTAAAGTTAAATTTTTGCACAAGGATTCTCGTTAATCACTCTTCATAATTTTCTTCTTTTAATTCTACTGTCAAGCCATAAAAGACGATATTTAACACGAGAATTACCAAAGTGGTCAAAATGACAAGGTTGTAATTACCCATAAAACGTGCATAAATTTAACAATGTCGTTTGCAATAACGAGCCATACTCGTGCTATGAATCTTGCTACAGATTCAACAGAGACGCATAATATTGAGGATGCAATTTAACTTGAAGCCTAATTTTGACTTTGAATTATAAGTAAACTACGGGTTTCTATGCATTTATGGAAAATTTAAATTCGCAGAAAATTGTACAATGCACATAATATGTCAAAATATACACAATATCTAGAATAAAGTATTTATTTTTACATTTAGAGGGTGAAACAAGTCTCTATTAAACCTCTATTTCTTTAATTGTACTTCTAAAAGTATGCATTTGCATAAAAATCCGCCGTCTAATTATAAGCTTTGAGGCTATTAAACAAATATTGCCTATGATATTCAAATGATTCGAATATGATATAATATGAAAACAGTAATTAGCCAACGTTAGCATACACAGGTAACAAAATCATCGTAGGGAAAAGAGTTAAGACAGCATTTTTAAACATTTTTCTGGCTATCTGTATGAATTCTGAATAAAGATTTATTACTCTTGCATTATTATAGTAACTCACGAAATTGATCAAATGGTAATATTGCTATAAAATTGTTGTATGTACAAATGGTTTTTCTAAAATAATTAAGTTTCGAACAAGGTTAATGTAAGAATTCAAATTGCAAATCAAGTATATGCCGAAAGTTTTATAATTATTTCTATACAAGATCATCAATCATTACATTTTCCAGGATTTTCACTTCCATGTTCCCTGTATTTCCCAGAGACGCAATATTCTTTTTTTCATTAAGGAATCATCGCATGCATTATGGTAACAATAATTCCTTAAACTATCTATGCACATTTGTCAATCATTATTGCCAGTTAATTAACTTTTTTGGAAACTCTGTAATAGTCTTTAGAAATTCTACTTTCTTTGCAGTCTGCGATAATTGTTCTGTATGGTTCATAAGTTATCGTATTATTCATTAGCACCATTTAATTAGCTTCTGTACTCTGCATTCTGTATTCTTTACGTAATTCTCCTGTGAGCTTTTATGTTATTCTCCTGTCCTACTCTATCACTTGCTCTGGCACTCTTAATTACTTTACTTTATTCTTTATTTCTTTTTCGATATTCTTTGTATTATTTTCTTTTGCATCTCTACGTATCAAAGAATTATTTTCCCCCCTAAGATCAATACATAATAATAATAACAATAATAATAATTCGCGATTACATTTTGATTAAATAAGAAGTATAATGAATGCAAGTATTTAACCAATATTGCGAGTCACTGTACAATTCAATGTAATTTAGTGGTTTCCTTTATCGTGCTTTTTCGATTAAATTCTTTCAGTATAAAATTCGAAACGAAGTTAGCGGACGACCTAACTGTACAAATAGCCCGGGAAGTAGTATTACTGGTTGTTAAGCTTCCAAAAATGTTCAATTCAAATTCACCTGAAATAAAATTTCGTTGATAGTAGCCTTTAACCCTGCAGTTCTCCTCAGGTCTATACAGCCCAATATGAAGATTATGTTTTCTTTGATATAAACAATAATGTTCGAAAAGTATGGTATATTCGTTCATCGTTCCACTGTAAATCGAGGAGATCTAAATGAGCGATTCATCTGTCAAATTGATTAACTCCACAAAACATAAGTAGAAAAAATTGATAAAGTAAAGATACAATCGTTTTTAAAATTTCAATTCAAATAAACACCGTAGAGTGTATCATTACAAGCATACTTTTTATCTAACGACATTAAATAATACATCCTTGGAATACGCGTTATTATTTTTATAAACTGTTTATTATTCTATAGGCCAAAAACATTTTTCTCGTTTCGTGGTGTTAAACCCAATTATTAATTAAAAATTTTTTTACTAAAATTTGAAAAAATCCAAAAAGTGGAGTTAATCACATTGGCCTGTGAACAGCTTAAATATGAAAAGCAAGTGACAAGAACAGGTTAAAGGTTAAAAAAAAAAAAAATTTCTGTTGTAAGAAAATTTTAGTTGATTTAATCGGTTCTAATTATTCATTTGCAAGGGACAAATGTTTACTTGCAAATGTAAATGAAATTATGACTATCTGCTCACGTATCAAGAATACAAATTATGCAGGTTAAGTAAAATTTGAATTTATGCCATTTCTCTTGATAACAGAACAAGCTTTAAGAGCGTGAAGATGTTAGCTTTGCAGCTCACGATTCTCTTAGCCAAATTGAAACAACCTACACAGCGATATGTCTAGCTGTCTGCTAAACGTTATTAGACTTCTCTACCAGAGCTATAGTTAGTTCGCTGCGCGTGATATAACAATTTTTCATACAATTTTCCCCGTGTTACTTCGCTTCGAGCATAGTTGAGAATTGAGAAATGTCATGGAAATGAAAGCATTCGTTGACACGGTTATAATCGTCAGGAATTATTCAGGCATTGAATTTTTTAATGTTTCCATTTAGCAACTTCTCTGTTCATTATGGTCTCTTTATTTAAAGAGCGTGGCGCAGTACATCACGAGTTGTGTTCCATACCGTTGTTCGCAGAAAGTTGTTTTCTGAATGAACGCGAACGACAGACAAACAAAGGGAAAAAAAAAGAGATCTAAATCGCGATGGAACTTTTGTTTGCGCTTGGTTTGACCCGTAGCGAACCCAAACTAATTGCGTGCTATCGATTTTATGGAGACTGTCCTGGGTATTCTTGGCAAAAGAGGGAATAAAATCCGAAAATGGAGGCAAAAGCAAGGCCAGCCAATATTTCCTACTCTACTAATGCTTCGTTAAAACTTCGTTATTTAAAATTCTGCAGGCTTCAATGTTTTATTATTAATTCTACTGGCAACTCGATCAAAGGATAAATGAAACCCGGCGAATTTGCAAAAATTTTACTGCAGTAGCGGGAAATTAAGAACAATTAGCAAAAAAAAAAAAAATAAATTGGAGTGGAGAATAGAGGAAAAAGAAAAGCTGGTGAGTCTCTTCGTTTTAGAATTGTTATTTAAAATTGTAGATAATTCGATGTTTTATTATTAATTCTATTGGAGACTCGATTAAAGGTTATTAGGTTCAGTAATAAGTGCGTTCGCGTTTCATTAAATGTATCCAATCAACAATTTCGAGTAATCCCTTACAAATCTCAAAACATCTTCAAAAAGAAATTATTCTCATCAAAAATTGTAAGTCCCAAATTGATTATAATAAGCGGATTCCACTGTATTTGAATTTTGGGGAGATTAACGAAGACTTTTGTGAGTGACCGTATAAAAATAAAATATTTGTCCTATTTGATGATTATTCACAGCAGTAAGTTTCCAATTTCCAGTAAAGCAGTTTGATTACACGTTCCTCAGGGATGCACCAAAACGAAACGGAGGCGCAACCCGAAACGAATTGATACGATATCCTAGCTCGCGAATTTCATTTAAGAGCGAAAAGGAAGAAGAAATCTCCTTTTCGTGACGAATTTCTCCCGGAAGGTTGCTCCAGGCTGCTTTATCCAGTCGCAGGAAACACGGAACGTGTCTGGGTATGATCGAAGTTTGACTGGAAACGTGACTGACGGACTAGAGAATTGAAGAACGTGAAAAGAACGGAAGAACAATAAGGCTGACAAAGTGAAAGCTCCAGGGAGATTGGACAAATCACTTTTGATTCCTCTTTTCTAATCAGTACGACTTCTCACAACATTCGCGTGCAGATTAAACTCGCAGAAAACGAAGTCCTTTGTCAAATAGAAAACGTTCGATCGGAACGGTTCACATGAACGAAGGCTGATTAAAATTCACCTCTGATACTAATTAAAAGCAAACACATTGGGCAAACAGTTTATTTGAGCGAATGCTACGTGAAAAAATATCTTAAGCTTAGGGTAAATTTACTTTACCGGAAAGTTGATGGAACGTTGTTAAATCTCAGAGACATTGAATTTTCAAACCTTCAAATTTCTAAGTTTTCAAATTTTCTAGTCTTCAAACCTCGAAAATTTAAAATTTTCAAACTCTGAATTTCTACACTTTCGAATTGACAAACTTTTGAAGTTTGAAGTGTACAAATTTCCACGTCATTGAAATTAAAAGTTTTCGATTTTCGAAAGGTTCGAATTCTTAAACTTTCAAAGTTCCAAGCCTTCAAATTCCTAAACTTTCAAATTTCCAAATTATCGGAGTTTAAAGTCTGAAGTTCCAAGCCTCCAAATTTTTAAATCTTCAAATTTCTAAGCTTTCGAATTTCTACGCTTTCAAATTTCCAACTCTTCCAATTTTTAAACAATCAAATTTCTAAGTTATTGAATTTTAAAGTCTGAATTTCCAAGCCTTCCAATTTTTAAGCCTTCAAATTTATACATTACTGAATTCTAAAGTTTTTGACGTTTCAAGCTTTCAAATTCCTAACCTTTTCAAATTTTCAAATTTTTGAATTCCTAAGCTTTCAAATTCCCAAACAATCAAGTTTCCAAGCCATGAAATTTTGAAGTTTGAATTTACGAGCCTTCGAATATCTACGCTTTCGAATTCTTAAGCCAGTAAATTACAAAACTTCGAAATCCCAAGTTATTAATTTTCCAATCCATAAAAATTCTAAACCTTTGGACTCGCAAATATTCGAATTTATAAAACCTTTGAATATTTGTCGGCATCGCTATAGCTGAGCGTTGTTAAAAGGTCGACTGTACGATCTTAATGAACTCGAATGATGAGGAATTTCCTCTACAAATTCCATATAAAAAGCGTCCAATTCAACTGAAGAAACGACGCGGCGAGGGAATATGCAAGACTTCCTTGGGCTGCGCATAAATCTGCACCCCTTTCACCGATACGGCTCTCGAAGCAGGAGAGCCTTGCACTTGAAAACACACGTCCCTGGCCCATAATTGAAGCGTTTTCAATTCGTTCCGATTTAATTCCCCCGGCGAAGTTCCAGCGGAAAATAAGCATCCAGCAGAGCAAAGCTCTTGCTCGGTCTGGCTCGCGTCTACAAGAGAATCAAGCTGAGTAATCAGCCTCATTGATCCAGCTACTCGGTGCATTGACTCTTTCCGACTTCGTTCGCATTTGTACCGGTTGGGTCGCGTGCGTGTACACAACGCACACGCGTGCGTGTACGTGCCAAGACGTTGCTGTATCGTCACGTATACACTGGGAATGCTTTAATGTACCGAACAAGATGCTATCAGCGCACCTCGCATCCGTTTCTTCGCATAGCCGAGAATTGCGCGAATCACGGAAACAGTGTCAAGAGTGGCTATTAACCCTTTCTAACGAGGGGCGTTAGAGAAGTCCTTCGAATCGATCTTAGGACAGTTGGTAGAGTGGTAGAATTTGAATGCATGATACAATTTAACACATTCGTTGCCACTGATGCGTAAAATTGTGCCAAATGCTGCTTAGGCAACTATTGCATTTTTATTTTCACGAGTATTCGTAACATAGTTGCAGGCCATTGACGCATATAGTGCGTCGAATGCTGCTCACGCAATTCTTGCATTACCTTTGCTTTTCTGCAAATATTCATTAGTGTTGCAATCGCAAGATTTAAAGGAAAATATTGTATAGCAAACTGTGCAGTTACGTGTGAGAAAAAATTCTTAATTAAAGATATATTTGACAAAAAGATTATTTATGATTAATAAACTGCTATTTTTTTATGCAATTATGATTTTGCAAACAGCTGCAAAATGTGCATAATATTAAAAAATACGCAAAACAAAGCAGAGGTTATAATATTTAGATAGTGAAACACATCTTTATTGAAGTCTCATTGTTTCAGTTTCGCGAATAAAAGCATGAGAAAAATAACTGCATAAAAATCCGAACTCCAAAGATTAAACTTTAAAGATTTACAAATAATGGAGTTCGATACATCCAGTTAATGATCGAACGTTGAAATTATGTAAATTGTGAGTCCTACTAATTTTGATTAACGATGCTCCATTATTGATGACCGAATATTAATATTACGTATATGGTAACATCCAGTTAACCCTAATTGGCAATTGAATATTGACGCTTCATAAATGGCGATCTTCAGTATGTGCAAGTTACACAGTGCAGCTGGAGACGGTTAAATACGGAAGTTTTATAAATGGCAAGCTTCGCAATGTCCAGATGACGACCGCATATTGATACTCTATACCAGCACCTTCTACTAATTCTAATTAACAATTGTTCCCTTTGAAGTTTCGGAAACAAAGAACTCCATTACCATCTAATTAATTACCAAACACTGAAATTTCACAGAGGAAGATTTTTCGTTAATCGACAGCTCCGTAGTACTGAATAGTAAAATTTAATAAAGAGGATTAACTTGCTAGATTTAAAACAGGGCCGTTGAATGGAGTTTGGAGGAAACGTTGACTTGCAAATCAGAGTGAAAATTCAATAGCGAAAGGAATTTCGTCGAAACCTGTTGTTTCCCTCAGATTTTAGTGCTCAACAATGTATGTTATACAAGTAAACTAAATCGATTTTCAGAGCTTGGATAATGTTCCCTGTGAAATGGCTTTCCAAACAACTCGTCAAATAGCAAACATACTTGCGAACGATTATCGCGCGCTACCGAATTTCTACGACATAGTCGGATTTGTGCGCTCTACTAATCAGCAAAAATTTAAATTGAAATCTTTGAAATTACATTAGGTTGATGCATATGAAATGTTATTCTTTACGGTAAAACTTTAAGCGTTAGCAGATTTTTCAAAACGATATGTACCAAAATCCAATAATTTTTACGCGGTTCTACATACTTTCATTGTTCCGTGCTCATAAAAATTACGACATTTAGAATTTTTTAATCTATTTCTTAATTTACTGTCCAATGAAAAATTATAAGTTTTAAAGTTTATAAGTCAACATTCAACTATTTTAATATTTATATAAGCTTCTTTAAATACCAAATTTATATATTTAATAGTTTTTATTCTCTACTTTACAAGTTTATACTTCTATAAGAAATTACGGAAATATTGCGATTATTCGTGACGTCAAATATTAAAATTTTTCACCAGTTTGTTATAGTTACTTTTAATATTTTGCATACGTATATTACAGTCAATTTCGTCTTCTTTAATGCGATTTGTTGTAATTAAAAATTACACAAAACTAACGGTATTCATCCGTTAATGCAAAACAATATCACTTGCAGTTTAGATCCATAAATATCATCCATAATTTCAGTTTTTTGACACTCTTTCAAGATGTGTTCTACAATTTCCTTTCCTTCCCCACATACTCGACATTTCCTTTCCTCCTCTTCTCTCTGATATTGTCCTCCCCTTAATTCATTGTCTTTTATTTTCCCCTTGACCGCTAAATATTACTGTAGTTTCTCTGCTATCATTTTACATCGTCTACTACAGAACATCCTGAATTATCCTAAGACTTTTGAACGGAAGTATGCACGTTTCTATTTGCTACTTTGTAGTGGAGAGAAGTTTCTTATTATCGAAAAGCAGCAATTCAAAAAGTTTGCCACTGGAACGATGATTCTGAGAACAGATTATCTCGACCAACGATGCAAACTTATTCGTGACGCGTATTCTGTTGCTCGCGTGATCCTCAATTGCAAAGGTACTTGCACATGCGAACCTGCATGTCCCCGTCATCTCAATTATTACTTCACTCCACTAGCTCAATGTCAAGCACACCATTCTCTGTCGTAATCCCAGGCATGAGAAGCGACCGTATTAATTGTCGCTGCTACGAGGCTCGTGGACCGTCTTAAACCTGACAAAATGTTAATTAACAATGAGCGCTGGTGGAGTTCGTTAATGAAAGCGTAATGAGCCAAAGGGAATGGTATTCACGGTGTTGCCACGGCTCAGAGGCCCAGAGGCCATTTCCACTCCCATGGGTAATTTGCATCCCGTTGCAACTTCGAAACTTTCACATTTATCCTGACATTTAGTCGAACAAATTAGGAAGTAGAGGATAATTGAGTTCTAACAAGATGTCGGGAACGAATGTCATTGTTCGTACGTGCATAAAGATTCGTAAAATGGCTCGTCACCGTACAAGTTTTCGTTGTCAAATCTTATGAATGGTATTTTTGGTTTATTCTGGTTCCAACGATAACCTCGTTCATACGAATCAAGATTCTGTTTGATTCAGAGAAGTACGACAATTAATTTTATGACACGCATGTATTAGGTGTACCAATAAGTAATCAACTATTTTTAAATCGGTTCACAAATTTATTTTATTCAAGTTTTAAACGTGCACCTATATTCCCCTGGAAATTTTTACTATTTTATACTATTGCCATTTACTAGCTTAAAATACAGTGAGAGTCGAAAGTAACTATACACTATACACGTCACAAAAATGAAATTCAGTGAAATTATAGGATAATTAGCGTCTGATTGTAATATTAATTATAGAAAATAAATAAGTACTGTGTAATAATAATATAATTATGGTATTACTTAAGATAAATAAATTACAATAGTGTTACGATATAATCGACGGTGAACAAATTATACTGCAATTTCATTTTTCATAATATTTACTTTCGACGTTCATTGTACACGATAATTCCACCAACTTCAAAAAATTCCAAGTCAAACTGTCCAATGGAACAGGTTAAAGATTAAATCGAAAGCATTCACGATGCACACACGTCGAGAACTGTTGCCCGTCCCTCGCAACCGTGTTCAAACAATCCTGATCCCTCAACCATGTGGCCACAAAACGAATAACAAGGCGATTTCTTAATGCCACAATGAGACACCTAATCGAATGCTCTGACTGAATCGAGCGGGTCGCAATTGCAATAAAGAAACAAAATGATCCGAAAGGTACAAAGAGTCACTTAAGAGGAGCGAAGGAGCGAGTGGGTAGGGAAAAGAGGGGAAGAAAAGGGTAGAAAATTCCGGACTGGTCGAACTGCTCTCCTTCTTCCTCTCTCTCATACGTATTCCTTTATCACAATCACGTACCATCTCGCCTCTCGTCTCTCTCTCTGGACCGTCTCAATGGTTCTCTTCGTTACACCAGAATAAAGAAGTCAGAACAGGAGAGGAGAGAACCACGGTATGAATCTTTCTGCCTTCCTTTTTCCTCCTCTCAATGCATCTTCCTTCCTTATCGCCGCTATCTTCCTTCAATTATTCCCCCTTTCACTGGTTTCTCTTTCTGTTTATCGCGCTCTACTTCTTCGACTCTTCTCTCCGCGTCGTTCTCTGGACTCGCTGCTCTTCTGGAGACTCTCTCTTTCCTGCCTCGTTCCCTAGGCAAACCTGCTTTTAACGTCCCGTCGCATTTCAATGTCGACTCCACAAGGGATGGAAACAGAAGGGGTTTTGCCACCAGGGGGTGAATAGTGGTAGCCATTGACACTTCGAATCGGCGAAACAGAAAAAAAGGAGAAGGAAGAGGAAAGGGAAGAATTCTTATTCTCTTCTTGAGGGAGAGAAAAATTCCATCGGGGAAAACGCCGATGAAAAAAGAACACGGCTGAGAGAAATATTTCGATTGTACTTTACGCTACGTATAAATGAATAATAGACAGCGTTGAGAGAATCGGTCTTTTATATTTCTTTCTTTTCTGAGCTCTCTCACTTGTAAATCAATAAATTACCCTCCCCGGATTGGCCAATCAAGTCTCCTCGTTGAAACAACGACGAAGAAGATGTTAAACAGGCAAGTATTTCGTCAAGAAAATATACTCAGCTGATTATTATTTAATAGAAAGTAGAAGAATTGTATAAATCAAACTTAAGCGGCATTGAAATTAATTAACGAAAACTTAACGGTTCATAATTTTGTAATTTAAAAGTTTTATAATATACGAAGTGTAATAAATGCAATTGCATAAAAAATGTATGCGACAGTAAATGTAATTACATTGCGCTATGCGGAAAAGAATGTTTTATAAGTATTCAGGTCGCCGAGAAGCAAAATTGACAAAAATTGTTTTCCAGTTTAAATTTTGCATTTAATATAGAAAGGAACGACTTCGGCGAATGAATTAGTTCTTTCTTTTAACATTAAAACTACCAAGCTGGTTAGCATAACTCATTCGTAATTTTTCATGAAAATTGTATAAATTCACAGTAATGCAATTTTAAAGAATTCCTCTCGTTTTCTTGTAAAACGTATGAATAAAGGTTTGTAAAAATATACGTATACACATAAATATTTCTCCAAATATGCGTTATGATGATTTCTTTAGCACAAATTAGTACACTTTAATCGTTGGTAGCTTTAGTATTAATTATATTTACACTGCGGATCTTTATGAATTTATGGAGAATTTAAATATGCGAAAAGGTTTGTGAAAAGAATTAAAAAATATAGAATGTATTAGAAGTAAATAACAAATTATAATATTTAAAGTATGAATTAACTCGTTAATTAGACTTCGTACCTTTAGTTTTATTTGTAAAAATCTGAATTTGCATAAAAGTCCACGGTCTGATTATGATATAATAAAGTGAGCAAAATTCAATTATTGCCATGTTTACAATTTTCAATTTCTATTGACTGACTCCGTTCTTCATAACGCTATTCTATTAATGTGTAAACGAATGTATGAACAAATTTGGTACATAAATAGTACCAACAAAATGGCATTATTTATTGCTATTAAAATCGTTTATCCTTAAAATGACATGATAACGATATTACTCAATATACAGGAGAGTTTCAATTGCAATGCGGCACTTAAATAGCGTTTAGCTTTGGAAGAGCTTATCAGAATATTTACTAGGATTTATTATAGTGATCTGTTAAATAAGACGCCAAGCTCAAATAGTTGTACGAACAAATATTAACAAAGTTACTTGCAGGGCAACACAAGAAACTGATTCCAATTCCTACAACTTTATGTGTTAGTTTCTTTTACGTTGCAGAACGGGATTACGACGTTGCCATTTAGGAGAAGACTTTGAAAATGTTCAACCGTAACGTTTTTGAAATTGGAGAAGAGACATCAATATTTATACTACGAGAACTCCGCCCTGCTTTAATTTATAGTTATAACAGTTGAACAACATCTCTTTCTATTTTACTTTAACAAAATTTTACTACTCACAATATTATTATCGGTTTTTTTATTGTCCAATTATGTTGATAAAGCACCGCTGCAATATTGGAATTACCAGGAGAAAAATGTTACGTATATGAAACCTTTTTTTAATAATTTTTTAGTCGTAAAATACATCTGTTAAACTTATATTTGATCTGTTATCGCTGTCATGTTTTTATATCAATTAACAAATATAGATTATTGAACGTTTATCACTGCTCGAGGTGCTTAACAAGAATAGAAAAACTCGAAATTACAATTATCGATTATTACCAAAAGTGATAAAATCTTTGAATCGAAATATATAACATTTTTTAACATCAAATAATATAAAGTGATGAAAATGAAAGGTTTAAATACCATCAGATTTTTAGAATCATTCGAGATGGTAAAATTCTTTGTTTGTTAAATTGATGATTGCAATAAAAGGATTAAATGTTACTTTACTTAAGCAAACTCTGAAACACTTGTGTTTCTAAACTATAATATCTTCCAATACACCAGATAAGATAAGTAGCATAGTTCTTTGGGCCAAATAGATACGATTACGAACAGTATATAGAAAACCACACAGACAAGCTTCTACATATGCTTGCAACTAAATTTGTGTCAGATTTTTTAACCTACTTTCGCGATAAAATATTATTTTACACCAAATAATACATATGATAAAAAGAATTTCGTAATTCAACTGCTATTTTGACTGATATTCATTTTGTTGTTGTAAAATATTATATTTTGATGAATTTATGTTTCCACGCACTAGTGTGCAAATTAATTCGATACTTTTATCTTTAAAACTCTTCCAAAAATAAATGTAAAACTGCAATCTTGTATCTCAAACAAATAAGAAAAACCTATTCATGATGAAAGAAATTATATCGTTATAAAAATTGTAATTGTAACTAAATGTTACAAAAATTATTTGCAAATAAGTATTGAATTTTGCAGAAAAAGGCTTCGAATTAATTTATACAAATACTGTATTTACGGAGTATTTGCAGTTTTCCCTAAGAAACTTTAGAGGCACAATTTGCAAGTGGAAACAGAGAAAAATGTTATACGAAGTTTGCTTATAAACGCTTAATTACAAATTTATAGTTTCAACTGGTTTTTATAAAAAAAAACTCTGCAACAAAAGGTTTGCAGTATAAAAATAATTACACGTGAAAGACAAGCGCAGCGAATTAATAACTCGGTTCCTGATATCCATTAAAATAATTAGAAAATTGACAATACAGGAAATTGCGCAATACATTGAAGCTTATATTTATTAACGTGCGAGAACGATACTTGGAAACAGAAAATAAGCATTTTATAGGATCGATATTAATGATCGTACTGAATTGCCTGAAAATACAAAACATCGTTTATGTACAGATGGAGTAAACACGGTAATCCTTTTATATTTTCAAGTGCAAAATACATTAACTGTTATTAAATAACGTAAAAGTTATTTCATGCTGTGTTCTCTCTTAGTTTGTAACTTCTTAACAAAGCGTTTACAATCAAACTTCATGCAGCTTCTTTTCTTATTTTCACAGGTTCATTGTGATATTTTTATTTAATGAGATAAATTATTTGCTATAAGGTTACTATACTACTATACTAATTTCGTATCGTGTACAATATTTAATGAAGTCTAGTTATAAAATATTTAACACTAGAACTACCAAAGTAGCCTAAACGATTAGTTACAAATTTATCATAAAAATTGTACAAATTTGCAACGATGCATTCTTTTTTAAATATTCCGTGATTTTCTGTGCAAAATATGAACGGAGATTTATGGTACTTCAATCACATGCGCTTTACAAATGTCTGCCATTTTTATTTCTTTGGTACAAACAACTATATTTCAGTCGTGAATAACTCTAGTGTTAATCAACTCTACGGAACACAAGAATGTTTAACAATAAAGATTACTCACTTGTGTAACCTAACTGTTAGAGATAGAATGGTTAACACCTATAAATTCTCTCGCGTATATCCCAAAGATAATTCAAACAAACGTTTCGCCTTAGTTATCACTGAATATCAACATCGTTAAGATTTTCTAATCCCTTTAACTACAAAGCACGTGTTTCGCTGCACCAGAATACACAAATTACCAACTAAGAATAAGTCCAATATCACGTACGCGCTAACAAGACGTATATAATAATTCCGTTAAGCGGTGCTTCCAATCTACTTAACAATTTAATCACCTCCAATTGCGATCGTTCTGATTCACCGTGAGCTCCATTCGAGCGAATGTAACACAGCCATTTAAACGAAAATGTAGCTTCTCCCTTATGTTACCCGAAGAAAAAGGAAAACGGCACCGAGACAGTCACGGTTTTCTCTCTAGAAACGACCCAGACCGCGAACGTGCCGAATGCAAAAGGATCCGCAGAGGATCTTCTAGAAAATAGGGGCGAAGTAAGAAATTCACTGCAGAAACAGGTAGAAATCTTTAAAGTTGTATCGCGAAACGCCACGCGCACTAAATGCTGAATAAGCATAGAAACTTCGAAACCAGGTATGTATGTACACCGATGCTCAAAAGTTTCTCGAGCATAGTACGATTTTAAGAATGAACATTTTCCTCCCCGAACTGTGACCATTAAGATTCCTCAAAAATTTTATACTGCTAGATAATAGACTTTGGTTCACGTTTCAATAGAAACTTTTTATTTAGAACTTGCGGTGTTTGCCAGGAATGGCGACCAATAGAAATGGCGAAGCCACAATCTTGCAAGAACTTTTATTCTTCAAAAATTGCAAAGTAAAGTTCAAAATTATATTTGGCGCATTGAAGATCATAGTTGTTTAAGATAGTCCATTGCCATTTCTCATAAAATGATGTCTCGCGCTTATTCGTGTAAGAATAATACTTATATTACAATTATATTACCAACTGTATATGTTATTTATATTATTACTTATTATTATGAGATTGCGGATCTTTATGCAAACTTGTATTTTTATGAACGCAAATAAAGGAATGAACGCTAAATACTGATTGATGTCACCTTTTAAATATTACAAAGTATGCTTCACTTTCGTTATTTTGTATATTTGTGCACAGTTTCATTTCTTTTTTTTTGCAAATCTTTCCAATTACTACAGCAAATAAAAATACTATACAACATTTTCATATTTCCTATCCGAGACGGTGTTAGAGCAGGTAGGAACTTTTGCTGGCACGTGCAGCTACTGAAAAATTTGTACGGCAAGGGGTTCAAATGGTAGTCACCACTCGAAGGTTAAACTTTTGTACGCAAGTGTACGCGTAGCTTCCCAAAGAAGAATGGCACGTTCTGGCTACCTGTGGCCATTACAGCGATGCCTAGCTACCAGGTATTTCCGTGGCAGTTCAAATACTTGATGAGGAAACGTCGATGGCAGAGGAACACCGGCGAATTCAATGACGTCGTTGGGTAGCGATTTCACCACGTGCCCTGAACGAATTATTTAGGAATACAGATGTGCTCTGGACCAGAAATCCGCAACCCTCCGTGAGAGGGAGAGTGGAAACACACGCAAGAGAAATGACAAATAAATCCTACGGGGAATTTTCCTGGGACCGTTTTCGGTCACGTTAATTTATCGAGTTCGGGGGACCTCGCGTTTTTGAAATATAAATTGGATTTTTGCGGAATTTGCGTTTTACGCGACGCCGATTGCTATTCATGGACGACGGTGATATATCGCGGTTTTGTGAATTACGAACGGATTTAATTTCTAATTTGAATTCTAATTTATGCGCTTACTATGTGTTCTCTTGTTCCGTGCAATAGGAACTCATTCGATTTGAATATGTACCATTTTTAAATGTATTTTTTTTTTTTTTTTTTTTTTTTTAAATAAATTTCACGGGGATGATTGCTTTTCAGAAGTTTCGATAAATATAGACGTATAATAATGCAGTGCACATGTATTCCATGCGATGGAACAATACAACATATTAAATTCGATCAATATTTAGCAGGAATAAAGTCATTTCACATTGTTGAAAATATTTGCAACAGCAGAGAAATATTTATTTTATTTTCAAGCACTTCCAAAATAATGGAAGCCATTGATTGAAATATTTTATTAATTATGAATGTAATGTACAATTTAGTACATTTATTTTACATAATTTACGTAATTACATTTACGTACAATTTTAACAGAAACAACAAACCCACTAGAAGTACGTAAAATCCTGATTAGGTTCGAGTTAAATACGAGTTAGGTGGTTTTCAAATTAATATATGCATACATTGACTAGCAAGTTCATATATTTACTAAATTAACCATTTCAAAACGTAGGTGCCGTATTATCGCTCAATAGTTTTGCTTTTTGCAGATCATTTGTTATTAATTTATTCCATAAAATTGCATAGAGTAGCAAAAGATTCGAATTAACACATTTTTCTATACGCGTGTATAAAAGGGAATGCAAAGCAGCAGAAACCGCTAGAAATGTCATTTATTAAAAGTAAAGATACAATCACTACAAGTACAGTAGAAAATTAATTTCAATAATTTCATAATGACAATGAAAGTGTCGAAGGAAAAAGGAGATCGAAAACGATCTTCAACCATTAATAATGCAAGAATTGAAAGATTTGTTGAAGATGGTTCGGATACTACAATTCGAAAACTTGCGCATAAGTTAAGTGCAAGTAAAACAGTAGTCACTAATTACTTAAGAGAAATTTAGCAAGCAAAACTGCCATAAAAACCGCATTTCATTTCCAAACAACCTAATATATCCTTCAAACTTACATTTTTCTTTACGTATAATGTAAAATCTAAAAGTACACTTCTCCTAAAACTTTTATATTTTACGTGAATATAAACGAAACTAAATTATGTATTTCGATTTTCCACATTTATACGCTCGCCACTGTGCAGCACACATTTTATACTTTCCGCTCTGAAACGATAAGTAGAAAAAAGAAGAAGAAGAAGAAACCTGTCCTTTTTTTGGAGGGACGAAATTTTCAGCTCACTCACCCCCGATCGTTTGATCTCGAGAAGCTATAAGAAGGAGGGAAAGACAAAGGGTGCGTTTAGCCTTGCTTGAGTGTTCTCTTAATGTGGCATAGTCACCCTTTTACCTCTAAAGTGGCAAGGGTGGAAACGACTTACAAATATCAGGGTACGATGCTCTTTTGTGCATGCTTTTCACTGCCTCTTAGGATCATTCAAAACGCAATGCTTCTCGAGGGTCCATGAACCATTCGTTTGTATGAAACACGCGTTATGTACAATTCAACGTGTCTCACCCCGATGTATCGCGAACGCAATGCACGAACATTTCGTGTTTAGTATTACTCGATATACGTATACTGCATCGATGCATCATAACCATGTACAAGGTGTCACTTTTCAAACCGGTTAAACTCCGAGCCAATTATTAGGTGACGGATAAAAGTGGTGCAATATTACAAAACTCAAGTAATGTAAACATTTCTGAATCCATGAACAAAGTAAAAGATGCACAGACTCTTCGACTGACATCTAGTACGTTGTTTTTGACAAACGTTGTAGCAGACTCGATTGGGTATATTATTATAAGTTCTGTCAACTGTAAGGATCTTTATGCAAATTCATATTTTAATTAACAAAATTAAAGGAATGAAATTTAAATGGAGAGTTATCTCATCCCGAAAATAAAATAACTTGTGCTTTATCTTAACACATTATTTCAACGTTTCGTATTCAATATAGTATTAAAGTAATAAATATCGAATTTAATTTTTCAGCAGTTAAAGTATTAATAAGGCAAGGGGTTAAGAATTTAATAATTATTAAATTGCAACTTCATACTTTTATAAACAGAAACACAGAAATGGAATCTAAATAGAGATTTATTTCACTCTCTACATATTTTCACGTGTACTTTATTATAAACATTCAACATATTTTTAACATTACGTTCCGTACATTCAAATTTCCCATAAATGCATAAACGATCACAGTCTATTAATAAAAAATTATTAATATTTGTATATAAGTCATTGCTAAGTTTTTTACTATAGAGTAACAACAAAGTACGATATTTCTTACAAAGTATAATATAATGCATGGAGATATAAATGAGGATTTATCGGATCATTTTTTCCCCGGGAAACTTCAACTAGTTCTGAAGTTCCTGTCTATATATTTCCATTCAGCAGGATTCAGCTATTATTATAAATTAACTGATACAGGTTGCCCTTATTGGTTCATTAATTGAAAAACGGCGCAACACTAAAAGCGGTATTTAATGTAAACCCCCGAGTAACATGAATTTCTAAGGTTTTTACTTTATGACTCCAACTTACACAAGTCCTATTATTAATCCTTTCGTTCTTAAATAAACGACTCACGGCAAACGTGTATCGATTTTTTTTTTGTATGAATTAAAAGTTTACTTTTAACATTACCTTTTTATACTCATAGTAGTATTTTATTTCATTATCCTGGATATACAATTCTGGTATAAAATCATGTGACTTTCGTAGAGATGAGAGAATTAATAAAATGAAGAAATATCTGAATTTAATATATGTATTAGAAAACAGTGAATGACAAATTAATTATTTTAAACAGTGAATTTATTTTCCACGAATGCATCGCTCATCATCAGACAGTAGAAAACAAAATACGTTTGCTATGGAAACCACGACTACTACTGTACTATAGGACTACATAGAAAACACATTAACCCTTTGACTATGGCGCAATATTCGCATGACGTGTAATAAAAACTGCGTGCACAATTTACGTGTGCAAAATAATTACTTATGAATAAATTAGCCTGAAGTTTAAAATAATAAAATGCTAGAGTGTTGTTAAAATGAGCCCGTAAATATCGTTACAGATAGATATAATATATTAGGAAATTAATGTATTAATTAAAAATGTCAAAATAAATTAATGAGCTCTTTTTTTTAACAGAAACCTATAGCTTACCGCAAACAAGGTAGCTGTAAAGAACAGTTGTATTTAAGACAGTATATACATATATTTGATTTTGTTAGAAATAAGTATTAAATTTAACTAAAAAATGAATAATTCATTGGTGCACCTAATGATAAAAATCTACATCCAAAAGAAACAAATTTCATTAACGATGACTCAGCAGTGGACACGACGTAAAGCCCATAATTGAATAAAATTGCGACTAAAATGTACAGCAAAACGAATGAGGAATTTCAAAGAAATTTAGTCTCAATGAATGCATCGTTCAAAGGGAAAAAATCACGTCAATTTGAAAGTGTTTCGAAATGCCCGTTTTCCTGTGTCATCCACTGTCATAAACCTCAAGGTGTGCAAAGCATTCGAGCACGCCTTTCGCCGACAAACAGTCGGCAATCACAAATTCGAGACACGCAAAGATTCACCGACGCGGCGAAGGAGTTTTAAGGCGTACCCCGAAAGTATAATCTCGCGCGACGGGTAATCCAGTGAAATGTTAGGTTTCGTAAAATCGCCCTGAGAGACTCGCTTGGAAATCCGGACTTACACGGAAGGATCTATTTCCGGGCGAAGCTAACTTTTTTACTTCTTCCAGCGGCAAGAACGCGGTGGCATGCCATCACGGATGAGCAGCAAACGAAAGAAGAAAGATCCAGGTAACGTAATTCAAGACAAAACGACTCGGTCCACGCTCCTTCCTTCATTCTCTTTCCATTCACGATCGAAAATCGATGGAACCAGAAACTACTAGGGACATCCAATGGTCCCATCTGCTCCCTGAAATCACCTATCCCTGGCACTTTGCAGACTTGCGTCATTGCTACATTAGGAATTTGTAAAATTGGTTCGATTTTCCAAAGAAAAATTCCTAGGGTAGATGACCCAATTACTGCCACTTTAAACTTATCGCACAACTTCGTTAACCTCTTAACTGGGCAATTTTTCAATAAGAATCTTGTTTATACACAAAAATAAACATTAATAAAAAGGAATTAATATTGTGGAGGAGAATTTTAGTTACTGCGAATATAAATGTAAAATAACGTGTTTCTGATACGAATACAAATGATTAGAAAATAAGGCATTTCTGAGAAAGTAAAATATACTACCTTCAAAACATTGGTAACCCATAAAGACGAGTTAACTCGTCATCCTCAGTTATCATCAGGTTAAATTATTTTAGAAGCTATTGTAACATACGAATCTTTCTGGTTTGGAGCACAATATTAGTTAAGATCTCTTTTACTTATAACAAACTTATTTGATATATTTGTGGAGCTGTTGATAGAATGGAAAAAAGGAAGGGTGTTTTGCGTTTCGTCCTGGGCCTGCTTAGTGGACTCGTCAGTAAGGCTACATAGCAGGCCGTGCCTTAGACATTGGGATATTGGAAGGAAGGTTAAAGGCGGTATATATATGGACGAGGTAGTTGGAGCGAGTGCTTTCGAGAAAGTTCTATTTTGTATGTCCCTCTAGTGGTGGGTGCGGGAGAGCCGCCACATATTAATTACTAATTAATTGAAAACATACAACAAATCCAATGTCCCTATTACTGTCACTTAAATGGAAATGGTGCTTACACACATATATTTGCAATTCAGTTTGTACGACAGATAGGAGATAAATTGTAACAATCATCGCCTTTACTGCATTATACAAATTTCCATACCTTCTACTTGCAGTACATTAGCCGCGTTTTTACGCTCAAACGACACATTCACCTCCTAGTATATATTTTGAAAAACTGACAAGAATTCGAAGAAGAATATGGATTTAACGCAATGCGTTCAGCACTTTGACAACTTTTGGATATACTTTGATTGCAATCCGCTGCAGCGAAAGGGTTAAGAAGTCAAAAGATAAACGAAAGAGTTATTTTTATAATGTGAATTTTTTGCAAGAATCAGCTGATAGGCGTTTTTACCATTAATATTGGCGCATCTCTGCGTGATGCTAAATGTAGAAGTTAAATCCTACCGTAGGGAATTAAGATTTGTCTCTGCTTATCGTTATCCGGTTTTCTAAATGAATTTTAGCCCCATGTATTCGACCTCCGGCTTAACATTGTTTCAGAATTAACGGGTATTTAGTGCAACTGGCACTCGTCCAATCGCGTTAAATCGATTACGCGGAAGCTATGCATGACTCCGTAAAACGATGCGTAGATATCGAAAGGAAGAATAAATTTCGCAAAAAAAAGCAAATATGAAAACGCTACAATTAAGAAAAATGGTTTTAAAATTATATTTCAATAGAACCAGATTATACTGTTATGTGTGTAAATAAGTTCTCGCATTTTTTTTCGAAATCCTACTATCCTAATATCTTTGTTATTTTTGCTGATATGAAATAATGTGTCAGGACAAGTTTGTTTGATTCAAAGCTAGGAATATTATAATTCACGTTACTTTTCTCTCAATGTGATTTTTCAAAAGTTTTGATGATCATCACCATTTTTTTTTTTTTGTACAGCAGCATCTATTCTTTTATGATAAAACATTGTAGTGCACATCGAGACGAATTCAACGACCTGCAACGCTATGATTTTTAAATTCAATTCAATAATTTTGGCGATTTTCTGTAAGTAATAAATTTATTTATTTTACAATACTCTTATGCGCCACTGCAAATAAGTGAAGCTTTACTTGCGCATTTTATTATTGTCATATCATGTTTGGATAAAGGTGAAGCAAAAATGTAACAATATAACGAAAGAAACGGCTGTAATAATTTTATGGCAAAGTTACATAGCATCATTAGAATAGATGATTTCTTAATTGAAATTCCATTTTAACGAAGCCACTTATTATCAGTTGCAAGGAAATCGTGCTAATTCCGTTATCTCGGTATCCAGAAGTTCGCAGAAAAGTTATCGTTACAGTATTTATAAAGATTAATCAGAGGTTACGTGGTTCAATGAAGGAGAATAATTTAATTACCGTGTTAACATTATTTCGTTCTCATAACATCCTCGTCCCACAAGTAACACCTGTAATTTCATTTTCCGTACCCGTTACCGCGTCTACAGGGGATTTAATCGTCTTTAGGAACAACACCACGAACACGATCTTATTGTTGGAAAAATAATCCCTTCCACGGAACTTCCGAATCGCGATACAAGTTAGTGTACTGAAATCGCTTCCAACTGTTTCTACAAATCGCCTCCTTCGGTAAGAATTTTTAAATCCCGTAAATGTATCAATAAACTTCTCGGATGGAAAAAAAAGTTCGATGAAAAGAAGGAATGAAAAGTTGGGCAAAATAGAAATTCTAAGTTTTAAAGGCAGAATCCGGTCAACCGGGATGCCACTCGTGATTCTTTAGCATCTTTAAGCACGATAAAGCCACCCCTGTGAGACTGAGGACGTAAAAGTTTAAGTATAGACCGGTGCTAGATCTTTATTTAGTGAAAATATTCGTGGCGAAATAAAACCAGTTTAATAGTGGAATATTAACACTGCTTGCGATCCTCGGATTACTTTCGACCCGAACGAGTTCCTATTTTTCTAAAAACACTTGGTAGTTTTGCGATAAATGTAAAACAGTTGTTACTAATATTCGTAAATTTAAATTTCAGTTCCTCTATGGACGTTGTTCCTTTTTACGATCACAAAGCGTTTCTAAAAGAAGAAGAATATGATTGAAATAAATAGAATCTTAGAGACCGCAGCGGGGTTAATTCTCTATAACTTTTTGTGACTTGAAGGTTATATACTCATAAGCTACCGGCCAGAAATTTGGGACCATAATGCATTTGAAGAAAAGAAAGAATTTCGATACGTGTAGGTATGTTACCTTAGAAAACTCTTAAATTAATTTTTAGTCTTGTTAAATTATATCATTATATCATATTAATATTGTATTATATATATCCTATCATTTCAGCAAAGAGATTTACTCGTTAATTGTAAATAAGTAAATAAGTAAGTACATGAGTATTTCAAATGCTTCATTAACCCTTAAAGGGTTAATAATCCTAAAGCTGGTTTATTGCACCTTAAACTAAAATTTCTTTCCTAATTTAACGAAGGAATTATTAAACGATACAATTCTATGCATTAATTCTAAAATACTGTAGTTTTGACGATTAAACATCTCTTTCTTACAAGAATTACATTCTCATACGAAAATCTCGGTTGCTTAAAACTTCACAGTATTCTCAGGCTCTTCGAAACACTACAATAATTTACGTCGGCTAGTTCGTAGCTCGTATTTCCTGGTAACAAAAATTTGAGGGACACACCGGGAGCAAGTTTACAAACTATTCTAGCAAATCTTGAAAAATCTGTGAACACATGGTATACACACGTTACTTGCATTCATAATTTATAGGAAGTGCAGTTTACTATTGCTTCTACTGGATATGAAAGAATTACGCTTAACATTGATACAGTGATACCTGCAAAATTGTAAATATACACGTGATAAATGAGTTTACAAAAAGAAGGAAAGAGAAGTTCGTGCTTATACAGAATGATTTAGCATCTATATTTACATTATTTTAAAATTCTGACGAGTGTCGCGTCAAAAAAGATAAAAATATCAATAATAACAGGTTTATCTCGCTTAGAATATAAACTGAGCTGTTAAAAAAATAAATACGTGGATGATACCTATTATGAAAATTAAAAAAGGCCATTACAGAAAAGGCAATAAAAAGAACATAACTGAAAAGTTGAAATAGTAAATGATAAAA
This sequence comes from Eucera pruinosa, assembly GCA_028830335.1. Lineage (NCBI taxonomy): Eukaryota > Metazoa > Arthropoda > Insecta > Hymenoptera > Apidae > Eucera > Eucera pruinosa. The sequence goes on along the minus strand of JAMYCR010000009.1, from coordinate 7,824,048 downwards.
TATCAAAAGTGAAACTTTTCGGTATAAACAGAAATTATAAGGCAAGTTACAAAAATATTAATTATTGAATGGAAATTTAACGATTTATTTTCGTTTAATTGAGGGATGCAGTGGAAAAAGGGAACATATTACATTTATATGGATTTTTTACTTTTTGCACTAACAATAAGTAGCGTTTGGAATCTTTTTCCTTCAAATTTGAGTTTTGTATAAATTTATAGTATATCGTCACCTATTTTCTACTTAACAAATTAATTACAGTCTAACGTTTATTGCATTTAATTGAACTGACATTTCTGTTTACTGTAAAAATAATTGAAGGTTTCGCACTGAAAACAATCTTCCTTCAACTTTGAAAACTTGGTCATGAGATCGACGCAACTCCGTGATTTAATTTAATACAATTCCTCTGCGATATAATTGCAAATAAAACCACAGCAATTGTGTAATGAAACAAATATTATGTTAAATAAAAATTAAGTTTAAACAATTAGCTGAAAATTATTGATGTTAGAGATGCTATTTTCATTTAATTGTCATTTAAGAAAGAACTACTTAAGAAACAGAATTACATAATTGCATTTGTGACAAATACTAATTTATTCTTGAAAATTTAATATCATTATTTTCAAAAATACTGACGACTGATTGCAGATGTTCATCCAAATTCATGCTTATAGAAATGCAACCAGAGGAGTGGAACTTAAATAGAAATTATATAATTCCATTTTCTAAACATTACAGTGTGTACGTTTCTCTGAATATTTTGTATATATGCTTGCACACAATTTGCATTGTACACGTTTTTCTATCTACTTTTAAATTCTGCACTACTGAATAAACGTTTACAATCCTTTTGTGATACGAATTTTTCAATTTATAACTCGTTTGACAGTTAATCACTTTCTATTTAAATTCCGTAATTATAAAAGAAGGTTAAAACAATTCGTCGAGATTATTCCAAGTGATAAGATAAGACACACCCATGACTTTGTGTGCCAACAAAGTCGAAATGAAAAGGACAATTGATTAGAATCTACAACTAAAATAATAAGAGAATCTGGCTGAGAAATATTCAGAAACATAGTGAGCCACAAAAATTTATTGATTTAACAGAAATATGAAAAACAAGGAGATAATAAAGTAACTTCCTATATTTCTTATTTGCAAATATATAATTCAAGCTGTAAGCTACGAAAACAATTGAACGGGACAATAAAATTATGACTTACAATCATGAAAAGATAAAGTGTAATAATTCGTTGCGTCAATTTAAGTCGAAATTATTGGTACATTTTGTAAAGCTTAATAATTTTTACATAATTAATATTTTCTGGAAAGTTCTTTTTATCTAGTTATTAATTCAAGTCCGATTCTATTATTTATCTGAAATAATCTTCAATATTTGGATCGTCGACTTTACCAATAACAAAAGTTTAGTGTTATATTTTTAATTATATCTTCAACGCACAAATCTCACACTTTCTTAAATAAGAATTCCAAAACCTTATTCTATAATCTTTTCATTTTTCATACCACTGATAATGCTTTATGTGTGCCACTAATTTTGCGACTCATTGTATCCTTAAGATATTCCCTGCGGTAAACGAAATGGAACCCAGGAAATGCCGAATGTTCAGTCAATTCCCAATGTCAATATTTTCCATAAATTTTCGAGTACGTCAATTTTCACTCGCTATAAGTGATGTATTGTTTGCCCACTCGTCGATATCATTAATTACCGCACACAAATGTAGCTAAAAAGTTATTTCCTTTCTACATAACATCGAAAACGAGAGAACAAATTGCAGACAATCTTATCGAAATTATTCTTACATTAACAGCACTCGTTATTGAATCTTATCTTGAATAATGGATCCATCGAAGGATAAGTTACCTGAGTCACATGCAGTAGTCTGTGTTGTTTTACGCGACACACGCTTGGCTTCCTATTATGTATAATTACCGAACTTGGTTACGAAATCGTTAAAGCGAGGAACAATTGCACGACGTCAAGAACTTCTATAATAATGGTAGAGCGCGATAAACGCACGCAGGGCTAGTATCTAGTTGAAACTGCGAATTTTGTTTGAATGAATAATATCGTAGAAATAAAAGGAAAGTCTTTTATGGTACGTCCGAATGTTCCAGAGACTGATAAACGATGCGTTGCTGCAACACAAAGGAAGTGATGATCGTGCGCAAATGTTTTTAGGAATCCCCCTTCTTATCAAGGGTCGTGGTTTTCCCTCTTTTGACGAAGGCAAATACTAAATGCACGGGAAATGTTGACACCGTTATCTTTAGCGACGCGGATCCAGAAGATTAGCACTAACTCATTAACACGCTCATAATACGTTAAACAGAGAATTTGAGTCGAAAAAAATAACATGAAAATTTGAATCCAAACGATTTTTATGTCTGTAACCCTCTGTGGCTCAAATTTGATTTACTTGTGAGAGGAAAAAAATTATAAATAATTTTGTTAAGATTTTCAGTTCGGTTTGTAATCGTACAATTAATAATTATTATATGATGGCTTGGGATCGATACAATGGCAAAGAAGTAAAATATAGTAAGAGAATAACAGGAAAATAAAATAAAGTTGAACAATTTTATGCGGAAGCGTAACTTTTAAGTTACATGGGGTTATAGAAGGTTAACGAGTTGCGTTGAAATGCTAAACGATGTAAGTACTTACTAGAAGGAAAAATTTGTTATGTATCTAAACTAATGACTTAGTAATTCACTTCTTTTTAATTAGTCCAGTATTTAAGGGACAGAGCACATATAATACGTAAAAATATACAATACATTCAAAGTACAATATATATTCTATAAGATTTAAAGAGTAAAATTAAACTTTATTTAAGTTCTGTCTTTAGATGCGTTTCTAATAACATAAATTGACATAAGCATCCTCAATATAGTAATAACAAATGAATCTAAAGTACGAACGTTTATCCTTTTTACCAATTATGTATCCTATCTTTCTATAACACCATAAAAATATTTAAAACGCATCATTCTTTGAACTTTTACGGTACATTTGTGATCCGTTATACTGGAGAAATATTCTAAATTGAATTTCCAATAAAGGCAAACTAATTTAAATCTAAAAGATATTTACTGACAAATTTAAATTCCATCCACTCTATTTACTCGGTTCTTTTACAAATTGGAAAAGTGATGTGGCGATTCTGCGAGTACCTAAATGTTTTGTTCCGTTTTTTAAGCCGTGTAAAATCTGACTGTGTGTATACGTAAAGCATCTGGCGTAAATTTAAGGTGACGCAAATTGCTCCTGAAAACACAGAGGCAGTACGCAAGACGCGGCATACAAAACCACCTAACCCGTGAACTCGTGCACACATAGTGGCCTGTGTGCTAGCCAATGTGTTAGCAAAAATAAGTAAATATACTCCATAACGGAGGTCACCCAAGTATATTGAAGTTAACGTGAGGAGCAAGCATGAACAAAATTAAATTTGCGGCAATACCAGCGACGCGTAAAATAAACTAACCCAACCCGGAAGTTGCAAACTTACATAATTGTAAAAAAAAAAACCACATACGCATAAAAGAAACGGTAGTTCGTTCATAACGTCAATTACTCTGAAAGTTGCTATCTCGAAAATTAAATGGAAAAAAACAGCAGGTATCAGGTGATTGCAGAATGTTATTATCGCTTAATATTTTTGTTTGCGCGAATTCATTCTGCCGGACAGAAATTTGTAATAGGTTTACAGGGTATTTATAAATAGCCTACTCTATTACTAAGAAAACAAATGATACATGAAAGATTAGATATAAATTTTGGATGAATGTAGAAATGTTTATAAGTTTTTGATAAATTGTTTAAAAATCTAAGTGTCTCTTTTTTCGGAAAAATTAGATCTGCTGGGTATCATTTTGTAATAGAATAATTCGAGCAGAATTGTGGACAAAAGTTATTAACATTAGAATCACCAAAAAAGTGATCAAAATCACTTGTTTATAATTTCTTATAAAAAATATATGAACTTACACGGATACATTTTTCCAAGTTTATCGAGATTTCGTATAAAGAGGATGAATAACAATTTATTTCCATCGTATTATATAATTCTTCCAGTATCTACTGCTATAATTTCCTTGATATAAATAAGCGCGGCTTGATTGTCAGCAGTTCTAGTGTTAAGAACAATAGCGGCTATCTGGCTGATCAAATAAATTAGCCTTTTTAGTAGCGCATAATTTATTCGCAACACCATCAAATAAAAATGACTTTTATGTTATTACAGAAATGTTGCATTTATTCAATATATTCACCTTTTATCGGTTGTTTATACATACCACGCACCCAGCCAAGTTTAAAAATCCGACTTAAACCATGAAATTTATCAATGTTGCGATAAATTTTTGAAAAGTTTCCTTATTAAATAATAATAGACATAAAATATTGCATGGTATAATTGACAAAAAAGTGGTCAAATCATTTTGTAATGCTAGACTTTTCACTACATTACTTTACATCACAATTATTTCTGCGTATTTTTGTATTTTTAGTCATTTTGAATTTTGTACTTTTGTATTTTGCTATATCTGTACTTTTTAATCAGAAAGATTTTAAATGACTTTAACGGTATTCACACGGTATTCAGTTATCATAACATTAGATGTACATTTCTTTTAACCTTTCTTCACAGAATACAATCTTTATCTGGAAAAGTTAAATGTTAAAGTAATGTAGACATACAAAATAATCTCTAACATTTTAATATTCATAGATCAAAACATTTTATCACTGTTACATAACTGACGAAGAAGATGCCAATTTGGGTATAATAAAATGTTTAAAGACAAGTTTAAAAACTTAAATGCACTATATTTATACAAATAACAGTTAATTGTTTTTTCAACCCAGCATTATTATTACTCATCCTATACAATTTGCGATTGTGTTATCGAATGCATTAAGTGTTGCATCAGCTGTAATTTTACGAGCTTACGTAATCCTAAGCATATTTAGCTGATCGAGTGGTTTTATGCTTATTCCAAACAAGATAAGTAGAAAACAAAACGAATAAAAGGCTTCATTTGCCTAAACGCTCAAATAAAAGATAGTATAAATCAACACACTGTCATCTGAAAATCCCTCAACTGCGGCTTTAATAAACGCAACGTCATTTGACAGATTTTAATTGAGAAATGTGCAAACTTTGATATACTTTTGCACACAGTAAGGGAATCTTAACACTAGAATTACCGACGATTAAAGTATACTTACTTGTACCAAAGAAATAGATATGATAGATGTTTGCAAATCGCATGTGATTGAAGTGCAGTAGATCTCCATTAATATTTTGTATAGGAAATCTTGAAATACTCTACAAAAATGCACCGTTGTATAATTTGTATAATTAAGTTTGTATAATTTTCATGGCAAATATGTAAGCAGTCATATCGACTGGTTTCGTGGTTCTAGTGTTAAAATATCAGACACGTACAAATTCTGCAAATATTAATTGTATGCATTCTCAATAATTTTGCACCCCTACATTAAACACAATAATATAAGGATAATGCCTATCTACTCCTACAAATTACAATTACAGTGACAATTAATTTATTATGCATATTTAACAGTTTACATTTTACTTGGAGCAAGACGATTCAACTGTGAACAAAGGGTGCGCAGCCACTCAATTTTGTAACAACCTAATTGAAGATGTTATAGCCATGGCTTCATCGAAGAAACCTTAGAATTTTGCAGAACACAAAATTCTGAAGTCGTATCGTGAAAGCCATTGAAAAATTATTAAATTTTCTTTGCGAAATAATAAGTACATGAAATAAAATTTTACACATAGCGGCTGCCAAAAGTTTCCAACCAAAGTGTAATTTACTACATTATAAAAATGAAAAATACTTGACAATAGGGACTCATCACTAGACTGCGGATTTTTATGCTAATTCATATTTTTACAAGTGAAAGTAATGAAATGGGATATAAATAGAAATTCGTTTCAGCCACTGAATATTATAAAGCGTGCTTTGGATATTTCACATATTTCTGAATATTTTGTGCATTCCGCAGTTTTTTTACACATTCAAATTTCCGGTAAATGTATAAAAATCCGCAGTAATTTTTTCGCGTAACCCATTATATTTGCTCGGAATGATCCCGCCGCCGGTCTTAAACATCTTAAAACCCTGATCGACTGAATATAAACGAAGAAAATTATATATATTTAATAAGACTTTTCACATGTGAAAAATAACATTCAGTGCGTTTCTATTAAGAGCGACTCCGGCGAATTTCGATTTTGTAACAAATACTCCAACTTTACATTTAACTATGAAATCATATAAGACTAATGATTTTAAATAAGACGAGCCGTTTCAACCTTATGAAAATCAATAAAATATGTAGCTTGTATTATATTTATTACCAAGTTTCGTATGAACTATGAACAAAATAAGCAGCCACAGCTGGGTAAAATTTACAGAAAAAATATTTCAATTACTGTTTTAAATAATCAGTTCTTTACAATTCAAATAAAATAGTATTTCAAATGAGAAGCAAAATATCAGAGAATGGAATACTTTTATTTTTGGAATCCATAATGTAAAATAAAATATTTTCTTTTGGTAATCTACACCAGAAAATGAAGTATCTTTTTTTTGATGACCTAAAGCATACAATACAATACCTTACATTTTCTTTGCACGTACGCGTTTAAAAGAGTTCTTAATTCAAAAGCAAATAGTGAAAAGAGATAACATTGGAAATTTGCTTCCTTCTAAGTAAGTACAGTGTAAAGAGAAGTACATATTTCATATTATGCGTCAGGTAAAAGAATAAATATTTCATACACTTAAGTTTGTTAAATTAAAAATATTTTATTTTTTGATAATAAATTAAATAAATAAAATATTCTATACTACGACTGAAATATTTTCAATAGCCTTCAAATGCAATACTATTTCAATGCTATTTTAAAGGATTTTTCCAACAAGTAAAACATTTATTTACTATTCACGAATTAAAATAGTATTTTACCCAACTTTGATCACAGCTTATAAGTTAGGAAACGTTGTTATAGCTTATACAATACTATCTCATCGAAGTGTTTATAAGAACAATTTCATTAATGAATAGTTTAAATTAAAATACAAGTATATCTAGATTGGCCAGAAACTTTTTGCAGCCATTGTGGTATCGAATCGATTGAATTTCCTATTTGAAGGAGTGTTTTTTTATGATAAAACAATTGAAAGGTTTACTCCGTCGATTTAAATGAACATTGAAGTTTTGTTTCATTCGATGTTTCATTCCAGTGGGTTGTGTAAGCTCGTATTCGGATTGAACGAGAACTGACGCGGCAAGCGACGATAGGGGCAAGTCTCGACGAAAACTATTTAGGCAGAAATGAGATTCGTTCGAAGGTTAATTTCCGTCTTCGACATTGACGTGAAGTACTCCAAACGATCTTCGCGTCATTTTAACCATTCGAAAGGCACGAGAGTAAACTTTCTATAATTTACGGACACGAACGATGCGACGGGGAAGGAGAAAAAAGGAATAAGATGAACGCGTGCAAATTAATGAATTTCAACGTCGATTCCTCAAACTTCCCTCGACATCGCAATAACCCATAAAGTACAAGTTGAAAAGCGACCTAGTTCTCAGAGCTTGCTACGCAGAGATAAAAAATTGCCACGAAACAGCGCAGGATTTTTATTAAATGTGCAGGGATAATTGTACGCCCTCGTTCCGACGCCGAGAATTCCGTTATTAGGATACTGAGAGTGCAAACATTTTTATCCTGCAAAATTTCGACCGGTTAAACCGTTTTTAAACGTCCAATGTGAACTTTACGCGAAAATCTGACGTTCGCGTTTCAGAAAACCTGCAAGACGATCCTATATAAAATATAATCCGATGTGTAATCTACTTTCTCTAGAAAACTTAACCATCATTTTAGTGACAATTATTGGGACAATTTATAAGAAAAATTCTGAGCCAAACAGCAAGTTTTAGAAGTATAAATTATTTTTTATAGATAGAAGGTCTTTTAATGGATCCAATAAATCGAGTTAAGTATCTACTCAGTAAGGTAGATGTCCCAATAACTGTCAGTGTTCCTATATACGACATTTTTATTGTTTCATTTAATAGCAAAGTAATATATGAAGAATCGTAAATAAACAAATTTTTATACTAAATTTGAATTTCGGTTTACGTAACGACACATATATTCATATTCGTTTACGTTTAATATTTAAAAATAAATATTAAAAGGTAAATGTGCTGTTTAGACATTAAAACGTGACCAACGTAATTATAAAGCATGGGAATTGTCTTAGTTCAGTACAGGTGATACGTTTACTATAAATCTTACTGACTGGATGCGACGAATAAAATTGTCTCAAAAACCTGTAATATTTTCGAAATAATAATTTGTTTTAGTATTTCAGCTACGAATGCGTTAATTCATACTTATATTTACCAGAATCGAAATCGATTCCTCCGTATTAATTTTGAATACTGCGTCTAAGAAGGCCTTAGACTAACAATAAGGAATTATCCAGTTGACAAGTTAATTACTAAAGCAACTATTAGAAAGCTACGACTATTGTCTGTACTTTAAAAATTCTTATCAAACAATTTTGTCAAATAGTCCAGCGGATTACACAAGCCTAACTTCAAAATTGCAGCAGGGAAAATTACCGTTTCCTTTTAAAGAAAAGTGGAAAATGTTCCTTTCGTCGTACTAGTCTAGTCTGCCGATATTACATGTCAGAGGAAAGATGAGTCCCACATGATTGAGCCTCGCTTCTCTGAAACTTCTCACTTTGATCGTGAAACCACGAAATGATTCTCCTAGCCGTGATATCAAGGCCGATCTGACACTCGAGGGAACCGATCTGTACACCAAATAAGTCGACGACTCTTCGTACTAGAACTCGACGACAGGTTACCATCATAAACGCGAAACGATGCAACACAGACGTGTATTTTACACAATACATATTTACTTACGCAGCAGAAATTGCAAAAAATACAAAAATAATTCAGCTATTTTAGTTACAGTAAGTCGCAGAAGTCTACAATTCCAAATTTCAAATATTTAAAAAGATACGAGAGTTTCCATCAACTTGTAAAGACTAATTCAGTTATTAATTAGAATTATGCGCGTTATCCAAAAATTGAGACCTTTATTTCATGAAAGTCTACCTACGTGTATTAAAGTATACGAAACTGATAGTTGTAACTGTATTCATGCTTTGTTAGACCTTCTGATGCATCCGTCACGTTCTACAATTTGTCTAGTAAACAATAAAATTACATTTTGCACACTTTTAGGAGTAATTTTATTTAAATAGTCAAAGATGCTTCCATCAAGAAATATCTTCTGGAACCTTATTCGTTTGTAATTTTATATTTTATGATTTTTCACCCTATTTCGATTATTCCAAAATAAGTCCTAAAATATTAATGTTAAAAATTTAAAATATTGTAGTTTACTTTGGAAAATTGTATCGCGCTAAAAAGATTGATTTCTTCATTAAAAAAAAAACGGTAAAATTATTACCTGAACGAGCATTTCTTTGAAGGTTTAAAAGATTTGTGCCGTGTATGTATAAATTCGAACGTAACAGTATTAACGGGTTCACTGTCCAGATATTTAGCGTAGTCGCCACTTGTTAACTCTTTCGCTACGAAGAACGTATACACTACCGGTCAAAAGTTTCAAATCACCACGCATTCTAAGAATCCTGGGAATTAAAACAAAAAAGGGTTCAGAAACCACTTAACTTGTTGAATTTTTCAGTGCAAAATCTCTGAAGGTAAAGGAATAATATTAATTTACAAAACTCACTGCATACTGACTGTGTAACAAATATGATGTATGTCACAGTGAACGGGTTAATCAAAGCAACGTAATACGTAACAATAGAAACAGACTATTAATTGGATCGCGTTATACAGAAGGCAGTCCATGTTTTTCATTCAAATTAACGAATATCGTGAAATAAATTAGTTTTTACAACTGGTTTTCTGGACTGGTTTTGTTGTGAATCGCGATACGATTATCATGACTACTAGACTGTCGATCTTTATGCAAATTCATATTTTTGTTAACATAAATGAAGGAATTCAACATAAATACAAATTAGTTTTACCTTTCAAATATCATAAAATGCACTTCACTTCGAGTATTTCTTATGCTTTTAGTAGATAATTGTATGCACTTTAAACATTTATGCATATTAAAATTGCCCATAATTGCGTAAAGATTTGCAGTGTAATGATTAAAGACCAAGTATTGAAAGGCAACATAATTCGGCTCAGAAATTCTTAAGAAAATTTTATTTTGTGAATTACTTAGGGAACAGCTGTTTATATCCTACTGATCTTTTAAGTAATTAAGAACGATAAACAACGTTTAATAGTATTAGATTGCTGCACATGAAATGGCCAATTTTATAATGTAGCTCAAGGTTTTTGCAGCTATTATTTCACTTTTTGGGGACGGGTGTCGCAAATATCAGTCCGATTTGTTTATGCTATGCTTTAAATAATTAAACAAGAATTCTTTAAGTTCTGTTCTAAAATGGTTAAAATTCGTTCAATATTATTTTGCTCCCTTCGCAAAGGGTTAATTAAGAATAACAATAAACGAAATTTACTTTATATAAATGTAAAGTCTGAAGCTTATTGAATTTAACACTACTAATAGATCGTCAATTATTTCAAAAAGAAATTGCAGATAGTGAAATAAAATAAGCCATGGGGAGAAGCAAAATTCAAATGCTCTTCTTAAAACGTCCTTCAAGATTAAACTTACATCATGGTGAAGCCAAAGCTCCTTTATTATTAGTACTATTTATGCATAGAGAGTGTTTTGTATTTAAACTATAAACTTCAAAGATGCACCTTATAGTCACCTAAACGAAGCGATCTAGAATGAACTAAAACTTTTACTTGAATCTGATACTCATCAATGTGTACAAAACGTTTTACAGAAGTTAGAAGTGCACTTTTTAATTAATAAGCGACCGAAAAATTGTAACCCACATAAAATCGTTCATTTTATGTACAATAAATTAATACAAATATTACATAAGTGTGCAATGAGAAATATAGACAAAAGATTTCCAGATTCCGTCCTATTTTGTCCGAGTTACAAATATTTAAAAAAAATCCAATGAACACGGTACTGTTGGAACTCGGTGAAAAATGTTCACACGAATTTGCTTTTGGAAAGTATATATTTCAAACACGAATTATAACTAGGCTTTACTACTCGGCAGGAACGAATCGTGGTTTTTTCATAACGACCGTCCGTACGCAGAGAAAATTTACACAAAATCTCACTCGCTGCTTTTTTAAGGGTGTGTATATATTGTTCCATTTCGGTGAGGAGTAGCTGGACATAGCCCTACGTTAGTCTATGAGTAACGTGGTTAAGGTACAATTCGTAATACTTTGTAGTGCTTGTTTTCGACTATGTTTGTTTGGAAGAGCCCGTATAATTCAGGATTATCACTAGTTTGACGTGAGTCACAGTCGGTTATCCAACAGTGCAACTTACGATCAATTTACTTTAACTGGATCTATTCGTTACACATGAATGCATTTGATACTAACTTTTTTAGATTATTTTTTACTTCTCCCATAGCATTTTAATTCCGCTTTTAGCAATTTCTTCTATTTAATTCTCGTGTTACTAAAATACTCGCGTTACTAGAGATGACTCCGATTCGTAAAAACTGTTAATTAAAACGCGGATAAAAGAACGCACTTGACGATGCTTGATTTAATATTCTTCAACTGCTTGCACAAAGTCGCATCTCTGCCACAGAACTTGAAGGGCTTGAGTTATTATCTGCTACATTGTACCTCGTTTTACATCACCAAGTCTCTAAAGAGCAACCACTGAAAAGGCACTATACCCTTTGGGATGGATTAATTATCCGCGACAAAGAGCTTACGAATGAATAACAATGATAAAACACGACATTCCCGATAGCGACAATCTCTAATCAGTAGATTACGAATGTTTCTGCAAGTACGCATCTTTGTAAGAAAGTAAAACAATAGAATCTAAACAGACATTTGTTGTACGATTTAGGCTGCGTCCTAATTGCATGTCGTATAGCAACAAATCCGACTGACCGATCAACACGACACAAAGAATCAAGGGATAATCTAATGTTTACTAGATTGGTTGAAATGAAAGGACCGATATCGGTCCGATTGTCGCGTTGATCGGTCAGCCGGATTTGTTGCTATACGACATGCAATTAGGACGTAGCCTTACACGAAAAATCGTCTACTATCTTAACCTCTTTAACTTTGTCTATAAAACGTAGTATACAATATGTAACATTTGCAATCAATGCAAAAACTTTCCATCTATATTCTTACTCGCATCTATTTAATCTATATAGATGGTATTACCTACATTTCTTACAGACAGACAACTGGATAACTTTCTAATACTGTCTTTCATAAAACATTATATCGTTTAGTAATATTTCGTAATCATACGGTTATCGACCATAAGCTAGCGTACTTTATAGAGGCAAATGAATAAGCGGGACTTTATGTTAAAATAAAGTATCTAAAGTAGGCGTTTCAATTATCTTTTACAGTATTGCTACAAGGTAAATTTGCATAAATATCAGTGATCTAACTGTGTATCTGTCTCCAACTGTATTCGAAGTGAAATTATAGTGATAAATGATACATTGTTACTCCCATAATCGATTCTAATCTACCACGACTTATATACGTCACATTGATCATAAAGATTCTGCATATGTGTAATAAGTAAAATAGACACGAATCCGCACACAGTGTGGTATTGCTCGAATGCCAAAGTAAAAATCCAAAACGAAAATCTCGTCAGGGAACCGGATCACGTAATTTAGGTCAAATATGTGCGGCTAAACCCTGACCTTTGCCTGAGATACTCCAGATCCTTGAAACTACCTTGTCTATAAATGATTCGCAAAGATTACAAGGCGTTCCGGACACACAGAATTGCAACTCGCTGATTCTTTACACAATGTTGATATTGATTCAGAGAAGTAGGGAAAATCACTGTCTTACTTGGGTACTTCCCCGTTTTACGCAATCAGCACTGCGTTATTTTACACCGTATGCAATATCGATAGAGTGTACATGTGTGCGTATATACGTTACACGTTGTTCGCTGTGTAGCACATTTTTTGTCCATCGCGGTTCAATGAAAAATTAACGTTAAAGAAGCTAGCGATATCGCAGACTGTCGCATGATTTATGAATACACAGTTCAGCGAAGAGTTGTTCGGCGAATGCGACTAATCCGAAGATGCACAGAGAGATATGGTGCATTAAAAATGGAACTGGTAAATTCTAGGATTGCAAAAACTTACTGCGTCAAGTAAAAAAAAAATTACAATCTTTTTGCTACATGTGTTTCGACTACGACTGTTGTTAACATTGCTAACAGTATCTACTATTATTAATATGGTACAAATTATAATTAAAATTACTAGCAAATAGTGTGAACTATTATAGGTAGCTACAACATATGATTGCAAACTATTGTATTTATTATGGCATTTAAACATTGATTAATTAGACCCAAATAAAATAAATCGAATATATCATATCCTTTGAATATAGTTAACAATCTCAATGTTGATTAAAATGACGATCCGTATTATAAAATATGTTAAAATTACGAATAAGTTTCTCGTTTTACCTACATTGTACTTTACATAGCAAAAGCGAATTTCCTTTTCACGACAAGTATATTCAACGCGATCATGTAAAGGGTTAATAGGAAGGAAGGAAATGCTCCTACCTTGTCAAGATATTGAAATCCATGCTCCTGCGCGACCTGCTGGGCGACTTCCGGTCCTCCCTCGACGTGGATTGCCCACTGATTGGTATAGGCTGCCACTCGACCACCAAAAGTCATCAGCGCGACGATGACCAGTCCGAAAATCCTCTGCGGGCACATGATAGCTCTGCCTCTCGACTGCGACTGCTACCACTAGCGGCTCCAGTTTCACACTCGTCACTATTATCCACTATCCACCAAAACCGCCACTACTACCGGCGGAGGAGGCGACGACGAAGATAACAAGAACGACGACAACAAACAACGGCACCAGCACACAGCCACCACGATCTCAACACGGAGACCACTTATCTACCTATCGCACCACACGATAGAAACAAACCTATTGTAACGAGACGTTTATAGAGGAGGTGTGCTAATAGATGATAAAGAAAAGGAGAGGACGAAAGATAGAGAAAGAATCGGGGGAGAAAAAAGGTAAGATAGAACAGCGCGTCTCGCACCTGCTGGCCGACTGCCGCCAACTGAACCACCAGCGGCCTATGTCACACGTTAAGTAGCTTCCACACTCTGCCAGCCGATGACTACTACTCTCTGATGTTCTTCTCTTTCCTTCACGTCCGAGTCGTCGTCGTGGTCGGTGTCGTCGTCGGTCGTCGTCGTCGTCGTGCTCGTCGTTTCCTCGTCGTGGTGACGTTGTTGCCACTGTCGCCGCCTTCGCTCAACGACGAACAGCGGTAGGTGGGGCGATCGTCAAGTCATGTGGCCGCTGTTGGTGGGGAAATCGGCGGGATCCTCGTGATACCAATAATCGTGGATGTGTACCGTGCACGTGGCTGTCCTCCTCGCGATCAAGGGCGACTGTGGAACCGGTGTTCCGCGTTCACCGTCCACTTTGCCTTCATTCGCCTCGCCAATCCAAAGTAGGCACCAACCTCCGATCTTTATAAATGAACGTAATACTTACACCTTCCACACTCTAGGCTACCGATAGCCCACTCTACTGCTACTATCCCACTACCGCTCTCTTTCGGTTCCCTTCTCCGCTACAAACTTCTTGATTACATGGATCGACGACCTTCGACAAGTTGTTGTTACAAGAAGTCAGTTGCTCGCTTCCCTGTTTCGCTTCTTGCCTCTTTTTATCTCACGCGTCTCGTGGGATTCTAACGCGGTGGGAGTCGCTGATTCAACCGAGTCGATGATCAACGGGGGGGGGGAGGGGGGAAACTTTGCGAAGAGTCGAAGAGGTGGCTTCATCCGTGGACGAAGTGCATTTGTAATTTGCAATGGAAAATTGTATCTGTAGGTTACCTGCTTACACTGACGGACGAAAGAATCGTTCGCTGGATCAGTCGCAACGGAAACACACTTATATGCCGATCATCCGGTACCACCAGTCCTCCGACAGTAGATGCCGAATACTTGGCCAGCCATTCAGCCCGGCACGCAGTTATCGACCGAAAAGTCGGTCGATTCACGTCATCGACCGTTGCATCCTCGCTGCTAGAGCTGCATACCTAGGAAAATTCGTCGATGACGCGGCCTCGTGCTCGTGCCTTGCTTCTCTCTTCGAGCTCCGCTTTAGCTCATCCTCTGCGCCCGACTTTAGCCGCGATCTGAAAACCATTTGGGGAATTGGGGGTTAGGTATTCTGATAAATGAGAACAGTATAAAGTAGACCGAAATACTGAAAAAAATTCTTGCAAAGGGAACGATGTGTTTCGAGTTTCGGGGTTTCTTTTAAACCATTGGCACAAGAATCTTTTTATAGAACTGTGCAACGTAATGTTGATTTTTATGAAACTATGCATACAGTTTAGCAATCGATAAATATTACGTAAATAGTATTTTTATTAACGGAAAGCTATGGTGAGAGATCGAAATTGTCTTTCCAATTTGGGGACTGAATAGACTTTAACCCTTTCCTTCACACATTTTTAATAATTATCTCGCTTAATTGTATCAACAATAAAATAACCGAAAAATGAAGACATTTATGGAAAGTCTGCAAATCTTTATACAAATTTAAATATTCGCAAATAATTAAAGTAATTAAAGTAAGATATTAAACGAACACAAGACTATTATAACTAAAACCCAACGAATTAACGGTTACTTTATTATTGCAGCAAATGAGCGATATGTAGAAACATTAAATATTTACTGATTCAACTCTGTGCCAAGTGTAAAGCACTCAAATACTATAATTTGTTCTTGGTCAATTCGCAATCTTAAAATGAATTTAATGTTTCTGACACGTATAGTATATTTTTATTGTATGTATTTAAACCATTTGATTTTCGTAAATATTGACGAAGATGGGATGAATTCTCTTGCATTATATACAGTGTGGTAAGAAAGTAATGAGACTGACTTTCTACTGGCATATTTAGCAACAACAATGTTTTGAGAATGATTACAACAGATACATTGAAGTGTAATTTAAAAAGTTTATTAATACGCGTATGGGTCGCATAAGAATATTTAAAAAAAATTTTTTTTACATGCCACCGCAATCTTTGCATTGCTGCAGCTAAGCTGCTTCTTTAGGTAAACGGAAATTTTTACGCTGAAGCACTCCTTTTACTTGTTTGGTTTGATCTCAAATGACCTCCTTTCTTTTCGAAATTCAAATTAACATTGACTGGTCAACATATCCAATTCGTGTTTAATATTCAAGAAAACTTTGCAAGGACGTTAACTATAATTAAATTAGAGGCATTTCTAAAGTCCTTTGCATTATTATATGGTTGTTATAAGTATCGTATTAAATTCTTTGAAGATTAATTTAAACGAAATGGGTTAAAAAAAACTTTCATCCTATCCACTCATATGTTTTTTTATTGGTCTCATTACTTTCTTGCCGTACGGTGTACGAAGGTCCACGGTATAGTAGTCGCAGCTTGAGCATAAAAAACACTGCATGTGTTAGCAGAGATTTGCAAAATTTACTTGTGCGGGAGAAGATAAAATTATAGTGGTCTTTATAACACAAGTAGAGTCGAGATTATAGATATCTAAAACTATATGCTATAAAGTCTGCTATAAAATCTTGCCATTTGCATGAGTTTTAAGTATAGAATGATAATATATGCCAAGAATAGACATTTCAAGGAAACAATCTACCAAATTATTGCTGACTGACAAAATACGTAAAAAGACTCATTTTTTATATGTATATCTTATTACTTTATATAACATTGCAGAACATTCCTTGTAATGTTTTAATATATTATAAGAGAAACTAAAGTTCATATGACACTTGTAGTCTTCTTTACAATGGCCCACACTAAAGTTTCTAATTGTATTTACAAAATGTAGTATATAAATACGTAACATTCGCAAATACCATCAATGTTCTTATTCGAACTCTAAATTGGCAATTCGTAGTATTAGCCAGATTAATTGAACATCCGATTTATGAACATAATAAAAGTCCATCGGTGTTAAAAGTTAATTAGTAATGAAATAAAAATGTATAATTGTAATTTTAGTGGAACCGCTATTTACAAATAGCACGTGTTCGAGCTCAATTAAAACCAATTTCAAAATGAAACAACTATTCCTGTCTAAAAGGCACAATTAAGGGCGAAATAAACCGAGCCATTTGCCTTTCCCTTTGCGGAGAAATTACGTATTTCCATAAAATGGCATAGCAGCCACGATCAGGGTTTAATTATGGTCCAGTGAGGTAAACGAGAATAACTGAGACATCAACGTGAAACTATTGCTTGCATATCAATGAAGACGTAACTAATGCCCAGCGAGCAGCGTCCATCTCCCTGATTAGATTTTCATGGTTATAATTTTACGTGCAACGTTAAACCTAGTTAGTCTCTTTAGTTTTCTCAAATTACGGCAAACTGTCGTTCAACGACTACCAAAACTCGACTGCAACCTAATTCCAAATTGCGACGCGTGTAATTTTTAATATCGAACTCGCAGGGTGATTTCTTATTCCTGGATAGTTCGGAGGAAGTTTCGCGTTTTCAACCGGCCACGTTCACGCAACTTGCATCATCTTTACGGTCGAAGAGTGCTCCGACGGAGTCAGATTTTCAAATGAAAAGAAACAGGATCGATACGCGTTCGAATGGTTACACACAACATCCTGGGAAAATTGCATTCAGTGTGTAACTCGACCTCATTTCCTACGAGAGATTTACTAAGAAAATGTGATTTTTCCGTTTCCCTTTTTCTGTAAATTTGATGCGTTTGACACGTTCGAAAACAAAACTGTCGCTTTTTAAGTCTTCTTTGGAATACAGCTGCATTGACCATTTGCTGCCTTTAATCCTTTCTCGAGCTACAGAATTGCAGCAACATCATGTAAGTAAAACCCAAGCATACTTATCGGACATATGCAATAATAGTGACACAATTCAAAAAACACAATTTTCGAGTTGTCACTAAGAGAATGTTGCAAAAACACTCATTTGCCAATTAAAGGGTTCATAACAATTACAAACCTTGGAACTTTAGTCACGAGATCCAGAATTTCATGATTTATTTGAATATAATCCTTCTGCGATTTAATTGTAGATAACGCTTATAGCAATTGCATAATACGATGGATACTTTGTTAAAGAATCGCTTTTGTTACGAATTCTTCAATTGCGAAAATTTTATTTATTTAATTTCATAACAAAGATAATCTAAAATATTTTAGATTAATAATATTGCAAAAGAATCATTACTTATTTCTATAAGATTATAAAAATAACTAAGCAAGGAAATCTACTTCAAAAATGTATTACTTTATTGCTTTGATTATGAAAAGCTAGGATAAATTATTTCCCAGATCCTAATTCCAATGATCCGCATAGGATAACAAACACTGGCAAAGATTTTTATATATTTTGCAGCTCTTACTAAATAAAAAAACAGTAAATGTTTCTACTTTTCAATTGCGAATTTTCACTAAAGGTATTGTTAACATTTCAAAGTAGCATTTTAAAATTAAATTAACAACAGTTTTAAAAATTTCTTAGCTACGAAAAAATGTATTTCTGGTCGAAGTATAATTTATGTTTAATTATACAATGTCATTTACAATAACATGAAGAATACTTGATAATAAAGATCCACTGTTCAAATACATTGTTTTATAATAGTCTATAAAATATTATCTTATTAAACTACCTGTGAAAAGAATTTTACTAATGTGTATTATAAAATTGAAACAGAATTATAACCTGACCGAAAACTTATGGTAACCATTATATATTTTTATAGCTGTTTTATTTCTTTGTTATTATCATTATCTCTTTATCTTATTATAATTTATGTATATCCTTAGCTATATATTTCTTCTACTTCTATATTTGCTTTGTGTACTAATGGGTTTACATCCGTAAATAAATATATTGAAATAAAATAAAACAAAATAAAGTATTATAAGAAAAGAAACATTTGAAAAATTCATAGTTTATATGTATTACAATTGCGCGAGGAAACTTGTATAATCAAGTCTCAAGAAAAGTATGGATACAAACATCAATCGTCCCGACAGTTACGATTCTTTGGAACGGTAACCGCGGTCCCTGAGGAAATTGCACTTCTGATATAACACTGATCTCAATTTTTCTTTTTGGCAAAAGCTCTTATGCGACGGAACATAAATTTTCGTCTACGTGATAAATCCCTCTGAATAAAATCTAACAACACTCTGGATGCGTGTCATTTATCATGCTTCAACTAATAAACTGTAAATATTAACACAGATTAATACCAATACCTACATCATAACTTTTTTAATTTTACATAAGTTTAAATAAAAAACGATCGGTAGACGTTTACGCTAAATGACTTTACAAAGACTAAAAATTAATCGAGTCTGTTACAAGATTTAATTTGCATTTTGAAAATAATACACAATCGTATATTTATTCACTTATTGGGTACGTCAATTAATTCAATGCCATATTTTACTAAATCCAGTACCTACATATGTATTTTTCATCAATCAAATATGATTTGAATGTTCAAGATTCTTTCAATGATTTTTTCTTATTTACTTATTGGGCAATTAACAAATTACCAAATTAAAGAAGGTGGCAGTTTCGAATCAATAATACTATTGGTATTAAGTTTTAATAATAATAATTTGAACGAAATAAATTTTAAGTCGAAATTCGTACATAATTGTCTACCAATATTTTCCGCTCGTTATGAAAAGAGAAAAATTTATCGCGGTAGCTATACTTAACATTTCCTTTAAACAGAAACTATACTTAACATTGTTCCACGATCTTTGTGTACCTGAATTGCCTATTAATCACGTATACAACCCCTTCCTATCGAATAGCAACGGGATTTCGAGTTTCCATTCACTGTTTCTCCAACTGAAATTACAATTAATCACGATACGCGTTCTAGAAAACTAACGTATCTATTTTGCGTCGAAGCTTAACTTTTAAAACCTCCGTGAAACGAACGCTCTCAATTCAATGATATAGCATATGATGCTAGCAAAAGTATATTAATTGTACGTTTTATAGTAGCGATAATGAATGAAAAGCAGTGAATAAAAAAATTAATATTCTGAATATGAAACGTATTCATTAGTTTTCAATGCTTTTTACTGTTGACATTTACATTCTAAAGTAACGATATAATAATTAACGATTAATTAAATATGCTACGAAGAAGGAGGAAGAGATAAATAGGCTGTGAATGTTTATGCAAATATTCGACATTCAAATATGCAAAAGATAATTAGAGCGTCATTTATAATAAATACAGGTGATAATTAGCTTAAAAATACTTACAATACACTACATATTCAGTTCTGAGTATGTTTTTTGCTATAGAGATATGAATTTGCTTAAGTATACGCAATTCACAGTCTGAAGATAAAAACGTATTTCTTTAAAAGGAGGAAATAAATTATAGCTATAATGTCTTGCAATACATATGCGTTGTGATTCGCTTGATTAAAAATTTTGAAACAGCTTCGAAGAAAATGTTTTGTAATTTGAAACTTTCCGAAGCTAATTAGAGATATTAACAAACCCATTCATCTTCCAAAATAGAAGCTATTGAAAACTGTGAAATAATAACTAATTAACTTATGAAAACTTAAAATTTGTTATTACTAGACTGTGGATTTTTATGTATTTTTTGGAAATTTACAGATGCAAAAAAGTGCAGAATGAATATAATCTGCAAAGTTATATAAAATATCTAAATTACAATAGAAATCACGATATCTAGAAGTTCGCAGTGTATGAATTTCTTCTTCAGCCGTTGTATACATATACAATGATAAATCATTAACATTATTTCAATAAAAGTCTTCGTTTTATACTAATAAAGTATAATAATAAAAAAAGTATCTTCTATGGATAATCAAATATTTTCGTGCGTCAGTGTATATAAATGGAGACTATATTCTAGTATCATATTAAAAACACAAAAAGGGCAACCATAAGTTTCTTTACAAAGCTTTCAATTATACGCATAAATATGGAGGTTGTGAGTCGAAAAATTGTAAAACGTGAAATTACGAGATACGTTTATCGTTCACTGTGGCGTAAAGATGCAATGAAAATGCAGGGCATTTTATTTGCAACTAATTCTTCTGGTGAATGTCCACGATTCTGTGAGGATTCGGTATTCAAGACGTACCGTTCCGAGCAATTCTACGGTTTCAAAGAACGAAATGGAAACGACTATCGTGGCATATTATCGATGCATTTTAAAGGTCGCCGGGTTTCGTGAAAAAGGACTCGATTTTCAAGCTGCGGTTCAGTTGGTTACAATTCTATAGGACGTTTACACCGCGATCAAGTGAAATTGCGTTTGCGATATTCGTTCCCTCGGGCCAGTAAATTTTAAAAGTCTATTTTAAAAGCGTGGAAGTAAGGAAGCACAGATTGCAACTAGTACAAACATTTTCTCACTTGAAACCTTCTAGCTGCAGGGTGACTTCTGATAGATTGCGAAAAACAGAGAAATATTGAAGCTGCATTTTGAACAAACTATTATATTCCTCCGTTCTTTTCATCTAAGTTTATTCTGAGCTGAAAACGTTCGATTTAGTTTTTCCATAATCTCTTGTATTGATTTTTGAAATATTAAATGCATAAACTTATTCGATACTTTTAGGTTTAACCTTTTCTAATTCTATCTATTTTAAATTAAAATAGTTTTCCGCTTTATGGTACTTTTAAGTAAATACTAATTTTCTTTACATAATTTTACATGACTTATTCGAATGATAAATATAAATGTAAAAATTAGTTGTTTCTATACAACATAATTACTGAATTTCGTTTAAAAAGGCATCGGATTAATTTATATACCTAATGCGTTGGAAACTAATAATTTCAAATAAGAAATCGCAAAATAATTTTACACTGCAGAATTTCTATTGTTAGTTAATTATAACTTATTTTCGACTTTCTATATTAACTCTTCCCTCTATGTATTTTAAGAAAAGGTACAAAAGATTTTCTAATACCTGAAGACAGACTTCTACTACTGTCACAAATATTTAATGTTCTGTCGATACTTATATAAAAATAATTATTATTCTATTACATATCGGAAAAAGTTCGCACCATTTTCTTATCAGAAACATATTGAAATCTAATTTTTCATAGATTTCATGCGAAATAATGTATCAGTGGTATCGTTAAAAAATATTATATCTACTTTTTATTTTCTTAAACAAAATTATATTTTAAGAAATTTCAAATTGCTTAAATTCTGTGTTATTAAATTCGCGCGAACTGTTTCCGGTACCTAGTAATAGTTTCTAATAAATAGATGTGCCAGAATCATTATAATTATAATTACAATTCTGAATTTAATTGTCGATAAAGAAAATGCTTGAAATCCTTCACAAGAAAATTGAATGGATGACGTCATTCTATTGTCGCCTTGAAATAAAACTATTCCTCGGCATGCTCGTCCTGAATTCTACTCGAGGTTAGTGCACGCGGCGAAGAAACGTAAAGAAAAACTGAAGATTCACATTATCGTCACGTTCAAGCGACGTTCCAGGCGATTCAACTTCCGGGGAGAGGATATTGGTGGTCCTACAGATACACAACTTTGTGAAAGCTCTATTTTATGTTCAAAACAAGTTACGTTTCCTCTCTAGCTGGTTTCTGCTATTTCATCCCTCAAAACCAAAACGTAACTTTATATTTCGCCAAAATCGAACAACTATTTTCGTTCCTGTACAACTTCTAAATTCTGCTTTTAAAATGCAAATGAATCTCTAATAAAGTTAATACATTGATTGAGGAATTTGGAATGAAATAATTGTGGCTGCAATTTCTATTAAAGAGTTTTTATTTCAAATAAATAGATACGTTTTATTCATTTATTACGTTAAAATGCACACCTCAACCTTTTCTCGACGGCAACGTAAAATTAAAATCTAAAACTATAAAGGACTGCTTTCATTAATGTAAGAATAGTATAAATATAATAGTATGAAACATAGTTTCAGTATCACTAATTTCAGATTGTCTAATTAATTTTCAATTTTACAAATCAATAGCGAGCTATTCCTCTGTTTGTATAATTTTCTTTAAATTATATTTGCCAAATCTCGACTTCCATAAAGAACTGCTTAAATATTTCGATTACTCATGGCATCAAATACTGAAATTTTCCTAAGTTTATTATAATATACACATATTTATATTGCAGCTAATTCCTTCTTCTTTAATATGTTTCATTCTAATTAACAGTTTTATAAAATTAAGCGAATAGTATCCAACACATAA